>JARQOD010000004.1:380039545-380187771 GCA_033576555.1 Oophaga sylvatica | reverse complement strand
ACGGGTTGAAAAAAAGTAAAAAAAAGGGGGGCCAAGTACGAGAATGTTGGAAAAAAACCTCTTCAGGGTTTTGGGGACTAAATTTTTTCCGAAGTTCCCCTTCCAACAAAAAAAAGACCCAAGCACACAAAAATAACAAGGGGGGTTTCAGAAAAACTCGACCATTCGAGGGGCAACCAAACCCTGACCTAGACCTGTTGAGCATCTCTGGAAGCCTGGAAACCTAAAGGCTGTCTACCAATGTTCACCATCCAACCGACGGACCTAGAGGATTACAAGGAAAAGGAGAGGTCCCAAATCCAGGTGTGAAAAATTGTTGCATCATTACAAAGACACTTATGCTGTACTAGTCAACAGGGTGCTTCTTCTCAATACGGCAAAGGGTCTGAAACTTACTAAGACCATTGAATTTATTTTTTCTTTTTATAAATTTGCAAAATTCTACATTTCTGGTTGTTATCATCAAATGGTGCAAGTGTACATTAATGAGAAAAAAATTAACTTTTTGCATTAACCAAATGGCTGCAATGAAAAAAGAGTGAAAAATTTAAAGGGTCTGTGTTATGTTTCGGTAGCTGAGGAGTGCAGGTAAAAAGGCAATACACCAAGCATTGGAATCTATGAGATTGCAGTACCCTGACTAACCACCACAACTAGAGGCAGCCGTGAGCGTTCCTACTTTGGGGTCCTAGACGCCTCGTCACAGCCTAGAAACTAACTACACCTAAAGATAAAATAGGAAAGCTATTTTGCCCCGGAGCAGAACCCCAGATAATAGCAACCCCCAAACATGTAATGGCTGTTAGACAAGATGAAATACTGACACAGAAAGAAAATAGTATGAGCAAACGCTGGGCCCAAACAATCTAAATAGAAAAGGATAGGAAGGGTACTTACTGCAATCCCAGAAAACCCTGAAAAGCACCAACTCTACTAATTTCAAAAACACCTGAGATCACACGACCTCTTCCACCTAAATTAGTTCTCTGGTGTAACAAAAACAAAACAGCAGCCACTGAAAAAACTGAAAAAACAAAAGTACAAACATCAGTGGCTGAACTAAACTGAAGGGCAAAAGCCCCCGGAGGGGACCCTAAAGGGCCCCCCACAGAAGTGCAGGACAAAATGCAAAAATATAGCACAAAAACAAAAAGAAGAAAAAGTCTTATCTGTTAGCAGGAGATGCAGACACGACACAGCAGGCTAAAAGGGAAACAGGAATGAAGGATTCAGACCAGAACAATTGATCCCGGCAACCCTGATGGGAAGGTGACTCCCTTATAAAAGACCAGTCAGTAACACCCTGATTCCCAGTCCTCACAATCTTCACTGGACAGACCAGCAACCGCTTGTAACCACCAGAGAAGCCTCTGCCAGAACTCATCTCAAACCCATTCACAACAGTACCCCCCCTTTGGGGAGGGGTCACCGAACCCCCCATTTGAGCAACCAGGTCGTCAGGATGAGTTCTATGATACGCACGATGATTCTCCTAGCATGGATGTCCGAAGCAAACACCCAAGAATTGTCTTCCTGACCCTAACCTCTCCATTTAACCAAATACTGGAGTTTCCGTCAGAAAAACGAGAATCTAATATTTTCTCAACCACATACTCCAGATTGCCCTCAACCAAAACAGGGTCAGGAGGCACAGCAGCAGGAACCACTGCTCAACAAACCTCTTCAACAAGGACTTGTGGGAAAACGTTATGGATCTAAATGTCCCTGAAAAGCAAACAAAAGAAACAGGATTAATAATCTCCATGATCTTATAAGTCCAATGAACCTAGCTTAAATTTAGGAGATGCTACTCTCATAGGAATATTCTTTGAGGACAACCAGACCAAGTCCCCCACTTTAAACCGAGGACCATCAGTCCTATGCCGGTTAGCAAACCGCTGGGCCTTCTCCTGAGAGAGGGACAACCTCTCCACTACCTGGTCCCAAATCTGTTGCATACGCTCCACAACAGAGTCAACACCTGGACAGACAGAACCTCCGTCTGTCCTGAAGAAAATCGAGGGTGAAACCCAGAATTACAGAAAAACGAAGACATCAAAGTGGGAGAGCTAGCCCAATTATTAAGAGCAAACTCAGCCAAAGCAAAAAAGAGACCCAGTCATCCTGATCAGCAGACACAAAGCATCTTAGATAAGTCTCCAATGTCGGTTTGTTCTCTCATTTGACCATTGGTCTGAGGATGAAAAGCGAGGAAAAAGACAATTGAACACCCAGTTTAGAACAAAAAGTCCTCCAAAATCTGGAAACAAACTGGACTCCTCTGTCAACACAATGTTCTCAGGAATGCCGTGTAAACGAACCACGTGCTGAAGGAACAACGGCACCAATTCAGAGGAGGAAGGCAACTTAGGTAATGCACAAGATGTATCATTTTGGAAAACCTATCACAAATTACCCAATGGTGGCATTCTCTGAGAAACAGGAAGGTTGAAATGAAATCCCATAGAGATATGGTCCATGGTCTCTTGGGCACAGGCAATGGCATCAACAAACCACTAGAGCGAGAGCAAGGGTTGGAGCGAGAGCAAGTCCCGCAGGACTGCACCAATTCCCTGACATCACGAGACAAGGTAGGCCACCAAAAGACCGACTAAACAAGTCTCTGGTACCAAAAATTCCGGATGCCCAGCCAAAGCGGAACAATGAATCTCAGACATCACACTCTTTTTCCACTGGTCCGGGACAAACAATTTTCCAACAGGGCAGCGCTCGGGCCTATCCTCCTGACACCCCTCCAGAGCAAGTCTCAAATTGGGCGAGATGGCGGAAAGAACTACACCCCTTTCAAAAAAACAAAGGATCAGATAACTCAGGAGAGTCCGCAAGGAAACTCCTCGAGAGGGCATCCGCCTTAACATTCTTAGTGCCAGGAAGAAAGGAAACCACAAAATTAAAACGTGTGAAAAACAAGGCCCACCTGGCCTGTCTAGGATTGAGTCCTTGGGGAGATTCCAGATAGACCAGATTCTTATGGTCCGTAAGGACCACCACCTATGTTTGGCTCCCTCCACCAATGTCTCCACTCTTCAAAAGCCCACTTCATGGCCAATAAAATCCCGATTACCCACGTCATAATTACGTTCAGTAGGAGAAAATTTTCGAGAGAAAAAGGCACAAGGGTTACTTTTAGAGGTCTCTGGATCTTTTTGGGACAAAACGGCACCTGCCCCAATTTCAGAGGCATCAACCTCCACCTGAAATGGCAGAGAAACATCAGGCTGCCGTAGATTCACCAATCAAACCCTTTCTGGTCAAATCAGTTAATGGTTTAACAATAACCGAGAAATTACCAATAAATTTACGATAAAAATTGGCAAAACCCAAAAATCTCTGAAGAGCCTTTAATGAAGTAGGTTGGACCCAATCACAGATGGCCTGAACCTTGACCGGGTCCATTTCAATAACAGATGGGGACAAAATGAATCCCAGAAATGAGATCCTCTGTACGCCAAAAAGACACTTTGATCCCTTCACATACAGAGCATTCTCTCTCAAAATCTGGAACACAGTCCGAACATGTTTCACATGAGAGTCCCAGTCATTAGAAAAAATCAAGATATCATCCAAATAAACAATCAGAAATTTGTCCACAAAACCCCTGAAAATGTCATTCATGAAGGACTGGAAGACGGAAGGAGCATTAGTGAGCCCAAAGGGCATCACTAGGTACTCAAAATGCCCTTCAGGGTATTGAATGCCGTCTTCCATTCATCCCCGTGCTTAATGCGAATAAGGTTATACGCCCCCCTGAGGTCAAGCTTGGTAAACCAAGTAGCGTTTTTCACCCTGGAAAAGAGGTCAGAATCAAGGGTAACGGGTATTGATATTTCACAGTAATATTGTTCAAGAGACGATAATCAATACACGGCCTTAATGAACCATCTTTTTTGGCCACAAAGAAAAAACCGGCACCTAAGGGTGAAGAGGATGGTCTGATATGACCCTTCTCCAATGATTCCTTGATATAAGACCGCATAGCGTCATGTTCAGGTACAGACAAGTTAAAAAGGCGACCTTTAGGGAATTTACTACCCGGCACTAATTCAATAGCGCAGTCATAGCTCCTATGGGGAGGCAAGGATGCAGATTTACTTTCGCTAAACACATCAGAAAAATCAATCAAAAAGTCAGGAACATCCTGAGCCTGGGGGGAGCAGAAAAAACAGGAGTGTTGGTATTAACACATTGGCAGCCCCAACTGGTTACAGACACAGATTTCCAATCCAAAACAGGATTATGAGACTGTAACCAAGGGAAACCCAGCACGATAATGTCATGCAGATTATACAGAACCAAAAATTTGCAGCACTCCTGGTGATCAGGTTCAACCCTCATTATCACCTGAGTAGAAAACTGGGTTTATTCTCAGCCAAAGGGTAGAATCGATCCCCAGTAGGGGAATAGACTTCTGTAGGGGTATCAAGGGAAACCCACACGTTTAGCAAAATCATAATCCATCAGGTTAATAGCTGCTCCAGAATCAACGAAAGCCTGAGCAGAAAATGAGGACAGAGAGCATATCAGAGTGACAGTTAATAAAAACTTAGTCTGAACACTACCCAAAAAACTGAGCGTGCAAAACGTCTTCCCCGCTTAGGGCAGACTGAAATAGCATGAGAGGCATCACCACAGTAGAAACATAACCCATTGCACTTTCGAAACTCATGACGCTGTGCCCCAGACCCCACTCTATCACACTGCATGGGTTCAGAAGCTGGTTCACAAGGCAACACCATTCCACGCATACTTCTCCGCTCACGCAAACGTCTGTCAATTTGAATCGCTAATGACATAGAATCATTGAGACCAGGGGACAGGGAATCCCACCATAACATCCTTTACATTATCTGACAGACCCTTCCGGAAAAGGGCTGCCAAAGCGTCGTCATTCCATTTGGTCAGGACTGCCCACCTACGGAATCTCTGACAGTATAACTCAGCGTCATAAGGCCCCTGATTTAATGCCAACAAGGCTTTTTCAGCTTGATCAGTGACATTAGGCTCATCGTACAATAACCCCAAAGCCTGAAAAAATGCATCAACATCACTCAAAACAGGATCCCCAGGTGTCAGGGAAAAAGCCCAATCCTGAGGATCGCCGCGCAGGAGAGAGATGATAATTTGAACCTGCTACGCTGCGTTCCCTGAGGACTTAGATTTTAAGGCAAAAAACAATTTACAATTATTATTTTTGAAATTCTGAAACTTAGCTCGATCCCCTAAAAACAAATCTGGCATGGGAATCCTAGGTTCCACAACAGGCAACCTAGCAAGATATGCAGCAATACTCTGAACCTCAGTGGCAAGCTGATCCACACGGCCAGACAACTGTGCAAACTCCATTGAGAGAAAAGATCCTCCCCAGCACCCAGAGATACAGAGGGAAAAAGAAAAAAAATGCAACAAACAGAAAAATATCTCTGACAACTCTGACAACCTTTTTTCTTTCACAATATTTTTTCCCTTCTGTGAGTACCATACAATTTTCAATTTTTTAGGCCGGTGATACTGTTATGTTTCGGTAGCTGAGGAGTGCAGGTAAAAAAGGCAATACACCAGAGCAGTTGGAATCTATGAGATTGCAGTACCCTGACTAACCACCACAACTAGAGGCAGCCGTGGAGCGTTCCTACGTTGGTCCTAGACGCCTCGTCACAGCCTGAGAAACTAACTACACCTAAAGATAGAAATAGGAAAGCTATCTGCCCCGGAGCAGAACCCCAAAGATAATAGCAAGCCCCCAAACATGTAAAGGCTGTTAGACAAGATGAAATACTGACACAGAAAGAAAATAGTATGAGCAAACGCTGGGGCCCAAACTATCTAAATAGAAAAGGATAGGAAGGGTACTTACTGCAATCCCAGAAAACCCTGAAAAGCACCAACTCTACTAATTTCAAAAACACCTGAGATCACACGACCTCTTCCACCTAAATTAGTTCTCTGGTGTAACAAAATCAAAACAGCAGCCACTGAAAAAACTGGAAAAAACAAAAGTACAAACATCAGTGGCTGAACTAAACTGAGAGGGCAAAAGCCCCCGGAGGGGACCCTGAAGGCCCCCACAGAAGTGCAGGACAAAATGCAAAAATATAACACAAATACAAAAAGAAGAAAAAGTCTTATCTGTTAGCAGGAGATGCAGACACGACACAGCAGGCTACAAGGGAAACAGGAATGAAGGATTCAGACCAGAACAATTGATCACCGGCAACCCTGATGGGAAGGTGACTCCCTTATATAAGACCAGTCAGTAACACCTGATTCCCAGTCCTCACAATCTTCACTGGACAGACCAGCACCGCTTGTAACCACCAGAGGAAGCCTCTGCTCAGAACTCATCTAAACCCATTCACAACAGGTCTGAATACTTTCCGAACCCACTGTATATCTTTGTACCGTGTTTGCCAAAAGTGAGGAGGTGGGAATTACAACCACTGTTCCACTAACAGTGGCATGAATTTGGATCTCGTTCTTAAGATAGATGCTTGTCCTATTATACATTTATGGAATATCCTGTAAATATGATCTATCAATACTAGTAGCGCTAGATTGGTTGAGAAGTCCAATAGTGTGTTGTACAAAGGTCTATGGTACCACAGTTTGAACTGTAGGAGGTAAAAGCAATAAAAGGTTATGGTGGTACACTGCCACTGGAAATAGTGAGGATACAGTAATAAAAATGAAATACCTTTTTGTTTAGGATTTTAAGCATCACAAACTGTTTTGTGGCTCCGGATCAAAGCCTTCATCAGGTATCTTCACTTTCGGTCTGGAGTCATAAACTAGTAACATAGTTATTAAGGTTGAAGGAAGACTTTAAGTCCATCTAGTTCAACCCATATCCTATCCTAACCTGCCCTAACATGTTGATCCAGAGGAAGGCAAAAAAAAACAAGTGGCAAACAGTAAGCTTCACATTGGGGAAAGAAATTCCTTCCCGACTCCACATACGGCAATCAGACTAGCTCCCTGGATCAACATTGTATCTAGGAAACTAGTGAATATAGCCTGTAATATTATACTTTTCAAGAAAGGCATCCAGTCCCCTTCTTAAATTTTAGTAAGGAATCACTCATTACAACATTAGACGGCAGAGAGTTCCATAGTCTCACTGCTCTTACAGTAAAGAATCTGCGTCTGTGATTATGGCTAAACCTTCTTTCCTCCAGACGTAGAGGATGCCCCCTTGTCCCCGTCACAGGTCTAAGAGTAAAAAGATCATTAGAAAGGTCTTTGTACTGTCCCCTCATATATTTATACATTGTAATAAGATCACCCCTAAGCCTTCGTTTTTCCAAACTAAATAACCCCAAGTGTAATAACCTGTCTTGGTATTGCAGACCCCCCAGTTCTCTAATAACCTTGGTCGCTCTTCTCTGCACCCGCTCCAGTTCAGCTATGTCTTTCTTATACACCGGAGACCAGAACTGCACACAGTATTCTAAGTGTGGTCGCACCAGTGACTTGTATAGAGGTAAAATTATGTTCTCCTCATGAGCATCTATGCCTCTTTTAATGCATCCCATTATTTTATTTGCCTTGGCAGCAGCTGCCTGACATTGGCCACTAAATGTGAGTTTGTCGTCCACCCATACACCCAGGTCTTTTTCAGTGGCAGTTTTGCCCAGTGTTTTACAATTAAGCACATAATTATACATCTTATTTGTTCTACATCTTATTTATCAGCTTGGGCTGATAAATGGCAAATGAGCTTTAATGGGGATAAATGTAAGATCATGCACTTGGATAGAACAAACAAGATCGAGTGCAGAGAAGAGCGACCAAGGTTATTAGAGAACTGGGGGGTCTGCAATACCAAGACAGGTTATTACACTTGGGGTTATTTAGTTTGGAAAAACGAAGGCTTAGGGGTGATCTTATTACAATGTATAAATATATGAGCGGACAGTACAAAGACTTTTCTAATGATCTTTTTACTCTTAGACCTGTGACGGGGACAAGGGGCATCCTCTACGTCTGGAGGAAAGAAGATTTAGTCATAATCACAGATGCAGATTCTTTACTGTAAGAGCAGTGAGACTATGGAACTCTCTGCTGTCTAATGTTGTAATGAGTGATTCCCTACTAAAATTTAAGAAGGGACTGGATGCCTTTCTTGAAAAGTATAATATTACAGGTTATATACACTAGTTTCCTAGATACTGCGTTGATCCAGGGAGCTAGTCTGATTGCCGTACGTGGAGTCGGGAAGGAATTTTTTTCCCCAATGTGAAGCTTACGGTTGCCACATGGGGTTTTTTTTTGCCTTCCTCTGGATCAACATGTTAGGGCAGGTTAGGATAGGATATGGGTTGAACTAGATGGACTTAAAGTCTTCCTTCAACCTTAATAACTAACTATGTGTGATTGAGGCCTAAGGCTGCATTCACACATCTGTGTGAAATGTCTGCATTCTGCCTGATTTTTTTATCGGACAGCCTGAGGATCCATTGAGTTAAATGTATCTAGTCAGACATCCATTAAAGCACCACTATCTTTTATATCATTGCCAGAATAGTATCATTAATCTATGTTCCCTGCCCTAGTAAAATACTTAGTAGCCACCTTCTCCTGCTCTTCCCAATGCCGCTTCAGTTCCAATCAGCCATCTTGTGACCACAGCTCTCAACTTATCAGAAGTCACAGCTAACATTCGCAAGCTCTCAATGTAAGAATATGAGAAACTCGTTCTGGTACTCATAGACTTTCATTAAAGGGGTTGTCCGGTCTAAAAAGAAAACTCTGCAGTCATTCTGTGTGACTGCACATTTATGAATACCCCACTGTGAGGATTCGCTGGTTTCTAAGCCAGGAACGGCGGTGATGTATGCGTTATACATACAACCGGCAAGAACCCATCTAGTTGGCACAGCTCCACTCCACACACTTTTATGGAGCGAGGTCGTGTCCTGTCTAGTGACGCGACCATCCAGCGGTGTTTGGAGTGAAGCTGCGTCCACGAAACAGGTTCTGCCTGGGAGTATGTATAACACATCATCGCAGTTCCCGGTTCAGAAACCAGCGAATCCTAGCAGCTCAGAGTGCCGGAGTGGTGCTTTACAATGACAGATCCGTGAAACTCAGAGCATACCGTATTTTGATTCAATGCAGAGGATCATAATAGGACATACTCATAAAAAATAAAATGAACCATTACTAATAGCCGTAATATTAAATCTACTAAAAGTTGAAGTAAACTGAAAGAAACACTAGAGTGAACTTTGAGGAAAACAAGTGAATTAAGTGAAGACACCTGTATATTCGGGGACAGGATCCCATGTAACGGTTTTACTTGTTTTATACGTTTGTTAGCATTCTCTCTTCCACAATCTGCTGTGGAAAACCTTTCTAAACACATCCATCTGAAAAGCTTAAATAAAGATGCCACTTGGTGTAACAGTGTGCTTTTATGGACTGACGTTAATAAAGCTTTGGAGATTTTTCTGATTAAAGAGTCGGCACCATTCCACAGAATTTACTCATTATGTGTAACTATTTAAGGACCATGACAGCATTTATTGAGAACCCCAGGTCAGGGTGTTAAATAATATACAGCCAATAAAACGCTGAGGTTGGTTTTGTTTTTACCCAGCGTTTTCTCCAGAGTAAAGAGATTTTGTTTGTCGTGATGGCATTCTGTACATTTTATGTGAAGAGGGTTTCAAATTTTTAATTACTGTCTATATCACATAATGATCCGAAGAAGACCCATTAAAGCTGGTAATTGACTTTTTTTTTTATAAAATTCAACCAGTAATATATCAGTCTATGACCTTTCAAATAAATTTTTATTGGATAAAAATAAAAACTTGAAATGCAGAAGGGTTATCTCACCCTTCTATCCACTGTATTGGTCACAATTAGTGATGAGCAAACATGTTATCTGAGCATGCTCATGTGCTGAGTATCTTGGGCGTGCTCGTATAATATGTTCGAGTCCCCGTGGCTGGTGTCTCACGGCTGTTCGACAATCTCAACCTTTTATGGTCCAAGCGTCACGCTGTCATAGTAATCCACTACTAATGGCAACAATTAAAAATTAAAAGGGTATTAGCTTTCTGAGATCTCTAAGGTATAATGAAAGCATATGCCATAAATGTCTGATAGCAGGTTCTGACTTTCAAGATTCCTGCCTTCCCCAACTAGCACTTTAAGGGCTCATACAAACCTCTGTGGATCTCAATCCAATCACGAACCATAATACGTGGACTGGCCGTGGGTCACCCGACCGGAGCATGACAGCTTCATGCTGTGCGGTCTTGGATTGGACGGAGAGCCATAAACATCTGCATGAGCCCTTACGGCACAATCACACAGTTTCTACTCTGATTTTGATCCAAAAACTGTGTGAATACACCCTGAGGCTGACTTTTTGGAACTAAAACTCTCCAAAGACCACAAATTCAAAAAACACAAGTTTTCATTGTATAGTTTCTTGTCTAAAAAGTCAACAAAAGAAAAAAAAAATTGTAAACACACCCGAAGGGTATGTGCACTTGAAACGTTTTCAAATAGAAACTCCAAACTTTTTAGGAGGATTGAAAGAACTTATGCTCCAAAAACGCAGCAAAAAGACTCTGTATGCACTAAAGACTTTTAGAATTGCTTCCCCAATAGGTGGCACTAGTGTTCCAGTTGTCTGCCCCTCTTAGGCTATTTACATATTTAAATTCCCAAAGGAACATTACATGGTCTAAAAGTCTCCTTGCGTTGGCACTTGGCACTCTCCACAATGAGAAACATTCCCCTAAACGCTTATACTCATCTGCCTTAAAAACGGACGAGAGCAATCCGACAAAAAAAAAAAAAAAAAAAATCGGATTGCACTCTGACTAACGTTATTTAATGATTCAGTGCTCATCTGCGATTCTTAGCACAGATCAGATGGAGAAAAAAAAATCGCAGCATGCCTCGAGAGGCCGAGTATATCGGATGAAACTAGCTAATGCAATTCAATGGGAAGAAAAAGAAAATCACATGACACATGGACCATGTGTGTGCCGTGTGATTTTTACGCACCCATCTCATAGGAAACCCGATATTTCATCAACTGAATACAGTCAATTCACAGAGCTTCAGAAAGGAATAGAAGAGATATAAATCGAATTTTTAAAAAATGGCGTGCGGGCCCCAAAATTTTTAATAACCAGTTGAGGGAAAGCCAACAGCTGGATGCTTATGTTTACAGTATAGCCTGGGAAGGGGGTAATAAACAAGGAACTTCCCAGGCTATAAACATCAGCCTTCAGCTGTCGGCTTTACCTCAGCTTGTTATTAAAAATTCGGGGGACCACATGCTATTTTTTTTACGTATTTAATTATGAGCTAAAAACATGTATAGTAAACTGCATGGCACTGATTATATATCTCAAATTACATCTTTATATCAATCTAGCTTTCTATTTTATCTGAATCTAAGATTGTCATTTCAAGCTAGCTTACTAATAAAACAGAGAATTCTTGTATCTAAAAGCTCATGCTAAATCAATATGAAACTTATTCAAATAGTATGTGTAGATTTTTCTGGGAATTTCAGAGCAGAATCAACTTCAAAATCAGAGTACAAATAGAACTGTCAGTACAACCTTAGGCTCCTTTCTCACAGTGTTTTGCCCACGTTCAGTGGTCCCATTGAGGCTTTCGTCCAAACCCATTGCAAAACAAGATTTAGGCGTATATGCCGACGACACCATAGACTATAATGATGCTGACAGTCAACGTGTGCTCGGTTGTGCATCATTTTTGGGTGTATACACCTACTGGAGGCAGACACCCAGACATAGTAGACTGCGTCTGAGTGTCCGCTGTCAGTAGGTGTATACGCCTCAAAATTGATGCAAGACACAGCATTCATTGACCATAGTCAATGGTTCTGTAGGCGCATATGCCCGAATCCCATTTTGCGGGGGTTTCAGACGAATCCCCGACGAAAATGGGCAAACACGCTGTGTGAAAGAAACCTTAAAGTATTTGCTCACATCTTTTTTCATGCCGATTCCCACCATAATCTGTCTGAAAAGGCACTGCAAAACCGCCGCAAAAAATGGACATTGTATGCACATGTACGGGGTTATGTCAAAGCCTTTAACCTCTTCAAGGTTCGAGAACCCTAAAATCGGTTAACAGGAGTTACATACCTATTCTACCTATCGGGAGCTACGTATTCTCTACACTTCACAGTACAGAGTGAAAGATGCCGGCAGCAGAGCTGCTGCAACAACAGCGACGATACCGCTGCCATTTTCATGAAGCGGTTTCTCCTGGGAAAACACATGCATCACTGTCCCTACTGACAGCGACATATGATCCTAATACTTACAGCAGTAGTCTGGCAGTGTAGAACAGCCGGGCTCCAGGGTCCTGCTGCAGATGGCACCAGTACAGAAGCAGTAATGGGCGATCATTATGACACAAATATCTGTCATGGAGAAAAGAGTTTTGCGCTCATGATGGATATATTCATTATATAACACTGAGGGCCCTTTGACACCAAGTGTTCGTGTTTCCATTTGTTTTATCATTATGACAATACAAGATACATCTATTATCCTGCTCAGCAGTATTTGACAGGTTGACGATGTGCAGTCCTGTCAAACACCAGATTTTCATTCTGAACATGTCACATGGACTTCCTGGGACTCTTACCAGTAATTGTTCAAATGACTTAAAAATGTAATATTTCAAATATTATCTTCCAAAAGCTGAACAGTAGTCAGTAGTGTTCTGCAAGTTTAACAAATTATGAGGTAACCTGTGGTTTAGAAGATTAGCAATTAGAGTCTGGCTGTAATTGACTGCATATTTACCCCGACAATATTTTCGTCTAAAGGATTTCTGTATGAAGTAATCATTTTAGGATGAGGGTTTTTTTTTACTTAAAATCTCTTTACTGTATGAATTGCATCAAGACAGAAGTGCACTGTACAAAATGTACGGAAATTGAGTAATCACCCAGTTACATATTCACCTTTATTTCACCTTTGTTGTTGGATCATGTTAGAATGGTGGAATCTCAATGTTTCTAATGCAAAGATTTTAAAGGGAATGCAGTACATGATTTTATTTCCTAATTAAAACCGGTTAACTATTGTTTTTTTCCAATCTATAGTTCAGCTTTTTGTGAGACTGGTGAAAGTGATGTTATAGAACAGAAAATGTCAGTCCATCATGAGGTTACATTAGTCCTGTAGTAAAGCAAGTTGAAAATACGTTAAAATACGTTAGAAAATGCGTTAACGTACACTTTATTGCGGTTCCAGCAGAGATTGTGCAGACAATGTGGCCGACAGCCGTTTAGGAGTCGCTACAAGGAATAAAACACATAATACAAACTGGTTGGAGAAAAAAAATACCGAGAGGCAATTATAAATGTGTGCACTGTAAAAACTGCAGCTATCTGAGCAGGGTCGACTGGATCATGGGTGGCTGCTTTTGAGATCAGTGCAGATCTCAGTTTGTGGCATATGCGGTTATATGTAATTGTGGCCAGTGTGATGTGAGGGCCGGAACAGGTATAACCTACTCTTACAGAGCGAAGCTAAACTAATGCTTCGTACTGAGGCACTGGGTCCTGGTGGATTACAGTAAATGATCAGAATGATCTTAATCCCTTTCTGCAAAGGTAAAAAAATTAGTACTAGCCGTTTTCATGAATAATGCACTGTAATAGCTTTTTACTACTATTTTGTATTATGGATGGCAGACCTGCGATTATTTTCTCATGCCCATTCGGGAGCATCCAAGAAGTGAATCAGTCACACCCATACAAGTCTATGGGTGCTTGTGAAACATCGGACTGCACTCTGATGTCATCCCAGTATAGTCTGATTCTGGCATACGACAAAAATGGAGAAGATGGAGAAATTACGTTCTCCGTCTCCTAAGCACCTGTGCTGCAATTTTCTCATGCGAGATAATCGGAACACAGTACACTGACAAAGAGTGAGAAGAGGGTCATTTGCATATTTGGCCCAATTCTCTCACGAGAAAATTGACGGCCTTACACGCGAAACAGCTGAGCCACACTGTCTCCACGATCTCTGGAACCACAATTAAAGCTTATTTTAAGGCGCGATGGCGAATGACCCTCTTACATAAACACATTAGAGCTCCTGCTAATAATAAGGTCACTTCTGTGCCGGTTAGTTTTGCGTCGCTTGTTGCAGATTCATGTCATATAAGCCTATTGATATCAAACTATAATATATTAAAGAGGATCTTTCACCAAATTTTTTATTCACATCAGAGAAGAAGCGATCCAATTAAAATTGATTTTTATTTCACAAATTTAAAAAAAAAAATATATAAAACACATCAATACACAGAATGTCCCAATGAGGACGCCACCATGGAAATTATTGATAGTAACAGTTGATACTGAGTCAGATTATAATAAATAAGCACCAAAAATTCTGTGTATTGATGTGTTTTATATATATTTTTTTTTAAAATTTGTGAAATAAAAATCAATTTTAATTGGATTGCTTCTTCTCTGGTGTGAATATACACCATTGTGGTTTTTCTAATTGGTTTTGAAGTGCCTTAAATAATTTCGGACAGTTTCTTTGATTAATTACCAAATTTTTCATGTTGAACTGGACACAATGTAATAGTGCCTGCAGAGGAGAATATATATATATTTTTTTATTTTGCTTTTCCGTTGTGGAGATCTTAACAATCAAAGTATTTGACACCTAACGAGTTAACTTTTGACAAGCCAAAGTGGGTGTTCTCATAGTTTCTGCTGGGGGCGTGTACTTCTTCTCCCAGACGAGTTGCCCAATAACAAGTAAGCAGCAGCACAGCAGGAAAAGGACACACTCTGAACCTAGCTTAGGCTTCTCAATGTTTGAGATGTAATGATTCAGCGCTGATCTCCGGCATTTGGCTGGGGTTACACAGTGACTTTGCACACAGGTCATGCAACCAAAGATAGTCATATGCCACTGATGAATTGCTGCATAATGTAATACAAGTCAACTGGGTCACATTCCGATTCACAAGGTACCACCACAACAAGCAAGTCAACAAATCTAAATGGTTTCAACTTGCTTGTCGCAATGCCTTGCAAGGCCAGTGCAAGGCCATTCACCTGCACTATGTTGTGATGTATCAGTGGCTAAGTGACCATGTAGCCCCAGCCTTAACTTTGCAAATTGTAATGTAAATTTTCTTTTTGTGGAAATGTAAGTTAACAAACGTTTCTCATCCAGGACACCCTCACTTACACTGCAATACAATGCTTGTTGCAGGCAAGGATTCCTATAGGAATAAATAAAGTCTTGACTCTTCACAAACTTCTAAGAACTATGCTTTTAGGCCAACAAATCTTTTATTGCGAGCATTTAAGTGTAAATAATTTATGAGGTACAGAACTGTAAAGCCATTTAAAGGCCTTGACAAGCCAGAAAGATGTGGTATTTTGGCTCCTTAAACCTCAGGGATTTTAGTGCTCAATATTTCAGTCTGTAATGACAAAATAGATCAAGATATTGAGACCCAGATGTCATGTATTCTAAATGTCTTACACTAAAATATCCCACTGCTGGCGAGGCCGTCATAGTGGAGATCAGGTTACAACCCTACAATCTTGGTAAAGTGCTTTGGCACTAAATATTGATTCCATCTGGAGGATTGATATGCCTTGGGGCATCTACTTTTTACTTTCCACCTCTTAAAGGTGTTTTCCAGCTACTGAGAAATCTAAGCTAAGGTCCTAGCTTAAAAGTAAAGTGCTTCCTAATGGCCTGTTGTTACGAAAATCTAATATTTGTTTAAGATTTCATGTCACTCACGATGGTTCGAAAGCCATGTGGATCGGTTGTCAGCCTCGGCTTGCTCTTAAAACTGATCCCTCTAATTCTGCGACACCACTGGGACCTAGAGGCTGCCATAACGGACTACACGGCTTCCGCCCAATTGACAGCAATATAGGATCTCAGACAAGAATTGGATTTATATAGCAGCAATCGGTGTTAGATTTTTTTTCAAGCTTCTGTAAGTCCATCTCTAATTTTAGAGGCAGAAAAAAACCTTAGACAAGTATGGTACATTAACAGCTCATGCCGCAAACAACTGATAGATGCAGGACCTATCCATGCTCATGCAGAGAACTGGGGTCCACTTACTCACTTGGGTCAGGTTGCAACTGAATGGTAAGAGTAGACCCATATGAAGCTCCCTCGATTCACTTACGTTTGCGTTACAGACACAAGCAAGCAACAGTGATGGGGCACCAATGTTCTTTTTATTTTGTCCTCAAGATCAGTTTTGTAAAGGCATAAACAACAATACCTAAATGCCATGCAGTGACTTCCAGACTCATGCCATTGTCATTTCAATGAGATCCTTACTTCCTTTCTTATAAAAAGTGACGTAATGCACTGATCATATCTTACAAAGCAACATTGTGTGTATACTGAATGAGTTGGGAGCATCTTATAACTGTTGGGCACCTCTGTCAAAAATGTTACTCCAGGCAGAGGCTGTTGTGCATTTATGGGGCAATTTATGCCACTTCAGGAAGCGGAAACTTAGTGCAGTAGAATAAAGACGCATCATACTTCTGAAAATTGGAAGATGTCCAGTGCTAACAGCTCAAAACTAGAAGTTCGAAGAAGTATGGCCAGAAGTGGTCTTCATGGAAGAATTAAGTCCAAAAATTCATACTTTCCTCATGGAAACAAGGTCAAGTGATTCAACTTTGCACAAGACCATAGGAAATGGGGTGCAGAAAAATGGCAGCAGGTGCTCTAGACTGAGGAGTCACAATGTGGAATATCTGTCTTTAACAGAACGCAGTTTGTTTGATAATGGGCTGGAGAGCAGTACAATACTGAGTGCCTGGAGGCAAAAGAGAAGCATTGGTGGAGGTTACTTGCATTTCAGCAAGTGAAATTGGGAATTTGGTCAGTATTAAAGGTGTTGTCAATACTGAGAAATACAGGCAGATTATCCATCATGCAATAAAATGAAACTGATGTGTGACTGACTCTAAATTTATTCTGCAGCAGGACAACAACCCCAAACATACAGCCAATGTCATTAATTTTTTTTCTTTGGCATAAAAAAACAACAAGGAGTCCTGGAAGTGATGATACAAAACCCACAGAGACCTAGGTGCAACATCATAAGGGCTATCCGATATTGCACAAAGAGAACAAAGGATTTGTACAAGATCTGTGGTTAGTTCTCCAAGATGTTTTGAACAACCTCCATGCTGAGTAAACTGTGTGCAAGCGTACCTAGAAAAAGTAATGCAGTATTGAAGGCAAAGAACGGTCACACCAAATACTGATGTGATTTAGATTTCTCTTTTAGTCATTCAATACACATTTTAATTGATAATTATAAACTATTAACACCTCTTTTTTTAAGTTTTGAAAGCACTCATACTTTGCATAATTTTTTTACCCATCTGCCTAAAAGAAAAATGTAAAATTCTGCAATTTTCACACTGGCCACTGGGACTTTTTAGACTCCTGTTGTTTCAGGAAATGCACATGTTCGTTAGCCACAATTAACAGAATCCACCCCTATCTTTTGTATTGCAGCATCTAATGATACTAAGGGCCTGTTCAACGCCAGAAACATCAGAGATGTACATAAAGAGACAACATGAGCAACGTTTTAGTGGATTAAACAATTAAGAAGTTCATGTTTTATTTTACTTACAAGTGGGTGTTCCAATATCCTCTATTTTCTTGTCTATATTACACTGCAAGTCAACAGCTAGAATGGTAGCCATGATAATATCAACATAATGTGTTCATTTACATCAGAGGTCTCAAACTCCAGTCCTCAAGGGCCGCAAACAGGTCATGTTTTCAGGATTTTCTTGTATTGCATAGGTGATAATTTAATCACCTGCACAGATAATGATTCCAGCACCTAGTGCAATGCTAAGGAAATCTTGAAAACACGCACGGTTTGCGGCCCTCGAGGAATGTAGTTTGAGACCCCTGATTTACATGGTGAGTTCAGCGCTTTTTCTCTTTTGTACTCAAAATAACTTTAGATGCATAAAATACCGATATCTTTTACACAAGAGGACTAGAAAGAGGACCTTTCATAAAATTATTAATTTTGAACTGGACACATTATGGTTGAAGAGCAGAATGAAACATTTTTTTTTTTAACCTCCCCATTGCAGAGATTTTAGATATCAAATTATTTGGTAGATAATGAGTTAAAGCGGAAGTTGTCAGAGTGTTTTCACTGGGGCGTGTACTTTGCCCCCTGATATGACTTTGACCCTATCATAAGCAAGCAACAAAACTAAAAGACAAAAAAAAAAACACACGCCCTCACAATAGCTTAGAACAGGCTTTCTCTAGTGTGAGACAAGAAATGAAAGACAGCTTTATCTTAAGGCCCCGTCGCGAGATCGCTAGCGAGATCACTGCTAAACAGCGATGTCAGCAGCGATCTCGCTATGTCTGACACGTACCAGCGATCAGGCCCCTGCTGTGAATCGCTGGTCATGTCAGAAATGCCAGGACTTTTTTTGATCGCTGGTCTCCCGCTGGCCAGCACGCATTGCTGCGTGTGACAGGCAGGAGACCAGCGATCTACTGGTAACCAAGGTACACATCGGGTTTCCAGGCGCGGGGCTGTGCCTGGAAACCCAACGTGTACGTTGGATACCAGCGCACTGCTGCAGGGGAGCTGGTAACCAAGGTACACGTCAGGTTTTCAGGCACCGCGCAGCGCCTGGAAACCCGACGTGTACCTTGGTTACCTGCTCCCTGCATCAGCGGGCTGGTATCCAACGTACACTGCGGGTAACTAAGCGACGTTACCCGCAGTGTCGCTGTCCTGATCGCTGCCTGTTTGGCAGCTCAGCAACGATCATGTAGCGACATACCAGCAATCCTGATCGTTGTCTGGTTCGCTGGTGTGTCGCTATGTGAGACGGGGCCCTTACACCTGAGTGATTACAAGTTGCTGTGAGCACAGCAGACAGAAGTGTTACTAGTGAGTCCTTTGTGTCATCTCAAGACAGGCAATGTGAGGTGAGGGGCAGGACAGCAGAGGTGACAATGCAATGAGAGGAGGACAGGTGATAGAATGGTTTGTAATGTGACACTGCTAAACTCAGCTGTACTGCTCCACCCCTGCCCCACATTTGCTATCAGGAAACATTAGCTCAAAGTTGCCAGGTTCGTTGTGCTCACAACAACTTGTAATGGCTCTGCAATGATATCAGGTTACCTGATACAGCTCACACAAGAGTAGCCTATTATGAGCTATGATGGGGGTGTGGTGTTCTTTCCCTTGAGTGTTGTTGCTTGCTTATGATTGGTTTACATCATATGGGGCAAGTACACGCCCTCAGTTGAAAACCGGACATCCACTTGGACTTAATGAAAATTAACCCATTAGCTACCACATACTTTTGAGTGTGAATAACTCTGCAACGGAGGAGTGCAAACAATGATTTTTAATAAAAAAAAATACAAATTAATCATCTCGCAACTTTCACATTGGCCACTAGATTCATACTTCCTGTCCCATCAGGAAAATATTTTGTCAGGCTCATGATCATCATCAGCAGGAATACGATGACAGGTAACATGTCTTTACAAAGCCAATAATGCAGGAGCCAACAATTGGAATAGGCAATACCACAGTTGACCCTGCACCCCCCTATCACAATGATGTTCCCACAGTATCATTAGATGCTGCAATACAAAAGATAGGGGTGGATTCTGTTAATTGTGGCTAACGAACATGTGCATTTCCTGAAACAACAGGAAGTTAGAGTCTAAAAAAGTCCCAGTGGCCAGTGTGAAAATTGCAGAATTTTACATTTTTCTTTTAGTATACATTGTGGTGAATTTGGGGGGAAAGAACATCGTCAAAAATGAAAAAAATATATATATTTATCACAAAAACCTTATTTAAGCAATTTCTGATGATTGATAAAATGCCATTAAAGGGAAGTTATATATTTTTTTGCTTATTTAGTGTCCACTTAATTTTCACACAATAAATTCACTCAGGCACATACTTGAAATTACCTTTTGTCTTCAGTATATTCATAAGGCGCAGATCCATTCAATTGGCATGGTTTATGAGAAGGGCTTACAGAGCCTCCACTATCCAGGTCTGAATTTGTGCCAGGCAAGACTCTGTTTTGCTGAATGTCCCAATGCCTTGCAGCATTGTGAATTGCAATTCTTTTTTTCTCCTGTAATAATAATAATAATAATAGTAATAATAACTGTATTCTGAAACTAAGAGGATGTTCAGGTCCTTAAAGTAATAGACTCAAAACAGAGACTGTGATAATAAAACAAAATAACTATTACTAGGTAAATCCCTCACCACTCTAATGCCACCGCTGCCATGCTGGTCTTTGGTTACTTGTACTGCTGGAACTTTAATATGCCGAGTTTCTTACAAAGTGTCAAAAATTCACCAAGAATTCAATGTAGAAATTGAAACTTAAAGGGGTTGACCACTACTCAGAAAACCCCTTCTCAATCTGCATGTTTGCCCCCATTAAAATAAAAACACCTATACTCACCTCCCATACCGGCAGTCTCTCTCCCAGGCCTCACGTGAGGTTGTTCCTGTCACGAGCGGGTCATGTCCTCCTGGGCGATCTGGGGTTAGAAAATCACTACGTATTGTGAATAGCAGATTTTCAATTTAGAGAAAGGGGGGATAAATCACCGCGCTAAATGAAGGTACTCACTTGAAATGTTGGTGATATCGTGGATAATGGTTCCAGCCGTTGTAGAATAGGCAAGGAATAATAAATTCCCCTACCAGAAGGATGTATATATCTGCAGGAAATGATAGCGTTTTAGGAACAGTATACAAGTAGAGGTGTATTCCCTTAGACCAGTATATATAGGATCAGTACCTTTCTTCCTAAATGGTGCTGGAGCAGATAGTACCCAATTTGATGAAGGGGTTAAGTTGTCTGTCAGGAAATGGATCTGCTGGTGTTGCAGTATGCGGAGCTTTAATAAAGGGTTTTATTAAGTTATAAATACTTGTACATACTTCAAATATATATGTGTGTTAAAGGGCTGACTCAGTATGTATCATACACTAACAAATAATATTAGTGGCCCCACAGGGTGTATTATACTCACTGTTATGTAGAGCACCAAAGAATGGAGGGAGAGGTATCTTAGTATTTGGATACCTGGAGATCCTAGAGGCTCTGCACCGCTGTAGAGGGATCTGTTAGATTTGATGTTTAGTGCAGGGAAGCCAACAAGCGATGACTGCACTGGTTATAGTTGGATGTGGACAATGCTGCCGCTGGGGATGAGCGCTGAGCTGCTGAGCCCTGCAGCTGCAAGGAATCACTGGACCGCAGCGTGCCCTGGCCGGAGGCGACGCTAGGAATCTCAGTGATAGAAGGGGGGCGTAACTACAGTGACGTCACTGTGGAGCACTGTGAGGCTTGGACGGGTGCACACGTGGGACACTAGCCAACGCGTTTCGAGGGATGCTATCCCTCTTCGTCAGGGTTGTGTCTACTCACGCTGCATACCGTCCTTATGTAGAGGAGATGTGTGTGTCTCCCTCCCACCTATTTAATGAGTTCAGCTGTAAGCGGTTGACAGGATAAGGGGTCAAGATGCTGTGTAAAGTAACAGCTAATCTTGAATGGGGATCAGAGTGTTTGGATTTTTAGAGAAAGGGAGGAGGTTGGTAGGAAGAGGAGAAAGAGCTGTGATTAGCAGGCAGCTATGTTGCCTGCTAATCACAGCTCTTTCTCCTCTTCCTACCAGCCTCCTCCCTTTCTCTAAAAATCCAAACACTCTGATCCCCACAGCATCTTGACCCCTTATCCTGTCAACCGCTTACAGCTGAACTCATTAAATAGGTGGGAGGGAGACACACACATCTCCTCTACATAAGGACGGTATGCAGCGTGAGTAGACACAACCCTGACGAAGAGGGATAGCGTCCCTCGAAACGCGCTGGCTAGTGTCCCACGTGTGCACCCGTCCAAGCCTCACAGTGCTCCACAGTGACTCACTGTAGTTACGCCCCCCTTCTATCACTGAGATTCCTAGCGTCGCCTCCGGCCGGGGCACGCTGCGGTCCAGTGATTCCTTGCAGCTGCAGGGCTCAGCAGCTCAGCGCTCATCCCCCAGCGGCAGCATTGTCCACATCCAACTATAACCAGTGCAGTCATCGCTTGTTGGCTTCCCTGCACTAAACATCAAATCTAACAGATCCCTCTACAGCGGTGCAGAGCCTCTAGGATCTCCAGGTATCCAAATACGAAGATACCTCTCCCTCCATTCTTTGGTGCTCTACATAACAGTGAGTATAATACACCCTGTGGGGCCACTAATATTATTTGTTAGTGTATGATACATACTGAGTCAGCCCTTTAACACACATATATATTTGAAGTATGTACAAGTATTTATAACTTAATAAAACCCTTTATTAAAGCTCCGCATACTGCAACACCAGCAGATCCATTTCCTGACAGACAACTTAACCCCTTCATCAAATTGGGTACTATCTGCTCCAGCACCATTTAGGAAGAAAGGTACTGATCCTATATATACTGGTCTAAGGGAATACACCTCTACTTGTATACTGTTCCTAAAACGCTATCATTTCCTGCAGATATATACATCCTTCTGGTAGGGGAATTTATTATTCCTTGCCTATTCTACAACGGCTGGAACCATTATCCACGATATCACCAACATTTCAAGTGAGTACCTTCATTTAGCGCTGTGATTTATCCCCCTTTCTCTCAATTTTAGACGTGACAGGTGTGCACAGTACCTGTCTAACATCACCAGCAGCTTTTTTAGTGGTCTTACATCAGGTTCAAGCACATATACTCTGTCCTAATTAGTGAGCGCCAGTGTCTATACATATATATAGATTTTCAATTTAGCCTGTGTTTGTGTTTCATATTAAATGAATTTAGTTTCCTTAGGTGCTGAAAAGGTTAGCGACCCTATCTATGCTGGTGAGAAACTTAGACAAAAACTGGACATGGCAGATCATATATATACAAAATTGAAAAGTATCATGCACAACATCGTGTCTGAAGGTGACATATATGTCACGGGGAACAGAATGGCAGACCACTCGGAATAATGCTGAAAACCAAGATGAGAACACCGAACATAGGTCAAGGGATAAATAAGAGACATAATATGATAAATAAAACACCTTTATTTATTAATGGGTGGCAAGGAATGGCAATGCTTGCAACAGAATGCCTGCACACGTTAAACACAATGATTTAATATGAAAGATGATAAAAATAAAATAAAAAAATGTAAACATCATAATCAAAGGGACCACTAAAAATGGATGTAAGGTAAAAAGGTAATACCATATAGGAAAAATACAATCAAGATTGATAGCAGACAATGTAATAAATGTATTATTGGAAAACAACTATGTGGGAAAACATGCTAGAGGTAAATCAGTCATAACTCCTTGTCTGAAAATATGCATAAACACAGTGATGAATAGACATGTGTATAGAAGCAAGATATGTATAATCCCTGATGAAGGACTTGGTTTCAAAACGCGCGTCGGGGCATGAACCGGGAACCACCATCAGGTAACCACCGCTCCATTCAATTTTTGGCCCACATAGACCCATTGTATATCTTGCTCTTATACATATCTTGCTGCTATAGACATTCTTGCTATACATGCATGTTCATTTTTGGGAGGTCAGCTCTTATGCACACTTACTTGCTATATACTATAACAATGCCTCTCTATATATGATTAAGGTGTCAGCACTAACAGCATCACATTGTCTATGCATCACTTTGTTTAATGCATATTTTCAGACAAGGAGTTATGACTGATTTACCTCTAGCATGTTCTCCACCCTAGTTGTTTTCCATTAATACATTTATTACATTGTCTGTTATCAACATTGATTGCATTTTTTCTATAAGGTATTACCTTCTTACCTTACATCCATTTTTAGTGGTCCCCTTTGATTATGATCTTTCAATTTTTTATTCTGTTTTATCATCTCTTTCATATTAAATCATTGTTTTAACCTGTGCATGCACTCTGTTGGATGCAGTGCAATTCATTGCCACCCATTGTTAAATAAAGGTGTTTTGGTTAGAAACTTGCAGCTCCATCTCAGCTGTTTCTGACCTGGTCATTTCCTCTTCCTATAAAATCTGGTCAGACCTTCTCTTCATTGCCAGTAAAGGCTTTGCTTCACAGCTCCTTGGGGACGCTGTGCTGAATTGGAGATCGTTGTTGCTACTGAAGATTGTTGTGTGCTGTATGTTTTCCTCGTTGTTCTATTCCCATTCGGTTGGTACATTCCTAACCTTCCCTATAGACCTCTCTACATTTGGTGAGTGATTGTTTGTTGCTTTCTTTTATCCCTGTCTGTCTTACGTGTTGATACACTAGCATTTCTGTCCTAAGCCTACTAGGGGAGGGGGAGGGGACAGCTTAGGGAATAACAGGAGAACAGTAAGGCTGGTGGCTCAAACCTCTTCACCTTTAGACAGGGTGGATAAAAATCAATGATTTTTTAAAAAAAATTAAAAAAAAATCGGATTTTTTTGATTTAAATCGGATTTTTTTCAATAAACTGCTTTTTGAGGAAAATATTTTACCATCCAAAGGTTCTTCCATCATGAAATAAAGCTGAGTTGTTTAACTCAGTAGAATAAAGGCTGTATATGTGTAACATTCACAATGCCATGCTCTTCCAGAGGTTTCTGTAGGATTAGTGGGCAGTTTCTCTCCTATATTATCACAGACGCTCGCTTTACTTACGCAGTTATCAAAACTGAATTTGACTCCGCAGAGGTCCCAGCCTCTTCTTCACGGCAAAAATGTTACAACATGAACAGAGTTGAGAAAAAGACCTTAATCCTATTGTTCTACAAACCTATATGAATACAGAATCAACCCCTTCAGTGCCAAGTCCAAGAAGTTAGACAATATGTTTCTGATTGTTTGGAGTGGAATAGATCTGCACAACACAAGAAGAATGTGAATCTAAGTGTGAGGAGGAGGAAGGGCAAGCAGACAAGAAAATGAAAGTGAAACTTTGAGCACAATACTGCAGCATAGCCACAGACAGACAAGTCTGGATCTGTTTGTGTGTACGATCTGAGGTTTATTACAATCTTTCCTTATAATGGCAGCAGGCCGTAAAAGAGACCCAGTTTTGGAATATTTTAATGAAGCTCCTTCGCCTTATCGGTAAGGCAGGCATGCGTGCAAAATGCAAACGATGCAACAAAGAGATGCAAGGCCTGGTGGCGCGAATGAGGCAACATCATGAGAAGTGCGGTGATGAAGATGACCAAAGAAACACTTCTGAACAGGCAGGATCTTCAGGTTGGTAAACATTTTTATTGAATCCTATTTCTAAAGACTGAACTGTCATGTGTGAGAAAAATTATATTTCTTATTATTACTGCATGTTACTGTCATTTGGTACAGTTATGAAGAAAAACAAATATTCCTTTTGGGGCAGTGCTGTGTTGTGTACAATAAGCAGAAATTGTATAAACAATAAAATAACAGCATTGACTTTTTTTGTTTAGGGGAATTCATGGATTCTGGAAACTATCCACCTCCAAGATCACCATCATCCTGTTCTACAGTTTTAGAGTTATCCATCCAGGATAGTGCTTCATTAGCAGCAGCATCATCATCAGACACCCACAGCCACATATCACCATCACCCAAAAGGAAGAAAAAACCTTTACCTCCTGGAACCACTATAGATAGGTTTGTGATAAGAACTAGCAGATTAGAAAAAGAGTTGATTGATGAAAAAATTGCCCAGTTTATTTATGCAACGAACTCTTCTTTCCGTCTGACTGAGAACCCACATTTCATTAATATGGTTCAGTCACTGAGACCAGGATACAGTCGACCCAGCAGAGCTGATGTTGCAGGGAAACTGCTGGATCAAGTGTATGACAGAGAAATGGAGCAATGTGCAACAGCTCTGGAGGGTAAAATTGTTAACCTAAGTATTGATGGGTGGAGTAATGTCCACAATGATCCTATTGTATGTGCTTGTATAACAACAGAAGAAGGTAAAGTCTTCCTTGCACAAACAACTGATACGTCAGGAAATGCACACACAGCAGAATACTTACAAGAAGTGGCAGTAAAAGCTATAACAACATGTGAACAAAAATTCAAATGTCTAGTACGCAGTTTGGTCACTGACAATGCTGCAAACGTATCCAAGATGAGAAGAAATTTAGAAGAGCAGGGAGGGAATACAAAGCTAATAACATATGGTTGCAGTGCTCATTTGCTGCACCTCTTAGCCAAAGACTTAAGTGTTCCAGAAATAAAGGCTAATGTTGTTGAAATTGCTAAATACTTCCGTAATAATCATTTTGCTGCAGCAGCTCTGAAAAGGATGGGTGGAACCAAGCTAACGCTCCCACAAGATGTTAGATGGAACTCTGTGGTGGACTGTTTTGAGCAGTATATCAAAAACTGGCCTATTCTGATGACACTTTGTGAAGAAAATCGAGATAAAATAGATGTCACGGCCAAAATCCTCAACATTGGGCTTAAGAGAAATGTTGAACATATGCTGAGCTTCCTGAAACCCATCTCTCAAGCTTTAAACAAAATACAGAAAAATAGCTGTTTTATTGCGGATGCTGTAGAAATTTGGAAGGAACTGAGTGAACACTTAAAAACAGAACTACACATGGACAGAATTAAATTACAAGCAGTAAACAAACGAATGGGACAAGCACTGACTCCAGCTCATTTTTTGGCAAATATTGTCAATATCCAATATCAGGGTCAAAACCTAAGTGCTGAGGAAGAGGAGTTAGCTATGACATTGGTATCCAGCAATCATCCATCTTTAATGCCAACTATAATAAACTTCAGAGCTAAGGGGGAACCATTCAAGAAATATGTAACGAATGGAAGCGGAGGCAGAGGTGGTGAAGTTCACATTCGTTTTTATTTTTAAATGTGGAACCTCTAGACCACGGTCCGGGGGGCTCCGAAGGGGGCGTAACTAGTGAGCCCCGGGTACCCGTAGTAAGGCCCCTCGAACAGGACCAGAATGGAATACCCGGAGGACACAGGTGCTACCTCCAGTTAGACCCCAGACACCTGGCAGCTGTCCCAGAGGGACCAAAAGGTTAACAGGTGTTTACAGAGTCCGTGGAGGGTTCTCGACAGAGAAGGGTAAGGTCCTGGTCCAGAATAGATGGTATCAGGCTGGCTTCAGTGACCTTGTCACGGTCCACGGGTACGGATGGCTGATGGCGGAACGGGATGACTCTTGCGCCAGTAATAGCTGAGATTGTCCGGGTTAGCCAGATACGGGTTAGCAATGATCTGAGGAGACAAACAGTATCAGCGAAGCACAGAGACTGCAAACGCAGCGCAGACAGATCAGGAACAGAACCGGATGTAGCAATGATAGAACACGTTGCTCCGGCACTCCCCTAATGGTGGAGTGACCAGATATAGTACTGAGTGTGCAGCCATTGGTTAATTAGCTATTTCAAAAAATGCACGCTGCCCCTTTAAGAGAGGCGGTGGGCGCGGCCTCGCGTCCTAAGCCGTCTATCAGGAGGCCTGCCAGCAGCGTGCCAGGAAGTGGAGGAGGACACAGGACGCCGTGGAGCGGATGGGACATGAGACCCCAGCCCACGCACAGACTGCTGCAGAGGAACAGGTGAGTGAGCCGAACAGAGTGCAGAGCCAGCGCTGGGACCGGGTGTAACAGTATCCCCCTCTTTACTCCCCCTCTTTTTCAAGCCTGCGTGAAATCTTTTAAGAAGAAGAGGGGCCTGGATGTTCTCCTCAGGCTCCCAAGACCTCTCCTCAGGACCAAAACCCCTCCAGTCCACCAGGTAATAGATCCTACCTCTTACTCTCTTAGAGGCCAAGATATGTTTTACCTCAAAAACATCATTCTCAGAGACCGAATCGGGAGTGGTACCCGGCTCCTTAAAGAAGGAACTCAACACTACTGGTTTGAGGAGAGAAACATGAAAGGAGTTAGGTACACGTAGAGAATTAGGCAATTTCAGCTTGTAAGAGACCGGGTTGATTTGTCTCAAGACTTCAAAGGGACCAATGAAACGAGGACCCAATTTGTACGATGGTAACTTCAGACGGATGTACTTGGAGGAGAGCCATACCTTGTCTCCTGGACGAAAGATGGGAGCCTCCAAACGTCTTTTGTCCGCATGCGTCTTCATACGTTGGGAAGCTTTCTCCAAAGCCGACCTGGTCTCACTCCAAATGTCCGAGAAATTTTTAGACAAGATATCGACTGCCGGAACATCAGATACTCCCGAAACAGGAAGAGGAATTCCAGGTTGCAGTCCAAACACAATCTGAAAGGGAGACTTTGCAGAAGATTCACTTACTTGATTGTTGTAGGAGAATTCCGCCCAGGGCAGTAATTCTACCCAGTCATTATGATGAGCGTTGACGAAGTGACGCAGGTATCCAGCCAGGATTTGATTGATCCTCTCCACTTGCCCATTAGACTGGGGATGATATGCAGAAGAAAAGTCTAGTTCAATTTTTACCATTTTACAGAGTCCTCTCCAGAACTTAGAAGTGAACTGGACGCCCCTGTCGGACACGATGTGGAGAGGAAATCCATGTAGACGGAAGATGTGCTGAATGAAGTGAGCGGCCAGTTCTGGAGCAGACGGGAGACCAGATAGCGGAACGAAGTGAGCCATTTTAGAGAAGCGGTCCACCACAACCCATACCACTGAGCAGTCAGAAGAAATGGGAAGATCCGTGATTAAATCCATCGCAATGTGCTGCCAGGGAGCGGACGGAATCGGAAGAGGTAGAAGTCTGCCAGCTGGTAGATGTTTAAAAGTTTTGTTACGGGCACATGAAGGACAGGCTGAAACGAACTCCTAGATATCCTTGCCCATGGTAGGCCACCAGTAATAACGGGAGATGAGTTGCTGCGTCTTTTTCTGACCAGCATGGCCAGCCAACTTAGAGGAATGACCCCAGCGCAGAACACGGGTTCGATCAGAAGCAGACACAAAAGTCTTCCCAGGAGGAAGCCGGGCCAGATCAGTGGAGGCAACAGAGACTAACTTAGAAGGTTCAATAATGTGCTGAGGTTCTTCCTCCAGTTCAGGGGCAAGAAGGCTCTAGAGAGTGCGTCTGCCTTGATGTTTTTGTCAGCTGGACGAAAATGAAGTACAAAATTGAAACGGGCAAAAAATAATGCCCAACGGGCCTGACGGGGATTCAGTCTTAAAGCAGTTTGGAGATAGGCAAGGTTTTTATGGTCGGTGAATATGATTACCTGGTGATGAGCTCCTTCAAGAAGATGTCTCCATTCTTGCAGAGCCAATTTGATGGCCAACAGTTTGCGATCACCGACAGAGTAGTTCCTCTCTGCAGGGGAAAAAACCTTGGAGAAAAAAACACACGAGACCATCCGCCCGGTAGACGACTTCTGGGTCAGAACTGCACCTGCACCTATGGAAGAAGCGTCAACCTCAAGAAAAAATTGCTCACTTGAATTAGGACGATGGAGAACGGGTGCGGAAGCAAAAGCTTTTTTTAGAGAAACAAAGGCCTCTTCTGCCTCGGAGGACCATTCCTTAGAGTTTACGCCTTTCCGGGTTAAGGCTGTGATTGGAGCCACTCGGGTGGAAAAGTGTGGAATAAATTGCCGGTAGTAATTGGCGAACCCTAGGAACCTTTGTATGGCTTTTAGCCCAGACGGACGAGGCCAGTTGAGAACTGCAGACAACTTCTCCGGATCCATCTTTAATCCTGTGGAAGATACAATGTACCCAAGGAAAGGCAAAGAAGATTGCTCAAAGAGGCATTTCTCATATTTGGCATATAGCCTGTTCTCTCTGAGACTTTGTAAGACCTGGCGTACTTGCCGCCGGTGTGACGTTAAATCAGCAGAGAAAATCAAAATATCGTCCAGGTAAACCACGACACATGTATAGAGCAAGTCCCTGAAAATGTCATTCACAAATTCCTGAAAAACCGCAGGTGCATTGCTGAGGCCGAATGGCATTACCAGGTATTCATAGTGGCCGTCACGGGTGTTGAAGGCTGTTTTCCATTCGTCCCCCTCTCTAATTCGGATCAGATTGTAGGCCCTCTGAGGTCCAATTTGGTGAAGATCTTGGCCCCTCGGAGACGATCAAACAACTCTGAAATAAGAGGTAATGGATACCTGTTTTTTACCGTGACCTGATTCAGACTCCGATAGTCAATGCAGGGCCGCAAGGATCCATCCTTCTTCTTCACAAAGAAGAATCCAGCTCCTGCCGTGACGATGACTTTCGGATAAATCCTCTATCCAGATTCTCTTGGATGTAGTCCGACATGGCCTGAGTCTCTGTCTGTGAAAGAGGATACACTCTCCCGCGGGGAAGAGATGCTCCAGGAAGAAGCTCTATCTGACAGTCATACGACCTGTGTGGAGGTAGTCTCTCAGCCTCCTTTTTCCCAAAGACGTCAGAGAAGGACCAATAGGCGGAAGGCAACCCTGGCAGGGTATCAGGCTGGACAGGAGGCGAAGCAGGTTGAACCCGGGTTAAGCAACGATTCATGCAGGTATCTCCCCAACGCAGAACTTCTCCAGTTTTCCAATTCAGGACTGGTTCATGCATCTGGAGCCAAGGTAAACCTAAGAGCATGGGATGGGATAAACCGGGATATACATAAAAACGCATTAGTTCAGTATGCATTAGACCTACCCGGAGTTCCACCAACACGGTTTGAAACTGGACGGGCTCGGTCAGCGGTTTGCCATCCACAGCGGACACCTGTAACGGATCAGGAAGACGCTGGACAGGTAAGCGGTAATGATCCACAACCGCCTGCTGGATGAAGTTCCCTGCAGCTCCAGAATCCAGTAGACAATGTTCGGAAAATTTTATTGCCCCATAGGACACGGAGACTGAGATGTGTAAAGAGGGAGAGGACTGTTCTCTACCTAGGTTGGCCCCTCCTACCGGACCTAGGCACTGGAGTTTCCCGACTTTTTAGGACAGAGATGGATCAAATGTTCAGAACTACCGCAGTAGTAACAACTTCCCTCCTTGCGACGTGACTCCCGACGGCGGGTGGCCAAACTTACATGGTCCACCTCCATGGCCTCGGAGGAGGAAATCGAGGTACCTGTTTTATACAAACTAGAGTCCAGGTGATAGGACCTTTTGTCCCGCTTGATCTCCATAGAACGCTCCTGAAAACGCAGGTCAATTCAGGTTGCCAAAGATATCAACTCCTCCAAGAGGGTAGGTCTGTCCCGTCCCGCCAGCTCATCCTTGATTCTTCCGGATAAGCCCTCCCAGAAGTTTGCAACCAGGGCCTCATTGTTCCACGATAATTCAGACGAGAGGGTGCGGAATTTAACAGCATACTGAGCTACCGTGAGAGTACCTTGGCGCAGGCGGAGCAGAGCTGAGGCAGTTGAAGTGGTGCGACCAGGTTCATCGAAGGTCCTGCGAAAAGCCTCTAGGAAAGATTGAAGATCGTTAACCAGCGGGTCCCCTCTCTCCCATAGTGGGTTTAGCCAGGCGAGGGCCTCTCCTCCCAGGTGTGACATGATGAAGCCCACCTTGGCTCGGTCAGAAGCAAACATATGCCCCAAGATTTCGAAGTGTAGAGTGCACTGATTGAGAAAACCCCGACACAGAGTAGGATCACCCTGGAAACGGGTAGGAGCCGCCAGATGGGGACCTTGACTTGTCATGGGAACTGGTACCTGAGTATTGATAGGAGAGTCAGGTGCAGACGAGGAACCAAAGGAATCCATGCGGGAAGACAAGCTGCGTAGATAAGTCGTGATCTTGTCCTGTTGAACTCCTAAACGGGTCACCTCCTGGTACAGGTCCGTGGTCGGAGATTTCTGGGATCCAGCGGGTTCCATGGCCGGAGCAATCTGTAACGAATGGAAGCGGAGGCAGAGGTGGTGAAGTTCACATTCGTTTTTATTTTTAAATGTGGAACCTCTAGACCACGGTCCGGGGGGCTCCGAAGGGGGCGTAACTAGTGAGCCCCGGGTACCCGTAGTAAGGCCCCTCGAACAGGACCAGAATGGAATACCCGGAGGACACAGGTGCTACCTCCAGTTAGACCCCAGACACGTGGCAGCTGTCCCAGAGGGACCAAAAGGTTAACAGGTGTTTACAGAGTCCGTGGAGGGTTCTCGACAGAGAAGGGTAAGGTCCTGGTCCAGAATAGATGGTATCAGGCTGGCTTCAGTGACCTTGTCACGGTCCACGGGTACGGATGGCTGATGGCGGAACGGGATGACTCTTGCGCCAGTAATAGCTGAGATTGTCCGGGTTAGCCAGATACGGGTTAGCAATGATCTGAGGAGACAAACAGTATCAGCGAAGCACAGAGACTGCAAACGCAGCGCAGACAGATCAGGAACAGAACCGGATGTAGCAATGATAGAACACGTTGCTCCGGCACTCCCCTAATGGTGGAGTGACCAGATATAGTACTGAGTGTGCAGCCATTGGTTAATTAGCTATTTCAAAAAATGCACGCTGCCCCTTTAAGAGAGGCGGTGGGCGCGGCCTCGCGTCCTAAGCCGTCTATCAGGAGGCCTGCCAGCAGCGTGCCAGGAAGTGGAGGAGGACACAGGACGCCGTGGAGCAGATGGGACATGAGACCCCAGCCCACGCACAGACTGCTGCAGAGGAACAGGTGAGTGAGCCGAACAGAGTGCAGAGCCAGCGCTGGGACCGGGTGTAACAAAATATATGTTTGCTGAAGATATTTTAAGGAAGGTCACACCAGTAAACTGGTGGAAGTAACTTAAGCGCTTGGATTTAGAGACTGTTCAAGTAATGATTTCACTTTTAACAGCAGTAGCTTCTTCTGCAGGCGTTGAAAGAATATTCTCTTCCTTTGGACTCATTCATTCTAAATTGAGAAATCGGTTGGGACCCAATAAAGCAGGAAAGCTTGTTTTTCTTTTCCAGATTATGAATAGGAACAAAGAAGAAGATGATGATGAAGATGACGACGAGTGAGCTACAGAGGACAGCAGGGACAGTAGTATTTAAGTTTTTCATGTGTCGGCTGGGCTGACAGTCTAAGTTTCTTAAAATATATATATATTTTGTTTAGCCAAATTAGTTAACAAACATGGATGTTTGTTTAAGCAAATAACTTATGCTGTAATGTTGTTATTGTTTCAGTTGAATAAATCTATTTAAATTGTTATTAAGGTCAGGATTATTTTTCTCCTTCCTAAGTACAACAGAACAGTGGTGTCCAAATATGAATGATTAACCCATTAAACTGGGGAGAAAAAAGTAATATAAAAAGTGATTCTAAAAATCTTCATCTACTTGCATGTAAAAGTAGCAAGAACTAGTTTAGGTAGAAACTTTGATTTAAATCACTGATTTAAATCAAGCCTTACTGACTAGTGATTTAAATTGTGATTTAAATCAGTTTGATTTAAATCAAATCCACCCTGCCTTTAGAGGTACTTTTGGTAGCAGGGATAATTAGGGCCCCAGTCCTAGGGAATGGTTCAGGTCCCCTTTCTCTAATCACGAACAGTCACAGAGTGACAATTATGTCATGAGAGCCCTGCTCCCAATCAGTGTCAGCTTCACTGTCTCCACCTTCGGATGTATCGAACATCAAGAGGAAGTCTCTGGGCTCATGTGACGTAACAACCTCAAATGAGTCCTGGGAGATAGAGTGCCCACACCGTTGGAATGGCGCTGGCACCTGAGGTGCATATAAGTTTTTTCATTGTAACGAAGGCAAACACTCAGATTGAGAAGAGGTTGTCGATTAGAGGACAACTCCTTTAATATCTACTTTGGTATATTGTTACATTCCTTGCTTTGAGGCAACGTCTTAAACATCCTGGGCAACCACTCCAATATACGCTATTTATTCTTCTATACTCCATTTTTTTGTAAACAGCTTGTCCCCTTACAGCAGATAGATTAGAAAGATGGCTGGAGTCGGTCTTACAGATCTCTGCAAGAACATACTCCATCTGTATTTGTCCATCATATATCATTCACTGTGACTCATTCCAGGGTGATCTTACATAGAGAAAACAACCCAAAGTGTGACCCCAAAAAATCCAATATTGCTAACAAACAATTCTGGGCCCAAAAACTGACACATGAAAAGGAATAGCAATGTATCATTTACCAATCTGCTTGGTTAAGTTTTAATAAAATTAGTGTATTAAATCAGCAGGAGATTATCAATGGAGGACTAGCTGTCTCATGTCATGTAATACTCCTGCTCTGTGTAACCCCACCCCTGATTAGCAGTTTTCTGTCAATGTACAGTGTGCACATAAAGCTATTAAACAGTAATGTGGGCGGGTTACACAGAGCTCAGCATTCAGAGCACTGCTAGATCAGTAGCAAAGAAAACAGTGATTGTATCAAAATGACAGAGTACAGATCACTAATTGACACATTGCCGGAATCAGGGTCTCTGTCCCTACATCATGATGATCTCAAATATCATATCAAAAACATGGAGACAGATTAAAGCTAATACTACTGGAGCACAGCAAAGTTTTCAAGGGCTGATGGCATGCTTAAGAGAATTCAGCACATCGTTGTATGATCCTTTTTTAATTTTTTTAAATTTGTGCCAGTAACTCACTTACCAACTTGGAATAACTATGCCGGGTTCACAGTCACAACATAAGGGCATGTTTATCAATTTGGGCTTGGAACACTACAGGCTCATTAGAAAAGTACAAAATCCAAACATACGGTAGCAATTCAAAGGTTAGAAAAAAAACCAAACAGAGCTAATTTGTCTGTGAATTTGACACAGAGAATCAGTACTTATACTAGAATGTGTCGTCACATATACTCTAAATCAGCAGATCCATCTATCACATAAAACAACAATGCATTCCTGCTTTGATATAATGATCAACGTCTACTTTATTAAAAATAAGGATATATGGATAGTTGAACAAGGTGTACAATAATTGTGTCACATTGGTTACCAAGTCACAAAATAATAATAAAAGAGTGGGCAGAGGACTCAATCATAAATCATAATAAAGTAACCAAAATTGTGTCGAAAACATTTATTAAAATCATTATAAAAACATATATAAATGCATCAAAGTATATCAAAATTACAGATAGAGATCATTACAATGAGCAGGTCTCAGGAAATTGGGAACATATTACTGGTGGTAGTATTATGAAAGTGAATCACACATGAATCCATCACATAAAAATACTCAAAGTATCAATTTCATGAGCATATTTAGACATGATCCTGTAAAGCAAAAAATGTGGATACATACAGTCATGGCCAAAAGTTCTGAGAATGACACAAATATTAATTTTTACAAAGTCTACTGCTTCACTTTTTCTAATGGCAATTTGCATATACTCCAGAATGTTATAAAGAGTGATCAGCTTAACAGCAATTACTTGCAAAGTCAATATTTGGCTAGAAAATGAACTTTATCCCCCAAAACACATTTCAACATCATTGCAGTCCTGCCTTAAAAGGACCAGCTAACCTCTTTTCAGTGATTGCTCCATTAACACAGGTGTGGGTGTTGATGAGGACATGGCTGGAGATCAATCTGTCATGATTAAGTAAGAATGACACCACTGGACACTTTAAAAGTAGGCTGGTGCTTGGCATCATTGTTTCTCTTCTGTTAACCATGGTTATCTCTAAAGAAACATGTGCAGTCATCATTGCAATGCACAAAAATGGCCTAACAGTGAAGAGTATCGCAGCTATAAAGATTGCACCTCAGTCAACAATCTATCGCATCATCAAGAACTTCAAGGAGAGAGGTTCCATTGTTGCCAAAAAGGCTCCAGGGCGCCCAAGAAAGACCAGCAAGCGCCAGGACCGTCTCTTAAAAGTGTTTCAGCTGCGGGATCGGGCTACCAGCAGTGCAGAGCTTGCTCAGGAATGGCAGCAGGCAGGCGTGAGTGCATCTGCACGCACTGTGAGGCGGAGACTCTTGGAGCAAGGCCTGGTCTCAAGGAGGGCAGCAAAGAAGCCACTTCTCTCCAGAAAAAAACATCATGGACAGACTGATATTCTGCAAAAGGTACAGGCAGTGGACTGCTGAGGACTGGGGTAAAGTTATTTTCTCTGATGAATCCCCTTTTCGATTGTTTGGGACATCAGGAAAACGCCTCATTCGGAGAAGACAAGGTGAGCGCTACCACCAGTCTTGTCTCATGCCAACTGTTAAGCTTCCTGAAACCATTCATGTGTGGGGTTGCTTCTCAGCCAAGGGAATCGGCTCTCTCACAGTCTTGCCTAAAAACACAGCCATGAATAAAGAATGGTACCAGAATGTCCTCCAAGAGCAACTTCTCCCAACCCTCCAAGAGCAGTTTGGCGATCAACAATGCCTTTTCCAGCATGATGGAGCACCTTGCCATAAAGCAAAGTTGATAACTAAATGGCTTAGGGAACAAAACATAGAGATTTTGGGTCCATGGCCTGGAAACTCCCCAGATCTTAATCCCATTGAGAACTTGTGGTCAATCATCAAGAGACGGGTGGACAAACAAAAACCTAAAAATTCTGACAAAATGAAAGCATTGATTGTGCAAGAATGGACTGCTATCAGTCAGGATTTGGTCCAGAAGTTGACTGAGAGCATGCCAGGGAGAATTGCAGAGGTCCTGAAGAAGAAGGGTCAACACTGCAAATATTGACTTGCTGCATTAACTCATTCTAACTGTCAATATAAGCTTTTGTTACTCATATGTTTGCAATTATTATATTTCTGTCTGTGATAAAAACATCTGTCAAACACACATAAAAACCAGAGGGCAGCAGATCATGTGAAAATATAATATTTGTGTCATTCTCAAAACTTTTGGCCATGACTGTATAATCATGATTGCAAAGCATAATTCATAACCCCTCAAATAAATATAGAACAATGTTAGCTAGTCAAATCTAATACATTTGAAGGTAAATAAATTCATACCAGTCTCCAGGCACCCACCACCCGATGCGCATTTCGCTCATAGTTTTCTAATCCCCCTTGACGAAGCTTCGTGCAAAATTAGCATGAGGGCGCGGATAGCTGGAGACTCGTATGGGTCATCAATTGTTATTTTATTTCACACTTATTTAATTTGACGCAACACTGTAATATATTTGATGGGTTATGAATTATGCTTTACAATCATGATTAGACATCCATATTTTCTAGCTTCACAGGATCATGTTTAAATATACTCATGCACTTGCACTTTATATGAAATTTATACTTTAAGTATATTTATGTGATGGATTCTTGTGTAATTTACTTATCATTGATCATAATACTACCACCAGTAATACGTTCCAAATCTCCTGAGATTCGCTCTTTGTACTGATTTCTCCAATTTTCATATACCTTGATATATTTACATATGTTTTTATATTGATTTAATAAATAATATACTTTCTATACAATTGCAATATTTATTAATCAATATAAAAACATAGTAGATACAAGTAAATTGAGAGCAAATATTTTCTCAGACAAAAAGCAATGGGTGACTTTAAAACAAACTTGAAAAAAAATTCAATTTTTTTTTTTTTTTTACCAACTTACACTTATTTTCCTAGAATTTGATAAACCAGTCCCCCTCGTCTGTACAATAATGAGGAGTGATTGGAAAGTAAAGTGAAAAACACATTAAGCCTCACGGTGGTTCAGAGTTATTTCTATCAGCATTTACAGGGCATTCGAAGGCTGCGTCTTTGCCGGTGTCTACTGGGCAAATGACAGAAATTTGGAACGGAACGGATTTCAAATTAGAAACATTCTACAGTAGGGGAGGTGAAGCGCTGCCAACTCGCTATGGTTGAGCAGACCTCCGTGGATTCAAAATAGCAATTAAATAAATTAAAAGTAGTCAGTAATAAATTAAATATTTAATTTGAAAGAGTAGAAGATTCTGATGTAAGAATATGAAGTCCATACAATGTGCCATTCACAGATCTGTGAGACCTCACTGCTAGCGAGAGTCACAGAGGGATTATGTGATAAAGATGGATAGAAACCACTTGAATTGCATGAGTGTTCAATCACAACGAATTGAGGAAGCAGGTTTCTAAAAGTCAATCTCTCCATTATCTCAGTGGAAAAAGAGGCCCTCATTTTGGCATTATCATACCTACAGGATAAAGTAATAAAGCATATAGAATGCTACGATAGTCTTACGTCTAGGCTGGCGCCTCCACATGGTTCACCTCCTCCCTCCATGTGGGGACACAGATGTACTCACCGCCCCGCCTGCAGCAGCTCCCTAGTGATCTTCTTCCTTCCTCAGTGCATTCCACATTGTCTCCCGGCGGCACGTCTAGTGCGCACGCGCTCCCCTGCTTTTAAAGGAGCTACGCTCATATGGTAAATGTCCTACGCTGGGAGGCATTTAGTTAAAGTGTTCACCTGCAAGATGTCTCCCAGCCAATTGCTGGGAGGCACCCTGTATAAAAGGCACCCCCACAATAGGGAGGTGCCTGAGCAACCCCTATAGTTATTCTTAGTGGTGTTGGTGTGTGCAACTGTATGTTGTCAATTCCTCCCTCCCTATTCTGTTAAAGTTATTCCCGTATCCTGTGTTCCCATTAGTATTATATAATTTGGCCGTGTTCCTGTGACCTCTTTAATGGTATACTATTCCTAAAACTGCATCTGCAGTACCCAATACCTGGTCTCCTGGTCCCGATGCGGCCAGTCCTGTGACAGTTATCCTATTCCTAGTGCAGCCAGCTCCAGAACTGTTTCCTGATGGTTTCTTCAATATCCAAGTTTTCAGTACAGTTCGTCAGTCTCCGTTTCCTGCTAGTCAGTGAGCTCGGTCACGTTTTCCCATGTCAGGGAACCCGACAATGAGATCAGCAGCTGCAGTACAAGTGTCTGCCCAAGAGGGGTACCTGCACCCCAATCTGTCTCTACCATTAGGAGCTCCACTGAACACCACGTAGCCATTTAGCTACGCCCCTTGCTAGGTAGGTCCGGCACTGTGGCACAGTGGGTCCAGGAACCACATGTGCTTCTGAGGGCATGACAATGAGTTTACAATAGACTAAAACATATGTAAACTATTAGCGAGAGGCGTATATTTCATCAGTAACTATGACATACACAGTGGTTATAATAGTAAAAAACAAAAGAACATTTGTACCTGCCACTGTTACTACTTAAAGGTAGAAGTATAAAGAGTAATGTTTTTAACTCTTATTAATCCTGATCCTATCACAAAAAACTGGAGAACTCTATTTAAAATAGTAATACATAATAGTATTATGTCTTTAAATCCCATAATAAATAATATACTGTTTAATGAATTTAAACTACCTCATTACCTGAGTGTACCACGTGTTGTCTCATTATGTACTACTTTGATACAGTAAAGATGTATATCTTTGTACCGTGTTAGCCAGTAGATAGAAAAATAACGTCCACGTCACTTGTCATACCTATTGCATTTTTTCTGTGCTGCTTTGTGTACAAATATGTGATTCTTCAGATTTTGTATTAGTCCTAGCCTGATGAAGAGACCTGAGTAGTCTCGAAAGCTTGCAATTTGTTACCATCTTTTCAGTTAGCCATTAAAAGGTATCAACCACTGAGGACTCTCAACTCTAAATATTTTTCTATGTACTACTTTGTAACCCTTGTGATTTTATACATTATTGCACTAATAAAGGATTATGTGTAACTATTTTAAATAGAGTTCTCCAGTTTTTTGTGATAGGATGAGCTAGTAATTTAGGAGACGCTACAGCTCTGACAAAAATTTAAGTGCCAGAATATACTGCAGAATTGTTCCATTGATATGATTAGTACAATTCTGCAATACTAGTGCTGGAACAAGCTGATGAGAAGGTATGATTATAGTCACCAACTTTCCTCCCACCCCACTTCTACACAGTCTAATACTGATGGTTTATTTTAAGGGTAAGCCAACAATATAAAAAGGCTTGATACCCCAAGAAATTGACAAGAGAAATAGAGAGCACTAAAAACACTTAAAGAAAAACAAACAAAAAATTTAAAACAACAAAATGACTATTGTTTATAAGGTCAAAAACTGTAGATTTTTGAGATCTTAGTTGACAGCAAGGGAATTTGGTGTAGTGTTCTCCTTTATTAACCAATTCATGTCAAGGTTTGACTTTCATTCAGAGATGTTCATCTACAGCTCTGGCAAAAATTAAGAGACCACTTTCAAATGTTCAGTGTCTGATTTTTCTCTTTATAGGTATATTTTGAGTAAAATGTAAATTGTTCTTTTAGTCTATAAACTTCTGACATCATGTCTCCGAATTTTAAAGCAATAAATTTTGTATTTTTTTCTGACAAAGACAAATGGTCAAAATTAAAAAAAAAAAAACAGTGCTTTCAGACCTCAAATAATGCAAAGAAAACAAGTTCATAATCATTTAGAAACAACAATACTAATGTATTAACTCAGGAAGAGTTCTGAAATCAATATTTTGTGGAATAACCCTGATTTTTAAAAACAGCTTTCATGCGTCTTGGCATGCTTTCCACCAGTCTTTCACACTGCTTCTGGCACAAAAATTTAAGCAGTTCTTCTTTGTTTGATGGCTTGTGACTATCCATTATCACATTCCAGAGATTTTCAATGGGGTTCAGGTCTGGAGAATGGGCTGCCCATGACAAGGTTTTGATGTGGTGGTCTCTTAATTTTTTCCAGAGCTGTATATACTTATTTGGCCCATTTATAGTATATTTATTTTATTAATCCTGTTTTAGCATTCTTATTCCCGCAAATTGGCTCTTAGAAGAAGTGTCCAATATAATGTTTCTGAAATAAGGTTCTTTCAGCTGGCTGTACACACAGCTGTCACCATAAACTCATTTGGTTAATGACCATCTTCCCCAATTCCCTCACATATATGATCACTCGCAATTAATTTCTACATGGAAAAGGATAAAAGGCTTTACTTCCAGTGGAATATAGGAGCAGACATGTTCAAATTCAACATACTTGATCCTGGATTATCCCCGACAGCAGGAGTTATTTGGACTACCCATCTTAGGGTATGTGCACACAACATCTTTTTTCAGACGGATTCTGCCTGGAACTTGTCTATTAAAGCACTAAAAGTACTAAACAAAGAATTTGTATATTGTGCAGCAATGTAAAAACATACTTGCTGAGCATGTTCCATCTTTCGTAATTTGTTTTAAAAAATTCAGGCATCAAAAGTCGTCAAAAAGTTAAATGATGTAGAATATTCATTCTGTGACTTCGATTGCCATCTAAAGTTTACATTATAAAAAAAAATAAAAAATACTGGAGCAGCGGAGTCGCCGCAAGAAACGACAAAAAAAAAACACCAATGAATAAACACTGTCGGAGTTTTCAAGTAGTGTCTTCGCCTTGGTGAACTTGGCGGGTCTACCCGTGTATAAAAGTAACCATGTGCACATACCTCAACAATAGAAATTGTCAGGGTAAATCAAACCATACATATTAGATTTAAGGATCGAAAGTGCCAACAACATACCGTACATATAAACAGCCATGTTTCGCAGTTACAGACACGTGGGATGTTAGGAAGAGAAAGACTCATTTTCTAGTGCAGCTAAGCATGTAGCTATAAGGCTGGAGATCTCTACATTAGAAACTAATTTATACAATTAGTCCAACACTGGGTGATGGTGTTGAAAAACTAAGAAGTATATCAGAAAGTGTGGACACCTTTGGTGCTTGCAGTACAGGGCTTTAGTCTTGCAGAAAATTGCTTTATCCTTTTTAAGAATGATACATATTACTGGTAAATAGCATTATTAGAATTATTCCTGAAACATGGCTGTAGTCGTTTGCCAACACATAGAGGTTCTCTTTTTGTTTTGGAAGTAACCCATAAGTGAAGAGGATTGGCACCGAAATCGGGGCGGCCATCAAGGTTTAAGTATGTTAAGTTTAAACAAAATGCATTTCAAATATATTGAAACGTGTTTGTAGCTGGGCAACATCTGCAGCCTGTATTCAGATTTATGTCACCAATGTAATGTACATATTAACCAGATGACACACATGCATCACAAGGGGACTAAGACATTAAAAAAAAAAATGTGTGTAACCCTTTAACTTAATCCCAGAGTTGGAGTCCGGAGGAAGGCACTTAGATGTGTTTCCATATCAGGAAGATTACAGCCAGATTATCTGATGGGTTATTACATACAAGTAATAATTTCTTGTCTGCACCAGTAAGGCCCAGCATGTCTGTCATTGCCTTGCCCAGAAGAACAACTACAGACAAGTAAATCCTGATAACGGTTTACAGATGAGCTGAACTGTTGAAATTTGGTGAGTGAAATGTTCAATTTACCTTGAACTTCTTACCTTTATTAAGGCCTGCTTATGGCTTTCACGCTTCCTCTCTTCCTCTTTTCTTGCCAGAACAGATGCGGTACGTCTTTCTTCTTCCTAACAGGACAAAACATTTTTTTTATTTTATTATACCAACAACATGTAACAGAGAAACAACCAATTCATAACAACATCAATAAACTCCACGTTTTTCTATGTGACAAACTGATTCAGGTTTTTACTTTACTGAAAAATATAGTTCTCATTTACGTTGGACCATCACCAGATTTCACAATACATATGTTACTAAATATCTTTTAGACCTGAAGGGGCTGGTGTTTTTACTTTACATTTCATGCCAGAATAGCAAAATGAGCGTTTTAGGAATCTAACTATAATTTGAGATTCTCAGGAGCAGCTGGATGGACACTGAGGAGCTGTCAATAAGGCCAGGTAGGTGAAGAATGACTTTAAAATTAACCAGCCATTATCACATGGGTTGTCACACTAAGTAGAATGGTATTATAAGGTCTAAGATCTACTTAATAATGTATGCAGTTTGCATTGAGAAATCTGGTGACAGATCTGCGTTAATGGAGCATATGTACAGTGGGAAAAATAAGTATCGGCAGTGTATTAAGTACTTATTTTCCCCACTGTAAGTGTTGGGGATGTGAACAGTCTCTATCGTGGAGATGCACCGAATGCTGACCATCCACATTGGATGTTTATTGGTCAAACATGGTGAATGCATCAGGATCAACTATCTACAGCATCTTATGGCAAAAAGTATTTCAGCAGTAGGGACTTCAGAGCATTTGCTAAAGTGACTACTGTTGGAGTAAAATGGTAAAAACAGAGCCCTTTTCCATTACCCCTTTACATCAATACATTACGTACACCTGTGCAATGGGTACAAAAGCTTGTAACTACAGTACCTGTGTGTAAACATGCGCATACTGTCCGTATAGAGCGTCATTACACCATATACACTATAAATATACCAGTTTTACTACTCAATTAACTGAGCACTAAAAGCAGAGAGCAACTCAAATGTCCCCTAAGGGGATATTTGTTCAGTCTTTGCTCTTTTCTTGAACCTTTTACTGAGAAGGTGAAAATTTCCACTTGAAACTGCAAAACCCAGGAAAATCTGTGTCAAAATAAAAGTACTCTAAATGCCAAAAGTATTTTAGGAGTATTAAATTTACTGCCCAATAAAAAAATATATATATTTTACGACTTTCCAGAATCCATCTGTGTTTGCCACATTGGGGCACCTACCATTGTAATGAAATATAGCACAGAATATATCCTGAAATACCAAAAACATGCAAATATTTTTCTAGAGGGGATACAAAATGTATTAAATTCCAGGAGATTGACATTAGGGCATCTCTAAAGGTGGAGATTTTGATAACAGTGTTTTATAAAGGAGGCTGAATGGATATTTAGGCTCAAAACAGTGACCCCTTTGGGTCTGAATGAGTCTCTCTCATTTACATCCTTCATAAAAAGTTCTTCTTCCAATTAGAGTTAAGTAGATCAGAATTAAAATATTTGGGTGGATTTTTTGGCTTTGTACACATTTAACATGGTCCTAGAAGTGATTACCTTAGGTTAAGTAGCCTTATAACAGGGAAGAGCTCGTGGATCTCCACTAGACTATCAATGTAGTGGATCACTGAATAGCAGCTGTGATAGTGGATGTCTAATCCAGTAACAACCACCAACTTAGAAGCTCATGGTGCAGAAACCGGTTATTACTTACCGGTAATAGGATTTTACAGAGTCCACGACAGCACCCACGGAGAGAGGGGATAAGTCTACCATCAGGACAGGAGCCTACAGGTTAAAAAGAGGGGCGGTCACCCTTGCCTCCTCAGTTTGTGTTTCAGAGTACAAGAGGAACCGCCATGAATTAGTACATAACAATCCTTATCTTATTTACATTTCCCTTCACCTCTCCAGAGTGAACCATACAAACTCCCTTCAGAGTGCAGGAAACCAGTGAATAAATACACACAAAAAAAGGGATGAATGTGTGGGTGCTGTCGTGGACTCTGTAAAATCCTATTACCGGTAAGTAATAACCAGTTTTCCTATCGCCACAACAGCACCCACGGAGAGACTTACAGAGACTATTATTTGGGAGGGGCCACAGCACTAAGTACTGAACGCCAGAAATCTAGGTCCCGGATGACAGGTCAAGTCGGTAGTGCTTATAAAAGGTAGAAGGTGACGCCCATGTTGCTGCCTTACAAATTAGATCAATGGAGACATCCGCCTTCTCCGCCCATGATGAAGCCATAGCTCGTGCTGAATGTGCTTTTATTTCCTCTGGTGGCGATTCTCCTTTTACCGAATAGACCAGGCTGATTGCATCCTTTATCCACCCTTTTCACTGTCCCTGGAAGGCAATTAAGAGTGCCCTACTCTTCCTCCAGCCCTGAGTCCTCAATAAGTACTCTAGTAGTACTCTTTTAACATCTAGGCTATGGAATTTTTGTTCCTCCGGCGTTACTGGGTTATCATAAAAGGATGCCAAATAAATTTCCTGACTTTTATGAAATCTAGAAGGGACTTTCGGTAGATAAGATGGGTCTGGTTTTAAAACTATTTTGTCTTGATAGACCATTAGAAAGGGAGGATCTGCTGATAACGCTTGGAGATCACTGACCCGTCTGGCTGAAGTTAGCACTACCAACATGGCAGTTTTAAAAGGTTAAAACCTTCATTGAACCTGAATCTAACGGATCAAAGGGTGGACCCGTCAACGCATCTAATACCATGTTTAAGTCCCATGGTGGTAGTTTGGCAATGTGTACTAGCTTCATTCATTAGCAGGCTTTAATGAACCTAGTCACCCATCTGTTGCCCACTACATCATACTTATATAATGCCCCTAATGCGGATATCTGCACTTTAAAGCCCCCGTCTCACATAGCGACATCGCTAGCGAGATCGCTGCTGAGTCACAAGTTTTGTGACGCAACAGCGATCTCCCCAGCGATATCGCTGTGTGTGACTCTTATCAGCGACCGGCCCCCCTGCCGGGTATCGCTGATTGTGCTCGAATGCCCTGGACATTTTTTTGATCATTGGTCTCCCGCTGGCCAGCACGCATCGCTGCGTGTGGCAGGCGGGAGACCAGCGAGCTGGTAACCAAGGTAAACATCGGGTTTCTCAGAAACCCGATGTGTACGTTAGATACCAGGGAGTTTCTAAGCACCGCTAGTTACCAGCTCCCTGCACCACCGCGCTGGTATGCGGGTAACTAAGCGACGTTACCCGCGTAGACGCTGTCCTGATCGCTGCTGAGATCTGCCTGTTTGGCAACTCACCAGCGATCATGTAGTGACACACCAGCGATCCTGACAAGTTCATATCGTTGTCGGGATCGCTGGTGAGTCGCTATGTGTGACGGGGCCCTAAGAGTGCTGACTGACAATCCCAATTCCCGACCTTTCTGTGAAAATTCTAAAATCGCAGGAATCGGAATAACATCTGATAGCGGAGTCGGGTAAAACATTAGGAATTTTTTCCACGTTTTACAATAAATCTTCGTAGTGATTTCCTTTCTGCTTTTTAATAACGTAGCAATCAGAGGTTGAGAGAACCCCCTACTCCTCAGTAGCTCCCTCTCAAATTCCACGCCGTCAAGTGGAGGTCTTCCACTTGAGTATGACGGAATGGACCCCTAGAGAGGAGCTCCGGCTCGATGGTAATATCCAGGGGTTGGTCACCGACATTGCCTTCAGCCATGAAAATCATGGCCTCTTGGGCCAAAATGGGGCTATCAGTATTACTCTTGCCCTTCTTCCCTTTATTTTTCTGAGGACCAGAGGGACTAGACACAGAGGGGGAAATGTGTATGCCTGGACAAATTCCCTCCGGGACTGAAGGGAATCCACTATTTCTGGCCGATCCCTCTCCCGCAGAGATGCAAATCTCCTGACCTGCCTGTTTTGTGGCAAATAGGTCTATCACCGGTAGGCCCCACAACCGCACTATTTTCCTGAAGATCTCCCTGCTCAAGGTCCATTCTCCCTGGCATAGAGAATGTCAACTGAGGTAGTCCGCCTGCACGTTGTGCTCCCCTCTTATGTGAAGCGCCGACAGGGAGAGGAGTTGAGTTTCAGCTAGGGTCAATATTTCTTGTGTGGTGTTCATCAGGGTATATGACCTTGTACCCCCCCGACGGTTTAGATAAGCCACTACTGTCGTATTGTCGGAGTGTATCCATACATGAGATCCTCGCAGATGCGGTAGAAATTGAAGGAGAGCATATTTTGCCAGAAGCTCTTTTAGATTGGAGGAATTTTGTGCTTCTTGGGTGGACCATCTCCCTTGGGCTAATTCACTTCCCATGTGAGCCCCCACCCCGGGGGCTGGCGTCGGTCATAACTACAATGTCCGATGTTCCATAATACTCCTTTTGATAAATGTGACTTTTGCAGCCACCAGAAAAGACTCTCTTGTGTTATTTTTAATTTTTTCCCTAGACCGCTCTGCAGTCTTCTCTCTGCTTCGAGTACTTCTCTTTGTAATTCTCTGCTGTGGAATTGAGCCCACTGTACTCCTGGTATGCATGCCGTCAGCGAGCCCAGCAGGGACATAGCCTCTCTCAATGTTAGAACTGGGTTGTCCCTTACTCTTTTGACTTTGCGCACAATGTCTTAACTCTTTTCCTCCGGCAAGAAACACTGCTGTGCTTCTGAGTCCAGAAGTATACCGAGGAATCTTTGGCGAGTTGTGGGAACCAGTTGAGACTTCTCCAAATTTACTAACCATCCAAGATTCTGTAGTGATATTATATATTTCAATCGGCACTTACACTGAGAAGCTGACCCCCCCACTATTAGGAAGTCATCTAGATAGCGTATAACAAGAGTATCTCTTTCCCTCAGATAAGCCATAACTTCAGTAATGACTTTAGTGAATACTCTTGGTACCATTGAGAGACCAAAGGGCATTGCAGTAAATTGGAAATGTCTAACCTGGTCGCCCATCTGTACTGCCACGCTGAGGTATTGTTGATGAGTGCGCTGAATGTGTAGATGGTAGTAGGCATCTTTTAAATCCAGCACTGTCATAAAACACCTTGGAAATAGAAGTTTAGTTGCAGATTTAATGGATTCCATTTTAAAGATTTTAAATAGGAGGAATCTGTTCAATTTCCGTAAATTTATGATGGCTCGGAAGGAACCATCCGGTTTTGGTAAGGGAGAGTAAAACCCCTCATCTTCCTGACCTTTTGGTACTTCCTCCAGGACTTTCTTTTCTTTTAACTGCAATATTTCTGTTTCTAGAGCCTGTTGTTGCTCTGGAGCTCTGAGTTGTTAACAAGAAGGAATTTGGAGGAATCCTCCGAAACTCTAGTTTTAGGCCAGATGATATGATCCCCAAGATCCAAGAACTAGAAGTTATATTAGCCCACTGATCATAAAAATAACTTAATCTTCCTCCCAGAGTGAGGGCAGGGCTAACGATAGTTGCGTCTCCTCTTGGATCCTGAGGAACCGCTGAAATAAGCAACTCTCTTTCTCTGCTCCTTTTGGCTCCCAGTCTCTCTCTGTATATCTTCTCTGGAAGGATGATCACCTCTTGAAGGTGTTCCTAAAAGCAGGGTTAAATAGTTTAGGGAAACCCTTTATTCTATCTCCCACTTTGGTGAGAATGTCATCCAGCACGGGCCCAAACAGGTACTCACCCCGGCATGGAATGGCACATAATTTTGCTCTGGGATGAGCATCCCCCTTCCAATTTTTTAGCCAGAGTGCCCTACGGGCTGCGTTTGACAAGTCCGCCAATCTAGCTGCCAGTCTTAAAGAATCCACCGAGGCATCTGCTAGATAAGTAGCTCCCCGACTAATCTGCGAGAGGGAGTCCAACAGTCTTTCTCTAGGCACCTTTGCACGCAATTGTTCCTCCATTTGATCTAACCATACTATCATAGACCTAGCAGTGCAGGTGCTTGCGATCGCAGGCTTGAAGGCTCCAGCTGATCACTCCCAGACTCTTAAGGAGCATATCAGCTTTCCTGTCGGCAGGATCTTTTAGCAGACCCCCATCTTCTAGGGGCAGTAAGGATCCTCTGGATGTGGAGGCTACTGCTGCGTCCACCTTGGGAATTTTCACCCATTCTGCCAGAACGTTGTCATCAAAGGGGTACCTCCGTTTTGCTGCAGAGGGTAAGAACCCTATATCCTGCTTGTCCCATTCCCTCATAATGAGATTCTTGACCAAGTCATTTACTGGAAATGGTTTACGACTCCTCTGACACAAGCCCGCAAACATCTGGTCCTGCACTGATTTGGGTTCTTTGTTATCAGTGACCCTTCATGGTGGTACCACCTGATGAAGATAGTGTTATGCTATCGAAACGCGTTGTGGAGATCACAGTGTTAATAACAGTTTGTTAACCAGATTGCTGTCCCTACATTTATCCCTTATCTCAGCGCTTCACAGACCATTAAACCTTTTTCTCCTTGAAATTTATTTCAGTCCTTGGAGCACAAAAGCTGAAAGGTGCAACAAATTAATTAAGAATAAATGTGGCACATCAGACCCTTCATCAATATTGGCAGGCAAAATGCTGATCTTGGTGAATTGGGGCTGTAAAGCTGTGTGACTGTCTTCCCAGAAACCATAAATCTCTGTACAGCAACTCCATTCTAGCTGTCTTACTACAGGAATGACTAAAATGGAGTTGCTGTAAAGAGGTTCATGATCTCTATGCACACAGTAGTGTCATAAGGATGTCTTCCAAATAGCAACTCCATTCCAATCATTCATGGGCCGCAGTCACACGGCCATATGTTCTCTCATGCGAATCGGGCCAATTATGCCAATGACACACGGCTCAAATTCTGTCATAGCTTCAGCCGAGTGTCATTGTACTGTGATGCGATTCTCTCGCATGAGAGAATTGGAGCACAGGTGTGGAGAAAATGGAAAACTTAATTTCTAAGTTCTCTGTGTCTGTGGTTGTTGGACTGCACTTTGATGACATCAGAGTGCAGGCCAATGTTTCACACGCACAGAGACTTGTATGGGTGCGCATGATTCCAATATCAGAGCCACTTGCAGAATGCTGCAACTGTTTTCTCATGCCTAGTCGAAGCTCTGCACTACCCCACAGTATAACATAGCATAGCTCTCGGACGTGTCATGCCAGTGTAAGCAAACCATTATAGTGAGACCACTAGATTGGAGTTGCAGTATGAAGGTTCATGATTTCTGTGTACACAGTTGTGTCTATACGGAGGTCCTCCATACAACACCATTCTAGCTGTCTTGCAACAGGAATGTCTAGATTCAGTTGCTGAAAGGAGGTTAATGATGGTCAGTTAGCCACCTATTGTTATGGGTATTTTTTTTCCTACATGTCACAACAGTTTTGAAGTTTTGTATTGTATTCGCAATTTTATTTTTACATTTAGCTGAATGTTTCCATATTCAATAGTGTGATAGGATGTATAAGCTTGTAGTCACAAGAGCTGTTATCGCGGTTTTCCACTTTAAGGAACATGAACCTCAAATGCTCTTGTATATCAAAAATAACAAACCGCAGATATTCACCCTCCCTGGGTTCAGTTCTGGCTGGCACCACTGCTTGGGTATTGGTGTTTAGGCTGCAGCAGTGATAGCGCACATCACTGTTGCACCCAATTACCACTGCAGCTAAAACACGAGATCCGAGTAGTGCCGCACAGCCAGTGCTGAATCCAGAGGGGGCAAGTACCGGCGGATGGAAATTTTAGGTATATGAGAACATTTGGGGTTCATTTTAAGTAAAAGTGGAAAGCCGCTTTAAAGTGTGGCCTACCTTTGTGGTTGCAAAGTAGTCAGTAGAATGGTAGCCATGGAGTAAAATGATTAAAGGGAGTCTGCCAGGGCAAAATTACTGTTCACACCAAACCACAGGCAATTAGTGCAACTTTGGCATGGTCAAACGTTCTTTGATTAACAGCTCTGGTTCTACAGGAGTCAAAGTAGAGAATAGGTACAGGGAAAACAAGTACGGTGCAAAGGACTACTTGGCTACTCCAAGGGTCCACCAAGTGCCTTTGTTTGGCTACAGACTCCATTTCAAGAAGCCTGCCAGTAAAATTTAGGTTTCTAAAGGTACTGCCACACTTAGCGATCTCGTTAGCGATCTCAATATCGACGCAAGCTAACGAGATCGTTTTTGTGATCTCTTTTAGGTCGCTAGTAGCTGCCAAACAGGAGATCTCAAAAACGACTCCTCAGCGGTCAGCGATCTCTTTAACGACTTTGGCGGTCGTTAGGACGTCATTAGCATGTACTGAGCGCTTCTGATTCATAGGAATTTCCAGCTTCGCTCCTGCTCTCTGCGTCCTGCTAGCCTGCTTTGCAACTTCTGCGATCCTCTCTGTGACGCAAAAGAGAACTTACAGATATTGTGATCCACTCCGTGACGCTAAAAAAAACCTTGTCCCGCCTGCGCCGCTGTCATATGCGTCACAAACTAGGTCGCTCGTCGTTCGCAAAAGGTGCCAAACACAGCGATTCAGGCTCACCAGCGGGACGCCAACGATCAAAAAACGGTCCAGAACTCTAGTGAACGATCAGCGACATCACAGCAGGGGTCACATCGTTGCTACATGCCACACACAATGAGGTCGCTAACGAGATCGCAAAATAGTGACGTTTTAGTGATCTCGTTTGCGATCTCGTTTAGTGTGGCATACCCTTTAGTCCCTTAGTAATATGCATGTTGTACAGTGTGCAAGTGTTCGAATACTATAACAAACTTTTCCTGATATCAGCACTGTTCTGGTCCTCTTCTGGATCTTGTGACCATAATTAAGAATAGATGGATCACACAAGATCTTCTCTGTGGACCCAAAGTTGATTTTCTCAATGAAATCCTATGAAACACACAGAGGATCTCATCGGAGTACATTGAGAAAGCGACTTATGGTCCACAGAAAAGATGATGTTTGAGACAGCTAGTCTGAATTGAGGAAAGAAAGAAAGAAAGAAAGAAAGAAAGAAAGAAAGAAAGAAAGAAAGAAAGAAAGAAAGAAAGAAAGAAAGAAAGAAAGAAAGAAAGAAAGAAAGAAAGAAAGGAAAGAAAAGAAAGAAAGAAAAGGATCAGTTCATCACTGGTAGTCCTATAGCATTAACTTCATACCTACAATTCTGCCTCGTTCTGTAGAATATCCATCCTCTTCAGTCCTATGTGCAAAACGTCACTCCCTTTCATCTACTTCCAAGATAAGCTCCCATGTAAAGATATCACTGACCAACACAAATGCCCTGCCTGCCCCCCACACCACCACTGTTATGCCCCTGCACAAAGTGCTATAAACACTATGGTACTGCTGCATGCCACATAACAGTTACCTGTATTGCCGTCATCTTCTATACATGAATAAAAAAAATAAAAGGATGGGACAAAATGAAATTATAGCCTCAGTAATCATAACCGAGAGAACATAACACAAATTTATTGCCCTGAAAAGACCCACCAACCCTCCAAGTTTTATCTCTACACTACAAAGTGATTTCCATAGGTGGCATGGCAGTTCTATCAAGGAGTGTGCCAGCTTATCCTCGGATATGGACTCTGCTGTTTCAGTGACTAAGCGTCTAAGGATGTTTAGATCCTGTGGCTGGGGAAGGGGCAGGGTCCTTGATGGAAACCCACAGAAAGAAGTTGTAACACGAAGGATCTGGCGATTGTGGAGGTCAGTGCAACATTGGTGAATTTTTGTTTCCGATGCCGCCGATCCAATGCTTCAGTAGAGTTTCATTCAGGTTACGGAGAATATTCAAATAGAAATGTGGAGGTGCACCATTCTGTTGATAGAAGATCTACCGCGCGTAATCTGTGGCATAAGACATTCCTTTAACATATTCGGGTAGGAGTGGCCAGTGACAGACTCCTCAGCAAAATAGAAGGGGTGGACAAGTATGTCCACGTGTGCTAAGGGGTTAATAAGCCATTTATGGTGAATATACAAATCATGCTGATTGGGTGGGTACTGCCATGTATCGCACAATTAAATGTGGGAGCCAGACTGCTGTACAAAACCGGGCTCCTGCTGAAACTGCATAGACTGCCAAGAAAGCAGATGTCCGCAGGTTAACACCTTGCATGCAGAAGCTGTCAAGTGTGATAGAAGAATCTGTGTGTCATACCTGCCAACATAGCCCTTCTATTAGACCCGCCAGAGAAATAATACACTACAATGCAGAATATTGTATGAGTAATCTGTATCATTTAAAGGGGTTGGCCCACAAACAAAGAATATTCTAAACAATAGATCTTTTAATTATAATTTCCACAATTGGATGTGATAAATATAAAATGTCCTTGTGCTGAGATAATCTTATAAATGTGTCCCTGCTGTGTACTGTGTAATGGCTGTGTCTGACCATACAGGGACATGGTCTGATCATACCACATCTCCAAGCCAGGGAGGAAGCAAAAGAGTATACAGACAGGACAGCATGGGATCACAGATGCTGCTTTCTGTGAGGTAAAACATATTTAAAGGGAACCTGTCAGTAGGATTGTGCACAGTAACCTACAGACAGTGTCAGGTCGGCGCCGTTATACTGATTACAATGATACCTTGGTTGATGAAATCTGTCTTGTGGTTGTTTACCTTTATTTTCAGCTTTGAGGTAATGATATGCTTGTGCTCCGGGGCGGCCTGTGGGGGGGGTCTTCATGTGGTGCTCTGATTAGGTATTCATCTGTATGGCTTCTGACAGGTCACTGATCCCTCACTGACCTGCCCTCTAGCTTACATAATGAATATTATATATAGTGAGAAAAAAAAAAATCACCTGCAGCATGATCGCACCTGTAACGTGCAGTTAATTCTTTTTATTTGATGCTATAAACAAATTCATAAAAAAAAAGTGTCTCAAAATGGCACCGGCCGCGCCTGCACAGTAGCAGCTATCGGCGATCCGATAGATGTTACTGCGCAGGCAGCGCCATATTGGAGGAGGTAATTTTTTTTCTCTAGGGGTGAGTATGATCCGACACCCCCACTCCCCCTCCCCCGCCGACCCCCGTATATGACCCGTGTATAAGCCGAGAGGGGGACTTTCAGCCCTAAAAAATGGGCTGAAAATCTCAGCTTATACACGAGTATATACGGTAAATGCACATTACACATGCAATTATGCTGCAGCGCAGACGCCGCCTGCCTACTGAAAGTGATTTTTTTTCTCAATATATATAATATCCATTATGTAAACTAGGGGGCAGGTCAGTGAGGGATCAGTGACCTGTCAGAAGCCATACTGATACCTAAGAATACCTAATCAGAGCACCACATGAAGACCCCTCACAGGCCGCCCTGAAGCACGAGAATCTCTAACTCAAAACTGAATATAAAGATTAAACAACAACCACAAGACGGATTTCATCAACCAAGGTATCATTGTAATCAGTATAATGGCGCCGACCTTACACCGTGTGTAGGTTACTGTGCACAATCCTGCTGACAGGTTCACTTTAAAAACAGGCAGTAAACCTGTAACTCACAGAAATAATCAGCTGTGACCCCCTGCCGTAATGCCTATATACTCTTTTGCATCGTCCCGTGCCCAGGAGCTGTGGTATGATCAGATCATGTCCCTGTACAGTCAGACACGGCCAGTACACAACAGCAGCACAATTATAAGATTATCTCTGCCGAAGAACTTCTTTTTTTTTTTTTACACATCCAGTTATGGGAATTATTATTATTCCAAGCTCTAATACAGTGCGTATTAATTAATTAAAACGCACTGTGGGAAATCCCTGTCAAGTAAAAGTTTGTGGTGGGACTAAATTTAACGATCTAAAAATAAAAGGCTGAAAAATGTAAAAAAAATATAAATGAGAAAAATTAAAATGAAGCAAAAAAACAAAACAAAAAAAACATGTTCTCCTTAGCGGTTTATTATGTATAATAATAATAATAACAACTACAAGTAACTGCTTTGCCACATTTGTAATGATCCCACCTATAAAATTATGTCATTAACCTGTATGGTTAAATGCTGTTTTTCATTCATCCACCTCTCCAAATAATTAGTGATAAAAAAGTATGTACCCTAGAATGGTTCCATAAAATATTAACTCATACTGCAAAAATATATTGTAGCTCTCAAACTACGGTAAAACATTTTTTTCTGCTTTTTAAAGAAATTTATTAGCATTGCACAAAATTTTGGAAAAATCCAGACGATTGGTATCGTCATAATCATACTGACCAGTGGAAAGAAGGAGACAGCAGCTGCGAGGGGGACACAGGTTTTTTTTTCTTTTTGTCCACTTGTTCAGACAGCTGTGGTTCCCAAGATCAGCACTTAAACCTCAGATAATTAGCAATATTAATACAATATTTCCAATATTTTGCATTAATTTGTTAATACACTGATATTATCAGCCATATAGAAAGTTTCAGTTGCATTTATTTTCCCTGTGTAATTAGTTGTTTCAAATAATCACTTGTTCATTTATCATTTCAGTGTGAACCAGAGTAAAGAAGAGAAGGATCCCATACAGCAATCGCAAATCCCACATGTTCAATCAGTGTTGCCATAGGTTGTATAATGGCTCAATCCTGCCACCTTGTGGCTTGTGTGCTACTATGAAAAATTCATCCAGCAGGGCTAATAAAAATGAAAACTTAAAACCATGAATTTGACACAAAAAAAAGTTAATGTATTTGATGCTTTAGAACAGGGTTTCCCAATCTCCAGTCCTCAGGGCCCCCACAGCTCATATTTTCAGGCTTTGCTTGATATCGCACAGGTGATGGAAGTATCATCAAGGCTTCAGGAATTCTCTCACCTGTGCAATACTGTGGAAATCCTGAAAACATCACCTATTGGGGGAGATTTAACCCATTTTTTTCCATTCTCTGACATCTATACACGTCTCACAGCTTTTCGGCCTGGATGCGCTCCCTTGCAGTATATAGAAACAGAACCAGGTGGTAGGAGGCCGCACCGCTCCAGATCCACGTACAGATTACATATGCACACGTGGTCCCTTTTATGTCATAATATGTTTACTGGCAAACCCAACTTCTAATGCGGCTCCTGCGCAGGCGCACTGCTCTGCCCTCGTGAGGGCAGAGCACAGTACTGCAGTGCGCATGCGCCAGGAAAGGTCAGAGAGGTCCGGCGCCTGCTCACTGTAGTACTCTGCTCTGCCCTGACCAGGGCAGAGCGATGCACCTGCGCAGGAGCCACGATGGGACGGAAAGAAGAGGATGGCTTCGCTAGAAGATGGGAGGCCCCAGACGGGACCGCGACGCCCATCGGACCGGACGGCGGACCGCCCCTGGGTGAGTATAATATAACTCGTTTTTCTTCACTTTCAAGTGACATCGGGGGCTTATCTACAGCATTACAGAATGCTGTAGATAAGCCCCTGATGGCAGTGGCCCTATCTCATAGGGCAAAAATGGGGTGACAGATTACCTTTAATATTTTTGCATATGGGGCCAATAGCTAACAGGCAGGTAGTTGCCAACTACTTGCCTGCTTTGCACAGTGACCTTCTCTGCTGGCGATTCCCCTGCTTAACTTCACCCCTTGTCAACAGAGCAGCACCTTCTCTTCCAGACTGCTCTGTCACCATTGCGTCACTGCAGACATATTGTTGATTTACAGCCAGCTCCCCACACCTTGACAGTTAGCTCTTCGCTCTCTATCAGCAAGACATCGGCAGAGACGCCCCATCTACAAAACATAGCGAAGAGAAGGAATTGCTCTGTCAATGTGATGTCAGCAGAAGTCACAGAATCGCCGGCAGGAGCAGTGCCAGGCAGAACAACACAGGTGGGTCGTTAGTCTGTTGGTTCTTGGCCCCATGTACAAAAATATTAAAAAAGTCTCAAATAACCCCTTTAAAGGACTACTAAATTAAAATGACATTGCTCCTCAACCCCTTGACGTCAAAACCAGTTTTCACCTTCCTGACCAGGCCAAATGTTTTCAAATCTCACGTCTGTCCAATCCCAGTTAATCAGAGATTGTTTTTTTCGTGACACATTGTACTTTATATTCGTGATAAATTTAGGGTCATATGCTTTGTGTTTATTAAGGAAATTTGGCAAAATTGTAAAAAACTAGCAATTTTCTAACTTTGAGTACTTAACACCATACTTGCCATTATTTTTAAACATTTTTTTCATTAGTGTGTTAGAAGGGTTAAAATTTAAGCAGCAATCATTCATATATATTTTTTTAACAAAATTTACAATACAAGTTTTTGCAGGGACCACTTCCACTTTTGAAGTAAACTTGGAGGCCTGTATGTCAGAAAACCACCAAACAAGATCCCATTTAAAAATTGCACCCTTTAAAAAATATTCAAAATTGCATTCAGGAAGTTTTTGTTAACCCCTTCCGTGCTTCCAAGAAAATTAAAACAAAATGGAATGAAACAATAATTATTTTTTTTCTGTTAAAACATTACTTTAACCCCAATTTTTCATTTTCTCAGGAGTAACAAGAGAAAATGGATCCCACAATTTGTTGTGCAGTTTCTCCTCAGTAGGCCGGGATCACACATGCGAGTAAATCGGCCGACACTCGCATGTGAAATCCCAGCTCTGGCGCCGGCACTCGGGAGTGGAGCGAGAGGCTGCATGTATTTCTATGCAGCTGCGCGCTCCACTCCTAAGTGCCGGCGCCAGAGCTGGGATTTCACATGCGAGTGTCGGCCGATTTACTCGCATGTGTGATCCCGGACGTAAGTTGATACCCACACACATGATTACAAGTTTTAGTAGGTGCACATGGCAGGGCTCGGAAAGGAAGGAGCGCTATTTGCCTTTTGAAACTACATTTTGTCGGGAACAGATTGCGCACACCATGCTGCATTTGAGAAGCCCCTGAAGTGCCAAAACGGGACAAATGCTCCATAAGTGACCTTATTTTGGAGACCAAGTCCCTCAAGGAAGTCATCTGCAGGTGTGGTTAGAATTTTAAACCTACAGAATTTTATAGCATTGGGATTTGAAAATTAAAATGTAATTTTTTTTCCAAGTAAATGTTTCTTTTACCAAAAATGTTTCTCTCTCAGGAAGGTTCATAGGAGAAATTTAGTGATTTCTTTGAAATGTGACATTACTAAATATGTGGTCGGAAACTGCAGTTTGGGCTTGAAGGGAAAAATAACTACGGTATTTGACATTTGGAGCGCAAATTTTGGCCAGAATAGACTGTTAACGCCGTGCAGCATTTGAAGAGCGAGCCCCTGAGGAGACAAAGCAGAAGAAACATCCCCCCAGATGTAATCTCATTTTAGAGACTACACCCCCAAAATAATTCATTTCGGAGTGTACAAGCATTCTGAACACAGAACTGTTTCACAGAAGTTTATAATTGTGGGTCAAGAAAATGAAATAAAAAAAAAAAAAAAAAACATTCAGCAAAATTTTGCTGCAGCTCAAAATTTTACTTTTTCACAAAGGGTAGTAGGAGAAGTATGGTGTGTGGCAAACTAATGTCCGAGCACACTTCAAAGATCAGAAGGGATGAGTGCATATTTTGATGCAATGGTGGCAGGCACCATATCACATTTGCAAATGCCTTGAAGAGATACTAATAGCCATACCTTCATAAACTATAAAGAGAACATGGCATATTTCCCATCCTCACAGTACCTGCAAATCAGTGAGATGGAGGATCTACTCCTAGGTGCTCCCCTCCCTTCCTACTACTAGCTGCCAGGCCCTCGATATGTCCTTCTAATCAGTACGCGATCAAGGCACATGTTGGGGACGTGGTTTGCTTCCTTCTGCTGCCACACAGGTCCTGCACTTATGATCATTAGCCAATCAAATGCTGTAAGTTCAAGCCACAGGTCCTTTTCAGGTTTCTTCATTGGTTACTTGCCACATAAACAGCAGCCTCTGGCCCGTTTTCTGTATTTGCCCCTTGATGAAGCTATGGTGAAACGTAGGTCGCGTGCAAACATCTGAGATGATGTGGTTTGTTTGATATAGTCTTATCTTTTGTTCCTGTGTGGTATCTTATGTTGACTCATCCATTACATGCTTATGAAGGAGACAGTCTTATTGATGAGCGAACATGCTCGGATAAGGTGCAATCTGAGAATGCTCGTGTGCTAACCAAGCGTATACAGTGTGCTCAAAAAAATATGTTCGCGCCCCCACGACTGTCATCTCACAGCTGTTCGACCTCCGCAACACATGTGGGGATTACCTGTTTGTTAGATACTTGTTAGCACACGAGCATGCTCAGATAACAGCTTATCAGGGCACGTATGCTCATCACTAATAGTCATCTATGTCACAGTATGCAGCATATTATACAGTGTCAAGTAAAAGTTTGGGCACCGCTAATCAAAATCACTGTTATTGGGAACAGTTAAGCGAGATGAAGATGAAATGATCTCTAAAAGGCCTAATGTTAAAAGATGACACATTTAATTTGTATTTTAGACAAAAAAAATACATATTGTAATTTTTTTCATTTAAAAAATTACAAACAAGAAAATGGGCCAATGCAAAAGTTTGTGCACCCTGCATGGCTAGTACCTAGTCGGACCCCCTTTTTCAAGTATCTCAGCTTGTAAACACTTTTTGCAGCCAGCCAAGAGCCTTTCAATTCTTGTTTGAGGGATTTTCATCTATTCTGCCTTGGAAAATTGTCTATTGTAGATTTTGATGTGTGTTTACAATCATCATCCATTTGTAGACTCCATCCTCTTTTCTACTTCAGCTTTTTTACAGATGGTGTTATGTTTGCATCAAGAATTTGTTGAAATTTAATTGAATCCATTCTTCCCTCTACCCGTGAAATGTTCCTTGTGCCATTGGCTGCGACGCAACCCCAGAGCATGATTGATCCACCCCCATGCTTAATGGTTGGCAAGATGTTCTTTTCCTTAAATTGTGTGCCCTTTTTTCTCTACACATACCTTTGATCATTGTGGCTAAATAGTTCTATTTTTACTTCATCGGTCCACAGGATTTGTTTTCTATATGCATGAGGCTTGATTAGATGTTCTTTTGTATACTTCTGATGCTGAATTTTATGGAGAGGTTTTCTTCTGATGACTCATCCATGAAGGCAATATTTGTGCTGGTGTCTATAAAGAGTAGAACAATGTACCACAACTCCAAAGTCTGCTAAATCTTTCAGAAGGTCTCTTGCAGACAACCTGGGTTTCTGGTTTGCCTCTCTAGCTCTAACTGAAATTTTGCTTGGTCTTCCAGACCTTACCATGACCTCCACTGTTCTTGCTAACAGCTATTTCTTAGTTACATTTAAAACTGAGGAAAGGGCAACTTGAAAACACTTTGCTATCTTATAGCCTTCTCCTACTTTGTGGGCCTCCACCATTTTCAGACTTCTAGGCAGCCCCTTGTAAAATAAAAACACTCACCTCTGGACCACCAGAGCTATACATTACCAGCAACTCTGAATAACTGACCCGCATCCGCAGAACCATCTCTAGTCTAGTCCTAAGGGTTTGTGCACACATTTGAAAAAGTGCCCAGCACGGTCAAAACTGCCATGCTGTGCACATGTTCCATCTAATGTCATGTTTTTTAACCGCTTCAGGGTTCGGAAGGAAGTGACATAAGAAGCCGCCAGCTATTAAGTACATTTGAATAAAAGATGCCTGCGGCGAGGAAGTCGCAAAAACAAAGCTAAACCGCCAGCGAAGTCACTTTAGAAAATTATAGCCTGGGAAAACTCATGTAGTGCACAGACATCTAAAAGCCTTACAAAACCTAGTGTACCACCGCTTCTCTCCACAAGGGGTCACTATTTACACATCACTACTCCCACATTACTTACTGTCTAGTCCTGGCACCTCCAACTCCCATCATCCTCTCACCCCTCAAGGTGTTACCACTGCCCCCCACAACTGTTTTATGACACTCTAGAATAGCACTACAGCATTCACATGACAGAGGCAAGCGTAGAAACAGATTCTTTTAACCTCGACCTGCATACAAACGCAGATTCGCATTAGTATTGGGAAGTATGGCTGCTTTTTTTTCATGATTTTTTTTCAACTTGATGACTTTTTCAGTGAATTGCTTTTTTTTTATTCTTAAAGGGAAGGTGCCGTGATTTTTATTTTTGTATTTTATTTACTGATTATATAAATACTTTTTTGTATACAAAATTAATTGCACTGCTTTAACATTTTTAAAAAAAAAAAATTCTGCAGCCACTTTTGTTGGGGTGTGTCTAACCACGACCCATACACACCTCAAATACTGCAGCTCCTAGGTGTAAGAGATGGAGTGGGGGCCAAACACTACACTAATGATCCCATAGAAGTGGACAGACTGGTGTCATATTACACTACTGCTCCCACAGAAGTGCGCAGAACGGGATCACACATTACACTAATGCTCCCATAGAAGTGGACAGAGCGGGGGTCACACATTACACTACTGCTCCCATAGAAGTGGAAGGAGTGGGATCACACATTACACTAATGCTCCCATAGAAGTGTACAGAGCGGGATCACACATTACACTAATGCTCCCATAGAAGTGTACAGAGCAGGGTCATACATTACACTAATGCTCCCATGGAAGTGGACAGAGTGGGGGTCACACATTACACTACTGTGTATCACTGAATCACTGACTGGGTGGATCAGGGAAATGCTGTAGATATAGTATATATTGACTTCAGCAAAGCATTTGACAAAGTATCTCACACAATCCTTATTGAAAAAATGACTAAGTATGGAATGGACAAGGCAACTGTTAGGTGGATTCATAACTGGCTTAGTGATCGGACTCAAAGAGTGGTCGTAAATGGCTGCACATCCAGTTGGAAGAATGTCTCAAGTGGCGTACCACAAGGCTCTGTTTTGGGCCCTGTATTGTTCAACATCTTTATCAATGATTTAGATGAAGGAATTGAGGGTAAACTGATCAAATTTGCTGATGACACAAAGCTAGGAGGGGTAGCTAATACTAGAGAAGAGAGAGAGAGGATTCAAAAAGATATAAATAAACTGGAGCAGTGGGCAGCAACTAACAGAATGGTTTTTAACAGGGAAAAATGCAAAGTACTACATCTGGGCAATAAAAATGAAAAAAGCATATACAAAATGGGAGGAATAGGGCTAAGTAACAGCACATGTGAAAAAGACTTGGGTATACTAATTGATCACAGACTGAACATGAGTCAACAGTGTGATGCAGCAGCAAAAAAGGCAAATACAATTCTAGGATGTATCTACAGAAGCATACAGTCTAGATCACGTGAGGTCATTATTGCCCTCTACTCCTCTTTGGTCAGACCTCATCTGGAATACTGTGTCCAGTTTTGGGCACCACATTTTAAAAAAGACATCAACAAACTGGAGCAAGTTCAAAGAAGAGCCACCAGAATGGTGAGCGGTCTGCAAACCATGTCCTATGAGGAACGGTTACAGGATTTGGGAATGTTTAGCTTGCAAAAAGAAGACTGAGAGGAGACTTAATAGCTGTCTACAAATATCTCAAGGGCTGTCACATTGTAGAAGGATCATCTTTATTCTCATTTGCACAAGGAAAAACTAGAAGCAATGGGATGAAACTGAATGGGAGGAGACACAGATTAGATATTAGAAAAAACTTTTTGACAGTTAGGGTGATCAAGGAGTGGAACAGGCTGCCGCGAGAGGTGGTGGTGGTTCTCCTTCAATGGAAGTCTTCAAACAGAGGCTGGACAGACATCTGTCTGGGATGATTTAGAGAATCCTGTTTTGAGCAGGGGGTTGGACCAGATGGCCCAGGAGGTCCCTTCCAACTCTACCATTCTATGATTCTACTGCTCCCATAGAAGTGGGCAGAGTGGGATCACACATTACACTAATGCTCCCATGGAAGTGGACAGAGCGGGATCACACATTACACTAATGCTCCCATAGAAGTGGACAGAGCGGGATCACACATTACACTAATGCTCCCATAGAAGTGTACAGAGCAGGGTCATACATTACACTTATGCTCCCATGGAAGTGGACAGAGCGGGATCACACATTACACTAATGCTCCCATAGAAGTGTACAGAGCAGGGTCATACATTACACTTATGCTCCCATGGAAGTGGACAGAGTGGAGTCACACATTACACTAATGCTTCCATAGAAGTGGACAGACCAGTGTCACACATTGCATTACGGCTCCCATTGAAGAGGACAGAGCGGGGGGGGTGGCCCTAATGTTCACATAGACATGGATTCAGAGGGGGGTCACACATTACACTAATGCTTCCACAGAAGTGGATGGAGTGGGGGAGTCACACATTACACTACTGCTCTCATAGAAGTGGACAGACTGGTGTTACACATTACATTACTGCTGCCATAAAAGTGGACGGCGCGGGGGGGGGTCACAAATTATACTAATGTTCCCATAGACGTGGATGCCACAGGGTCACATATTACACTACTGCTCCCATGAAAGTGGACGGAGTGGGAGGGATCACATATTACACCACAGCTCACACAGAAGTGCATGGAGCGGGGCTAACACATTACGCCACTGTTCCCATAGAAGAGGATGGAGCGCGGGTCAAACATTACACCACTGATCCCATAGAAATTGATAGACAGGGTTCATTCACACATTACAGTACTGCTCCTATAGATGTAAATGGAGTGGGGTCATACCTACCTAATCCCATCCTGGGTGATACACTCCACTGAGCCCTGTATCTAATCCTATCATCATGTGATACCCTTTGTGTATCTTATCCTAAAGCATGACACAGTCCATATATCTAGTCCCAGAATGTGATACATTCTACGCATCCAATTCCACCGTGTGAAACAGTCTGCTTATCAAATCCCAGCATGTGACACAGTCAGAGTATCTAATCCCATGAGGTGTGATGCACCCCGATAAGCTCTGTATGTAATCCCATCATTTGTGATACAGTCCGTGCATCTAATCACAGCGTCTGATATGGACTTTATATCTACCCCAGTGTGAGATACAGTCTGCATATCTAACCCCAGCATATGATATGACAAGCAGCATCAACTATCAGAATCGGCGCTGACACGCCATATCTCCGTACCACTGGCAGTCCCCAACATAATGTCTGTGCATTGTGATCCTAAACTGCATTCGCTCTTAACTTAAATACCCAGAAGGAAAGGAGAGGAGTGACATCACACAGATATGAGCAAATCCCGCCCACTTTTACTGCAGTCGTAATGTGAGCTAGCAGTACACAAGGTTTTCATTGGAGATGTCAGTAGCTGCTCCCCCTAGTGCTTAAAAGTACAAAATATCAAATCTTTTAAATTATTTTTCATATTTTATACTTTTTTTTTTAAATTAGACCGTTAATACTGTATATTTTTTCCATTGTTGAAAAAAAACTTTTTGGACGGCACAGTCCCGTAAAGCGAACAAGTCTTCAGAAAAAGACCCATTTCTTTAAATCAAGTGTTTGTGGGAGATTTAGAGATGAGTGAATTTGAGTGGAATTGAATTCTCTGCTACCAGTGTCAGATATTGGCTACATCGGTGTTGTGTGGCAGCCTAAAAGCAAGCGCAGCAGCTCTGTCAGTGCAGGTGGAGTGCCCACTTGGAGCCGCCGAGCTCACTGATTGCCTGCAGCGCTATGTGATGTCAGTGCCGCAGCGATTGTCAGACACCGGGAGCAGTGGTGGAGACCTGGCACTGGATAACAACAATCGATACGCATTAAAGCAGCGGCCGTTAAGGGGCCTTATTCCCTAATTGCTGTTTTAAAATGGCGATAGGGAATAAGAGAACGGTACCACCCTATAGCCGAAATTCCAGAGGGTGACAGCTGGACATAACAGCTCACACCCTGCGGTATCATTCCCGGACAGTTTTGTTCCCAATCAGGACCGATTAACCCCTTAAATACCGCTGTTGCGAATGACCGATATTTAAGTGGTTAAAAGGGGGTAAAAGACCCCTCTTGGCGCGAGTGCCGATCATTGCCATGGTATCGGGACATAATATGATGACCCCAGCGTACAGCAGCCTGTGAGATCCAGCTATAAGCAGGTTCTTCCAGGTTGTGTGTCAATGACTCACTGACAGGCCTCCGGCACTGGAGTACACAAGACCAGCAATCAAAGTAAAAATTATAAATGTCCCAAAATGGGACTTTGGGGAAAAAAAAAGCGAAAGAAAGTAAAAGAAAATATGTAAAATAGTAAAAAAAAAAAATAAAACACACAAATCACAGTCTTTGTGATAAAACAGATTTAAAAAAAAAAAAAAAAAAGACAATTGGTATTGCCGCGTCCGGAACAACCTGATCTATAAAACTGGCACATTATTTATTTTGTTTGGCGAATGCCATATAAAAAATAAATACTAAAAAAACACACCAAAAATGTCACTTTTGCAACATACCAACACACAAAAAAATTAATAAAAAGCAATCAAAAAATTATATGTAAAAAAAAAATGGGTATAAAAACCAGTAAATCGTCTCGCAAAAAAAACAAACCCTAATATGGCTCATTTGGGTAAAAAAAATAAAAAAGTTACAGCTCTCAGAATATGATGCAAAAACAAATTCATTTTTGTAAAAAAACGATATAATCCTGATATCGCAGTAATCGTACTGACCCGACGAACAAATCTGTATTCTCGCTTTTACCGCACGGTGAACAGTGCAAAAAAATAGATTAAAGCAGCAATTACTGAATGGTTATTTTTGGTTCATTCTGTATCTGAAAAAAAAAGCTATCAAAAAACATTATGTGCCTCAAAAAGGTACAAAAAAAATTAAAAAAATCTAACTCGTCACGCAAAAAAACAAGCCCTCATACACCTCTGTTTGCCAAAAAAAAGTTACAGCTTTCTGAATACGGCAATGAAATGACTTTTCTTTAATAAAAAAAAAAACATTTTTACTGTGCGATAGCAGCAAAACATTAAAAAATATATATATATCAATATATCATGTCTGTAATTGCACCGACCAGAATAAAGCAGTCACTTGTAAAATATGGTGAAATGCGCAAAAATAAAAGAAGAACTATTCTTGTACTGTTGTCTATATGTTCATTCCACCTCCCAAAAATTAAGCTGGGGTCTAACTTATCCTGCACTCTCCGCTGAGCGCCTATGTCAGAGTTTTAATGTAAATCCCAAAACCGTGATTCAGACAAAACCCGTGACAGAACCATTCACTTATGAGGCAGATGGAGTCACTTTGGACTCAGTCTGGTCTCTGTTTCGCTGGTGTCCCATAATTTTAGTAATCTTTTTAGCGCACAAACGTGGACTACAACAGTTTTGTGAAGGCCTAAAAAGATGGAAATCACTGGAACAAAAGCCAAACGGACTCAAAAGTGTCTCCATCTGCATTATTATGGCTAGTGGTTCTGTCGGGGGTCTGAATCACAAAAGAAGCCCCCACTCAGGTCCAACATATGTCACGTCACTGGAAATATAGGGTGTTTCTACGTTACTGGTAGAAAAAAAACTCTGGAAAAGAGACAGGTCTCCAACACCCCCAGCAATAAAATCCAGTGAATTCTCGGCTCCCAAATTCAAATGACCTCCTCGTTCTGAGACCCACTGTGCCTAAGCTGCAGTAAGCAGCCACATGTTTGGTGTGACTGTAGTGGGGAGAGCTCAATTAATTTACGGGGCGCATTTCGCCAAAAGCACAAGGAGGACACAATGTATTGGGGCACTACCATATATGGGAGTACTACACTGTATGGGAGCACAATGTATGTGCACTAAACTGGCATATTTGCAATTCTCCAGAATACAGAATGGCGTGGATGTTACAAAATAGTCATTGCAGCCATAGATGAATTAATCGAGAGGTGCAATTTAGACAATAGGGTAACTTTTGGTGTTTTTCTGCTGTTCTGGCACCTTAGAGGCTCCGCAAACTATTCTTGAAAAATCTGTGCTCCAAAAGCCAAATAGCACTCCTGCCCTCTCAGCCCTGACGTGTGGCCTAACAGTAGTTTCCGATGTCATATAGGGCAGCACTTTGTTCAGGAGAAATTGCGTAATAAATTGTGGGGTCCACTTTCACCTATTAACCCTTGTGTAACAGACATATTTGCAGCAAATCCAAATATATATTTTTACTACTAAAATGTCATATTTACACGTCTCAATGTTTCTAAAATTCTCTGAGGCACTTATGGGTTCAAACTACTCACTACACCCCTAGATGAATTCCCTAGGCAGTGAAGTTTCCAATATGGGGTCACTTGTGAGGGTTTCTGCTGTTCTGGCACCTCAGGGGCTAGGCTAATGGATCCCACAATCTATTCAAACAGAATCTGTGTTCTAAAAGCCAAGTAGCGCTCCTTCCCATCCGATCCTGGCCGTGTGCTCAAACAGTAGTTCACAATCCGGATACTGCCACATTCGGGAGAAATTCCATAATAAAGAATGTGGTCCATTTTCCACTATTACACCTTGTGGAAACTATAAATTTGGTGCTAAAACAGTATTTTAGTGGAAAAAATTTAATTTTTTGTCTTCACATCCAAATGTTATTAAGTTTTTTGAATCACATCCAGGTTAAAAATGCTCACTACACCCCTAATTTAATTCCTTGAGGGGTCTAGTTTTAAAAATGGGGTCAATTGTGGGGGGTTTCTGCTGTTTTGGAATGTCAGCTGCTCTGCAAGTGTGACATGGCATTCACAATCTCTTGTAGGCAAATTTAGGCTCCAAAAATCAAGTAGCGCTCTTTCATTTCCGAGCCCTGCTACTTGCCCAAACAGCAGTGTGTGACCACATATGTGGCATCATGGTGTGCGGAAGAAACTGGGGATAAAGCAACATTTTACAGTAAAAATTACAATATCTTTTTCTTTCATTTGACTTTGCAATACGGTAATTCCTGTGTAGCACCTGAAGGGTTAAAACATTTCCTGACTGCAGTTTTGAAGTACGGTATTTCAGGGGGCGTTTTTTAAAATACCACCACTTTTGGGGACTTTCCAATATATAAGGCCCTGAACGTCTATTTAAATTTAACTAGGTCTCTGAAGACACAGGTTTTGTAAGTTTCTAGAAAAATAATGAGAAATTGCTACTAAACTTTTAACCCTTCTAACATCCTAGCAAAATAAAATGATACTTGATGCAAATGATGCAGATGTAAAGTAGATATATGGCAAATGTTATTTATTAATTATTTTGTACAGCAAGACTTAAGGATATAAAGATTGAAAGTTTGAAATTGAGAATTTTTCATTTTTTTTGCCAAAATTCTAAGATTTTCCCCAATAAACACAAAAAATTGACCCAAATTTAGCACCAACATAAATTACAATGTGTCACAAGAAAACAATCTCAGAATCACTGGGATACATTGATATGCAAATTGCCTCTTCAAACAAAGAGGACTTGTACTCTATAGCGCCACCTATTGGAAGTAGCGATCCTACAAGTCACAATCAACCCTTTAACGAGTCTTGTAATATGACTTAGGATAAAAGCCAAATCAGTATCTCCATTTGCAGACACGGTGTTTCGGACTGTTGGTCCTCGTCAGTGCAAAGTAGGAGAGATCTGATTTAGCTAAATGAGAGGCTCTGGACTGGGATCTGAGGGGTAAGGTTTCTCCTTGTGGAGAGTGACATACCAGCTCTGGCGTGTCGAGGTAAGGAGGCTTATTCGCCGTGCAATGCTCCTCTGGGAAAATTAATTTAATACATTGAAGCGTTCCAGAGTTATTACCACATGAAGTGACGCAGGTCAGATTTCAAAAATTTGGCCTGGTCATTAAGGTGAAAATGGGCTTGGTCACTAAGGGGTCAAGATGGCTGAATCTGCTGTTTGGACACAGGTAATGTCGGCTGTCAACAGCTTCTTGACACAATACCACCTGGGTTTCACGTTTGCCCTTACCGTGATTCTCTTCATATCCAGCTGTCGCAGCTGCAGCATATGTCCCAGAATGGTTTGCCTGTACCATGACTCTTGAGCTATAGGGTTGCCATCAAGTGTGACATCTGACAGCGATGTTGAGTCAGCGAGGCACAGGATGTCATGGAGTCTGTAGAGGAAAATGAGACATTGTTGTGTGAGGTTACCTACAAAAAATGAGGTTGGACAAAGATTTCACACAGAAGCTCCAAGAAGAATCTGGCACTGTGAAGGGAGTATAGTAAAAAAATGACTTTTATTACATTGGTCCTTATAGATATTGTGTATCATACGTGATGGTTTGGTCAGTAAAGACCTTTATCAAACATACACTCACGTGTGTCAGGCCATAGAGTGTGGGGGAAGATATAAAGGAGGCAGCTCTGTGAGTGGAGCTCTCCATGCCCCAGCGATGGACGTCACCCATGCTCACAGCGCTGCCTCCTTTATATCTTCCCCCACACTCTATGGCCTGACACACGTGAGTGTATGTTTGATAAAGGTCTTTACTGACCAAACCATCACGTATGATACACAATATCTATAAGGACCAATGTAATCAAAAGTCATTTTTTTCACTATACTCACTTCAGAGTGCCGAAACTCTTCTCAGAGCTTCTATATTACGGATTGGGTTCCTATCCAGGAACCTGATCCTGACCGGGAGTGCCGTATTTCCACTCTGACACAGATTTCACACAGCCATTACACAGGACATCAAAAGAGAAGGAGCCAGCTTACCACAGTGGTAGACCTCTGCACGGACTCTCAGGTGGAGGAACCAGAGTGCACATGAAAAAACGATGATGTGAGTCCAGCTGATTAAAAGACTGAATTTATTCAAAAATGGTAAAAACGTACCAAATTACATATGGCACCCAGTACACGCAGCAACGCGTTTCGAACACATGCTGTGTTCTTTGTCAAAAAAGCTCTTTTTTGACAAAGAACACAGCATGTGTTCGAAACGCTGCCTCGGAGTAACCCTTGACTTTGCCCTGTCGTTTAAATCGCACATTCAAGCTCTTGCCACCTCCAACTCAAAAATATTGCCAGAATTGACTTACAAAGCCATCCATAATCTGTTTCTGTCATATATCTCTGAACTAATCTTCCAATATCTTCCAACACATAATCTCCTGTCACCCCCCAGATCCCCTTCTCTCCTCTACAATTATACGTTCCTCACCCAATTGCCTCCAAAATTTCTTCCGAGTATTCCCCATCCTCTGGAATTCAGTGTCCCAACATGTCCTATTATCCACCTAACTCTGAACTTTCAGACAGAACTTGAAAACACATCATTTCAAGAAAGATTTACAGCCTGCAATAACCAACCTCGACCCCAGCAAAGCTTATGCAACCCCCCAACCTAATGTCTCCTTCCCCATCACATTGCAGAGTGTAAGCACGCAAGGATAGGACCCTCTCTTTTCTGTACCTGTCGGTCATTATTAGTTTCTTGACTGTAATTTATATTTGAGTTTTGTATGTACTGTAACCCCTTCTCATGTCCAGCAAAATGGAATCAATCGTGCTGTAAAAATAAATAATAGAAAACAAATAATAATAAAATAATAATATTCCATGATCTATTCATTAAAATGTACTTTGTTCGTGGGGCAACCCCTTTAACCCCTTTCAGACCTTGGACGGGATAGTACGTCCAAGGTCAGATTCCCCGCTTTGATGAGGGCTCCGGCGGTGAGCCCGCATCAAAACCGGGACATGTCAGCTGTTTTGAACGCGATCCACTCGCGCCTATTAACTAGTTAAATCCCTCTGTCAAACGCTGAACGCGGGTTTTAACCAGCGCTTCCGGCCACTGGGCCGGAAATACGAGCATCGCCGACCCCTGTCACGTGATCGGGGGTCAGCGATGCATTGCCTTAACAACCTGAGACCTCTATGGTTGTTGATGAGGCATTGCTATGAGCGCCACCCGGTAGTCGGCGCTCATAGTAATGCTGTAATTCTGCTACATACAGGCGATCAACTCCTCGCCTATATGTAGCAGACGCGATCGCTCTATATGGCAGCTTCTAGCCTCCCATGGAGGCTATAGTAAGCCAAAATTAAAAAAAATGTTTTAAAAATATGAAAAAAAAAAAAAAAGTTTAAATCACCCCCCTTTTGCCCCATTCAAAATAAAACAATTAAAAAAAAAAATCACACATACACATATTTGGTATCGCCGCGTTCAGAATCGCCTGATCTATCAATAAAAAAAAAGGATTAAACCGATCGCTAAACAGCGTAGCGGAAAAAAAAAAACAAAAAAACACCAGAATTACGTTTTTTTGGTCGCCGCGACATTGCATTAAAATGCAATAACAGGCAATCAAAAGATCGTATCTGCATATAAATGCTATCATTAAAACCGACAGCTTTGCACGCAAAAAATAAGCCCTCACCCGACCCCAGAACACGACAAATGGAGATGCTAAGGGTATCGGAAAATAGCAAAATTTTATTTATTTTTTTTTTAGCAAACTTTGGAATTTTTTTTCACCACTTAGATAAAAAAGAACCTAGATGTGTTTGGTGTTTGTGAACTCGTAATGACCTGGAGAATCATAATGGCAGGTCAGGTTTAGCATGTAGTTAACCTATAAAAAGGCCAAACAAAAAAACAAGTGTGGGATTGCACTTTTTTTGCAATTTCACCGCACTTGGAATTTTTTTCCCGTTTTCGAGTACACACATGCTAAAACCAATGATGTCGTTGAAAAGTACAACTCGTCCCGCAAAAAATATTTGACTTTTGGAATGAATAATTTGATGGAATAAATTAGCGGACGCCATGTCGCGTTTGAAGAGCCCCTGATGCGCCTAAACAGTGGAAACCTCCAACAAGTGACAGCATTTTGGAAACTAGACCCCTTTGGGACCTTATCTAGATGTGTATTGAGCACTTTGAACCCACAGGTGATTCACAGAAGTTTATAAATGTTAAGCTGTGAAAATGAAAAAAAAAAATCATCACATTTTTCCCAGAAAAATCTTTTTTAGCTACAAATTTTGTATTTTCACAAGGGCAAAAGGAGAAAATGGACCCCAAAGTTTGTTGTGCAATTTCTTCTGAGTTCACTAATACCCCATATACGGTCGAAAACTACTTTTGAGGCACAGTTCAAAGCTCAGAAGGGAAGTAGCGCCATATTACAGTGCAGATTTTACATAACGTTTGGGATCACATTTATCTGGCGTTCTACACTGACCATTTACTTTGGGGTTTCCATCTAAATCTCTGTGTGTCGTGATTCCGATGAAACCCCCGATAGATCCATTCTCTATAATGAGGCCGCAGAGTTACTCTGGACTCCGTCTGGCCTCTGTTCATCGTTGTCCTTTTCAGAAGTGTACAAAACTTTGGCCGACGACACTTTTATGCAATCCTAAAAAGACAGACACTGCCAGATCACAGGTCAGACGGCGTCCACAGTGCCTCCATCTGCCTTATTACAGGTAATCTCCCGCCTGGGATTCTGTCTGAATCACGTATTTCAGAGATTTACACGGAAACTCCGGTGTAAGAGCTCAGCGCAGAGCGCAGGATAAATCTGAGCCAAGCCTTACTGCGATGTTTGAGAGGCAGAATGAAAAAATCAACAGCATGTGAAGAATTGGTTTTATTTATTTTTTACGCCGTTCCTCTTGCGGTATAAGTGATTAGACGACTTTATTCTTCGGGTTAGTGCGATTACAATGATAACTAATTTATATCGGGTGTTTATGTTTGACTGCTGTCACACACTAAAAGACGCTTTTTATTGTGAAAACTATTTTTTATGTCACCATATTTTGAGAGCTATAATTTTTTCATATTTCAGCATACAGTCATGTGAGGGCTTGATATTTGCGGACTGAGCTGACGTTTCAATTGGTACCATTTTCGGGCACATGACTTTTTTTTATCGCTTTCTATTCCGATTTTTGGGAGACAGAATTAACATAAACTAGCAATTCAGGAATTGCTTTTTGTTTTGTTTTTATATACCGTTCCGCATGAAGTGAAATTGGTAAGGCAGCTATATTCTTCAGGTCAGTACGATTAAAGTGATACCACAGCTATATCTTTTTTTATGTTTTGGCGCTTTTACACACAAAACTACTTCATAGAAAAAATAATTATTTTTACATCGTTTTATTCTGAGAGCTAGAACTTTTTAATTTTTCTGCTGATGGAGATATGTGGCGGCTTGTTTTTTTGCGGGATAAGATAATGATTTCAGCGGTACCATTTTTTTTACATTCATATTTTTGATCGCGGTTTATTGCACTTTTTGTTCGGCGGTATGATGATAAAGCATTGTTTTTTGCTTGTTTTTTTTTTTACGGTGTTCACTGAAGGGGTTAACTAGTGGGACAGTTTCATAGAGTGGGTCGTTAGGGACACGGCGATACCAAATATGTGTACTTTTATTGTTTGTTTTTTTTATTTACATAAATAAATGTATTAGAAAAATATTTATTTCTTTTTTTCTTTAGGTATTTTTAAAAAATTTTTTTACACTTTATAATATTTTTTTTTTTACTTTATTACATTGTCTCAGGATGGGACATTACCATTTTACATCAGATCGCTGATCTGACACTGCACTGCAGCGTATCAGATCAGGATCTGACAGGCAGGGAAGGAGGCATAACGGCGCCTTAGAGCTTCCCTGCAGGACCCCGCAGCCATCTTGGTGCCAGGGGTCTCCATGGAGACCATCAGGACAACGCAATCACATCACGTTGTCCTGACGGAAGCGCGCAGGGAGGCCCCTCTTGCGCGATGCTTCTCTATGCCGCTGTCGCTGTATGATGATAAAGCATAGATTTGCTTTTTTTTTGTTTCTAATCCGGATGTAATCCGGCCGTGGAAACATACCCTTACAGAGCGGGTTGTTCCAGACACGGCGATACAAAATATGTATGCGTTTGAAAATGATAACCACAGAAAAGTCAACTTGTCCCACAAAAAATAAGCAGTAACATTACTCTGTCGGACGAAATATGGAAAATTATAGCTGTCTAAATATGGCCATGCCTAGTTTCTTCAATAAAAAGCGTCTTTTAGTAAGGAACAGCAGTCAAACATAAAATCCCGATCTAAATTAGGTATCTGTAATGTATGTAGTACAGTTCATATAGCGTCTTGTGCTTGGTGCGATGAAAACACAGGAGTCACAGGTTTGATATAGAAAAGTCCTGTATTACTTCATACAAGTTGGCAGAAATAGTCACACAGTTTGCAGACACAGAAACAGGAGACACAGCAGGCCAGAGTAATCCAAGCTCAGCAATCACTCTCCAATACAGATTCAGGATCTTCTTCTCTGTTACCGTAAGTCCATGGAAACGTGGGTCTTTCAAAGAGCAGGGTTCAGAGTCCACAAGTGCTTCAGAGTTCCTCAGTAGGAATAGCTGGAGTACAAGGTCCAAGGCTTACAGGAGTCAAGTCACAGGTTCACTGCAGGCTAGATTCTGAAGCACTGATTGCTCAGCTGTGGCTGCTTAAGAAGCAAAGGAGAGAATCAGGGCGGGAACATGCAAGCTGGAAACTCCATTTTGACTGAGGGCAAGATAGCTGCAGCAAGACAGAAAGTAAAATGGCTGACGAACAAACTGAGTTTCAGGAATATATACATAGAACCTTACATTACTCCCCCTTAAGGACAACCTCCGGATGACCTCAGACCAGGCTTGTGTGGGTACCTCTGATGAAACTGACGGAGCAAGCGAGGAGCATTAACGTTATTGACCGGTTCCCATGAGTTGTCCTCCACTGGGTAGCCCTGCCATTTAATCAGATATTGTAACTGATTTCTATACAACCTGGAATCTAAAATCCTTTCCACCACAAATTCTTCCTGACCATCGACTAGCACTGGGTCAGGGCAAGGAAGGAACGTCCAGGAAACGTATTGGGTGTCGCAGCCTTTAGTAGGGATACATGAAAGACAGGGTGGATTCTCATAGTTCTGGGCAGTTGAAGACGACAAGCAACGGCACTTATAATTTTACTGATTTTATAGGGTCCAATGTACTTATGTCCCAACTTAGACGATGGAATCCTTAACTTAAGATTTCTGGTTGACAGCCAGACCAAGTCTCCTACCTTGAAAGCTGGTGCAGGTTTACGAAATTTATCTGCTGCTTTCTTGTACCTTTCTTGAGCCGATTCCAGATTTTCCTTTAGAAGATGCATATTCTTCTGTAAAGACGTGATTCTTTCAGCCACTGCTGGTAAAGGCGTTTCTATGGGAAATCGTGGTAGAATGTTAGGATGATAACCTAGATTAGAGTAAAAAGGAGACTGTTTAGTGGAGGCACTCAGAGTTGTTATACGAGAACTCAGCTAATGGAAGTAGATCCACCCAATCATCCTGTAGGTGGCAGATAAAGCAGCGGAGATACTGCTCCAGGGTTTGATTGGTTCGTTCGGTCTGTCCATTAGTCTGAGGATGAAAAGCAAAGAAAGGTTTACTTTAATGTCCAATGCTGCACAGAAATTTTGCCAAAACCTAGAAGTGAATTGCACCCCTCGATCCGAAATAACCTCATCCGGTACTCCATGTAAGCGAAACACATCTTTAATCATCAAATCTGATGTCTGTTTTGCAGTGGGTAAGCCGACACAAGGGATAAAATGAGCTGCCTTTGTTAGACGGTCAACCACCACTAGAATGGTGTTCTTCCCCTGAGAGGTTGGTAACTCCACAATGAAGTCCATAGAAATGGATCCCCACGGGCGGGACGGGGTGGGAAGAGGCTGTAACAGACCAGTTGGTGAGGAGCGAGGTGTTTTGCATCTTGCACAGACCTCACATGAAGTGACATAATTCAAAACATCCTTCCTGCAAGTGGGCCACCAAAAGAAACGAGAAAGAAATTCCTGTGTCTTTAGAATTCCTCTATGCCCAGCTATCTTGGAATCGTGAATGAGTTGCAATACTCTTAATCTGACTGTTTCAGGAATATACAGACGTTGTCCCTGAATCCACACACCATTCTTAAAGACAAGACTTACGTCCCTTGGGGGTTGTGCCAAAAAGGAATCCGCATGGTATGCTTCCTTGATGTCCTTAAGTAGGTCTTGATTATGAATTACTCCTAGGAATCTAGAGTCAGGAAGAATAGTCTTAGGAGGAGTAATTGGACGTGTCTCTGCTGAGTAAATCCTAGAGAGTGCATCAGCCTTTCCATTGCGCGATCCTGGTCTATAAGAGATGATAAAATTAAATTGGTTTAAGAAAAGATTCCAGCGAGCCTGGCGAGGAGTCAGGCACTTAGCCGACCTGATAAACTCAAGGTTACGATGGTCTGTTAGGACGACTATTTGCTGTGCAGCTCCCTGAAGAAGGTGTCTCCATTCTTTGAAGGCGGCAATAATGGCCAACAACTCTCTATTGCCCACATCGTAGTTCCTCTCAGCCGAAGACAACTGCTGGGAAAAGAAGGCACAGGGATGCAAGACATTCTTCTCACCTGTTCTCTGAGAGAGTATAGCTCCAACGGCACAGTCTGAAGCATCCACCTCTATTATGAAGGCAAGCTCGGGGTTGGGATGTACTAGGATAGGTGCAGTGGTAAATTTATCTTTTAGACGGGAAAATGCTTCCTGGGCTTGGGGAGTCCAGGAAAACCTAGACTCTTTCCGGGTAAGTTGAGTGATAGGTGACACTACCTCAGAGAAATTTCTAATGAAACGTCTATAGAAGTTGGCAAACCCGATGAAGCGCTGTACCTCCTTCACATTTCTAGGACTTGGCCAATCCTTGATGGCTTGGGTTTTGCTTCCATCCATACTAATTCCTTGTGTAGACAGTACATACCCCAGAAATTGAATTTCGGTCCTATGGAATTCACACTTTTCAAGTTTGATGTAAAGATGATTTTGTCTTAGACGTTCCAAGACCATTCTCACATGTCCATGATGTTCCTCTGTGGAGTTAGAAAAAATTAGAATATCATCCAAATAAATTACCACGAATGTATCTAGGAGATCCCTGAAGATGTCATTCACCAAGTGTTGAAAGTGGCTGGGGCGGTACTGAGACCAAAAGGCATAACTAGATATTCAAAGTGTCCATAGCGTGACCTGAATGCAGTCTTCCATTCATCCCCAGGTCTAATATGGACTAAGTTATAGGCCCCACGAAGATCTAGTTTAGAAAAAATTTTGGCATGTCGCACTCTCTCCAATAACTCAGGGATTAAAGGCAATGGATAACGGTTTCTAATAGTAACCTTATTGAGTTCCCTATAGTCTACGCATGGTCTCAGAGATCCATCTTTCTTCTTTACAAAGAAGATGGGTGCACCTGCAGGAGATGAAGAGGGGCGTATGAAGCCCTTGGCTAGATTTTCATCTATGTAATCCTTTAAAGCCTTTAGCTCGGGCCCCGCCAGGGGGTAGATCTTACCAAAAGGTATCTCTGCTCCAGGCAATAATTCAATTGGACAATCATATGGACGGTGAGGAGGAAGCTGGTCAGCGTTCTTCTTGTCACATAAATCCACATAGTCCTGGTATACAGCTGGTAGTTCAGGGACTGACATGATTCCTTTAGGAACAGAGCAAGCTGAAACTTTTGGACTCATCTGTTTCTCTGGAAAGTGTAATTCCTTGGTCTCCCAGTTAATGGTAGGATTCTGAGCCTGCAGCCATGGTAGCCCTAGAATAATGGGAAAGTGGGGAGAAGAGATAAGCATAAAGGACAGTTTCTCTTGATGATCTTTACCCATAAGAACCCTCAAAGGCTCTGTTTCCTGATCCACTGGTCCAGAGGTCAGCAGGGAGCCATCCACAGTTTCCATCTGTACTGGAGTAGCCTTCTTCACTGAACGTATTCCCTGTTTCAGAGCAAAGGAGACATCCATAAAATTTCCACTTGCCCCTGAGTCGATCATAGCAGAGCTAGACACCCAAGCTGAGTCAACCCAGAGTTTGATGGAAAGAAAGCAATGAGAATTGTTTTTCTTACAACTCAGCTGGGACACCGCTGAGGAAACTTGAAAAATGGCAGCGTTTACACAGTCAACGTCCTCAGAGGTAACGGAGTTTAAGTCCGAGAAATCAAGATCTGTTGCTGCAGATCTCTCTGGAGCCTGAGGCTCGGACCTGACAGATCCCCTCTCGCAACACTCACAATGAATGAGTGCTGCAGTAGTCTTACGAGAACGGCTGGGGCAGTTTATAATGAAGTGCCCTGACTTACCACAATAGAAACATAGATTCTCCTTAAAACGATGTTCCTTGCGTGCATCACTAACCCGTCGTTGTAAAGAGTCTACCTGCATGGGTTCAGGTTCAGGTTCCCGTGTAATCCTACTCAAAGGTTCCTTAGCTGGAGAGGAAGGTAGGAAAAGGTTAGTACGATTGCTTTCGAACCATCTCTCTTGCCTGCGTTCAGTCAGACGAGTATCAATACGGATGCAGTAGTTAATAAAGTCACCTAACGCAGTGGGAGGGTCGGCACGAGCAAGTTCATCCTTAATCAGTGGAGATAACCCCTTTCGAAAAATAGATTTTTTGGCGGAACTGTCCCAGGTGGTATCAAGGGCCCATCTCCTGAAATCCAAGGCATATTCAGCTACCGAGTGCTTACCTTGGCGCAAAGCTAACATGGCTGCTTCAGCTGCTTGCACCTCGATTGGGGTCATCAAACACCTGCCCCATGGCTGAAATAAAATCATCAAGGTGATTCAAACAATCATCCTCAGTCTCAATCAGAGGGTTTGCCCACATTAAAGCCTTGTTGGTAAGCAACATAATTATAGTAAGCACCTTAGATCGTTCAGTGGGAAATTGTGAAGCATGTGCAGAAAAAAAAAGATTGCATTGATTAATAAATCCCCTGAATTTCTCACGTTCACCGCCAAAACGAAAAGGGGGCAACTTGGGAATCCCAGCACTCGGGGCTACGGCAGGAGCCTGGACTCGCCCCTCTAGAACCTCAATCCTGGCTCGCAAATCCTGGGTAGTCTGTCCAACCACTTGCAAATTGTGATTATTGAGGTCCTGTAGATTTGTAAAACGGGTCTTTATATTCTGCAAATCTGCAAGGATATTATCAGTCACTCCGCAAAGTTCCTTTATGCGGGCCTCCATTTTCCAGATCTTTTAAGACAGGATTACTGGAAGAAGAGGAGAGAAAAAAAAACAATAGTGTTCACCTGTGGCAACACTGCAGAGAGAAAAAAAAATTAAGGGAACTGCACACCTGGAATGGTTGTGAGAAGTCACAACCACTATCATCACAGAAAGTTTCAACCAGAACATCTGATATCCAGAGTTACAGCAGACAAAAAAGAGAAAAGAAAGGAAAAAAAAAAAAACAATAGTGTTTAACTGTGGTAACACTGCAAAAAGAAAAAACTTAAGGGAATTGCTCACAACCACTGTCATCACAGAAAGTACAACCGGACGTCTGATATCCACAGTACAGCAGACACAGCCTTCCAGACCCAGCAGACACTAACGTTTTGGCTTCAGAATCTTGTAATGTATGTAGTACAGTTCATATAGCGTCTTGTGCTTGGGTGCGATGAAAACACAGGAGTCACAGGTTTGATATAGAAAAGTCCTGTATTACTTCATACAAGTTGGCAGAAATAGTCACACAGTTTGCAGACACAGAAACAGGAGACACAGCAGGCCAGAGTAATCCAAGCTCAGCAATCACTCTCCAATACAGATTCAGGATCTTCTTCTCTGTTACCGTAAGTCCATGGAAACGTGGGTCTTTCAAAGAGCAGGGTTCAGAGTCCACAAGTGCTTCAGAGTTCCTCAGTAGGAATAGCTGGAGTACAAGGTCCAAGGCTTACAGGAGTCAAGTCACAGGTTCACTGCAGGCTAGATTCTGAAGCACTGATTGCTCAGCTGTGGCTGCTTAAGAAGCAAAGGAGAGAATCAGGGCGGGAACATGCAAGCTGGAAACTCCATTTTGACTGAGGGCAAGATAGCTGCAGCAAGACAGAAAGTAAAATGGCTGACGAACAAACTGAGTTTCAGGAATATATACATAGAACCTTACAGTATCACTGTAATGACACTAATCCAAAAAATAAAGTTGCCTAATCACTTATACGAGGAACAGCGTAAAAAATAAATAAAACCAATTCTTCATATGATGTTGATTTTTTTCATTCTGCCTGCCACAGATCGCAGTAAGGCTTGGCGCACATTCATCCTGCACTCTACACTGAGCGCTTACTCCGGGATTTTCGTGTAAATCTGGGAAATAAGTGGTTCAGATTAAACCTCCGGCGGAAGATTCCCTATAATCAGGCAGATGGAGGCACTGTGGACGCCATAGGACCTGGGATACGGTGGTGTCTGTCTTTTTAGGTGTGCATAAAAACGCGGTCGACCACAATTTTGTGCACTTCTGAAAAGAAGGTCACTGCTGAACAGAGGCCAGACGGAGTCCAGAGTAACTCTGCTGCCTCATTATAGTGAATGGATCACTTGGGGTTTCATCTTAATCACGTCACGCGGAGATTTAGATGGAAATCCCAAAGTAAGCGCTCAGCATAGAGCACCGGATAACTGTCATCCTAAATGTTATGTAAAATGTTCCCAATAAAAGCGTCAACTCAATCCACAAAAAAAAGCAAGTCCTCACTCAGGTCCGTCATCTGTTAATGGAAATATAGGGGGATTCTGCATTGCTGGTAGCACAAAGGCTCTGGAAAAGCTAAATTCTACGTTCCCAAATCCAAATGCCTCCCTTTTCTCTTCTGAGCCTCACAGTGTGCATAAACCACAGATAGCGTCCAAATGTTTGGCATTTCTGTATTGATGAGAGCCCACCTAATTTACAGGTGTGTGTTTCCAGAAGCATGAGCTGGGCATAATGTACTGGTCACTACAACAGCAGTTTGCAATTTTCAGTGAGCAACATCCACTGCTGCTTGTTTCTGGAAAACACCCATGGAGTCAAAATTGTCACTACACCTGTAGATAAATTCCCAAAGGATTATAATTTACGGAATGGGGACACTTGGGGGGGATTCTGCTTTTTGCTTTTCTAGCTCTTAGGGGCTCTGTATATGGAGTCCGCAAACTTTTCTAGGAAACTCTGCGCTCCAGGAGGCAAATAGCGCTCCGTCCCTCCTGAATCTCGCCATGTGGCTAAGCAATACTGTACAGCCACATATGGGTATTTCTACAGTCAGCAGAAATTGTGGGACAAATTTTGGTGCCATTTTTACCCATTTCCCAGTATGAAAATGTAAAACTTGAAGCTAACACACAATCTTGGTGGTAAAAAAGTAAATTATTTTTTCTTCACTGCCGAACGGTGTAAATTTCTGTGACACACCTGTGGTGTCAATATAATCACTTTACCCCTAGATGAATTCATTGAGAGGTGTAGTATGTAAAATGGGGTCACTTATGGGGGTTCTGCTGTTCTGGCACCCCAGGGGCTCTGCCAATTTGACATGGCAACCTCAAACCAGTGCAGCAAAATCTGCACTGCAATATGGAGCTCCTTCCTTTCTGAGCATTGCACTGTGTCTCAAAAGTAGTTTTTGACCACAAATCGGGTATTAGTATACTCAGGAGAAAATGCACAAACAATTTATTGATGTAATTTCTCATGTTACCCTCCTGAAAATGCAAAATTTGAGGCTAAAAATAATTTTTGTAGGAAAAATGTACTTTTTTTATTTTCACTGCTCAACGTTATAAACTTCTGTGAAGAACCTGGGAGTTCAAGGTGCTCACCAGAGATCTACAGTCATGGACAAAAGTTTTGAAAATGACACAAATATTAATTTTTACAAAGTCTACTGCTTCACTTTTTCTAATGGCAATTTGCATATACTCCAGAATGTTATAAAGAGTGATCAGCTTAACAGCAATTACTTGCAAAGTCAATATTTGGCTAGAAAATGAACTTTATCCCCCAAAACACATTTCAACATCATTGCAGCCCTAATAAGAAAAATAAACACTGGCGCTAAACCTAAAAAATGTGTATATCTCAAGGTGAGCGTAAGAAACTATGAACACAAAAGGAAAAAAAAAAAAAAAATGAAAATCTTAGTGGCTTAGAAGCTGCTGGCAATTAAAAGTAGGCTCTGTGCTAACCTACTAGGGTTAATAAACAAAAAATATAAAAATAAATGCCGCGCTAACTAGGAACACCTGATAGAAACTAACAATATTGGACAAAGAGAATAAAAAGAGGAGAACTCACTGTCAAAAGTAGGATTGCTCGAAAATTGTAGATTATTGACTTTGGGTAAATGCTAAAATAATAATAAAATAACCAGTGAATTATTAAATAAAGCAAAATGTTAAGTTATACCTCATATATTGTACTTACTAGTACTTATGAAATGGATACTCACAAGATGAAGCTAGATGTGTACATGGATGATAGAACATACTGAGTGACCAAATTCAGTGGTGCCACAGTAGAAGGTTGTATATACTTGCGTAGATAGGATAAATGCCTATAACAGATGGAACTTTGCTAGTAATTAACTGCTTATTCGAAGTAGTGATTAGTCGCAGTGATGTTATACTCACTGCGGTGCCAGAGGGAGAAGTATATATCCCGACGTGGACTTTAAGAAGATGAGTGTCTGTACCAAGTAATTGCTAATCCTGGGAGCTTGCTATAATGAGCGTTAGAAAATGATTGGCCTAACAGGGAAGAGTATCGCAGCTAGAAAGATTGCACCTCAGTCAACAATCTATCGCATCATCAAGAACTTCAAGGAGAGAGGTTCCATTGTTGCCAAAAAGGCTCCAGGGCGCCCAAGAAAGACCAGCAAGCGCCAGGACCGCCTCTTAAAAGTGTTTCAGCTGCGGGATCGGGCTACCAGCAGTGCAGAGCTTGCTCAGGAATGGCAGCAGGCAGGTGTGAGTGCATCTGCACGCACTGTGAGGCGGAGACTCTTGGAGCAAGGCCTGATCTCAGGGAGGGCAGCAAAGAAGCCACTTCTCTCCAGAAAAAACATCATGGACAGACTGATATTCTGCAAAAGGTACAGGCAGTGGACTGCTGAGGACTGGGGTAAAGTTATTTTCTCTGATGAATCCCCTTTTCGATTGTTTGGGACATCAGGAAAACGCCTCATTCGGAGAAGACAAGGTGAGCGCTACCACCAGTCTTGTCTCATGCCAACTGTTAAGCATCCTGAAACCATTCATGTGTGGGGTTGCTTCTCAGCCAAGGGAATCGGCTCTCTCACAGTCTTGCCTAAAAACACAGCCATGAATAAAGAATGATACCAGAATGTCCTCCAAGAACAACTTCTCCCAACCCTCCAAGAGCAGTTTGGCGATCAACAATGCCTTTTCCAGCATGATGGAGCACCTTGCCATAAAGCAAAGGTGATAACTAAATGGCTCAGGGAACAAAACATAGAGATTTTGGGTCCATGGCCTGGAAACTCCCCAGATCTTAATCCCATTGAGAACTTGTGGTCAATCATCAAGAGACGGGTGGACAAACAAAAACCTAAAAATTCTGACAAAATGAAAGCATTGATTGTGCAAGAATGGACTGCTATCAGTCAGGATTTGGTCCAGAAGTTGATTGAGAGCATGCCAGGGAGAATTGCAGAGGTCCTGAAGAAGAAGGGTCAACACTGCAAATATTGACTTGCTGCATTAACTCATTCTAACTGTCAATATAAGCTTTTGTTACTCATATATTTGCAATTATATTTCTGTCTGTGATAAAAACATTTGTCAAACACACATAAAAACCAGAGGGCAGCAGATCATGTGAAAATATAATATTTGTGTCATTCTCAAAACTTTTGGCCATGACTGTAGATAAGTCCCCTGAAGGGTCTAGTTTCCAAAATGGTGTCACTTGTGGGGGTTTCCACTGTCTGGGCACATCAGGGGCTTTGCAAACGCGTCCGCTAATTATTCCAGCAAATTTTGCATTCAAAAAGTCAAATGGCCCTTGTTCCCTTCCAAATTCTGCTGTGTTCCCAAATAGTGATTTTTCCCACATATGGGGTATCAGCACGCTCAGGAGAAATTTCACAACAAACTGTATGGTCCATTTTCTCCTGTTACCCTTCCAAAAGTAAAAAAAAAATAGGCCTAAAGGAAAATTTTTGTGAAAAAAAGTGAAATATTAATTTTTTCCTTTCACATTCCATTCATTCCTGTGAAGCACCTGAAGGGTTAATAAACTTCTTGAATGTGGTTTTGAGCACCATGTGTGGTGCAATTTTTAGAATGGTGTCTTTTTTGGGTATTTTCTGTCATATAGACCCCTCAAAGTCACTTCAAATGTGATGTGGTCCGTATAAAAAAAAAAGATGTTTTATAACTGACGAAGAAGCGAAACGTGCGTTGGGGCGACGGGGCAGCTAGTGAGCAGCACATGTCATGTAAGTGTCCTGAGTATTTTTCTTTTAGTTACCACACATTAGCAATGCCAATTGGTTGTTTTGGATCCTTTTATGGACCGCTGATATCGTAAGCATGTGTTATTGCTATTGAATCTTATGGTGATAACGGGAAGTTTATTACTCCCATATGAAGTTAATGCTCATTGCAAACACAGATATTTAAAGGGACCACGTGGTTTTTTTGCTCCCCGTTTTGGATTTAGCAGTATTCCCTAATCATCGTTATTTATGTCTTACTGAATATGTGTTTTAATTAAATTTGTAATAAAATCCTTTTTACATTTGCAATTTATACTATTCATTCTTGTGTCATCGATATTGCCTAGTTTTTGCAGTTATTTAATTTTGGGCCTTTGTTGTTTATATTTTGTTTTATAAATTTTGTTGGAAAAAATGGAAATCGCTGGTCAACTTTTAACCACTATAACTTCCTAATTAAAAAAGGAATGTTTCAAAAATTGTGCTGATGTAAAGTATACTTGTGGGAAATGTTATTTATTAACTATTTTGTGTGATATGACTCTCTGATTTAAGGGCATAAAAATTAAAGGTTTGAAAATTGCTAAATTTTTGCAACATTTCCGATTTTTTTCATAAATAAATTTAAGTCATATCAAAGAAATGTTGCTACTATCATGAAGTACAATATGTCACGAAAAAAACAATCTCAGAATCAGTGGGATCCATTGAAGCGTTCCAAAGTTATGACGTCAAAGTGACAGTGGTCAAAATTGAAACAATTGGGCTGTTCAGGAAGGAGAAAACAAGATTCAGGGTGAAAGGATTAAAGAGTGAGTATTCTGAGATTTTCCTCCTGCCTCATCAAGGGCCCAGTCTGCTGCCCCCATTACTATACGAATGGCTGCACAAATGGTAAATCGTGTGGCATTGCCACTAAATACAGGTGTGGTTTGCCCACGTGTTTTCAGTCACACACTTTGGTCCACATCTTAAAAAATATATCATTAGATACCCGAGGCACATATACAGAGTCATATAATCCTCAATAAGGGGGCTACTGGATATCTGGAACAACTGGCACCATTTATTTCAAAGGTAACAATGATAAATGTATTAGATGCATGCTCCATACTGAATATGTCACTAAGCAGTCAGAAAGTAGTGTGGAGATCTGCTAAAGTCAGTGGAGAAATAAAATCCATATAACAATAGAGGATGCAAGAGAAACCGATACAACTATTTCATCTGCTCATAGCTGGAAAGTGGTGAGATACTGCAGGATTATGTCATAGTGACCATCTGAGACTGCTGGTATAAAGTGAGAAAACTCGGAGCTCCAGGCTGCACACGGATAATTCCCCACTGTCCGTAATGCTTCATCTTAAGGGTCCTTTCTGGCAGAATAACTACATTTCTCCCTCTCTACCAGGGACGGTGACACAGTGGCCTTTGAGGAACAACAGAAATATATTGCTGCTATGCAGGAGCCTCAAGCATGAAAGCCCAGACGCACATGCTGCAGTAAACTGTACATCCCACCCTAACCCCATAACCAGAACTAGTTAGAACCTCAAGATAAATCAGGATTTCTTATCTGTAGGGTTTAGCCACATGTTAATGTCATTCCACAATTTACTGAATTAGCAGCAAAAATGTACTTTGGCCGTCATTTCAGCAAATAGGTTTAAAAACGCAACGTGTGGATGAACCCTATGTAGCAAATATACTCATAACATTTACACAAGACAGAGCCCACAAAGTAGTTTTTCTACCAGCCACAACAGTGCCAACGCAAATGTGCAGGTAACATAACTATCCGGTCTTCTCGATGATGGCTCCTAAATAGAATTTAGCATTGAGTGGCCCTCAGCAGTCACTTGAATAGTTAGCTCCTAGGCTGCAGGTTTCGCAGGCAGTAGTCAGCACTGGCGAAACTGAGTTTAAGACATAAAATCCTGCAGAACTTTAGATAGAAGGGCTGCAATGTCCCGGACACTCTACTCCATGCCACGGAGTTCTTCATGACGGAGAAGATCCACTGAAGGCAAACTTCCAGAGGCCTACAGACTTCAGTGCCCGGCCACCACAAAGCATGCTGCACAGCCTTGGTTGCCTTGTAGACCAGGACAATAATTCTTTAGAAGAAGAAATACAAAAGGGCAATAAATCCCAAGAGATCTCGTTCTCTTAGATCTGGGAGGAAGGTGTGGCAGCTGCTTTTATAAGCCAGAGGCAACCTACCCTGCAGGATGAGGATACACGCCGCAGCATAGCATCCCCAATCACCACTGCTCTGCATTACCCAGCAATCACAATACACCCATTCATCAAGACGCTCAATGTGTTCATCTCTTACCGTGATATGTTGTTAAAGCTGAGATAAAGGAGCTGAAGGCTGGGCAAAGTCTCCACATCTCTCTAAAAGGAAGCACACATTGAATACATCAGTGGGATTACGTGACGTAGCACTGTAACATCTGCTCGGCTCGCACAGCACCCTCGGCTAATTATTGTGGTCCTACTGCAGCCTCCATTCCCGGGGAGCGTTGAGCGTAAGTGTGGTGGCGAGCTGGAGACAGAGGCGTTCTGCAGAGCCAGCTACACTGGCAAGGTGAACAGCAGAGATGGGTGGGGAGGAGAGGTCCTTGCTTTTAGTAGCCTACGTGCAGCCTCAGCAATTTAACTGCACACGGACAAATAAAGACCGTGATCAGCTGCAGAGCAGCAAATTGGGTTTTATAGTGTGGTCCTGACATGACACAGTCTTGGAAGACAGCAAGAAGAATTCACACATCCCACAAGCCAGAGATGATCACAGAAGAAAACCACCTCTGCAGCCTATTGTTTCCAGACCTCTATTAGGAGCATCACATGGTTAATATCAATAATTCATGAATAAATATGCCCCGGATAAATAGATCATTTATATTTCATGATTCCTTCAACATGTCACAATATTAAGCAGGAAACCTTTATATAAATACATCCGGCTCCCTCATATGACTTGTATATAGTTGGGTGACACAATGTTCAGCATTTAGCCTCTATTCACCCCAGTATGACGGGTTTAAAACAAAGCCATCTAGAAGGGATGACAGTGTAGACTTTCAGCTTTCACTCAAGGGCTTCAACAAAATATTCTATTAATGGGTTATTAAGAAAAAAAGATAACTTACCCCCAATGAAGAAGGGTAGGATATACTGTAATTTGCTGGTCTTAAGCTGAGATTGGGGTTCTGGGACCCAAAGAACGAGGTTATAAATGGAGTGGAGGTGCTCTGATCCATTCATCGTCTATGAGACTGTGAAAAATCACCAAGCATTGCACTCAGCAGTCTTATAGAACATGAATGGAGAGGAAAATGATCATGTGCACCTTTGTTTGCTCCATTACAGGTGTTGTCCACTACTCTGACAACCCCTAATAATACCTATACTCGCCTCCAGTAACGGCGCCATTCCAGTGGGGTCAGCACTGGCTCCACCAGTGATCGCATGATATTTTTATTTCACGTGATCCCTGCGGCCTTCAGATAAATCACATTCATCTGGAGGAAGTGAGAGCTGCTATTGCTGATAGGTTTGAAGGCGGGGAGAGTGAATTGGCCGCTGACTGCCACTGGAGGGGGAGTATAGGTGTTATTTTACAAGTGGGTAACCTAGGCATTGAGAAAGGGTTGTACAAATAGATGACAACTACTTTAAGGTCAGGCCTACAGAGCACAGTTTCGGGGTCACTGGTGGCCCTAGTGTCTGAACCAGGATTGCCAACCAGCTAAACGAAAATTTCTGGACACCAGGGGGTCAAATTCACGGACAGCCTAAAATTTTTTACGGACATTTGTCACGCCCCCTAAAGACCAGACTAGGAGTGCTCTCACACAAAGAAAGGAATCTCAGAGGACGAAAATCATACATGACCTGTCATAGATCTATAGATAACCAATGCAGAAAGCTGATCAAATGTTTAAAATGCTATAAAAGAGTCTATCAATAAAAAGCAACATAAAGCACAATTATATAACACAAAGAACAAAATAAAAGACACACCACATAGTCCTCCATACAGTATTATTGGCACCACATAGAGCTCCATACAGTATGGAGCACTATATGGGGCCATTATACTGTATGGAACACTATGTGGGACCATATATTGCTCCAGTCCATACAGAATGGGCCCCATAGAGCATACTGGGCCCCACATTGTGCTCCAAACAGCATATTGTGCCCAATATATTGCTTCATACAATATAATGGGCCCATATACTTGCTCCATACAGTATACTGGCCCCATATAATGTTCCATACAGTACAATGGGCCTCATATATTGCGCCATACAGGATTATGGCCCCATAAATTGCCCCATACAGTATAATGGCCCCATATAATGCTCCATACAGTATAATGGCTCTATATATTGCTACACTCATAAAAAAAAAATCAAATACTTCTCTCTCCTCATTCCTTGCTGCCAGTGCTCCAGTGTCCGCTGCTCCGGTCTGGTCTATTCAGCGTCGTTCTGACTCTCTGTGACGTCTCAGCACAGACAGCGCACTGTAGTGATGTCAGACCGGAGAAGCGGACACTAGCGTGCTGGCATCGGGTCCCCCCACACCCCGACTACTTGTAGTGCGCAGAGACCTGTATAGTCAGCCATGTCTGACATTTTGCCTGCACTCCTATTTATGTCAGTCTGACGCCACCCTCTAGGCTCCCACAGGACTCTTCTTCTGGGACAGGTCCTATTTGCACTGCAGGATTTTCAGCTCATGTGCAGTACAAACTTCGGGGGTGGAGGGAAAATTCACGGACATTGCTTTTTTCTGCCGGACGGCAGAGAAAAGCATCGGGTGTTTACGGACCGTCCATAAATTTACGGACAGTTGGCAACTATGGTCTGAACACTCACAAGTAATCTTCTTATCTTCTACAGTGGCTTGCGAACGTATTCACCCCCTTAGACATTTTTCGGGTTTTGCTACCACACAACCTGAAATTTCACTGTTTTTTTCTTGAGGGTTCGCATCAGTTTATGTCCAGAACATGCCTACATCTGTGAACATTTGGTTTTCTTCTGTATTGTGAAGCAAATAAATAAGACAAAATAGCTGAAAACTTCAGTGTGTATAACTATTCACCCCACTAAAGTCAGTACTTTACAGCTGCAATTTGCTTTGGATAAGTCTCTATGAGCTTTGCACATATTTCCACTGGAATTTTTGCCTATTCCTCAAGGCCAAACTTCTCCAGATCCTTCAAGTTATTTGGATTCCTCTGGTGAACAACAATCTTCAAGTCTGACCACAAATTCTCAATTGGATTAAGGTCTGGGCTTTGTCTAGGCCACTCCAAAGTATTTACAGGTTTTCTCTTAAAACTCTTGAGTGTTGCTTTAGCAGTATGCTTTGAGTTTTTGTCTTGTTAAAATGTCAACCTCGGTCCCAGTCTCAATTCACTGAGAGATAAACAGACTTTGCTCAAGAACATCCCTGTATGTCTCACCATTCATCTTCCCCTCGACTCTGACCATTTTCCCTATCCCTGCTACCGAAAAACACCCCCACAGCATAATGCTCCCACCGACATTTTTCACTGCTGGGATGGTGTTCTTGTGGTGAGGAGCGGTATTGGTCTGGCGCCAGACATAGCACTTATCTTGGTGGCAAAAAAGTTACATTTTGGTCTCTTATGACCACAGCACCTTCCTCCATACATTTGGGGAGTCTCCCACGTGTCTTTTGACAAACGCAAAATGAGCCTTTCAATTTGTGTGTGTAAGTATATGCTTTCTCTGCCCGCTCTTCCATAAAAGGCCACCTCTATGGAGCGTATGGCTTATTGTGGTCGTATGGACAGATATTCCATTCTCTGCAGCTCCTTCAGGGTTACCTTTGGTCTCTCTGCTGTCTCTATGATTAATGCCCTCCTTGCCCAAGCTGAGAGTTTTGGTTGACGGCCCGCTTGGCAGATTTTATTGTGGCACCATGCTATTTCCATTTGATGATAATGGATTTGATGGTGCTCCGAGGGATCATCAGAGATTGGGATATTTTTTTTTATATATAACGCAACCCATTACTTATTTGGAGATCTCCTTGTCTTCATGGTGTTGTTTGCCTAGTCGTGCCTCTTGCCTAATGATGTTGTAGCAACTGTGGCCTTTCAGAAAATCTGTGTATATACTGATAGACCATGTGACACTTGGATTGCACACAGGTGGACTTCCTTTCACCAAGCATGTGACCTATGAAGGTAACTGCGTGCACCAGAAATTTTTAGGCGTTTCCTAGCAAAAGGGATGAATACATGTGCACATGACAAATTTTAATTATTTGATCGAATAAATTTAATATTTTCCTCAATTCACTTCTCCAACTTCAGACTGTTTAGTGCTGATGCATCAAACACAAATCAGATTACAAAAATATTCATACACATGTTGTAATTTAACAAAATAGTTAACTGGGGGGGTGAATATTTTCATAAGACACTGTATATTCTGGATATAGAATTCCTTGTTCTTTTTGGGGTATAACCATTTAGGAATCATAGAAATTTTACTAATAGCCCATCTATTTTTTAAAAACACAAAATAACTAAACAATTGATTAAAACAGCTTAATGGACATCGTGATTCGTTGGCTCAGTATTTCAGGATAAATTAGGGGATAAACATAAAGCCAAGTCACCAACACCTTGGAGAATGTGGGAATATCATTGTCAAAGTGTACAAGAGACACCTTCATAAATGTAAATCCTGAGGTTTTATCTCAATGCAACTCACTAGAGAACAGAACAGACGGGCACAATATGCTACAAAACAGCAAAAAGTTGCCTATTTCTATATTACAAGATTCTATGGTCACATGAAACCAAGGGGCCCAACAATGAAAGCTTTTACGCCACAAAAGTGTTGCCACTTTTGGTGTTCTCAAATAAGTTACAATCAGCTGTGCTAAAACGGGCAGAGTTGGGGTGGAGCCAAGGCAAGCTGGTCACGCGGCCACATCAAATTCATCAAAACTGTTGGCTTTTGTATGCCAGAAAAGCTACTCCAGTCTCTGGCACAACACATGGAGGCACACGCCACATAGGAGTGGTGCTGAATTCATTAAGTGGCATGTACTTCTTAATGAATTTTGTGCCTTCTACTCCTGTAATTAAGTGCTACACCAGCCTGGTTGAATCAGCCCCTAAGATTTAAAACCTTCTAAAGCCTCTGAGAAATAAAGAAACTGTTAGGAAGGGAAAACAGGGTGGGTAGAGATGTATCCATCTTGAGACTTTATAGAAGTCTCAGGGCTATGCTTTGTAGGTGGAGTGGGCAAGTGCGGAGGCTGATTGTAAGAGACTGAAGGTGGGAGTGTGGAAGCAGTGGGACAGATACACCTCCTGCAGAGAACCCAGAGGACGGGGCCTCCTGGAAAATGTAGTCTAGAGGTACAGAGGGAGAGCTAGTAGGAGATTCAGAATATATACAAGAAGGATGGCTGAAAGGGAGCTAAAAAAACAGAAATAAAGGTAATATAATGGTTTGAGAACTCATTACAGCGACAGCTACAGTACATTGTTTTTTTCTTTTTGTTACGGGAAAATCACTAACTTGAACCAGAGTGATTGGAAGAGAACAGTATAAAGGATCAGCGAATGTATGCCACATCATCTGTCATCTGTAGTGGAGACAGAGAAATGACACGGGCATGAGTGGCTGTCACTGGAACTGGGTCACTGTCGGTAACTGATGATGTGATTGCTGTAAAAGCAACTCAATAGCTTCTTTAAGTAGAGTAATAGAAAAACTTTGTGATGGCCAAAGACCTGACCTCAACCCAATTAAGCATGCCTTTCACAGAGTGAAGACCGCTGAAATAAAATCTCAAGGGAGGAAACCATAGGTACCAGACTCCAAGCAGTGATTGCAATCACGAATTAATCATAATGATTACTGTAACTTAAAAATCGCTATTTTGTCTAAATACGTTTCAGCCTTAGAAAACATGAAACATGCAGTAGCATAGCTACCAGGGGATCAGAGGGGTCCTTCACGAAGGGGCCCATCCAGAGCCACAACTACTTCTGTCATGATGCAGTAGGCGGCACTCTAAGGTGTCAGAGAGAGGGCGGCAAAATGCCTGCTCCCCTGTCTGAGACTCTGCACACTGGCCAATCACAGTCTCAGTCCGAGTACAGTGCGGGCAGGAGCGGACCGGACGAGCTTCTTACAGGCTGGGCTGGCAGCGCTGCAGTTTACTTAGCCCCGTGCACACCCTGATTGGTTCACGCACGCCGATCCTAGTGACCAAGACACTTCCTGGTCCTGCCTGCAAACTACATCGGTAAGGGTGGATGGAATTTATTAGATTAATTAAATGTAGACTGTGGGGTGAAAGTGGGGGAGAGGGCGCTGGGTGGCTGATTATTGTACTGTTCAATGCTATGAGATTATATGCACTTCTTCACATGTAATAGTTGCCGTCTGGGTAGGCTGGAGGTGGGCATGTAGGGGTCTTTTTATATTTGCAGGCTGGTATAACAAGACCCCATAAAGTAAATATGGCACAAGCTGCAATGTATATAATAATTTTATAATAAGCTATTATTAGTATGAAGTTATTAAAGGCTTGGGATAAATGTCAGCCGTCTCTCTATGTGACTGCAGACTGCCAAATCCTGGCATGTGGTGCGCCTGCTGTCATGAGTCCCCAACATCACCGTTGAGATCAGACGGTCATGCAACCACATGTTTGCTATTTGCACATGCCAACTAGATAAGTTTGGCTTCTCTAAATAGAAGAGAATTGAGAGGAGCAGAAAGAGTCGTCACATGGCCGCCTGCTTACATCAGCGATGCTGGAGCCATTATTACTGTACATGGAGGACTCAGGAGACATTGCATATAGTGGCACCAGTAGCATAGGTACTAGGAGGCAGAGGGTGCTGAGCCAGCTGTCAGTTAATGCTGGGGTTAGGTTACAGTCGTCGATTTTTATACACAGAGCGGTGGCTGAAATCATGCCGGTCCACCCCTATGACTGGAAGAGCAAGCCTGCCGGGGGAAATAAAGTTCATTTCCTCTCAACAGCGGGGATCTCAGTGCGGACGCGGCATGGTGTCAGAATGGGATTAACCTGCAGATTAACCCCATATCTGCAGGTTATTAGCGTTACTATACAAGACACCTTCCCTTTACCTCTGCAGTAGAGCTTCTTGCGTTACTGCTCTCTGCTTCGTAGACTGCAGTCTACAGAATGACAGGGTGATGCACTCGCCGAGGCGCCAGCGCATGCACAGAATGTCAGAGTCCTGGCGCGGTGATCTCATTACACTGCGCTGGAACTCTAAGGTCCTGTGCGTGCACCGGTACGATGACTTCAGCGCATTGGTACACCCAGGCCTTGCTGACGGACTCGTCAGGATCCTAGATTAGGTGAGTACATAATTTTTTTTTATTAAAATTTGTGGTGTGACTGCAGAAGCATCAAAGTATGATGAACCCACATACAGTGTGGTGTGGTCTCATACTATTGTAGGGGCCATCAGATAGTGTGAGGCCCTCAAAGTAATGAGACCATTATACATATACATAATAGTAGCCAACGAGGTCAATATACAGTTTGGGGGCCATTATACAATGTGGGAACCAATATACAGTGTGCAGACTCCTGTAGGGCTATCATAAAGTGTGGGGGCTACGATGGGGGCCATTATACAGTGTGGGAGCTAATGCGAGGGCCATTATACAGTGTGGGGACTACTGTGGCGCCTATTATGAAGTATGAGTCCTGGTCCAGCGCCTCCCATCTTCTTGCGATGCCGCCCTCCTGCTTGCTTCATGGCTCGCCCGGCATTGCGCTCCTGCGCAGGCGTACTTATCTACCCTGTTGAAGGCAGAGCAAATTCCTGCAGTGCGCAGGCACCGGGAAAGGTCAGAGAGGCCCAGCGCCTGAGCACTGCAATACTTTGCTCTGCCCTCAACAGGGCAGATAAGTACGCCTGCGCAGGAGCCCAATCCTGGGGATCGGCAGCAGGAGGGCGGCAACGCAAGAAGATAGGAGGCGTCGGACCAGGATCTGCGACACCCATCGGACCGGACCGCCAATGGGTGAGTATAATAAAACTTATTTTTCTTCTCTTGCAGGTCAGATCAGGGGCTTATCTACAGCATTCTATAATGCTGTAGATAAGCCCTGAAAGGCAGTGGTCGTAACTCGTTATGGCCAAACCTGGTGACAGGTTCCCTGTAAATGAACATTTAGGTCAAGAATGAAAACGGTTGAAAATCATAATCCTCCATGGTGGGCTGGATCCAGGCAATCACTATAAGGACAGAACAGGACAAGTAAAATCCAATCGAGTTATTTTTGCCCCAAGATCAAAGAGCCGTAGAGGAGAGACTGTCGCTGGCTTGTAGTGACATGTCTAGCAGTTACGAGCATCACAAGACCTTCATATCAGAGTAACAAAGCAAAGAAAAGAAGATAAAAGATGACATTTTCTCTAAAATGTTTATAAATGGGATTTTATTTTCCAGTGTCAATGCGTTATCGTAATAAATAAGTAATAGGCCACGTGAATTTGCAATTTCTAATAAATTGTAGAGACAAATATAAGTTATATGTCATTAATCAAAAGAGATGGAGGGTTGATGCTGCAGATTATAAGAGTGATCATTCTACCATCACATGGAGAGAACCTCCTACTGACCTCAATAAGAGATACTCCGCCATCTAGGTGTGAGATGCAGGAGAATACATTGATCAGTCCCGACACACGGCTAACATCCATTATTGTGGCACTGGCAGACTTTGGGTAGCCTATCAAAGTGAGATCACTCTGTACATTTGATGCGAATATATCTAGTTTAAGAGTTCTTGATGTTGCCAGGCCACATGCACAGTACCTATACTATACCTATCCTATACCTAACCGATGCTTGTGGCTTTATACTAACCTCGTCCTCCTGTTCTACTTGTGCATAGATAATACATTTATGTGACTGTAAGGACAATACAAAGAATTGTCTAATTCCAGGAATGAAAGGTCAATCCAGTATCAAAAATCCTCAAATCCTGTTGCTTTGGCACATACGAAACCTAAATAGGTTGTCCAGAGTAAGAAAGACATGGCTGCGATCTTCCTAAAAGAGCGCCAGCCACACCTGTGCATCGGTTGCATCCACTATTACAGCTATGCTCCATTCAAATAAAAGTGGTTGAGTGGCAAATCGAACCTGCAGACAGTGTGGTGATGTTCTTGCAAAAAAAAAGTTGCCAAATCTTTGCCAGCTCGTCAATCTGGAGATACACTCTGTCCCTAATCTGGATCCCCCCTGCATATAGCACATAGACAGCATTAGCAAACTAAAAGAAAAAAGGACTTGAAATGTGGTTATTGTTACTTTTATTCTATGGGTGAGGAAGAGGCATGTAAATGAGTGTGGTCTGCAAAAAGGGGAATGGATTTCATACATGCAAACAGGGAATCTACTAAAAATTTAAATCCCACCCAGATGCATACGGACCATCAATCCAATACGCAAAAGATCAACTAATCTGGACACTGCAATTGGCTACTGGGCACCTAAAAGACAGTGTAATATGTGTGTCAGTAATTCACTGGCGCGTGTGATCACCTGCACTGGATTATGCAGGCTGTGCCATGTACTATACAGTTACTACATATACTTCTCACCACGACGGTGATGTTGTTATGTCTCAGGTTCAGCTCTGTCAGCGAGTCTAGACCATTCAGGTTTTCCACATGGCTTATCTGATTTCGAGCAAGGTTCAACACTCGTAATTCTCCCAGGTGACCAATATTCTCTATTTTAGATATCTGGAAGGAAACAGAACATTAAAAAAATCAGTGCAATGTAATGAGACATAAAATATCAGTAATGCCCTTATGTGATCATGTACACATTACTGGCTAAAGAGGTCGCCCTTTTATAAAACTCATTATCAAATACCCTATTAGCACATTCGGAGTTAATAGAGGTGAGACCCTCATTCATCACTTGCATCAAAAGGTAATGAGAAGCAGACTCAAAGCGCATCTCCGCACAGCGGACGAGTAAGTAAAGGTTACTGCTTCAATGGAGACTATGAAACAACATTTCCCCAGACCATTCAACCCTCCCTACCGAAACCTCAACTCACAGTCCATACTTTCCTGTCTCTAAGGGTTGCTGTTTCTAGATAACATAATTATGCTTGCTTACATAGAGCCTACATATTCCTCTGCGCTATACAGACATCATCACTGTCACCATTGGGGCTCACAATCTAAATTCCCTACCAACACGCCTCTAGTCTTTCCTCTCAAAGGTGTTGTCCTGTTGCACAGATAAATGGCACATCAGCTGGACTTGATTTAAAATAAAAAAAATCAAGTAGTACTGTATGGCATTTTTAGAATAAAAAACAGCCCCTTTAATTGACTAGTGGACATATATTGAAAAACTGTAACTGACATAAAATACATTCCACAAGCTCCCCCTCCAGACAAACCCCGATCCCTCCCTACAAGTAATCTCTAGTCTGGGAAAAGTCTTGTTTTCTGCTTTTTCCATCACCAAGGTCTCTCCGGTACAATTTCCATACAGTGAAACATGTGATGGCAGCATATACATATACACAAGTAGATTAGTATAAATTCTAATGTGTATCATCACTAGGACAAAACTTTTCTATACATCTGTAAACAGTCAACGGCCAAAATTGAGCCGACTGAAGACAACTACTCCTCCCTCCTACGCAGAAAACATGTATAGGCTTAAAAAAGGTCCCATGCGAAAATGAAACGCTGCACATTTTGTTATGGGATAATAAATTACAAATTATGAACTTATTTACTTATTGGAGTGCCATCTTTTTTTGTTTACTATTAATGTGGTATTCTCAAGTTTTACATTGCTTTAGTTAGTTAAAAACAATGCAAACTTGCTCATTTTTATGCTATCTGATGTCATTCTCTAGCTAAGAAAGCTTTTATCCTTCATAGTGTACAGCCGTTTTTCATGGAACACAGCCATTAATGCCTGTCCAGATCCTGGCCAACAGTGGGCAGTAGTTACATTTCAAAAGAGGAGTTAACTCCTAACATACCAGTCAGCTCTCTCCAGCCCAATGATTTCCGTATAGCAGTTAGCTGCTCGCCTCCTTCCCCCTCCGCTCCTGACAAGTTGCTCTTTTCAATCCTGCAGATTTACAATCCCTGGTCCTCAAATCACATACACTTTGATTGGACTGTTAAACACAGCTGACATGGGAACACTACATTAACATGGCCTTATTGTTCCTTATTGTTCAGTTAATCCTTCATTACTGCATCCATAATCCTGATCATTAACCCCACTTTATACCATAAATAAGGGATCTGACTCGAGGGCCTATAATGTGTGGCTCGTGGCTGTCTGCATTAGCACCATGTCTAGTCTAGCGAATAGCTATGAAGAATAGGTCTCCTGATGGTGACTTTAGTGAGTAGGCCTCACAGAAGAGCGGATCTGGATGCGGATATACTGGCCTTGAAGCAGGGTCGGCTCCAGGTTTTCATGGGCCCTGGGCGAAGGTCTCAATGGGCCCCTTTAACACATACCACAATTCATGATGCACAGATACGGCAGAGAAATATAGGTATAGTACAATGCTAAACATTTCACTTACTTCATACATTACATGAGTGATATCTATTGTAAATTCTACTATAGCTCAAAAGACAAATAGTATAGTCATCCATACAGTACTATGGGCACCACATAGTGTTCCATACAGAATAATGAGCTCCATACAGCATTATGGGCACCCCATAGTGCTCCATGCAGAATAATGAGCCCCATATATTGCTCCTTACAGTATAATGAGCTCCATATATTGCTTCATACAGTATAATGGGCACCATATAGTGTTCCATACAGAATAATGAGCACCATATATTGCTCCATACATAATAATGAGCCCTATATATTGCTCCATACCGTACTATGGTCACCACATAGAGCTCATACAGAATAATGAGCCCCATATAATGCTCCATATATAATGGGCCCCATATAATGCTCCATATATAATGAACCCTATAAAATGATCCATATATAATGGGCCCCAATATGATGTTCCATATATAATGGGCCCCATATGATGTTCCATATGTAATGGGCCCTATATGATGTTCCATATATAATGTGCCCCATATGATGCTCCAGTATATGATGGGCCCCATATATGATGCTTCAGTGCATGATGGGCCCAAAATAATGCTTCATATATAATGTACCTATATATGATGCTCCAGTATACTATGGGCCCCATATGATGCTCCATACATAATGGGCCCCATATATGATGCTCCAGTGTATGATTGGCCCCATATAATGCTCCATATATAATGGGCCCCATATAAGATGCTCCAGTGTATGATAGGCCCCATGTAATGCTCCATATATGATACTCCAGTGTATGATGGGTCCCATATAATGGTCTCCATATATTACGCCAAACATTAAAAAAAAAATGAAATACCTCTCCTCACTGGCCTCTGCTCTGCTTTAGGCACCGGCCCCCGGTACTGGCACAGGCACCGGGCCCCCATAGCATGCCGGTGTCCCCGACTGTGAGTGGGCCCCCTCGCCTGCTCAGGGCCCTGGCACTTGCCTGGGTGCGCCGGGTGCTGACGCCGGCCCTGCCTTGAGGTTCGAGAGATTAAATAAGTGTTAAACTGGACACAGGATGATACTGCTAGATAGACGGTTTGCTTGAAGCTACGTGTGATAGTGTGGGGGAGACCCTTGTGCAAGAATATACAGAATAACAGGATTTTGGTTGCTTACCGTAAAATCTGTTTCTCGGAGCGCTCATTGGGGGACACAGGAAACCATGGGTGTATGCTGCTGCCACTAGGAGGCTGACACTATGCATATTAAAAAAGGTTGGCTCCTCCTCTGCAGTATACACCCCACCGACTGGCATCAAGCTGAAAAGTTAGTGAGAAAGCAGTAGGAGAAGAACATGACAGAACCAAACAACAGAACAGACAACTCAAACATAACCATATCAGAAGAAAGGACAAGAGTTGTAAACATATGGGAGGGTGCTGTGTCCCCCAATGAGTGCTCCGAGAAACAGATTTTACGGTAAGCAACTAAAATCCTGTTTTCTCGATCGCTTCATTGTGGGACACAGGAAACCATGGGACGTCCCAAAGCAGTCCATGGGTGGGAAAAAATGGCAGGAAACTCCATTCAGGTCGGCAAAGTCCCCAATGCCGATTGCCAGATCCTTCTGCCTAAACTGGCGTCCGCCGAAGCGTAGGCGTGGACCCTGTAAAATTGGGCAAACGTGTGGATGGAAAACCAGGTTGCCGCTTTGTAAAGTTGTAGGGCGGATGCCCCATGGAGAACCGCCCAGGAGGCGCCTACTGCCCGGTGGAGTGAGCCTTAATCCCAGGGGGGGCACTCTGATCTTGACCCGGTAAGCCTCCAATATTGCAGACCTAATCCAACACGCAGTTGTAGCCTTGGAGGCCTGCAGGCCTCTTCGCGCTCCGTCTGGAATGACGAGCGGAAGATCCGACATCCTGAAGAAAGCCGACTTATCCTAGATTCTCACTGCCCGGACCAAGTCTAGCCTGTTCAAAGAGCGCTCCAGAGAATGAGTCGGAGTCGAAGAGAAGGAGGGCCGGACAATATCTGAAAGAGGATAGAAGTTGGCACCTGCCCCTTTTTGAGTGGCAAGAGAGACCAGAATCCAGTCCCGCTTGGAGAAAAAACCCAAGATAGCTGGGAGAGACAACCTCATTGGCGGGGTGACGATAGACTCACACCGGCGAAAAGTAGGCCTTCCAGGTTCGGTAGAAGAACCTAGAGTACGACGGTCTTCAGGCCTGGATCGTGGTGCGAATCACCCGATCGGAGAACCCGGATGCTCTCAAAGCCGCGGTCTCAACGGTCGCGCCGTCAAATTGAGTGACCGAGAACTCGGGTGGCAGATCGTACTCTGTGATAGAAGATCTGGCCTGTCTGGGAGACTCCAGGGGCCATCCGCCAGGAGATTGACAATGTCTATGGAGCACAGAAATTCCTGTGCCTCCATGGAAGAAATAACTGAGCGAAGGGACTCTTGCTGAAGTGACGCAGGCGGACTCTCCTGTTCATCAACCTGAGTGCCAGAATGGGCCGAACTGCGCCATACTTTTCCGCACAACAAACAAGTTTGAATAGAACCTGTGAAGCGATCCTGCTCTGGAACTGGGACGATAACTCCGGAACTGAGAAGAGACTCGATGGGCGCAAAGAAACCCGGGACCAAGGAAGGGTCCCTTGGGGGACGGGATACGAAGAACTGATCTCGGGGACGGGAAGTGTACTCTTTTGTATCCAGAGGATACAACCTCCCTGACCCATGCGTCTTCCACCAGGTCGAGACGACCACCCAGCCTGGGAGAAACGCTGGGCTCTAGATCCGAGTCAAGCCGAGGAGGATCTGCCAGGTCTTGCCCTGGAGGATCTACCATGGGAGTTATGGGAACGCCAGGAAGGAGAGGGCCTGAAGGAAGCCTTCTTCTTTGACTGGCGATTCTGTGGCCTGTGCTGACCGGAAGAATCGTCCGACGCCGTGGAACGGCGAAAAGGCCGAAGGAGCGGAACTGCCGCCTTTGAACGGAACTGCGAGGCTTGGCCTGAGGGAGGAGAGAACTCGTGCCTCCCGTTGCCTCCTTAATGATCTGATCCAACCTAGAGCCGAACAGACGGTCTCCCTGGAAGGGGAGGCCTGTGAGCGACTTCTTTGAAGAAAGATCAGCTTGCCATGCTTTTAGGAAATATTCCTTCGGATGGCTACAGAATTGGTGGACGCCTGAGCAGCGCAAGATGCGGCGTCCAGGGAGGCCAAAACCAAATATTGCCCAGCATGGGAAATTTGGTCTGCAAGCTCCGCTAGCTCTCTCGGAGGGGCTCCAGCCATGATGCCCCTGCGGAGTTGTTTGGCCCATCGGGCTAAGGCCTTCGATACCCAAGTTGAGGCAAAGGCCGGGCATAAAGCAGAAGTTACCAAAACACAACAGTACTGTTATGAATGTGCTAGAGATGGTTTCTGAGCAGAGGCTCCCTCTGGTGGTTACAGACAGTACTGAGCCTTTCAGCGAGGAATGGCAATCTGGGATCGCTGACTGGTCTGATATAAGGGAGGTTCCCTCCCATGATGGAGGCCGGTGATACTGTTGTGTTTTGGTAGCTGAGGAGAATAAGCAAAGACGGCAATACACCAGAGAGGCAGGAACCTATTGGATTGCAGTACCCTGAACTAACCACACAACTAGAGGTAGCCGTGGAGCGTTCCTACGTTGATCCTAGACGCCTCGTCACAGCCTGAGAGATAACTACACCTAAAGGCAGAAAGATGAAAGCTATCTGCCCCGGAGCAAAAAAATCCCCAAAGAAAATATGAAGCCCCCCAAACATGTAATGGTGGTTAGACAAGAAGAAGCACGGACACAGACAGAAAATAGAATGAGCAAATGCTGGGGCCCAATCTGTCTAGACAGAAAAGTACAGGAAAGGATACTCCCTGCAATCCAAAAAAAACCCTAAAAAATACCAACTCTTCTGATTGCAAAAACACCTGAGATCACACGATCTCCACCACTTAAAATCAGATCTCTGGTGTAACAAAACTAAGCCGCAGCCACTGAAAAAAAAGGAAAAAGCACATGAACAAATAACAGTGGCGTCAGATAAACTGAGAGGAGCACAAGCCCCCGGAGGGGACCTGGCTGACCTCCACAGAAGTGCAGGGAACAATGCAAAAAGCAAGCACAAAAATAAAAGCAGAAAATATCTTATCTGATAGCAGAAGATGCAGGCAAGATTCAGCAAACTTCCAAATGAACCAGGAACCACAATTGAGACAAGAACAATTGATCACCGGCAACCATAATGGGAGGGAACCTCCCTTATATCAGACCAGTCAGCGATCCCAGATTGCCATTCCTCGCTGAAAGGCTCAGTACTGTCTGTAACCACCAGAGGGAGCCTCTGCTCAGAAACCATCTCTAGCACATTCATAACACGCTTCTCTCTTTGAAAGTGCCTGATTGGATTTTCCCTCTCCCTCTTGAGTTTCTCCATGAACTCGGTATGGCAGGCAAAGACCTTGGAAGGTGGCTTGGACTTTCTGAACGAAACCGCCTGATCTACGGATTCCGTAGTAGTATCTTTGATGCCTAAGGTCTGATTGACTGCAACAATCAGGCTCTGCACCATATCCGCCAAGCTGGAGGCCTGTACTGAATCCGGGTCCGACTCTTCTTCCGAAAGCGCGTCCGAAGACGCCTTGCCTGATTCCGGAGAGGAGAGCGCTAAAGAAGGATTGCGCCGTGAAAGGTCATCTGGTGAGGCGGAGAGGGAAGAGGACCTAGAACGGTGCTCCGGTCTAGGTCTTTTACAGCTGGGCTGGGAGGACCGGGCTGAGAGACTTGAGACCCGCTGGCGACTACAGGAGGTGAGGGGCAATCTGTCAAAAACGGACACTAGGGTCTGTGACACCCTGGTGAGGTCCGCCACGGATTGTGACAGAGAAGAAGCCCACTCAGGAATAGGGGTCTCATCTCAGAATCGCCCGGGGCAGAAGGGGGCTCCTGGGTGGGTCCCTTTGGGTCGCTGCAGGCCTGGCAGAGGGGAGATGACTGACTTGAAGTGAGTCTGCCATTGCAAGAAGAGCATACAAAGTGCCTGACCAGAGCGGAAGAGGAAGGTGGGGGGCGAGTAGGCTCTCCCTTGTGCTTGGGCATCGTTGGAGCAGTCCTACTAACTGATGCCAGAAGGTTGGGGGACAGAGAAAGAGGCAGAGGAGGGTGTCAGCTCTGCAGGGCAGAGCTACTCACGGTTCCTGTTGAGAGCGATAGCGGAGGCTGCAGGAGAAATCGTCCTGCTCACGGTGCGAAGATGGGGATTTTCCCTTTAACTCCTGCGACCACCTGTGGTCCGGTTGGATGAGAGTGCGCGCTGCTGAGGGGAATATGGCGGCGGCTGCGTCCACCAAAGGGCTGAGGGAGGTGGGCGGAGCCTAAGACAGCGCTGAGAGGCAAGGATGGGCGGGAGAAAAGCCCGCCCGGAAGTTAGGAGGGAAGGGGGCAGGGCCGGCGCCATAACTAGGCCCAAAGTGAAGCCGAGGCCTCGATTAGAGCCCAAGGCCGCCGGTGGGGGGGGCGGCGCGGAGGCCCCGAAACGCATTTAAAAGGGGGGCCCCCTCAAGAAAATACGTAGCGGATTAAAAGAGGGCCCCACAAGGGGCGCTTAACAGCGCGACCATGCACCTGAAGATGCAGGTGACCTGGGAAAAAGGGGGGGGCTCAGGGGTTCCTAATAGACGCTTTTGAGCCGACGATATGAGTGCGCAGCGGCGCGATTGTGCGCCTGGAGCAGCAAGGTGGCCCCAAAGAAAGAAAGGTGGCCCCAAAGAAGGAGAAGCTTGGGGCCTATAAAGGGCTGCTTCTGGTCCCCCGGGTGAGCCCCAAAGGGGGAAGGAGTTCCCCCTGATCGCTAACTTTTCCCCCCTTTCCCCTATAATATATCCTTCTCTTTTTTTTTAAATAAATAAATCTTCGTATGTTAGATCTTCTTTTCTTCTGTCTTCTCTTGGCATCTGAGGGGAAAGAGGGACAGTACCTCTAGTGAGAATCGGACGTCCGGCATCCGTTGTAGGACGTCCGTGTCTCCTCAACCGCCAGGCTCTGGTGGGCGAGTAGGTGGGAGACGGAGGCAGGCCCGGGTCATCCTTCCTTTTCCCGATCACCTGAACACACGTCCGTGTCAGGGATCCATCAGGGGTCCTGCCGAGAGAACAGACATATGAGGATACGGGGTGGCAGTACACGCCGTACTCATAGTCTCTGCGTGGGAGTACAGTAGTGACTGTTCACACTGTATCCCTCCGGAGGAAAAACCTGAAAAGAGACCCGTGTCCACCTCCTACTGACACCAAGCTAAAACTGATTAGCTTGATGCAAGTCAGTGGGGTGTATACTGCAGAGGAGGAGCCAACCTTTCTTTTAATATGCATAGTGTCAGCCTCCTAGTGGCAGCAGCATACACCCATGGTTTCCTGTGTCCCCCAATGAAGTGATTGAGAAAAGAGCAAGTTGAAAACATAATTAATGGTCACCAATTCCTTTCTTTCGCATCAACTTTGATTCATTATACATCGTTTTAGTGAACATTTTGTACTTCTTGATTTTCCTGGTTTTTAATCTTTCTATTACATTTTCTCACATATGTTAAAATATATATTTAGATTTGATTTTTCTTAATATATGATTATTGATTTCTATTTCACAGCAAATCATAGCCATAGCTGTGCTGTAGCAATTGTAACTGGTATTGTGGTGGTAGTTAGAAACCCACGATGCATTAATATTAGGTACATTAGTGGAGTACAATGGCAGAAACTGAAAAATCAATTGCCATTGCAGAGTTCCTCTATAGGGCCACAAACAACTTTGGTATATTTTGGTGTGGTGATACCTTTGGCAGTACTAAAACTGTTGTCTCTAAACTACGGGTGACAAATCAGGAATATTCTGATCTATGTACTAAATTTGCTCATGTAGTGAAGGTCTAACAGAAGCATCTAGAGGTTTTGGAAGGAAGCAACTTAAAGGGGATGTCCATAAGCTACTCTATGTGACTACAGACTTGTGAATCCTCACATCGTGCGCACAGCAGCGGTGAGGATTCTCCAATGCTGGGCGGTCATGTGACTGTAAGTGTGCGGTATGCATATTCTGAGCCACATTCCGACTAGACTGTTTCCGGACCCACTCAATACATTTGCATTGAGCAAGGCTGCACTGAGCTAGTCATAATGTGGCCGGGAGTATGCAAATCGCTTTATAGCGGCCACATGATCGCTATCTATCGGTGCCGGAGAATCCCATCAGCAAGCAGTGCGTGCGATGTGAGGTTTTAAAAGACTGCAGTCACAGAAAATGACTGCAGACTTGTAGCTTAAGACAGGACAAACCTTTTAATGCATTTTTTTTTCTTCAATGTATTCCCACCGAAGCACCATTCCTATAAAGAAGCGGCATACACGAGGATTTCCTCCTCGCTCACGCTATCATGTCTGCTATTTTGGGATTCAGACAAACAAATGTATTCAAATTAATGTAGGTTTCAAGTAACAAGCTCTGAACAGTGACAAATACATACTCAATGCTGTTCACTCTGGAAATCAGAATGATCCGAGATCACACACAATCAGACCTCATAAAGGGTCTATGACAGAATAGAAACCAATTTTGACTCAATATTCCCTTTAAAGGTAATCTATCAGCAGGAATTCACCCCCTCAAACTACTTCTATGAGCATGTAGATCTTTAACAGACAAGCCCAGCAATACCTTTACCTACACAGTCTGTCCTTCCATTACTGGGAAATCAGCATTTGAATTAATATGCAGATGAGGTTGAAGGATTATGGTAGATTTGAAGCTTCTGTCACCCCAGTTATATTCCTAGTCCTGCACCGCCTCTTACTGCTTGACTGACAGCCTCTATACTGTGTAACTGCAGGCACAGGGGCCATCAGGCAAGCAGGAAGAGGAGGCGAACAATAGAGCTGGAGTGACAGAGGCGTCAGATCTACAAATAGCTCTTCAGCCTCATTTGCATCTCAGTGTAAAGGTATTGCTGGACTTGTCTTTGAAAGCGTTACATGTGCATATAAATAGTTTAGTGGTGAAATCTTGCTGACAGATTTCCTTTAAACATGTGCAAACCAAGTTTAGTACTAGTGATGGATATTCTAATATTTATAACACTGTCACTAGGTCTATGCATATTATGTAGATTGTCAGTAAGTTTACAATGTATCTCAGACACTTCTCTCCATACATGTAGTACATAGAGATTTGGGACAATTACCTGATTACCATGTAGATCTAAAACATCAAGACTTTTAAGGTTTTCCAGATTTGAGATTTTCTGTATTCTATAAGAGAGCAAAACAAGAAAATGAGAAAATATTTTTCATGTATGAACTGGTTTGATCCTACATTTTTTACATTTTAAGAAGAATAGCTACAAGCAATGCAAACAGAGTTACCCGGTATTAATATACAAGTTTCCATGTATTACACTCTGCAGACCTGCGCAGTGTTAGTCACTAATATTCCATCATCCTAATTTGTGTGGTGACTGCAAAAAATGAACCTACCGTATTTTTCGGACTATAAGACGCACTTTATCCTCCAAAAAATTGTGAGGAAAATGGGGTGTGCGTCTTATAGCCCGAACGCAGGCTTACCGGGGGGTTGTGGCAGTGGTGTGGCGGTGGCAGAGGTGCGGCGTTGCAGAGGCGCGGTGGGCGGCGTGCACCTGAGCAGGGTCCCTTCCTCAGGTGAGGTGACGCTGCGGCACGGTGTCCACGGATAGCAGAGAGGAGAGCAGAGCCGGGTTTCTCGGTGGTGGCAGCCATCTTCCTGAGGCGGAGCGTGCGCAGATAAAGTACTCTGCTTCCTGGGGCTTCTGGAAAATGGCCGCGGGAGGCCGCGCGTGCGCAGATAGAGATCGCGGCGGCCATTATCCTGAAGCCGAGTTCACAGATTGAGAGCTCGGCTTCAAGAAAATGGCCGCCACGATCTCCATCTGCGCACGCGCTGCCTCTTGCGGCCATTTTCCTGAAGTCCCAGGAAGCAGAGTACTCTATCTGCGCACGCGCCGCCTCAGGAAGATGGCCGCCACCACCGACAAACCCGGCTCGGCTCTCCTCTCTGCTCTCCGTGGACACCGATGCCGCGGCGTCACCTCACCTGAGGAAGGGACCCTGCTCAGGTGTACGCCGCCCACCGCGCCTCTGTAACGCCGCACCTCTGCCACAGCCACACCACTGCCGCAACCCCCCGGTAACTTGTGGTTAACCCGGCTTTCCTGCTTGCCTTGGACACCGGGCCGCGGCATCACCTCACCTGAGGAAGGGACCCTGTATCAGCATCACCGCACCTCTGCCACACCACTGCCGCAACCCCTGCTGTACCATCGCCGGCCCTCAGGTACCTTAAAATTCGGACAATAAGACGGACCCCCATATTGTAAAAATCTTTTTTTCTGCTATTTTCACCCCAAAAATTGGGGTGCGTCTTATGGTCCGGTGTGTCTTATAGTCCAAAAAATATGGTATGTCTTCGGTACAATATTGCAATATACTATAACATATACACAATGGGGGAATTATTCGAGGGGTAGTCAACCATTTGGGCTCGCATTTTTTTTCTACCTTAGATTCATACAATTGGGGCTAAAATTAATTTTTGCAATTGAGTCTGACAGGGCGCTTGTAACTCTTATATGTCTTTCTGAGTGCCGGTCAGAGGATTTATGACCACGGACTATATCGAAAGTTGAATTTGCTGGAAAACAAAGTCTGTGAAAGCAAAATGGTGTAAATGTTTGAGTGAAACCCAATTACAATAATGATTTTTAGCCCCAAATACATTAATACATGAGTTTAAAGAGTAACCTTCCTTTTAAATGTTAGGTTACAAATCAATAGTAAAAACAGTAAAACAAAAGTTGTCCATTTTCATAAGAGAAATCCTCTTCTTTTTCCTCACGACTGATTGTTCATTTTCAAAATTCTCAATTCCTGGGTAAAATCTTATCAGCACCAACTGGCATCTCCGATCTCCATAAAGTAACAGTTTTTCTCTTCACTAAATACAGATTTTACCCAGGAATTGAGAATTTTGAAAATGAACAATCAGTCCTGGAGGAAAAAGAAGCAGATTTCTCTTATAAGATATGTTACAAATTAGCTTTTTTACATGTGTGCTATTGATTTGTTACTAAAAATTAAAATGATGGTTACTGATTAAAAAAAAAAAAACAAAGTACATTTTTCCCCAGAAATGGACAAATATGCCAGAATTCTGGTGAAATCTGTTTAAAAAAAACAAACAAACAAAAAAATCAACACTATTATGGCAATGATTCATCATTTGAAATTTTTAAAGCTACATTTTTAATCTTGTTTTTTTTCATTGTTGTTGTTTGATTGAAGTACATATAAAGATACACTGATACACTTTACTCAAAAAAGGAAAAAAGAGAATAGTATCAATCCATAACACACATTGAAAATCATAGGTTTTGTGCTCCACTAGTACTATGGAGCAAGAAATAAAATAAAAAAATAAAAAATGACTTTTCAAAGTCTCAAATGATGAATTAGCCAAAAAATGATCTGTATAGTTAAAACCAGGGCCATATTGTCGAGCACTAGAGTTGAGCGATACTTTCCGATATCCAAAAGTATCGGAATCTGAATGGTATCGCCGATACACAAAAAATATCGGCGATACCCGATACCGATACCGGAAATACAATGTAAGTCAATGGGAACAAAATATCGGAATTAAAAAAAACCCATTCTTGCCTTGTTGGTTAATTGTACATGAAGGAAAACAACAAAGAGTAATGTAGAATTTATTGGGGGAGGTTGAGGAGACATTAAAGGCATAGATGTTTAACACAAAGCAATGGAATAGCATTAATATTTCTTTTTTTGAAATACGTTTGGATTGACGAAGAAATTGACAATGTTGTTAACCTTTTTTCTATTTTGTCAAATATGTCTGTTTCACAACTTCCATGCTCTTCACCTTTTTAACTTTTCACACACTTTCTCCTTCATAATCTTCAGCAGCATCATCTTTCTCATCAAATTATTCTTCATCTTCACCTTCTTAATCTTCTAAAACTTCTTGCTATTCATCTTTTTGTTAACATTACTTATATTGTTCTTATTAAACAGTTATTATTCTTCATATTCTACTTCTTCATCTTCTTCCTATTCATCCTTTTCATCATATTCTTATTTGTGACAGACATTCCTGTACTTGTAATCTGTAAAACTCTGAATTTTCATCCTTCCGTTCTTGCTGTCACGAAAGATTTTAATTACAACAGTATTTGTCCGCGTTCAGTTTAGCCTGCAGCAGCATCAGGCATTTTCCAGGGGCACCACGAGGAGGAACGGACTCACCCCCATACACTGCTTAGTCTTCTTCTGCTTAGAATTTAGAGCATATATTTTGCTCTTCATTTTGGTCTTATACTTCATGTTCTTCTGCTTTTTGATCTTCTGCTTATTGTTCTTCTGTCTCTTGTTCTGTATCTTGTAGTTTGTCTTAACCTTCTTGTCCTGTTGGTGATGTACAAAAGCCAATGGAAGTACGGGACCAGCTGACTGTGCTGGAACCGGAGGTCAGCAGAAGGAAAGAGCCAATGGCACAACGAGGACCAGTGACGTTACTGGGACACGGTACTAAGCAGGAGGTACCTGTGCTCCAAGCACACCAAGGACCAGCAGACGTTGCTGGAACTCGGATACGACTGGAGGCACCTAGCAAAGCACTGCGGAGACAGCTGCGTACTGGAACCCGGACGGGAGAAGAAGTAAAGAGCCAATGCAAGTGACGAGGACCATACTGTGCTGGAACACGGAGGTTCAGCAAAGGAAAAGAGCCAATGCACAACGAGGACAGCTGACGTTACTGGACACGGTACTAAGAGGAGGTACCTGTGCTCCAAAGCACTACCAAGGACCAGCAGACGTTGCTGGAACTCGGATACCGACATGGAGGCACCTAGGCCAAAGGCACTGCGGAGAACCAGCTGACGGTACTGGAACCCGGATGGGTAGCAGAAGGTACCCATGGAAATTAAAGTTGAGGCAGCAGGACTGTTTGCCGTTCACACAGCAGGGGAACAGCTGACATTACTGAACCCCAGTAACACAGGAGCAAGTGTTAACTGTGCTAACAGCACTTCCGAGAAACAACTGGCGGTGTTGTAACCCAGGGATGAGAACAGAACATGGTGGAGGCAGCAGGACTTTTTGCCGTTCACACAGCAGGGGAACAGCTGACATTACTGAACCCCAGTAACACGGGAGCAAGTGTTAACTGTGCTAACAGCACTTTCCGAGAAGTAAACAACTTGGCGGTGTTTGAACCCAGGGATGAGAACAGAACATGGTGGAGGCAGCAGGACTTTTTGCCGTTCACACAGCAGGGGAACAGCTGACATTACTGAACCCCAGTAACACAGGAGCAAGTGTTAACTGTGCTAACAGCACTTCCGAGAAACAACTGGCGGTGTTGTAACCCAGGGATGAGAACAGAACATGGTGGAGGCAGCAGGACTTTTTGCCGTTCACACAGCAGGGGAACAGCTGACATTACTGAACCCAGTAACACAGGAGCAAGTGTTAACTGTGCTAACAGCACTTCCGAGAAACAACTGGCGGTGTTGTAACCCAGGGATGAGAACAGAACATGGTGGAGGCAGCAGGACTTTTTGCCGTTCACACAGCAGGGGAACAGCTGACATTACTGAACCCCAGTAACACAGGAGCAAGTGTTAACTGTGCTAACAGCACTTCCGAGAAACAACTGGCGGTGTTGTAACCCAGGGATGAGAACAGAACATGGTGGAGGCAGCAGGACTTTTTGCCGTTCACACAGCAGGGAACAGCTGACATTACTGAACCCCAGTAACACAGGAGCAAGTGTTAACTGTGCTAACAGCACTTCCGAGAAAACAACTGGGGGTGTTGTAACCCAGGGATGAGAACAGAACATGGTGGAGGCAGCAGGACTTTTTGCCGTTCACACAGCAGGGGAACAGCTGACATTACTGATCCCCAGTAACACAGGAGCAAGTGTTAACTGTGCTAACAGCACTTCCGAGAAACAACTGGCGGTGTTGTAACCCAGGGATGAGAAGAGAACATGGTGGAGGCAGCAGGACTTTTTGCCGTTCACACAGCAGGGGAACAGCTGACATTACTGAACCCCAGTAACACGGGAGCAAGTGTTAACTGTGCTAACAGCACTTCCGAGAAACAACTGGCGGTGTTGTAACCCAGGATGAGAAGAGAACATGGTGGAGGCAGCAGGACTTTTTGCCGTTCACACAGCAGGGGAACAGCTGACATTACTGAACCCCAGTAACACGGGAGCAAGTGTTAACTGTGCTAACAGCACTTCCGAGAAACAACTGGCGGTGTTGTAACCCAGGGATGAGAACAGAACATGGTGGAGGCAGCAGGACTTTTTGCCGTTCACACAGCAGGGGAACAGCTGACATTACTGAACCCCAGTAACACAGGAGCAAGTGTTAACTGTGCTAACAGCACTTCGAGAAACAACTGGCGGTGTTGTAACCCAGGGATGAGAACAGAACATGGTGGAGGCAGCAGGACTTTTTGCCGTTCACACAGCAGGGGAACAGCTGACATTACTGAACCCCAGTAACACGGGAGCAAGTGTTAACTGTGCTAACAGCACTTCCGAGAAACAACTGGCGGTGTTGTAACCCAGGGATGAGAACAGAACATGGTGGAGGCAGCAGGACTTTTTGCCGTTCACACAGCAGGGGAACAGCTGACATTACTGAACCCCAGTAACACGGGAGCAAGTGTTAACTGTGCTAACAGCACTTCCGAGAAACAACTGGCGGTGTTGTAACCCAGGGATGAGAAGAGAACATGGTGGAGGCAGCAGGACTTTTTGCCGTTCACACAGCAGGGGAACAGCTGACATTACTGAACCCCAGTAACACGGAGCAAGTGTTAACTGTGCTAACAGCACTTCCGAGAAACAACTGGCGGTGTTGTAACCCAGGGATGAGAACAGAACATGGTGGAGGCAGCAGGACTTTTTGCCGTTCACACAGCAGGGGAACAGCTGACATTACTGAACCCCAGTAACACGGAGCAAGTGTTAACTGTGCTAACAGCACTTCCGAGAAACAACTGGCGGTGTTGTAACCCAGGGATGAGAAGAGAACATGGTGGAGGCAGCAGGACTTTTTGCCGTTCACACAGCAGGGGAACAGCTGACATTACTGAACCCCAGTAACACAGGAGCAAGTGTTAACTGTGCTAACAGCACTTCCGAGAAACAACTGGCGGTGTTGTAACCCAGGGATGAGAAGAGAACATGGTGGAGGCAGCAGGACTTTTTGCCGTTCACACAGCAGGGGAACAGCTGACATTACTGAACCCCAGTAACACAGGAGCAAGTGTTAACTGTGCTAACAGCACTTCCGAGAAACAACTGGCGGTGTTGTAACCCAGGGATGAGAAGAGAACATGGTGGAGGCAGCAGGACTTTTTGCCGTTCACACAGCAGGGGAACAGCTGACATTACTGAACCCCAGTAACACAGGAGCAAGTGTTAACTGTGCTAACAGCACTTCCGAGAAACAACTGGCGGTGTTGTAACCCAGGGATGAGAAGAGAACATGGTGGAGGCAGCAGGACTTTTTGCCGTTCACACAGCAGGGGAACAGCTGACATTACTGAACCCCAGTAACACAGGAGCAAGTGTTAACTGTGCTAACAGCACTTCCGAGAAACAACTGGCGGTGTTGTAACCCAGGGATGAGAACAGAACATGGTGGAGGCAGCAGGACTTTTTGCCAGACACACAGCAGGGGAACAGCAGGCGTTACTGAACCCCAGAAACACATCAGCGATTGTTTTCATCTGTGCATCTAACACTTCTGAGCAGCAACTGGCGCTGTTGAAGCCCAGGGTCAAGGAGGGTGTAGGCATAAAATATTGAGTTATTGCCTTGTTACGTGGCCATTGCAAATGTATGTACTTCAAACAAGAATAAATGAAGTTTTACTACGACAATAAAATGATGAATTTCAATTACAAGAATAGAAAAATATTTATACTTGACAGTCCTCTGTGGTTGATAACGTTTAAAGGCTAACTGAAAATATGGTAACAAATTCAAAGCTTTCGAGACTACTCAGGTGTCTTCATCAGGCTAAGAGTAAAGCCAAAAATGAAGAATCACATATTTCTACACACAACAGGACACAGGAATAGCTAAGACAAGTGAGGGAGGGACAAGTGAGGGGAGACCGGCAACAAAAAGGAGAACAAGGATGAATTATCAGCGCCACACAATCACAGATAAATTAATGAATTTACCTGTGGCAAAAGACTTTTGTATGCCCGGTCATAGCATGATGGATATGGAATTACTGGTATTAAAATATAACTTCAAATATGAGAAACGTACAAAGGTTTCAGAATATAAGCTCATCATGACCTTTGACACTGTTAGTGATGGAATGAATAGATCACATGGATTTATGTCATTCTATATCAATTAAGGAATCTGCGTCTATGCCCTTCCAGGGTCATGAAAACCCAAAAAAAGACGCCAATGAGAGGGCAATCAAACTTTCTATCCTTATCTAGGAACTGTTCCAATATTTATGTTCATCCCTGTGAGATAATGACAGTTCTGATACACGTCACTTACTTGTCTTACCTATTGCACTATTCCTGTGTCCTGTTGTGTATAGAAATATGTGATGCTTAATTTTTTTATTTACTCTTTGCCTGATGAAGAGACGTGAGTAGCCTTGAAAGCTTGCAATTTGTTTCCATCTTTTCAGTTATCCATTAAAAGGTATCAACCACTGCTGACTCTGAAGTCTAAATATTTTTCTATCTACTGGCTAACACGGTACAAAGATACACATGTTTTCTAATTTCAAGAAGGAAAAATAAAGAAAATACAAATATAAACGCATATATGCACATGCCAAAAATAAATGGAACAACACAACACCCAAAAAATTGGTAACAAAATATAGTGTTGTAAATTTAAGAATAAAAGTCCATTTTTTTTTTTATGAATAATGCTTAAGGAACGCTATGTTAAACCATAACATAGTGAAGACAATGGATTTTGTAATAGTCACTCATCATCATCATCGCAAATTTTATGTGACAGTCACTGACATTTCAATTATTTAAGTTCATAACATCGTAACTTTCTATAGCATGTATGACATGTCCAGCATGGACTCATCAATGTGATTGATGACACAATAATGTACGATAAAAAATAACCATTTAAAAAAACATTAGGCATTGTTTGTCACAATTTAAGTGTGTGCCTGCAAGTGTAGGTGAAACAAAGGCTACGGATAGCAAAGGTATATTCTATGTCTGTATCAGACAGTGGACAGCCTCTGATGGGTAATGCCGATGTTATACTGTACGTCAATAAAGTCTGCGTCTGAAATCATGCATTTTTTGCTTGTAGAGTGTTGAAGAGGGTAAAAGAATGTCTGGTTGCGCAAAGCTTTATCCGTCAACACTACCTTCCTACTGTCACGCGTAGGGTAGGGTAGCGTGTGGCAATTAGCTGACTATCAAATGTGAGGTTAGGCTGCGTTATTGCGCACTAGGGACGCAAAAAAAAATACAGCAGTAATAATTAAATGTGTAATACTCCAGCTATGACAAACAAAAAAATTACGTTCCCTCTTTAACAATGTACAACACTAACAAGCCTAATGGTTGACGCTGACTTAATTGAGATACAGTATTACATCAACATTGTCCATGAGTAACTATGCACTGTGATACCTATATACCAGTATTAATTTATATCTCTTGTGGTTGTTTCAACAGCACTTGCAGGTATAACTACCTATTGTCAGTATGCATGATGCACTTTCTAGATGTAATAATTTATTATTGGACATTATTACCATGTTTACATGCTGGCCATTTCATATATGGTGTTTGAAGTTACAGTTGGCATCAGTATGTGTATTTTATAATGTCTGTCATAAATAAAACTCGTGATGATGATGATGAGGATTTAATGATTCGTACATCCATTGAGTGCATTATCTTACAGGTACAGATAAAGTTCCTTAAAAAGCATTAATTCATAAGTCTGAAATGTACTTTTATGCATTAATTTCAAAATGTGAAGAGTAGACTATGTTTTATTTTTTGTTACCATTTCTAATAGACATGTGCAGATATGCGCTGTGATGACAAATTATTATTTGTCCATATTTGTCATAAAAATTTATCATTCTAGGCCTGCAAAACTTCACAATTTCATGTTTTCAGCATAACAAGCAGGGTGACGGCTCTTCCCTATTTGGAGCATGTTGGTCATGTGTTTTTCTGTCCATGTGTCGGGAACAGGAGACTTCTTTTCGTTCACACAGCAGGGGAACAGCTGGCGTTACTGAACCCCACTAACAGTAGAGCTTGTGTTTTGTTCTGTGGACACGACACTTCTGAGCAGCAACTGGCAGTGTTGGAGCCCAGGGAGTAGAGTTCAGGTGGTAGAAAGATGAACATAACAGGAGACATGGATAACGTTGCGAACCAGTTATTTAATCTGAAAACGGACAGACAAATTCTGGCGAGATCCATGCCTTGTTCATTTTCAGAAAAGTAAGCCGGTCTACATTATCGGAGGATAGTCGCATGCGACGGTCTGTTAGTACACCACCTGCAGCACTAAAGACGCGCTCCGATAATACACTGGCAGCAGGGCAAGCCAGCACCTCCAATGCATACTGGCTAAGCTCTGGCCATGTATCCAGCTTAGAGACCCAAAACTTGAATGGGGAAGAGCCATCTGGGAGTACACTGAGAGGCAAAGCCAAGTAGTCTGTCACCATCTGACGGATACGTTGCCTCCCGCTGACTGGAGCCCTCTCGGATGGTGTAGACATTTGTGGCGCTGCCACAAAACTTTGCCACATTTTTAACATACTGGTCTTTCCCTGTGCAGAGGCACTGCGTGTGCTCCCTCCTGTTGCAGAGCTCTCTACACTGCCTCGACGCACAGAGCTGCTTTGTAAAGCAGTAGCAGCAGCAGTGCTCTCGGCAGTAAGGTAGAACATTAGGGATTGCACCAGTGTGTCTTGGTACTCACGCATTTTACGCTCCCGGTTCAACGGTGTGATGAGGCTTTTGACGTTGTCCCGGTAGCGAGGGTCTAGGAGGGTGTACACCCAATAATCAGACGTCGTGAGAATGTGGGCAATGCGGCGGTCGTTTCTTAGGCACTGCAGCATGAAATCAACCATGTGCTGCAGACTCCCAACTGGCAAAGAAACGCTGTCCTCTGCAAGAGGCGTTATCTCTGCCTGCTCTGCATCACCCCACCCTCGCTCTACATACTGACTAGAGCGTTGTGTACCTCCCTCTGGAGCGATGTCTTCCTCCTCCATTGACTCCTCCTCCTCATCCTCCTCACAAAGTGAGCCCTGCCCAGCCCTTTGTGAGGAACCACGTTGCGCTGACTTTCCAGAAGGTGATGGAATTTGTGACTCCTCATCCTCCACCTCTTCCAAAACCTCATCCCTTATTGCTTGCAGTGTTTTTTGAAGCAGGCAGATAAGGGGGACAGTCAGGCTGACTAGTGCATCATCTGCACTCGCCATCCGCGTTGACTCATCAAACGCACGCAAAACGTGGCACATGTCCTTCATAGTGGCCCACTCATTAATGGTGAAGTGTGGACGGCGCAAATTGCGTGTTGATTGCGCCTGATGCAGCTGATACTCCATAACTGCTGGCTGCTGCTCACACAACCGCTCCAACATATGTAACGTTGAATTCCACCTGGTGGATACGTCACATATGATGCGATGTTCAGGAAGGCGCAATCTGCGTTGCAGAGCTGCAATGCGCGATCTGGCCATGCTGGAACGTCGCAAGTGAGCGCACTCTAGGCGGACCTTGTGCAGCAGTGCATCAAGATCCGGATAGTCCCTCAAAAAACTCTGCACGACCAAGTTGAGCACATGTGCCAGACATGGTATGTGAGTGAGTTTGCCAAGGCCCAGAGCTGCCACCAGATTTCGGCCATTGTCACACACTACCAAGCCTGGCTGGAGATTCGCTGGCAAAAACCACACGTCACTCTCCTGCTTGATGGCATTCCAGAGCTCCTGCGCTGTGTGGCTTCGATTCCCCATGGGAATTAATTTCAGAACGGCCTGTTGCCGTTTGGCCACGGCTGTGCTCATATCGGTCGCATCAGGTAAGCGTCCACGGGTCCATGTGGAGGTAGACCGTGACGGCTCCTGCAGCGATGATTCTGAGGAACTGGAGTAGGAGGAGGAGTCAATGTGGACAGACTTGATTCCGGCAATCCTTGGAGTTGGCAGAACACGTACAGCGCCACTCGCAAGATCTGTACCCGGCTCCACAACATTCACCCAATGGGCAGTGAGTGAAAGGTATCGTCCCTGGCCATGGGTACTGGTCCACGCATCGGTGGTCAGGTGGACCTTGCTACTGACGGCGTTTAGTAGCGCATGTTTAATTTTTGCCTCAACATGCTTTTGCAGACCAGGGACGGCTTGCCTGCTGAAATAAAATCGGCTGGGCACATTGTATTGTGGGACTGCCAATGCCATTAATTCACGGAAACTGTCAGTCTCCACCAGTCTGAATGACAGCATTTCAAGGGACAGGAGTTTTGCAATGCCAGCATTCAGAGCCTGTGCTCGTGGATGGTTTGCCGAGTATGGCCGTCTTTTATCCCATGCCTGTGCTACCGATGGCTGTTTTGTGGCCTGGGTGTGTGAGGATGACAGGGAACTTGCAGCTGTGGGTGGAATAACACTGTGTCTCTGGACAACAGTGACAGAGGTTCTTCCATGGCGATCCTTTGAGGAAGCCGAACCAGCTGTGTGTGAACTGGAGGAAGAGGCTCCAACACGAGCTGAAGATGTAGGTGCTGCTGTAGGTTGGCCTACATCTCCAGTGTGTCTTTGTAACTCAACAAAGTGCTTTGACCGCACATGTTTCCACATATTTGTTGTATTAAGGTTACTGACACTTTTACCTCTTTTAATTTTTTGATTACACAGCTTGCATTTGACATAGCAAATATCATCTGCAACTGTATCAAAAAAGGACCACGCAGAGCAAGTCCTGGGAGCGCCCGGTTTGGCTGTTGTAAGAGAACTGCTCCGAACGGGTGCCAAACTGGAGGCTACAGGCAAGCGAGTCTGCAGCCTACCTCTCCCTACTGTTTGGACCGTTGGGGCAATCTCTTCCTCAGAGCTGCTCCCACCACCTTCCTGTTCCTCACGCCATGTTGGGTCTTGGACCTCATCATCTCCACCACTACCCTCTTCCAACACCTGCTGTTGTTGGGTGGTCTGGCCAGCACCATGCTCAACAGAAACTGGCAACTGAGTCTCATCATCATCAGATGCGTTCTGCGGTGTGCTGACCATCGGCACTGGCTCACCCGCCTCTTCAGATTCAGAGAGACACAGCTGTTGCGCATCACTGCATACTGCCTCTTCTTCACATTCCAGAATGCTGCTTGGCTGGGCCCCTGTTTGCAAGCCAACAGATTCTGAGAACAGAAGCAGAGACTCAGCTGGCTCCTGTACAGAGCTCTCTGACTGCCTGGGCAATTTGGCAGGCGGTGAAGAGACTGATGGTTGTTCAACAGTGCTGTGGTCCTGAGAGGAGGTGGAAGCTATTGAAGTCGATGCATTGGCTGCCATCCAACCAACAACGGCTTCAATTTGTTCTTCACGCAGCAGGGGGGTACGCTGAGCTCCTACAAAAGTGCGCATAAAGGAACGCTCACGGGGAAAACTGGTGGATGCTGTGTCACTGGGTGCGGCAGCAGCCACAGAATCCCCACGTCCTCTCCCTGCTGCAAATCCACGGCCTCGACCACGACCACGTGCCTTACTCACTGACTTCTTCATCGTGGTAGATTGATAAAGAAAGTCAGAAAAGTTATAAGGCCTAAGTGTGGTTATTCCTCACAGACTACAGTGAACCCTGCAGACAACTGTTCAGTAGCTGTTAAAGGCCCCTTTGTGTACTTCTATAGTGTTTGCAACCAATGTATTGTATACGGATGGAAGCGCGTCACACTAATAGATTAGATTTTTTTCCACTAAAATGGAGCAGCACCAATTAGAGAAAAATGTGAAGGATGAGGCAGTGACACACGCTCAGCAGACTACAACCGGCAGTGGTTGAAGAACAAACTGGAGCGTAATCTGCACTCACAAAATGAAAAGCTCACAGACTACAGTGAACACTGAAACACAACTGTTCAGTAGCTGTTAAAGGCCCCTTTGTGTACTTCTATAGTGTTTGCAACCAATGTATTGTATACGGATGGAAGCGCGTCACACTAATAGATTAGATTTTTTTCCACTAAAATGGAGCAGCACCAATTAGAGAAAAATGTGAAGGATGAGGCAGTGACACACGCTCAGCAGACTACAACCGGCAGTGGTTGAAGAACAAACTGGAGCGTAATCTGCACTCACAAAATGAAAAGCTCACAGACTACAGTGAACACTGAAACACAACTGTTCAGTAGCTGTTAAAGGCCCCTTTGTGTACTTCTATAGTGTTTGCAACCAATGTATTGTATACGGATGGAAGCGCGTCACACTAATAGATTAGATTTTTTTCCACTAAAATGGAGCAGCACCAATTAGAGAAAAATGTGAAGGATGAGGCAGTGACACACGCTCAGCAGACTACAACCGGCAGTGGTTGAAGAACAAACTGGAGCGTAATCTGCACTCACAAAATGAAAAGCTCACAGACTACAGTGAACACTGAAACACAACTGTTCAGTAGCTGTTAAAGGCCCCTTTGTGTACTTCTATAGTGTTTGCAACCAATGTATTGTATACGGATGGAAGCGCGTCACACTAATAGATTAGATTTTTTTCCACTAAAATGGAGCAGCACCAATTAGAGAAAAATGTGAAGGATGAGGCAGTGACACACGCTCAGCAGACTACAACCGGCAGTGGTTGAAGAACAAACTGGAGCGTAATCTGCACTCACAAAATGAAAAGCTCACAGACTACAGTGAACACTGAAACACAACTGTTCAGTAGCTGTTAAAGGCCCCTTTGTGTACTTCTATAGTGTTTGCAACCAATGTATTGTATACGGATGGAAGCGCGTCACACTAATAGATTAGATTTTTTTCCACTAAAATGGAGCAGCACCAATTAGAGAAAAATGTGAAGGATGAGGCAGTGACACACGCTCAGCAGACTACAACCGGCAGTGGTTGAAGAACAAACTGGAGCGTAATCTGCACTCACAAAATGAAAAGCTCACAGACTACAGTGAACACTGAAACACAACTGTTCAGTAGCTGTTAAAGGCCCCTTTGTGTACTTCTATAGTGTTTGCAACCAATGTATTGTATACGGATGGAAGCGCGTCACACTAATAGATTAGATTTTTTTCCACTAAAATGGAGCAGCACCAATTAGAGAAAAATGTGAAGGATGAGGCAGTGACACACGCTCAGCAGACTACAACCGGCAGTGGTTGAAGAACAAACTGGAGCGTAATCTGCACTCACAAAATGAAAAGCTCACAGACTACAGTGAACACTGAAACACAACTGTTCAGTAGCTGTTAAAGGCCCCTTTGTGTACTTCTATAGTGTTTGCAACCAATGTATTGTATACGGATGGAAGCGCGTCACACTAATAGATTAGATTTTTTTCCACTAAAATGGAGCAGCACCAATTAGAGAAAAATGTGAAGGATGAGGCAGTGACACAGCTCAGCAGACTACAACCGGCAGTGGTTGAAGAACAAACTGGAGCGTAATCTGCACTCACAAAATGAAAAGCTCACAGACTACAGTGAACACTGAAACACAACTGTTCAGTAGCTGTTAAAGGCCCCTTTGTGTACTTCTATAGTGTTTGCAACCAATGTATTGTATACGGATGGAAGCGCGTCACACTAATAGATTAGATTTTTTTCCACTAAAATGGAGCAGCACCAATTAGAGAAAAATGTAAAGGATGAGGCAGTGACACACGCTCAGCAGACTACAACCGGCAGTGGTTGAAGAACTAACTGGAGCGTAATCTGCACTCACAAAATTAAAAGCTCACAGACTACAGTAAACCCTGCAGACAACTGTTCAGTAGCTGTGAAAGGCTCCTTTCTGTACTTCTATAGTGTTTGCAACCAATGTATTGTATACGGATGGAAGCACGTCACACTAATAGATTTGATTTTTTTCTAATATAATGGAGCTGCACCAATTCCACAAAATAAAATAAAAAAAAAAAAGAGTCAGTGACACGTGCAGATGCCTACAAACAGCGGTGGATGCAGAGCAAACTACAGCGTCACCTGCACTGTCACACACACACCTTGCACAGAGCTGTTAAAACAACACTGGCAAAATGAAGCTTTACACAGCGGTTGGTAAACTAGCCTGCCTAAAGCACAGTAGTACACAAAATCGCTATATCTAACTGTCCCTCAGAGTGAGCAGAGTAGCGTTCTGTCCCTAACTCAGTTCACAGCACAGTGACGCTAAAATGGCTGCGGCGCCTTTTATAGTGCATTCTGACATCATTTCAGCAGCCAATCACAGCCATGCCATTAGTTAAGATGACCGCAGCATTACAGGATGTGCCCACACTTCATAAGATTCATCATTGGCTGACTAACATCACATTGCCTCTCAAAGAATTATGGGAACTTCCGATTCCGGTATACGATATTGAAAAAGTATCGGAATTAAGTATCGGAATTCCGATAACGCGAATATCTGCCGATACCCGATACTTGCGGTATCGGAATGCTCAACACTATCGAGCACACCTAAAATACGACTAGGATCGAAAAAAACTACCATAAAAATGGCATACATGCTATAACGAATTTAGCACAAACATAAAAATGCCTAAAAACTAACTAACGTCACCCCTGATCCTGTTTTCACCTTCCTGACCAAGCAAAATGTTATAATTCTGCTTCACCATATCCCAGTAATTGCGAGAATGTTTTGTCGTGATACATTGTACGTTACGTTAGTGCTAAATTTAGGCTGATATTTTTTTCTCCTTAAGACGCTTTTTTTTAATTGTTTCATTTTTAATGATGCATAGGTGACGAGCGGGGAAGTCACGCTCCCGTCCAGACATAGCTCAGCCAACTTTATCAGAACTGGGGCAAGAAAGTAGCAGTTTTTGGGCAAACTTGCACAAAAAAATGTGAGCTTTCAAAGCCTTTTTTGGGGGAAATCTGACGAAAAAGCTTTGATCACTCCATAGGTCTTTAGAAAGATTAGTACAAACATAAAGATGTCTAACAAAGTACATCCATGCGCTGACCATACGGACAGTCTTTCTCCCAGTTTTATAGCAGCTGCCTATATCCAGCTGCAGTTGGCTCCCCATAGTAATGACTGCATATACGTATAATAATTCATCAGGAAAACAGAGCACAGACACACTATAAATGTCTACAGGCGGAAAAAAAACATGGATTTAATGGTGTTAGTAATGCAATTCCTTGTAGTCCAAGTATGGTACATATAAAGGCAATGGCCGCTCTCCTCCTGATCTGCAGGAGTGAATTATTGTAAGCACATACCTGTTTTTCCCAAGCATTAGCACACGTAACGATCTCAGAGAGGAAAGGCCGCTTATTTCTGCCATCTGGTTATCGTACAGATCTAGGAATATTAAACGTTGAAGGCTTGAAAGATTCTGCATTCTTGTAATAGAGTTATGCTGTAGATATAACAGCCGGAGCTGTTCTTCACCTTCTATTATGGGGAAGACTGTGAAGTTTTGCCTTTAAAAAATATATAAAAAAGCTAGAAAATAGAGATAATGGTTTAAAAAAAAAAAAAAATTAAACTTTTACTATTAATTCCAACAATGCCACTCCATTACTCCTTATGGAGCTCACTAATAAGCAACTTTTAGGCCAAGTTTATACAATGCTTTATTGTGGACTTTGTTTATGCAGTTTTACAAAACTATACATATACTGGACCATCTTTTCAGCTCATCCAGATTTGTCAATGATATTACCCATTGCAATCAATAACTATTAATGATGATCGAACATGCTCAGGTGATAATGGAGTGTCTTCGGTGAGGTCAAATAATATGTCTGAGACCCCGCGCCTTCATGTCTCATGGCTATTCGACAGCGGCAACACATGCAAGAGTTGCCTACCAAACAGGCTATCCGTGCATGTGTTGCAGCTGTCTAACAGCCGTGAGAAAACCAGGTGCGGTGTCTCAGACATATTATTTGAGCTCGCCGAAGACACTCGGTTAATACCCGAGCATGCTCAGATAACATCTTATCCGGGTACCTCACTCATCACTAATAACTATCAATAGTAAATTTCATATATTAAGATTTCTCTTTGAAAAATGTATCACCTAATGGCAAGACGGGTGTACCACCAATCATTAGAAGATTGGATCCAGAGTTCCCCAATACCGACCACCACCAGTACAACCATGGCACAGAGGAGCTTGAATAGACAACCAAGCACAGAGGTCATCATTGTAAAAAGCTGATTGCTAGGGATAAATGCACACGTAACATGTCTGGTGTCAAACATGGCCCGCTCACTGCACACGTGCCTTGGGTGGGACTGTATAGGAGTACTCCGTGTCTCACACTCAGCCACTCACCTGTCACTATAGGCCAACAAGTGCACCCAACAGCCAGCCCACACATCCACATAATTCCTGGTGCCACCACTTGCCGTTTTGCTAGGCAAGTGAAACACCTACCCTGGGTAACCCAAAAACACCTAAATAACAAGCTTTCCTGTTGCCAAACACAGCTTAGCTATACTTTCCCTCTCTGAGGTTGTGGGTACGTTTAGAATAGCAAAGAACAAACACATAAAATTTTACATTTAACATACAAAAGGTACAGTGAAAAAAAGATGAAATTACAAAAAGGCAAAACAGTAAAAAAAAAAACAGGGATTTTTGTGTGTACTCACCGTAAAATCCTTTTCTCCGAGCCAATCATTGGGGGACACACTACCATGGGTGCTATGCTGCTGCCACTAGGAGGACACTAAGAAAAAAACAATAAAAGGTTAACTCCTCCGCAGTATACACCCTCTGCTGGCTCTCTCGTGAACCAGTTTGGTGCAAAAGCAGTAGGAGCTCACAAACAGAATTGCAATACGTCAAAACCAAAACAGACTAGAAGCCAATAGGCTAACAGGGGTGGGTGCTGTGTCCCCCAATGATTGGCTCGGAGAAAAGGATTTTACGGTGAGTACACACAAAAATTCCTGTTTCTCCTTCGCCTCATTGAGGGACACATGACCATGGAACGTCCTAAAGCAGTCCCTGGGTGGGCAAAACAAAACATCACAACAAGTGAAACCTCGCGCACCCAATGCTTACAGAATAGGCGACTAGATGGAACCTACAGATGCGAAACTGCCAACTGCAGGATCTGTCTGCCGAGGGCCGCATCTGAAGAGGCTTGAGCATGAATATTGTAATGCTTAGCAAACGTGTGAAGGCTGGACCAAGTCGCAGCTTTGCACACTTGCTGTGCGGAAGCTTGGTGCCGGATGGCCCAAGAAGCCCTCACTGACCGAGTGGAGTGAGCCCTAATCCCCGCCGGGATAGGCTGACCTTTGACGCGGTAAGCTTCTTGGATCGCTGAGCGAATCCATCTGGCTATTGTGGCCTTAGAGGCAGGCAAACCTTTCCTGTGTCACTCCGGAAGCACAAAAAGGGCATCAGATTTGCGAAAAGACGCTGTTCTGGAAATGTACTTTCTGAGAGTACTCACCAAGTCCAAAGTGTGAAGAGCTTTCTCAGTACGATGGACTGGAGCCAGACAGAACGAGGGCAGAACTATGTCTTCATTCAGATGAAAAGCCGAGACGACTTTAGGCTAGAAGGACGGGGACGTCCTGAGCACCACCTTTTCTTGGTGGAAAATCAGAAACGGAGGTTTGCACGACAAAGCCGCCAGTTCTGAGACCCGTCTGATGGATGTTATTGCCACAAGAAAGGCAATTTTTCAAGAGAGAAGGGAGAGAAACATCCTGCATCCTGTATTGGCTCGAAGGGGGGCTCTTGTAGGGCACTGAGGACCAAGTTAAGGTCCCAAGGTTCCAAGGGCATCTTGTATGGAGGGACAAGATGCGAAACTCCCTGCATGAAAGTCTTGACCTGCAGCTTTGAAGCTCTCCGTCGCTGGAAAAGAAAGGATAGAGCGGAGATCTGGCCTTTGAGAGAGGCCAGCACTAGACCTGAATCCAATCACCCAGTAGCATCCGAGATAATCTGATCGAGTTTATCCCTGAACAAACACCCATACTGGTAAGGTAGGGAAGTCAAGGATTTCTTTGACACAGAATCTGCCCGCCATTCTCGGAGCCACAATGCTCTCCTGATGGTAACAGCGTTGGCGGCTGCAAGTGCGGCACAATTAGCCGCATCTAACGAGGCATGAACTACGTAATCTCCTGCCTGGGTGATCTCATAGGCGAGACTAGTCACCTCGGATGGCAGGCTATTGTTCCTATTGGTTTTCAATATGGCCTCTGTCCAGGCTACCATAGCTCTAGCTACCGACATGGTGGCGAATGAAGGAAATAAAGCAGCTCCAGCAGCCTCGAAAAATTGGCCAGGCTGTCAATCTGACGATCAGTGGGATTTTTAATGGAAGATTCATCAGTCAGGGACAGAAGAGTTTTTGAAGCGAGTCTTGATATGGGCGGATCTACTGCAGGGGACTCAGTCCACTCCTGTCTCAAGTAGATGCAAAAGGGTACCGCGCTTCTAGCGGCTTTAGGCCGAGAATCGCTTATCTGGGCGACTTCTATGCCTCTTGAGGATGTCTGTAAACTCAGGATGGTTAGCGAAAACCCTATGGAGCCGTTTTGTTTGTTTAAAAGACACCGGATGATCTGGATTAGTACCGGGTTCTTCATCTATTTCCAGAATATGATTAACCGCTTCTATGAGAGAATCTATAGACTCCTGGAACTCAGGGGAGTTCGGGTCTGGGGCCACATCGGACTCATATTCTGAGTCATGCTCACTGCCAACCCTGGTGAAGGGGAGTGAGACACAGAGCTAGCAGATGCAGAAGCATCAGAGTTCCATGAGGACGTGTCACAGGTAAGTTTCCTAGTAGAATGCGTACCGTCTGTCGCCGTGCGGCCCCTGTCCGAAGAAAGCTCTTGTGTGGCTGAAGGGCCCGCTACAGGGGGTAAGGGGACGCCCTGGCTTTAGGAGGAACCATGAAAGCCTTTGCGAGAGAAGCCACGGGTTGCGCCAAAGAAGCAGCCCATTCAGGGGGACTAGCACCGCTCTGTTCCACAGTAGCGGAGGGCTCCTGAGGCCCTGAGGCTTCACAGTCCGTACAGAGAAGATTGGGATGTTTCTGTGGTAGGGAAACATTGCATGCGGTACATGAGGCATATACTTTCTTATTAGTCTTTGATTGAAACATAATGCAAATTTCCCAAAGAAGCTGCGAATGGCAGCTGAAAGGGCTGCAGGAATTGCCTGCAGCGTATGGTTAGCAGAGTGAGCCCGCAGCTGGGAGGATGATGTCTGCAGTGTAGGGGTTAATGGCTGTGGCTGAGGAGATAACAACTGCAGCGGAGGGTTAATGCCTGCGGCTGAGGGGTTAATGCCTGCAGCGAATATAAGCAGCGTGCACCTGCCGTAGTGTGGCTAATTTACCCAGGTCCTGCGTGCCCCCAGAGAAGTGCTTGTGCCACGGAGCTGGAAAGGAAAATGGCGTTCCCCACAATCTTCCTGTCTAGGATGCGCCAGGAAGTAATGTCCAATAGTAGAATTGGCGCTTCTCATGAGCTGCGAGAAGCACCAGATACAGTGGGCATAAAAAAAAGAGGGGAGGGGCTAGGAGACAGCGGGCGGAGAAAAGACAAATATGCAGAGCCTGTCCCCGCCCGCTCTGTACAGGCCTGTAGAAGCGCCTGGAGAACGGGGTGGAGCCGGCCGGAAAGGCGGAACCGGGACAAGGGCGGAGTTGGGCCTAACAGCCGACCGAAGCCGGGGACTAAATTAGAGGCCGCGGCCGCAGCGATGATGACGCTGCGGCGGTAGAGGCTGCAGCAGTGACGGCCGCGGCAGTAGCAGGGGCGGCCGTAGCAAGGAAGGCCGCGGCAGCCATGAGAATGGTGCGGTAAAAGAACGGCCGCGGCGGTTGTTGTCCTGGGACCAGGCTACCTATTATCCTGCGGGGCCGGACAAGAAAACAGGACCCTGAGGGAGGGGAGCCCTCCCTCCCATGTACTCACGATGCAGCAGAGTGGGGAGGACGCCAAGTATCCCCTGTCATTTAGCCATGGAGCAAGGAGCATTGGCCGCGCCGTTCATCTTCAATCCACCAACCCTTTGATAGGGTGGTGGAGAGGGGCCATTTTCTTCCTGGCACCAGCCACTGTCTCAATCCACGATCCCTTTGATAGGGAGGTGGAGAGGAATCACATGCTTCCTGGCACCAGCCACTTTCTGACATCGGTGGTGCAGTCGGAAGCCGCAACATGAAACGCTGTCAGGCTGCAGGTCTGGCTCCGGAAGGGGGTACGTGGGGTTGACACCCCACGTTCCTGCCCATTGTTGGTGTGGGGAGAGCGGACCCATTGAAGGATCCGTCGCCACTAAGAGCCCAGACAGACATGGGTTGCAGGATGGGTACGGGGAAACGACACTCCGCGTTCCCGCCTGTTGAAGTTTTAGGGAAATCAGGACCTTGAAAGGCCACGTCGCCCTTAATCCGTGAAAAAAAAGATAGAAAAGAAAAATAGAAAAAAATAAATTTAAAAATAAATTAAAATAAGAAAGTTGGGATCTGAAATCAGACCCTAGTGCCTCCTAAAGACACTAAGCAAGAACTGGTTCACGAGAGAGCAAGCAGAGGGTGTATACTGCGAAGGAGGAGTTAATCTTTTATTGTTTTTTGCTTAGTGTCCTCCTAGTGGCAGCAGCATAACACCCATGGTCGTGTGTTCCCTAATGAGGCGAAGGAGAAAGATAAATACAGAAAGCTCTAACCAATTAGATCGAAGACAGATTCTTATGAAATATCATGAAATGGGAGTTAAAGGGATTGTCCACTACTCTACTTAGTGGCAAAATTTTTCTTACCAGAAAAGGTTTGTTTTCCTTTGTAGAACATGTCAATAGTATGTGTATGACATTTGTTAACCCCTTAACGTCCGCCGATACGCCTTTTAACGGCGGTAGTTAAGGGTACTTAAACCACAGCGGCGTTAATTAACGGCGCTGTGGACAAAGTGTACAGTGCCCCCCAGAGTCTGATTCTCTCCAGGTTCTCGGCTACCAAAGGGTAGCCGAGACCCCAGAGAACATAATTCAGGTCCCCCGCAGTCCCCCGCTTTTGAAATCGCCGTTATTAACCATATAACGGCGATCGCAAAAGAAAAAAAAAAGCCGCGATCCTGCATGTAATTTCTCTCCACTCTGATGTGATCGCACATGTCCTCCCGCAGCTTCCAGCCTCCCAGCATCTTCTTCCTGTAAAAGAAAATGGCGGGCGCATGCGCAGTGCGCCCGCCGAATCGGCCGGCAGATTCATTCATTCAGTGAAAGTACATTTTGATCACTGTGATAAACCCTATCACAGTGATCAAAATAAAAAAAATAGTAAATAAACCCTCCCTTTATCACCCCCTTAGTTAGGGACATATAATAAAATAAAGAAATTGTATTTATTTTCATTTTTCCATTAGGGTTAGGGTTATAATTAGGGTTAGAATTAGGGTTGGAATTAGGGTTAGGGTTAAAATTAGGGTTGGAATTAGGGTTAGGATTAGGGTTAGGGATGTGTTGGGATTAGGTTGGAGCTAGAATTGAGGGGTTTCCACTATTTAGGCACATCAGGGAGTCTCCAAACACGACGTGGCGTTCAAAAAGTCAAATGGCGCTCCCTCCCTTCCGAGCCCTGCCGTGCGCCCAAACAGTGGTTTACCCCAACTTATGGGGTATCGACGTACTCAGGAAAAATTGCACAACAACTTTTGGGGTCCAATTTCTCCTGTTACCCTTGAGAAAATAAAAAAATAGCGGGCTAAAAAATCATTTTTGAGGAAAAAAATGATTTTTTATTTTCACGGCTCTACGTTATAAACTTATGTGAAGCACTTGGAGGTTCAAAGTGCTCACCACACATCTAGGTAAGTTCCTAAGGGGTTTAGTTTCCAAAATGGGGTCACTTGTTGGGGGTTTCCACTGTTTAGGCACATCCGGGGCTCTCCAAACGCGACATGGCGTCCAGCCAATTCTGCGTTGAAAAAGTCAAACGGCGCTCCTTCCCTTGCGACCTCTGCCGTGCGCCCAAACAGTGGTTTACCCCAACTTATGGGGTATCGACGTACTCAGGAAAAATTGCACAACAACTTTTGGGGTCCAATTTCTCCTGTTACCCTTGAGAAAATAAAAAAATAGCGGGCTAAAAAATCATTTTTGAGGAAAAAAATGATTTTTTATTTTCACGGCTCTACGTTATAAACTTATGTGAAGCACTTGGAGGTTCAAAGTGCTCACCACACATCTAGGTAAGTTCCTAAGGGGTTTAGTTTCCAAAATGGGGTCACTTGTTGGGGGTTTCCACTGTTTAGGCACATCCGGGCTCTCCAAACGCGACATGGCGTCCAGCCAATTCTGCGTTGAAAAAGTCAAACGGCGCTCCTTCCCTTGCGACCTCTGCCGTGCGCCCAAACAGTGGTTTACCCCAACTTATGGGGTATCGACGTACTCAGGAAAAATTGCACAACAACTTTTGGGGTCCAATTTCTCCTTGTTACCCTTGAGAAAATAAAAAAATAGCGGGCTAAAAAATCATTTTGAGGAAAAAAATGATTTTTTATTTTCACGGCTCTACGTTATAAACTATGTGAAGCACTTGAGTTCAAAGTGCTCACCACACATCTAGGTAAGTTCCTAAGGGTTTAGTTTCCAAATGGGGTCACTGTTGGGGTTCCACTGTTAGGCACATCCGGCTCTCAACGCGACATGGCGTCCAGCCAATTCTGCGTTGAAAAGTCAAACGGCGCTCCTTCCCTTGCGACTCTGCCGTGTGCCCAAAAAGTGGTTTACCACCACATATGGGGTATCGCGTATTCAGGAGAAATTGGACAACAAATGTTTTGGTTAATTTTTTCTTTTAACACTTGTGAAATAAACAAAATTGGTTCTGAATAAATGTTTGCAAAAAGTTAATGTTATTTTCCTTCCATATGCTTCAGTTCCTGTGAAGCACGTAAATGGTTAATAAACTTCTTGAATGTGGTTTTGAGCACCTTGAGGGGTACAGTTTTTAGAATGGTGTCACTTTTGGGTATTTTCTATCATATAGACCCCTCAAAGTGACTTCAAATGTGATGTGGTCCCTAAAAAAAAAAATGGTGTTGTAAAAATGAGAAATCGCTGGTCAAATTTTAACCCTTATAACTTCGTAACAAAAAAAATTTTGTTCCCAAAATTGTGCTGATGTAAATAGACATGTGGGAAATATTATTTATTAAGAAATTTGTGTGACATATCTCTCTGATTTAAGGGCATAAAAATTTAAAGTTTGAAAATTGCTAAATTTTCAAAATTTTTGCCATATTTCCGTTTTTTTCATAAATAAACGCAAGTCATATAAAAAAAAATCTACCATTTCCATGAAGTACAAAATGTCACGAAAAAAACAAAACTCAGAATCAGCAGTATTCGTTAAAGCATTCCAGAGTTATAACCTCATAAAGTGACAGTGGTCAGAATTGTAAAAATTGGCCCGGTCATTAAGCTGCAAATTGGCTCTGTCACTAAGGGGTTAAACTTCACGTGCTTGCCAGATACGAAAATCTGTTGTTGATCTTACCTGTACAAATCCGCTGGTAAAATCCACAGCAAATCAGACCCATGTGAATTCACCTTAAAGCTAAATACACAATTTTTAGCAGTACATTTGTCAGCAAATTAGCTGCATTTACACGGAATGATTATTGTAAACGAGAGGTTGTCCAATACTCTTACAACCCCCTCTCAATGGCCGGCACGTGGGGGGAAACATGGGGATTGAGACGTGTATTAGTGGACAACCCAAAAAAGAACATTCATTCACAATAATCATTCAGAGGAAATGCAACTTAATTTGCAAAGGACTTGCAGCTAATTTGCTGATAAATTTACTAAAAAAACTTGCATTAGTAATTCTGCCATGTGTGTATTTAGTTTCAGGGTAAACTCACCTGAGTTCGATTTGCTGTGGACAATACTGGCAAATTTGTACAGGTAAGACCAACAGCAGATTTTGGTATCTGGCAAATTGATGAGATTTAATAATAAATGTCATACACATGCTGTAGACATGTTCTACAAATAAAAACAACCAGTTTCTGGCAGTAAAACCTTGCCATTAGTATTAGATAACAAAACAGAAGCATAGAACAGCATTACCCTAATAAATATTATTCAGAGTATGTAGCTTATATTAAACCTGAAAATGATTGAAAACAGCTCTCCTGTATTAGCCAAATTTCACAAAGCTGTACCCGGGTTCGTCTCCAGGTTTTTGTGAGCCCCGGGTGAAAGTCTAAGTGAGCCCCTTTAAAACATACCACAATTCATGATGCACAGATACGGCAGAGAAATATAGGTATAGTACAATGCCAAAGATTTCACTTACTTCTTACATTACATGAGTGATATCTATTGTAAATTCTACAATAGCTCAAAAACCGGACAGTATATTCCTCCATACAGTATTATAGGCACCACATGGTGCTCCATACAGAATGAGCTCCATATATTGCTCTATACAGAATAATGAGCCCCATATAATGCTCCATACAAAATAATATGCCCCATATATTACTCCATACAGAACGAGCCCCATATAATGCTCTATATATAATTAGCCCAATATTGGCCATTTGGAGCAATCTCCAAACATATAAAACAAAGTATTAAAAAATGAAATACTGTATATACTCATGTATAAGCCGAGATTTTCAGCACATTTTTCTGTGCTGAAAACGCCCCCCCTCGGCTTATACACAAGTCATTGTCCAGAAAGCCAGCAGGTGGGAGGAGGAAGGGAGCGGCAGAGCTGCGGCAGGAGCCGGTGTCTGTGATATCATACTAGCCCTCCTCGCGCCATCGCTGAACGTCCTGCATCTCTGCTGTCCAGTGCAGCAGCTCTTCCTGTGCTGAGCGGTCACGTGATACCGCTCATTAAGGTAAAGAATATGCACGCGTCTCCACTCACATATAAGTGGAGCGCATATTCAATTCCTCTGAAGAGCGATACCACGTCACCGCTCAGCACAGGAAGAGCTACAGCGCCGGGACAACGGAGATGCAGGGACGTGCAGCGACGGCGCGGGGAGGGTGAGTATGACAGGGAGGACGGGGGGGGGGAGCCTGAGCCGAGCCATGCATACAAGGATGGGATGGGGAGCTCAGCCATGCATACAAGGATGGGACGGAGCAGGCCAGCCATGCATACAACGATGGGACGAGGGAACTCAGCCATGCATACAAGGATGGGACGGGGGAGCCCAGCCATGCATACAACAATGGGATGGGGGAGCCCAGCCATGCATACGATGGGATGGGGGTGCCCAGCCATGCATACAACGATGGGAAGGGGAGGAGCCATGCATAAAACAGGGGAGCCACACAGAGCAGGACAGGACGGGGGGAGCCACATAGAGCAGGACAGGATGGGGGGGAGCAACGCATAGCAGGACACGGATGAGGGAACAATGCATACCAGGCTTATACTTGAGTCAATAAGCTTACCCAGTTTTCCGTGGCAAAATTAGGTGCCTCGGCTTGTACTCCGGTCAGCTTATACTCGGTATATGCGGTACTCACCTCTCCTCACTGGGTGCTGCTCAGCTTCAGACTCCTCAGTGTCTTCCGGCTCTCTGCACTGTGACAGTTCAGGCAGAGAGCGCACAGATGTCACGTCATTGCATCCTCTGACCTGAACATCACAGTCAGAGGACACGGAAGACGCCGCAGCAGAGGAACGGGGAGAGGTAAGTATTGCAAGTGTAGGGGACCTGAGTAAGCGGGGTGTGGCCCACGACCCCGAGTGGGCCCCCCACCTGCTCAGAGCCCCGGCACTTGCCCGGGTGCTGACGTCGGCCCTAGTTGTACCACACTGTAAGTCTCAAATGGACTATTGTCCTGCACTGTTTAATATTAAGGTGAAGTGCTTCTAATCAGTTGCACAGTACGAGAAATCAGACAGCGCGTTCTTTTGGCTCCTCTCTGTCGCGGTAAACATGTGACATGTTCAGGCATTGCTTGTCGCTTACCTTTCTAAATTAAGCTTGTCTGGGCTGACTGCTTTCTCTTCGGCAGAGCGATGCACAACAGGACATCCAAGTTCTGATCTTGATAGTGTGTTCAAACAATGAAAATGGTTCACTGAAGAAAAAAAAACCACAGCATTAATACAAATATAGGGTATAGGGCCAAGTTCAAATGGCTGCACTATAACTCAGGCCAGTCACCTCTGCAAATTTTGGATGTGACTGGCTTCATCTGGTCATCCGAATGTCAGATGAGAGCAGGAGCTGCCACCATTTACATGCAGTAGTCTGGTCTGGAAACTTTCCATGCAGACAATTTGTCCGTGTGGGAAATGGGCCATGTGCACTAGCACACTAGCTATAAGAGGTGCGTGCACTCGGCACACTGGCCATAATGGGTGCGTGCACTCGGCATACTGGCCATAATGGGTGCGTGCACTCGGCACACTGGCCATAAGGGGTGCGTGCACTGGCACACTGGCCATAATGGGTGCGTGCACTGGCACACTGGCTATAAGGGGTGCATGCACTCGGCACACTGGCCTATAAGGGTGCGTGCACTCAGCAACTGGCCATAATGGGTGCGTGCACTCGCACACTGGCCATAATGGGTGCGTGCACTCGGCACACTGGCCATAAGGGGTGCGTGCACTGGCACACTGGCCATAATGGGTGCGTGCACTCGGCACACTGGCCATAATGGGTGGTGCATCGGCACCTGGCCACAATGGGTGCGTGCATCGGCACCTGGCCAAAGGGGTGCGTGCACTGGCACACTGGCCATAAGGGGTGCGTGCACTGGCACACTGGCTATAAGGGTGCGTGCACTGGCACACTGGCTATAAGGGGTGCGTGCATGGCACACTGGCCATAATGGGTGCGTGCACTCAGCATACTGGCCATAATGGGTGCGTGCACTCGGCAACTGGCCATAAGGGTGCGTGCACTCGGCACACTGGCCATAAGGGGTGCGTGCACTGGCACACTGGCCATAATGGGTGCGTGCACTCGGCACACTGGCCATAATGGGTGCGTGCAATCGGCACCTGGCCACAATGGGTGCGTACACTCGGCACACTGGCCATAAGGGGTGCGTGCACTGGCACACTGGCCATAATGGGTGCGTGCACTGGCACACTGGCTATAAGGGGTGCGTGCACTGGCACACTGGCTATAAGGGGCACATGGCGGTGCACTCGGCACACTAGGCCATATATAAGGGTGCGTGCACTCGGCACACTGGCCATAATGGGTGCGTGCACTGGCACACTGGCCATAAGGGGCGTGCACTCGCACACTGGCCATAAGGGTGCGTGCACTCGGCACACTGGCCATAATGGGTGCGTGCACTGGCACACTGGCCAAAGGGGTAATGGGTGCGTGCATCTGCACACTGGCCATAATGGGTGCGTGCACTGGCACACTGGCCATAATGGGTGCGTGCACTGGCACACTGGCCATAAGGGTGCGTGCACTGGCTCAACACTGGCCATAAGGGGTGCGTGCACTGGCACACTGGCTATAAGGGGTGCGTGCACTCGGCACACTGGCCATAAGGGTGCGTGCACTGGCACACTGGCTATAAGGGTGCGTGCACTGGCACACTGGCCTAGTAAGGGGTGCGTGCACTCGGCACACTGGCTATAAGGGGTGCGTGCACTGGCACACTGGCTATAAGGGGTGCGTGCACTGGCACACTGGCATAAGGGGGTGCGTGCACTGGCACACTGGCTATAAGGGGTGCGTGCACTCGGCACACTGCGCATGCAATGGCTATGGTGCACTGGCACACTGGCATAATAAGGGTGGTGCCTGCACACTGGCACATGGCCTAAGGGTGCGTGCACTGGCACACTGGCCATAATGGGTGCGTGCACTGGCACACTGGCCATAAGGGTGCGTGCACTCGGCACACTGGCCATAAGGGGTGCGTGCACTCGCACACTGGCTATAAGGGGTGCGTGCACTGGCACACTGGCTATAAGGGGTGCGTGCACTGGCACACTGGCTATAAGGGGTGCGTGCACTGGCACACTGGCAATAAGGGGTGCGTGCACTGGCACACTGGCTATAAGGGGTGCGTGCACTGGCACACTGGCTATAAGGGGTGCGTGCACTCGGCACACTGGCTATAAGGGGTGCGTGCACTGGCACACTGGCTATAAGGGTAAGGGGTGCGTGCACTCGGCACACTGGCCATAATGGGTGCGTGCACTGGCACACTAGCCATAATGGGTGCCTGCACTCGGCACACTGGCCATAAGGGTGCGTGCACTGGCACACTGGCTATAAGGGGTGCGTGCACTCGGCACACTGGCCATAATGGGTGCGTGCACTGGCACACTGGCTATAAGGGGTGCGTTCACTGGCACACTGGCTATAAGAGTGCGTGCACTCGGCACACTGGCTATAAGGGGTGCGTGCACTCGGCACACTGGCTATAAGGGTGCGTGCACTCGGCACACTGGCTATAAGGGTGCGTGCACTGGCACACTGGCTATAAGGGGTGCGTGCACTGGCACACTGGCCATAAGGGGTGCGTGCACTGGCACACTGGCCATAATAGGTGCGTGCACTCGGCACACTGGCCATAAGGGTGCGTGCACTACACTGGCTAAAGGTGCGTGCACTGGCACACTGGCATAATGGGTGCGTGCACTCGGTACACTGGCTATAAGGGGTGCGTGCACTGGCACACTGGCTATAAGAGGTGCGTGTGCTCGCTGTGGGAGGTCCATGGAACATATCGACAGCACACGTCCATATAATATGCTGGTCTCAACAAGCTCTAAAGCTCTAAGTCAGAAAAATGAACAAGATAGAGACACTGAAGCTTTTTATACAGTTATGTGAGGACATAAAATACGAAGAGGCATTGATAAATAGTTGGCATTGAATATTTTTAGCAGACAAAAATAAATCCCGCTGCTATGGAAACAAGTACTAACTTTGACAAGTGCATGTGCTATGTTTTAGCAGAAAACGTTTTATCATTTTGAAATTGTGATTAAGAAAAGTTAACCCTGTCAGAATCGCGGGTTAACAGAACATTTCTTTTTTTTTTTTTTACAAAGGATCAGAACTACTTTTTGATCTATGCATTAAATGTACAGAGTCAGAAGGTGTTCATGTTGCATAGAAGAGTATTACTTCAAAAACATGTAATTTTCTTCTAGGCTAAGTATATAAAATATATACTAAGTATATATATATAACAATTGGACAACCCCTTCTGAATCCCTATGGTTCTCCCTTGTAAAATAATATCACTTCTACTCACCGCCAATGCCAGCGTCATTCCAGCGGTGTCGGCACTGGCTCTCCTGTGGATCGCATGGCATTATGTCATGTCACACAATCCCTGCAGTCAATCAGAGACCGCTTCACTTTCCCTGCCTTCGGACAAATCACATGCATCCAGAGGAAGTGAGGCAGTAGCAGCTCTTTCGCTTCCTCCGGATGTATGCGATTCATCTGAATGCAGGGAAGGTAAAGCAGTCGTTGATTATTATGTCACTTGATCCATGCAGCCAATGTCACGCGATCACTGAGAGAGCCAATGCCGACACTGCTGAAATGGCATCGCCACCAGAGGTGAGTATTTATGTTATTATTCTACAACAGTGAAAAATAGGGATTGAGAAGTGGTTGCCTGAGTAGTGGACAACACCTTAAATACCGGCCTCCCCAACAAACCAATCAATCAAAATTATTCTGGTAGACATGGCTACATCCAGGGTCACACATAGATCTCGACTGGGTTCATCTTGCTGTAGAGACGTTTCTACGGTGGGTGGCACAGACTGCAAGAATCCAAGGCACCGGGTATCATCCTTCCACAAAAAATATTTTCCTTGTCACCAGTGTACACACAGGAAAGTTAGCAACGTTTCAGTCACGCAGGGCCAATGTAAAGCAAAGAAAATCAAAAGTGGATTCTTGGCTTGATAAAGAGCCTGCATATCCTAAATGTTGCCAACTTTCCTGTGTGTACACTGGTGTCAAGAAAAATATTTTTGTGGAAGGAAGATACTTGATGAAATAAAATTGGTCTATTTGACTTTACCAGAAGCTTCAACAATTTCTACTTTTTTTTTCAAAGATACCTTATGCCTTGGATTCTTGGAGTACGTTCAATTGTTACAACCTAGTAGAGGCGCTGTACCAAGTCTGCGTGGGATATGGAGTGGTGCATGGGATACACCTTGTTTTGATCTAGGGGGTGCCGTTGGGCCGTGGTGTCTCCCTGGTGGCTGCATTTTATTGCCCCTCGTACTGGGAGACGGAAATTAAATTAGTCTAGATTATACAAGTCACTAGTGCGGCCATACTTAGAATATTCAGTGTACAATTTTGGTCTCAAGTGTATAAGGACATAGCAGAACTAGAGTGAGTGCAGAGAAGAGCAACCAATATTATTAAAGGCGTGGGTGGACTGCAATACTAAAGCTATGTTCACACGTTGCGTTTTTGTTGCTTTTTTTTTGCTGCTATTTTATGCAAATTTTAAGCCATGTTTTACAGTAACATCAAAGTATCAGATTTCAGAAATCTCATGCACACGTTTTTTTTTTCCTGACTGATTTGGAGAACTGCTGCGTTTTTGCAAACTGCAGCAGGTCACTTCTTTCAGCATTTTTCTGCGTATTTGCAGCGTTTTTTCCCATAGGAAACAATGGGTAAGTGCAAAAACCCAGGTATCAGTTAAATCAGGCTTAACTTTCTCAACATGCACAAGAGACAACAAAAAAGCAGCAAAAACTGAGTAAAACCTGCTTTTTGTAAACAGCCTCTTTATTGCCGAGAGTGGGATTTGCCTGCAGAAAAAAACCCAGCAAAAAACGCAACGTGTGAGATTTGTCTAAAACACGTGATCAAACTTGGGGTTATTCAGTTTGCAATAAGATCGCCCCTAAGCCTTTCTTTTTCCAGTGTACCAATATGAGCAGACAGTAGAGAGAGTTATGCGATTTATCATTTTAGACATAGGCCTGCGCGATGGTGACAAGGGTGTATCCTCTTTGTCTAGAGGAAACAAGGATTAATCATAATCACAGATGGCGATTCCTTACTGTAAGGCTGTGTGCACACGTTGCGGATTTTGATGCGGATCCGCAGCGTTTTTGGACGTGCGGAATTAAACCAAATCCGCAATGTAGTGCACAACCAATGTTAATCTATGGTAATCCTGAATTGTTACGTACATGCTGCGGAAAAATCAGAGCGGATTCGCAGCGTTTTATTTTCTGCAGCATTTCAATTCTTTTTGCGGATCTGCAGCGTTTCTGCATCTATTGACTTCCATTGAGTCAGTCAAATCTGCAGCAAAACTGCAGGTGTAGAAAGGTTTTCAGATTTGCTGCAGATGTGCGTGCGAGAAACGCTGCAGAAAGGAAGTGTGTTGGCGGAGAATGTGTGTGTGTGAGCGGAGACTATGTGTGAGCGGAGAATATGTGCGGGTATCTGGGTGTGCGCGGGTGTCTGTGGGTGTGTGTGTAGGCAGGCATCTTCCGATGGGAATACTAGTCCCATCCGGCTACGTCTGCTGTCACATAGAACAGGGGCAGCATTAGCCAATGATGGGACAGTAGTCCCATCATCCGGCTACTGTGTTCAATAGTAAAAAAAAAAAACGTTCACATAGTCACCAAACAGCTAATCCCCAAATTCCTCGATCTCCTGTAATAAAAATAAAATAATAAATCAACACAAATACTACCTGTTACGATGTAATCCATTTAATAACTAGTGTCCCACGACGATCTCCCATGTAGAGCTGTCACATCGGGAGACGTGACCGCTCTACAGGGCCTCCGGTGCAGTGACAGGAGGTATCCTCCCGCAGTGGATCACTCCGCCGAGGTCACCGGAGTTCGTGCTGTTACTCTTGGCACCGCTGCGTGGGAAAATTCTCATGCAACGGTAGTGCCGTAAAGTGAGAGCACGAACTCCGATGAACTACGCTAGTGGGAGTATTATCTCCGGTCAGTGTGTCACCGGAGGCCCTGTAGAGCGGTCAGATCTACCGATGTGACCGCTCTACACGGGAGATCGTTGTGGGACACTCGTTATTAAATGGATTACATTGGAACAGGGAGTATTTGTGTTAGTTTATTTTTATTTTTTGCAGGAGATCGAGGGCATCGCAGGAATTAGGCGTATAATAAATATGAAATAAAGGGGGGTTATACCAAAAATGTCAAAATATGAATAATAAAATAAAAATAAAACTAATGGTCAATAAATAATGGTATAGCACCTCCTAAAACATGGATGGCAGACCACCCGGATAAAATGGAAAATTAGAATAAGTCTTACAGGTAGGGCTAATTTTACATTTGCGTCTTTTAGCACAGCGCATCGTGCGCTACTTAAAACGTGTGCAAAAACGCATGCAAGCGCATGGGTTTTTTAACGCATCAATGTACGCATAACGACAAAAAAACGTAGCGTTTACATGAGTTTATCTAGCGTTTTTCATGCGTTTGGATTTTTTAGGCGCATGAGTCACACATTACACAAGAGGAAAATCCTTGAAACAGACTCCACCAATGGGACACAAGTGGGCGAGTGTCATGGGACTTCTTTAAATAGACCCTGTTCAGCTGAATTCTTCAGATTTTGCCGCTGTTTCCTGTGTCACCATGGATCTGCGTTGGGAAACTTTTCGCATAAACTTGGATATAGACATCGCGCTGTTTCTGGCTTTTGCTTGCCAGCAACAAGAGGAGAGAGAGAGCGAAGATGGCAGCGGCGGCGTTTTTGGAGACATCCCATTATTGAAGTCCAGGAGAGCTCCAGGCAAACCCGGCTAAATTTTCGGACTATACACGGATGTCCCAAGAAAGTTTCAGGGATTTGTCTTGCTCGTGTTGAAGGAGCCATCCAGAGACAGGACACACAGCTCCGTCGTGCGATTCCTCCGGAGGAACGGCTCCTCGTCACATTACGGTACGTAATATTAAACAAATGCGTGTATTGTTTTTGTTCTACCATTTACTAAAAGCCTGCAGAATTATAGTTCTGCCATGTACAGATTGATTTTTCATGTCAGTGTTTTGCCAAAGCCTAGACAATCACAATTTTTTTTCATCTGTTTTGCAGATTCCTGGCTTCTGGCGAGACCCTCTCTTCACTACACTTTCAGTACCGGCTTGGAATCTCCACCTTGTCGGAATAGTTGCGGACACCTGTCGGGCTTTGTGGGACGTTCTATGTCCTGAATTTATGCCCCTGCCCACCACGGAAGAGTGGATGGATATTGCAGCAAAATTCTGGACAGTCTGCAATTTCCCCAACTGTTTGGGAGCGGTGGATGGGAAACACATCCGGATTACAAAACCCCCAAGAAGTGGCTCTGAGTACTTTAATTATAAAAAGTACTTTTCTACGGTACTCATGGCCATTGCCGATGCAGACTGCCGGTTTATTGCGGTGGACATTGGGGCATTTCGCCGGGGCAATGACTCCCAGACCTTTAAGAACTCGGACATGGGCTGTAGGTTGTATGGCAACCATTTTAATTTCTCCCTGCCACGGCCTCTTCCCCACACCGAAGGTCCGCCACTGCCATTTGTAATGGTTGGTGATGAGGCCTTTCAAATGTGCACAAACCCTACTCCAGCCGGGACTTGGACCATAGCAAAAAAATCTTTAATTACAGACTGACCAGGGCCAGAAGAACTGTCGAGTGTGCCTTTGGGATTCTTGTGTCCAGATGGCGCATTCTAGGCACAGCCATTAATCTGAAACATGAAACTGTGGATGAGGTGGTGAAAGCCTGTGTGGTTCTTCACAATTTTGTGATGGCTAAAGGGCACCCTAACTTTGAACTAGATGAACCACCTGTCAACCCATTGCCTGAATTCACTCAGCACCCTCTCAGGTTATCTGTTGAAGTTGGCCAAATGAGGGACCAATTTGCGGCCTACTTTCTATCTGATGTGGGACGTCTGGAATGGCAAGATCAAATGGTGTAATAAAATAGTTTTCTTGTGTTTATGTTAATAAAAAACCTGTTTTGATACCTGTACCGAGTGCACTCTGTTTTTATACACTCCAATACAATAATCACCTGTCCAGGTGTCCCAGTGAAGTCAGGATGCTGTGTTTTCTGCATCGTGACTTTAATAGGACTCCTACCAGATGAGTCTACACATAAAAGTTGTATGACCTTCATCATCTCTCCAGTCTGTGTTCAAGCAGATTGCAGCGCCGGTGGAGATACAACAAATATTATACACCTGGCTTGATGTTACAAATAGTGAGTTTGGGATGCAATAGCATCCTTCTCTCTTTATGACACCTGATTATATGAGTATAAATATTATTTGTAGTATCTCCACTATGGCTTCAGTATACACGCACACTGGAGAGATGATAAAGTTTATACAACTTCTACAAGCCCCTGGCCTGGTGTCATGCTGAAGTCAGGATGCCAAAAAAAAGCATCCTGACGTCAGAATTTTATGACACCTGGGCAGGTGAATAGACAAATGAGTAACCACCAGCATCTCTCCAGTCTGCGTGCAATAGATAATGCAGACTGAAGCGACGCTGCAGATGACAACTCATAGGTATAGTCACCTGGCCAGGTGTGATAAATAGTTATGATACCAGGCCAGGGGATTGTAGATATGGCGTGTATTTTCGCCATCATCTCTTCAGTTTATTCACCACACACTGAATAGAGGATGTGGTTAATTACAAGGTATATCTACAATCCCCTGACCTTGTGTCACAAAGAGTGAAATGTTGATGGGCAAAACACACCATCCTCAATTCACTCTTTGATACCTGGCAAGGTGAGGATATGCCTTGCACTCAACAACATCGTCTATTCAGTCTACTAATATTTCTAGACTGAAGAGACTGGTGGTGAAAATACAAATCATATATTTGTGTTTTTGACAACACATAGATCCAGGACTGACACAAGAAGCATGTGTCAGTACTTGAGCTATGTGGTGGCAAAATCACAAAGTGTACGACGCAGTGTGTGTACGGCGCAGTGTTTGTAGGCGGCGAAAGACACAATTAAAACAAACAGTTGCGTGAAAAAAAAGGCACATTTATTTTTACAAGACACAAAAAAAAATTAATGTGGACGACGTTTAGGTGAAGAAGGGGATAACTTGGGGGTGTGGAGCGACAAGGATTGACTTTGGGAGGGCAACGAAGGGGTTCGAGGGGAAGGGGCGACGAAAGTGGTGGGGGAAGGCAGCGGGTAAAATACAGTGGGAGATGAGGGGGGAGGGAGGACAAACAGCTTTTTCTGGACTTTTCGTCCCATCTTTGTTTCTTTTTGGAGGTCCTGGTGCTTGGGGACCTGGTGCTTGGGGACCTCCTGGAGCTTGAGGACCTGGTGCTTGGGGACCTCCTGTGGCTTGGGGATCTCCTTTGCCATGGGGATCTGGTGCTTGGAGACCTCGTGTGGCTTGTGGACCTCCTGTGGCTTGGGGACCTCCTGTGGCTTGGGGACCTCCTACTGTTTGGGGACCTCCGTGTGCTGGCGGACCTCCGTGGGCTGCTGGACCTCCTGCCAGGGTCCGAGGCCCTGAAGACAGAATGAGGGTACCCTGCTGCTGCTCGGTGGTGGTGGCGTCCCTGGAGGTGGTTGCGATCCAAGCAGGGGTGGATGTCCAAGCAGGGGTGGAGGAAGTCCACACAGGAGCAGCGCTTGGCATGGTGGTGGCGGGGCAGTGTCCAGCTGCACTGTGACTGTGTGTGGTGAAGTGTGGTCCAGCATGGCCGTGCAGTGGTATGCAGCAGAAGTCGGTAGTGCGGTGAAGCGAGTCAGTGGTGGCACGGGTGGGAAAGGCACCACTGGCTGCTGCTGCACGTACCGACTCTGCTGCATAGCCTGCGTGTAAGCATTGTTGCAGGCATGCATCTCAGTCAGCTGGAGATCAGGAGTAAGGTATTCCGCCATGCCCCGTTCAATTTGTTGGAAAAAATGGTGCGCTGGTCTTTTGAGCTTGGCAAGATAGTCAAGGCGACGCTCAACAGAATGGAGGCGTTGGTCCACTAGTGCAAAACCCCTATCCACTCTGTCGCCCAGCGCCTTGTGGCTATTTTGGAAAACTGTGCTCAAATGTATGAACTCGGGCATGAGATTCCTGTCAGAGGCCTTCGCCGCGGGCGGGAAGTACGCGCAAAACCTGTGGCAGAGACCTGTGACAGGGGAAGTCCTGATGGACCAGCTTCCTGATCTCCAGCTGTCTGTGTTGACGGCCCGCAAGGTGCTTCTTGGCTTGTGGATGGCTGGGACGGGTCCGAGGCAGCTCTCTGAAGGACCGCTCCAGGACCAGGTTGCAGGGTGCTGCTCCAGGTGCTGTGAAAAAAAAAATTAGTATCATGCATTTACAAACGCCAACTCCTATGGAATAGAAAAACACAGCGTAAACACAATACAATAGCAAAATACTTACGCTCTGGTGGCAAGGACCAGTCTTAAAAAAGTCAAAGCCTGATGGTAACGATATTTGGTGGAGAGAGAGAGATCTGGCACCATAGACTTCTATTGTACCAAGTAGCCTGATGCGCCGCTTCAGGCGCTGTCTAGTTTTTGCGCCGGAAACAAAAAATGTTCCTTTGGCCGCTTGATCCATCTAGCAATGGTATTTTTTGCCGCCTTTTCCCCTTTATTCCTTCCGGAAAATTGAATGAATAAATTATGGTCAATTCTCCAACTTTCAGATTTCTGGGAACGATAGACTGCTATTGTACCAAGTAGCCTGATGCGCCGCATCAGGAGCTGTCCAGTTTTTGCGCTGGAAACAAAAAACCTTCCTCTGGCCGTTTTCTCCGGCCACCGGAATGGAAAATTATGCTGGATCCTGAAAAAAACTGATGAAACGGAAGGACATGCGGTGCAATCCGGCGCTAATGAAAGTCAATGAGAAAAAAACGCATCCGGCAGTATAAAAAAAACGAATTGTTTTTTTTTAAAAAAAAGCCGGATTGCGCCTGACGGCAAAAACTGATGTGTGAAAGTAGCCTTAGGGAGGGACTACAGCCTGCAGAACTCGTCTGCCAAATGATAAACCTCTACTGAATTTCAGTCTATAATGTCTAGTGACTGTATGGACAGATGACCATGCGGCGACCCTGCATATCTGCTCGGCGGATGCATCCCCTCTCTCTGCCCACGATGTTGATATTGAACGAGTGGGCTTTCAGATGTGTAGGAGGTGAGATACTCTGTAATGTGTACGCCAGGTTGATAGCCTGCTTGATCCATCTAGCAATGGTATTTTTTGCCGCCTTTTCCCCTTTATTCCTTCCGGAAAATTGAATGAATAAATTTTGGTCAATTCTCCAACTTTCAGTTTGCTGGAGGTAGAAAAGAACCACCCTACGTACGTCCAGGGTGTGGAAAATCTCCTCCTTGCATTGGATGGATTCGGGCAGAAGGAAGGTAATATAATGTTCTGTTCTCGATGAAAGTCTGAGACCACTTTTGGCATAAAGGAGGGGTCTAGTCTCAAGATGATGCTATCCTCTGTGATAGTTAAATATGGCTCCTGTATTGATAGGGCCTGTATTTCTCCAACACGCTTAGCGGACGTAATTGCCACCAGAAACACCGTTTTGAGTGTTAAGTCTTTTAAAGTTATGGATGCTAGGGGTTTGAATGGAATCTTAGTTAAGCCATCAAGCACCAGATTTAGATCCCAGGGGGGAACTTGACTGCGGAGTCTAGGACGCATTCTGGATGCAGAGATCATAAAGCACTTGATCCATCTATGTCCCGCTAGATCTTAATAAAAAAATGCACTAAGGGCAGACACCTGTACTTTTAGTGTAATGGGAGTGAGAACTAGATTTAGGCCCTTCTGAAGAAAATCTAATATCTGTTCCTACTTCCTTGCAAAGTTTGTATCACTTCTTCAGAAAGGCCTATAGCCCTTAGAATCCCGGCTTCAGTAGCCAAGCCGCAAGGTTCAACCTGTGTAGATTTGGGTGCAGCAGAGGACCCTGGTGAAGGAGGTCGTCTTTCTGAGGCAGAAATACTGGGCCGTCTTGAGCCATGTTTACTAGAGCTCCGTACCAACTCCTCCCTGACCACATAGGAGCAACCAGGATCGTGGTGACCTGCTCTGATCGTACCCTCTGCAATGTTCTTGCTAGCATCGGGATGGGTGGAAAACGTATGCCAACTTGAACTTCCAGGGATGGGAAAAGGCGTCTACTACACCGCACGCTCCGTCGGTGGGACTGGGGGAGAAGAATGTTGCCACCTTCGTGTTCTGACCGCAGGCAAACAGATCCACGTCGGGACTCCCCCACCTTGATATTAGGGACAAAAATATTGTTTGGTCCAGGCACCATTCTCCCAGGTGAACGTCCTTCCTGTTGAGGAAGTCCGCCTGTACATTGTCTGCTCCTTTTAGGTGTATAGCTGTTATGGACAGTACATGTTTTTCTGCCCAGGATAAAATTCTTGCAGCCAATACCTTTAGATTGATATATTTCGTGACTCCCTGGTGTCAAAGGTAGGCCACTGTAGTCACATTGTCTGAGTAGACCCGTACATGGTGATTTTAAATAAGGGCTGATGCTGCTTTTAGTGCTTCCTCTACTGCTTTTAGTTCCCTCAAATTTGAGGAGCTGGCCCTGATGTTCGGGGGCCACAATCCCTGAAAGTGTGACCACTCCACTATAGCACCAGGTGAGTATTTTGAGGGGAAGCTGATCCCAGCTGACTCCTCTTTGGAGGTTCTGATAATTCAACCACCATGAGAGGGAGGCCTTCACATGACCCGGAAGGGGGGGTTCTCTTGTTCAGCCTGTTGTGAAATTTTTTTGAACACAGCAGCACGTGCAACTGAAGAGTCCGAGTATGGGCTTGAGCCCAGGAGACTGCTTGGATGCAAACCGTAAAAGATCCTAGGATAGACATAGCTTCCCTTAGGGTTGGTGCTGTCTGGTCCCTGAATCTGGAAACTCTCTGAATAAGATCGTGTTGTCGCTCCCTGGGTAGGAAGGATGTTCTCTTTTCTGAGTCCAGGAGAACTCCCAGGAATTTTTCTTTGCTGATGGATGAAGATCCGACTTTTCTAAATTTGGGATCCAGCCCAGGGACTATAGGATTTCTAGGGTCTTCTCCACATCTTGGTCTAGGCGAGTTTTGGATGGAGCCACAATTAACAGGTCGTCTAGGTATGGGATTATGCAAATCCCCTGTTGTCGAATGAAGATCATTGCTTCTGCCATAATCTTCGTAAAGACGCGTGGTGCTGACAACACCCCGAACGGCAGAACATTGAACTAGTAATGTTTGACACCGTGACCCTGGGACACGGCAAACCTGAGGAACTTCCTGTGGTCCGTATGAATCGGCACATGGTAGTAGGCGTCCCTCAGCTCCTTCGTGGCCATCACCCAGTTCTGTCCTATGAGAGGGATTGCCGACTTGACCGACTCCATCTTGAACTGCCTGTATTTGACTACCCGATTCAAGGGTTTCAAGTTTATAATAACCCTGTGCTTCCCTGAGGGTTTCACTACTACGAACAGGCGAGAGTAGTGTCCCCTGCCAACCTCTCGTTGTGGCACTGGGGAGATCACTCTTGCCCATAACAGTCCCTGTATATCTGATAGTAAGGATTGTTGGAGATGGGCCTGCAGAGAGGTGATCCTCAGGCACTGAGGGGGAGGACTCTCGAATTCCAGCCTCAGTCCATAGCGAACAGTGTTGAGGACTGAGCCAGGAAATTCGAGAGTCGGCCCCCGACCGGAGGACCGTCATTGTTTGTCTGTGGTATTTTGCTCGTGATGGGAAAGGATTTTTCTGCCTTTGCCCCCTTTCGCATAGCTCCCACCGGCCTGTCTTGCCCTTCCCCCTGAATTCTCTCTGAGAGGACTGCTCCCGGGGGGGGGGGAGGGCGAAAAAATGTTTCTTAGGTTTTTTCTGTTCTGGAAGTGACTTCTTTTTATCTAGTATCTCGTCTAGGGCTGGACCGAATACATAGTTACCCTGAAAGCGAATTGCAGAGTTTCGATTTTGAAGTAAAGTCCCCTCCCCAAGACTTCAGCCACAGTGTTCTCCTGGCTGAGTTGGAGAGTACCGCGGATTTTGCTGCTACTTGTATGGATTCGGCAGAAGCATCCGCTAAGAATCCTGTCGCTTTCTGTAGTAAAGGGAGTGAGTCTAGGATTTCCGGAGGTCCCCGAGTTAGATGGTCCTCCAATGTGCGTAGTCAGCAGAATAGTGATCTTGCTACGCATGTTGAGGCTATGTTGGCTTTAAGCATAGTTGTAGAGGTGTCCCAGGATTTTCTCAGCAAGCTTTCTATCTTACGATCCATAGGATCTTTGAGTTGGGACGCATCTTCAAAGGGAATTGCCGTCTTTTTTGTCTCCCTGGACACCTGCACATCCACTTTGGGGACTTCCCATATTGAGCAAACCCCATCCAAGGGAAAGCGATTCCGTAATTCTGATGGGACCGAGAGTCCTTGCATCACTAAATTTCGGATGTTTTCATGAATGGGGAAACCTTTTTGGTCTTTAGGTTTCAGGCCCCCAAACATCTCGTCCTGAATAGAGTATTCAATATTCTGTGTATACACATACTGTAGTTCCACTCTTTTTTGTATGTACCATTGAGATGTACTCTATATAGAGATGTATTTCATATAGTGTATTGTCTATTCTGTGGCTATTTACCCATTATATTCTATCTCATTTATGTTTCTTAGCCATGTATTGTGTTGAATACTATATTGTGCTACCATGCTTCTAGTACATCTCTGTATATTTGTATTACTCATTTTTCACCTTTGTGTATGCTGACCGTAATCTACATATTCAACTGCCATATGTCCGGCGGGCCTGCCTTTAGTATATCTCTTTATAATTGTATTGCCCACTATTCATCTTTTTGCATGCTGGCCGCAATTTACATCCCCATATTCCCCTTCCGGCCGACTCGCTCCCCTTCTGGTCTGCTGCCCGATCATGTGGGGCCCCACATTTCGGGTGAGAGCCTGGATTGGGTTGCCTTGCGGTCCGGGATGTGACGCTTCGATTTAGTTTTTAATGCGCACTGCACTTTTTTATGTCTATCCACCTCATTATAGACCTGGCGCCATCTGCCCTTATCCAAAATGGTGGACTTGAGTGCTCTGTCTGTTGTGCGCATGCGCTCCTATTCCCTCTGCGGCTGCCCTATTTACTGCGTCTGCCGCCCGATCACATGGTGCCCCATGTGTTTCCAGCGGTGACGCGTGAGGAGGGGCTTTGCCGTCGGGGCTTCCTAGGCATATGAATGCGTTCTTACATGTACCTCTGGCGGCCAGCATATAAATAGATGGACGTTCTATCTCTCCTCACGCCCCCTGATGAAGGAGCCTCTTGCTCCGAAACGCGCGTCGGGGTCTGCCTGCTCGTCTCCTGTCCCTGCCTTCCCCAGGTAAATGCAGCATTTCTCGGGTTACTTTGACTATTTATTTCATCATGCCTCCTTATTTAGTACTACTTCCATGTTGCATTTCGCTATTATAGTCATCTACTAAGTCCATTTTTTATTATGTCTGCTTCCATGGTATTCACCACTGATTTTCTTGGCAGACTACATTAGCTGCAGCTTATATGATGGGTATTATTTCTTGGACTTAGTACTATATGCTTGCAGGAGCAGGTGATCATCCA
>JARQOD010000004.1:380007287-380039445 GCA_033576555.1 Oophaga sylvatica | reverse complement strand
TTTTGGTCCTTCCTTTTTGATAAAAAAAAAAAACTATACTTTTTTGGTATCTGCGAAATCATACTGACCGGGAAACCTTAAATGCGGGGTCATTTTTTACAGTTAATGAACATAGAAAATAAGAAAAAAAACTTTTGGGAATTTTTATTTTTTTGCATTTAAACGCATTTGGGAAATTTTTACCTGCTTGTTATCATCACTTGGTAAAATTAAGGGGGCTATCAAATCCAACTTTTGTCCACCCAAAAAAACAAGCCCTCAAGGGCTAATGGAGGAATAAAAAAAAAAAATATGGCTCTTGAAAAAAAGGGGAGGAAAAGGTAAAAAACAAAAATAGCCCCGCGGAAGTGGTTAAATATGGCAAAATTTCCACCAAATCTTTATGTACTCCTTCTGCTTGCCGACAAGGTGTACTCTACTGATGAATTTGGGCTTTGCGTCCCCCAATTCTTAAGCAAGTATTTCCCCAATTTGGATAAAGTCCGAGAAAAACTGTCAGATGTTGCAAACACAATGAAAATACCCCCAATTTTAACTTATTTGTTTTTTCATAGACCGATAAAAAGGCGTTTTCGCTAAGATCTGTCCAGGAGTATGAAATCGCTGAAAGACATTTTAACCTGCCCCGCACAATATGGATCGTCACACCAGCCTCGATTACATCTTGCTCCCCAACACTCAAATTAAATTTAAAGGGGAAAATGGGGCACAATAACCAGAGCTATTCAGACATGGGGCAGAATAGCCAAATCCCCGGCCTGACTGACCCACACCTAGGACTGGAAGTCCATTTTTTACCCCTTTGGCCTAAGGCTACTTTCACACTTCAGGCTTTTTTAAAAGGCGATCCGGCTGCTTTCATTAGCCGGACGCGCCTGATTTCATGCGTTCACCGTTTTTTTGGGCCGATCCCCGGAATTGTACATTCCCGCGGGGGACAAGACGCTTTCTGCAACGTTTTTTTTTTTTTTTTTTGGGCCGCCCGACAGTGCCCGAATCGGCCTTCAGGGGGCCGGGAAACAATGCAAAACCCATGGGGCCGGACCAGTGTTTTTTACAAATCCCTCAAAAACGATCCCGGGAAACCAAGGTTTTTCGTCCTCTGTCTACTCTCTTGTTCTCTCTCTTCTCCCCGGTCCGGCATTCAATCCTGCATTTTCAACTGGAATTTTATTTCCGGGGTTAAAAGGTCAGGACGGATCAGGGAAAAACCTGATCAGTTCATCGTTTTTTAAAATCACGCCGGATCCGTCCTATCAGGCAAGGATGGATTATGCCGATTCAAAAAAATGATGTGTGAAAGTAGCCTAAACCTTCCAGAGACTGCGTCCATCTACCAATCTCCAGACTACGTTCTACAATGCACGTTCTATTTTTATTACATTATATGCCGCTCAATGGCTGCAGTTATTTTAAAGAATTCCTTTTTTTTTTAGATAAATCTATATATGTTTTACTGAATTGGTCTCCTCTGTGTTTTTATGTGGCACACATTGAGTTAACTGGTTATATGTACAGTAGTATTCATTTAAATATCTGGTAGTGTTTTTTTCTGTATGAGAAACATGTCAATTTTGATCAGTGTTGGGTCAGTGTTTAATCAGCTTTTTTTTTTTTTTCAGCTTCTCCTATAAAGCAAACATGAAATCAGACACCACATTATTTTCAATGATCCATAAACTTGCATTGGCGGGTTTGATCGTTAACTCTGATCAAAATCACTCATGTTTTCATGTTTTGGTATGCATCACACGGCTTACAAAAATACAGTCCTATTCAGTGATTGACAGTCCTTCCTGTATCACTGTGCATAGAGATAACGGTCATTAACAGTAGTGCCGCCCATTGGACTTGGATTCATACAAACTGCAGAGATTTCGGTGAATAAAATAAGTTATACTGAATCTTTTCCAACAAACCCTTGTAAGATGCTCAACTTCTCCTCTGTACCTGTCATGGTTTGCTGAGTTTGTGGGAAAAGGTAGGTTAAGGGTTAATTTGGATGGCCTCACTTTGGGATTCTGGGAGGCTCATTGTGGGGCCATTCCTTGTCGCTTATACTTTGACCCTTGGCCGAGTGTGTGTGACCCTGTGTTTTGTGCTTGTGATTCTTTATGCTTGCTTGGTTTTGACTTGGTTCTGTTCCCGTTACGAGTTCTGCCTGCCCCTCCTGTACTGCGTTGCTATCTCGTGTATGACCTCTTGCCTTTGTCCTGACAATTCTCTGCTTATCCCTCCTGTACTGCGTTGCTATCTTGTGTATGACTCCTGGCTTATGTTCTGACTATTCTCTGCTCGCCCCTTCTGTACTGCGCCGTCCTCTCCGTGTATGAACCCCGTTTGTCTGACCTGAGTTTCCCTATTCACTAATCCAGGGTCACTGTAAAGTCCTGCACTCACCTCCAGTAGCAGAACGCTAGGCCCCGCCCCCTGTGGTCACATGATCGCAGGTCCTTTTGCTTACGGCTACTCTCACCACGCTGCTCTGGTCCTGTCTGCCAGAGCCCCCCCTGCGGCATCTGACCCCGGGCCCTTCCACAGTGTGGGTGAGTCACCCTGCTCAGCCGTGGCAGTTCGCTGGCGCTGACAGGGTCGTTACAGTACCATGCTGACCACAGATCAGACTGAATGTACAAAGTGACAGGTTCCCTTTAAAGCAAACACTTGAGGTCTGCCAATGCTAGTTGAGCGCAATGGTGTCAAAGGAAGAGTAGAATGTAATGAAGAGCGGATCACCTTCAAGAATAGTATCCAGCATTAGGTGTGGCAAGATGCTAAACCACATTTCTCTTTCTGTTTTTACATCACCCTGCTCTTCGACTGCAGAAGAAACGTGAATCCATATTCTACATATTTCTATGGCTGAACTGCAGAGCAAGTACACGTTGTCTCAGCACAGCAGACATAACTCTGACTTCTGACACAATGAGTACTCATGAGAGATGATAGAAGTGTTTCTAATGTGACAAGGACTCCGCTATACTTCCCCTCATCCCACACTTGCTCAAGCAGGAGGTTAGATCAGGAGATCAGCCCTGTTTCATTACATCTCACACACAGAAATCTGCTGTAAGCTATGGGAAACGGTGTGAGAGGTCCTCTTTAAGGCTACTTTTAAAAAAAGGATGATTTCTGTGCCAATATCATGGCTTTAAGTTCTGTCCTAACATAGGTTTAATACCCCAAACTGTGTTTTGAACATGGCAGAAGGTGTCGCACAAGTAGATGCCTACTCCCCGTCATTGTATACGAAGAAGAACTCGGGTCTTAAATAGTAACAGTATCAATAGTGCAAATAAAAAAAAAAAAGAAACTTTGTAATATAACTTATCAGAAAAATCTGCTTCTCTCTCCTCCTGGACCTCTCTTATTCATTCTCAGTTCTTGGGTAATATCTGTATCGTGAAGACAGACTTTTACATTAGTTATATGGGAGATGGCAGTTGGTAAGATTCTGTACATAGTGGAGCGGGGAAGAGGATACAGGAGCTCACCTCCTACCTCCATAGCACCAACTCTCATCGGTAATGTAACTATTTGTCTTCAATAAATATAGATTTTACCCGGGAATTGAGAAGATTGAGAATGAATAATCAGTCCAGGAAGAGAGAGTTACAGACCGCTCCTGCTGGGGATTGTGAGGACATCTACTACATTTAGCAGCCTGTGTAGAGCTGCGCTTCCCTTCCCCCCTCCCATTGAGGCTCAGTGTAATCTGAAGCTACCAGTGCTGGAGTTTTCCCGCCTCACCGTAGGGGGTCTCCATTGTCTTCACATGTGCTGTCCCTCCGTGGCAGCCATTATGAGGATTCATTCTTTTTGCTTATAACACGGTGGGAAGTTGCGTCAGAAACACGAAAGCCACTGTTTTGAACCATGCGCCAACAGGCATCGTTCCCGTGGTACTGGTGAACCCGTAACTCCAACAGAACCCGAGAAATGGAATTCTCGGATCCCCCATGAACTATTTCATCCAAGTTTGGGCTCATTTGAACAGTTATTTCAAAGTAAGATCATTGATAGGTCTGCCATTATTCTGCTAGAGTTCCCCGCTGAGTTATGGACCTTTGATATTGCAGAGCTCAAACCATAGCTTTCAGCCTGGGGAGGTGGCCAGAAAAACCATCCCCTTTTGTGAGGTCAGCAGCCCACAGGTATAAGTCTTGTGGTGAGCCCCCCTTGTGCAGTCTATGCTGTGATGTCCTGACTAAGAGATCTGCAAATGAACTATGACGTGTGGCTCCTTCCCCAGCCTGGCTTCCCTGTATATGATCTAACTACCATGTGAGTTTTTTTTCACTTTTAATCCCATTTATTTTCTGTAACCATATTGTACATAACTATATTGCTTCAGCTTGTTACCTTTCTTTTAAACTATAAGCACTGCCTGTTTTTTTAAGGAATAAACCTATAAATTTATTAGTTTGTTTCTCCTGCTCTATAAACGAATTTGCACGTGCCTGAAGTACTACGCTACTGTTTTGGGGTTGCTACGGACCCTCTTGATAAATTGTTCCTAAAGTAAACCGTAGCTGGTGGCAGCTAAAAGAAGGGGTGTAAAGTGTTGACCTATGGGGTGGCGTTGGCAGTGACGGAGCGGGTCTTATAAGCATATTGCCTGGCTGCGGCCCGGAGTAATTATAATTCCCTCACTGCAGCGTGCCCAATAGCCAGCACACATCCAAGTGACCCGTCTGGCGACTAATTATCCTAGGTGCAGTTCCCTGACTGACCTGAGGGTAAGGGGGCGCCAGAGAGCTGCAAGTTCCTAAGTGGAAGTGGGATAATTATAAATCCCTGCAGTTTACTGGGTCGGACGGCAGCAGCCGTCGTGTGTGTGCGCGTTTTCGTCACATTTGCGGCACGGGGGGATCACAAGTCGTGATACCCCGGGCTACCGTGTGGCGGACCGTGTGCTCGTTTCATCACATGTGGTGGCAGCGGTGGGATTATAGAGCATTAGTGATCTGGTTTGAGCAATCATTCCATTCACTAAAAAACTTGCATGGTTCTTCAGGGACCCTGCAACTAAAGTTTTGGAGAACAGACTCAGTGTTTATTAGTCCTGAGACAATTGTGTGTACTTGCGGTTACCCCTCCCTTCTCTTTGTTTTTCTATCCTATCTTTTATTTGCAAACATGGCTACAAGAGGAGCAAGTTGGTTCGAAAAGCAGAACAGGGACACTCTTGTGGGAATCTGCGTGTACCACGGCCTTGACCACAAGAACCAAACCAAAGCCCGACTGGTCCAGGCCCTGAAGGAACTGGAAGAGCATCAGAGTGTGGCGGGCACAGGAGCCGGCCCAAGCCAAGGTGGTGCTGCAGCAGAGGCCCAAACCCTGCATGCTTACACCCAGGGCGGGTTGGACCCTTACCTGCAGGCGGCCCTGGAGGGACTCCCCGCTGACAATCGGGAAGAACGCCTGAGGCTGATCCAGCAAGCTCAAGAGAGAGCCGACCAGCGAGAGGCCAAACAGCGAGAGGCTGAGAGAGCCGAGCGCCAAGCCCAGGCAGAGGCCGAGCGGGAGGCTGAGAGAGCCGAGCGGGAAGCTCAGAGAGCCCATGAACTGGAGCTGCTCAGACAAGGGGCAACGCCCTCCACAGCCCTGAGCGGTACACCCAGCAGCTCTCAGAGTCCGAAGCCCCGGCCGGAGCACTTTCCCGTGATGGAAAAGGATGGAGACTTGGACACTTTTCTGCGGGCCTTTGAGAAAGTCTGCAGACAGTACCAGCTGCCTGCCGACCAATGGGCCAGGTACTTGACCCCCGGGCTAAAGGGCAAAGCTTTGGAGGCGTTCGCTTCCCTCACGTCAGATCAAGATGATGACTATGAGGCCATCAAGCAGGCCCTGATCGCCAAGTACCAGCTAACCCCTGAGGTATACCGAAAGAAGTTCCGGAACCTCCAACGTGGCCCACACGACAGTTATAGCGATGTGGTGCAAGGACTCAGGAACCACTTTGACCAGTGGATCCATGGACTGTCAGTTGACACCTTTGAGGAGCTGAGAGACCTGATGATCAAAGACCAGTTCCTGCATCTGTGCCCAGCTGAGGTCCGACAGTTCATCCTGGACCGAGAACCGGAGGACGCGGTCACCACAGCACGGATCGCCGACAGCTATGAGGCCAACCGGAAACCCGAGGTGCGGAAGCCCGTCGCCGCCCGCTGGGGAGGGGGTAAGCCTGCAACCAACCCCAGTGCCCCTGCCAGTCGTCCCTCTGGAGGCACTATCCCCTTTGCCAGCGCCAGGCCTACATCCGACCCCCGCCAGTGTTTCTCCTGTAAAAGGACCGGACACACTCAGCGCCACCTGTCCGGAGAGGCAGAAGAACCCCCCAGCCAAGGCCTCCGGGCCCAACGCCTCTGTTCTTTTGGTGGGTGGTGTGGTGGGGAGGGTTGATGACAACGTGCAGCCCGTCTGCGTGGGGGCCCGTCTTGCTACAGGCCTCAAGGACACCGGGCTGAACGAACCCTCATCCGACCCGAACTGGCGGCCCCTGAAGAGTTGATTCCGGGGAAAACCTTAACTGTCACCGGGATTGGGGGCGTCCACTACCCCTTGCCGATAGCCCGAGTTTTCATTGACTGGGGTGCCGGGAGCGGGGTGAAGGAAGTGGGGGTGTCCGAAAACCTGCCCACTGATGTTTTACTGGGGACTGATCTGGGGAGGATGGTCGCGTACTATGTCCCTGACACCCCTCCCCAATCTGATGATAAGGTTAACGTTAACCATGATGTTGATGTTGATGATGATGGGAAACTGATTGTGTTACCTGCCAATGCTTTGCGAAGTGATTATGCAACTGATAACCTTTCTTTCCCTAGGAATGCTGTTGATAGTGATGTATCTGTGCCATCTGAACCTGTTAACCCTTTCTCTGAAGTGGTAGATGTGTCCACAGGTACAGGAGCGTTCAGCCACGTCGCTCTGCGGAGTGAGACGGCTGAGGAACCCCTAGCAGGAGCAAACGACAGTGCTCAAGGAAATGGGGAGTGCATGGGAACCGTGAGGAAGGTGACGCCATGACACTGACCAGTGCCACCGAGGAAGGTAACTGGCCCATAAGTAGCACTGCTCCTGAAGTGTTGGGGGTGGATGGGGAGGTAGAGCCCATAGCAGCGCAGGCTGATGGGTCTATAGAAATCCCCGGGGAGACTGCATATGTAGCTGCTGTCACCCGCAGTCAGAGTGCCCGGATCGCAGGTAGCGCCCTGCCATCTGGACCCTCCTCCGCTACAGGATAGACTGAACCAGAGGTGGACCCAAAACCGGTCCAGAGGGTCCCAGTGAGGAAGGAACCCTAACGTCACTTCTGGCTGCCTCCAGCCAGGAGTTCCAGGCCGCTCTGCACTCAGATGCGAGCCTGGAGAACTTGAGGCACCTCGCCGAGACGCCCACCTCCGTGACTGATAAGGAGAGGGTGTTCTGGGAACGAGGAAGGTTGTACCGGGAGACAGTACCCGGAGATTCCCAAAAGGAGTGGTTGAGGGAAAAACAGCTTGTCGTCCCGCACCAGTTCCGAGGTGAGTTGTTGAGGATTGCCCATGAGATTCCACTCGCTGGACACTTGGGGGTCAGCAAAACTAAGGCACGGCTGTCTCAACACTTCTATTGGCCCAAGATGGGGACAGATGTGACTAACTACTGCCGCTCCTGTATCACCTGTCAAAGAGTGGGGAAGGCGGGGCCTGCTCTTAAGGCTCCCCTGATCCCGTTGCCAGTGATAGAGGAGCCTTTCCAGAGGATCGCGGTGGACATTGTGGGCCCGCTGGCCGTCCCCAGCCGCTCTGGAAAGCAATACATCCTTACTGTGGTAGACTACGCTACCCGGTACCCGGAGGCAGTAGCTCTGTCCTCAACTAAGGTAGATAAGGTGGCGGATGCACTGGTGACCATCTTTTCACGGGTAGGATTTCCCAGGGAGATGCTTACCGATCGAGGGACCCAATTTATGTCTCGCCTAATGAAGGCTCTCTGCAGCAAAATGCAGGTGACGCGTATGGTATCGAGTGCGTATCACCCACAGACCAATGGTTTGTGTGAACGCTTTAACGGTACCCTCAAACAGATGCTCCGCATGCTGGTTGAGACCCAGGGACGCGATTGGGAGCGGTACCTCCCACACCTGCTATTTGCCTACAGAGAAGTCCCGCAGGCCTCGACGGGGTTCTCCCCCTTTGAGCTCCTGTATGGCAGGCGAGTCCGGGGACCCCTTGGGTTGATAAAGAATCCTGGGAAGATGAGCCAAACCCCACAGAAGTGTCCATCGTGGATTATGTCATGCGCTTCCGCGACAAGATGCAGACCTTGACGCAGTTGGTGCATGACAACATGACGCAGGCTCAGGCTGACCAGAAGCACTGGTACCACCAGAACGCCCGGGAGCGGACCTACCAGGTGGGTCAAAAGGTGTGGGTGCTGGTCCCCGTACCAAAGGATAAGCTTCAGGCAGCCTGGGAAGGCCCGTACGTCGTGCACCAACGGCTCAACCCAGTCACCTACGTGGTCACGCTTGACCACACTCGGGGTAGGCGCAAGGCCTTTCACGTCAACATGATGAAGGCCCATCACAAACGTGAAGCCTGCGTTCTACCGGTCTGCAACCTGCCCGAGGACGGGGAGGAGGATCCCCTCCTGGACATGCTGGCCCAAGCCAAGGCCAATGGGTCCATTGAGGACATGGAGGTAAATGCCTCGCTAACCGCCTCCCAGCGGTTGCAGTTGCTGACCACTCTGGAACCCTTCCGGGCCGAGTTCACTTACCGACCCGGAAGGACCAAGTTGGCAGTCCACGAGGTGGACACCGGGAATCACGCCCCGTTACGGCGGACACCTTATCGGATCTCTGAGGAAGTGCAGCAGATTATGCGCCAGGAGATGTTGCAGCTGGGGGTGATCCGGCCGTCCAAAAGCGCGTGGGCCTCACCTGTAGTTCTCTTGCCGAAAAAGGATCGGACCACCGGTTCTGCGTGGACTACAGGGGGCTCAACGCCATCACTACATCTGATGCGCACCCAATGCCACGCATCGAGGATCTGCTGGAGCGGTTGGCGAATGCCAAGTACATATCCATCATGGATTTAAGCCGGGGATACTGGCAGATTCCCCTGAGCCCGGCGGCGCAGGAGAAATCCGCCTTTATCACCCCTTTTGGACTGTACGAGTCCACGGTCATGCCTTTCGGCATGAAGAATGCCCCTGCCACTTTTCAGCGGATGGTCAACCACCTGCTTCAGGGACTGGAGGAGTACGCTATGGCGTACCTGGACGACATTGCCGTCTTCAGTTCCACCTGGGAGGAACACCTTCAGCATCTCCAGGAGGTGCTCAAGCGTATTCACCAGGCAGGTCTGACCATCAAGCCGGGAAAATGCCAGATGGGCATGAGGGAGGTCCACTACCTGGGGCACCGGGTAGGCGGGGGTTCCATGAGTCCAGAGCCCGAGAAAGTGGACGCGATCGTGTCCTGGCCCACCCCCAGGACCAAAAAGCAGGTGAAGTCCTTCCTGGGCACTGCAGGGTACTATAGGCGTTTCGTACCGAACTATAGCGCCATTGCAAAACCCTTGACGGACCTCACCAAGGGCGGTCTACCCCAAACAGTCAGCTGGACAGATGGCTGTGAGGCGGCATTCCGAGCTTTGAAAACAGCCCTGTGCAGCTCTCCAGTGTTGAAAGCCGTCGACAGCAGTCGGCCATTCCTGGTACAGACTGACGCCAGCGAATTTGGCCTCGGTGCTGTACTCAGCCAGGTTGATTCGGGGAACCAGGAGCACCCCGTGTTTTACCTGAGCCGGAAACTTCTGCCGAGGGAAGTGGCATACTCCACCATCGAGAAGGAGTGCCATGGTCTGGGCACTGCAACGTTTGCAGCCCTACCTGTACGGGCGCACCTTCAAGGTGGTCACCGACCACAACCCTCTGAGCTGGCTGCACACAGTGTCCGGAACCAATGGTAGGTTGCTACGCTGGAGCCTTGCCCTACAGCAGTATGATTTTGCCGTACAACACAAGAAAGGCAGCGATCATGGGAATGCTGATGGGTTGTCACGACGTGGCGAACCCGCTGAGGTGCGCATGGCGGATTACCGAGAGGTCTGCCTTCGTAGCGCCCTCTAAGGGGGGGAGGTGTGAGGACATCTACTACATTTAGCAGCCTGTGTAGAGCTGCGCTTCCCTTCCCCCCTCCCATTGAGGCTCAGTGTAATCTGAAGCTACCAGTGCTGGAGTTTTCCCGCCTCACCGTAGGGGGTCTCCATTGTCTTCACATGTGCTGTCCCTCCGTGGCAGCCATTATGAGGATTCATTCTTTTTGCTTATAACACGGTGGGAAGTTGCGTCAGAAACACGAAAGCCACTGTTTTGAACCATGCGCCAACAGGCATCGTTCCCGTGGTACTGGTGAACCCGTAACTCCAACAGAACCCGAGAAATGGAATTCTGGATCCCCCATGAACTATTTCATCCAAGTTTGGGCTCATTTGAACAGTTATTTCAAAGTAAGATCATTGATAGGTCTGCCATTATTCTGCTAGAGTTCCCCGCTGAGTTATGGACCTTATGATATTGCAGAGCTCAAACCATAGCTTTCAGCCTGGGGAGGTGGCCAGAAAAACCATCCCTTTTGTGAGGTCAGCAGCCCACAGGTATAAGTCTTGTGGTGAGCCCCCCTTGTGCAGTCTATGCTGTGATGTCCTGACTAAGAGATCTGCAAATGAACTATGACGTGTGGCTCCTTCCCCAGCCTGGCTTGCCTGTATATGATCTAACTACCATGTGAGTTTTTTTTCACTTTTAATCCCGTTTATTTTCTGTAACCATATTGTACATAACTATATTGCCTCAGCTTGTTACCTTTCTTTTAAACTATAAGCACTGCCTGTTTTTTTAAGGAATAAACCTATAAATTTATTAGTTTGTTTCTCCTGCTCTATAAACGAATTTGCACGTGCCTGAAGTACTACGCTACTGTTTTGGGTTGCTACGGACCCTCTTGATAAATTGTTCCTAAAGTAAACCGTAGCTGGTGGCAGCTAAAAGAAGGGGTGTAAAGTGTTGACCTATGGGGTGGCGTTGGCAGTGATGGAGCGGGTCTTATAAGCATATTGCCTGGCTGCGGCCCGGAGTAATTATAATTCCCTCACTGCAGCGTGCCCAATAGCCAGCACACATCCAAGTGACCCATCTGGCGACTAATTATCCTAGGTGCAGTTCCCTGACTGACCTGAGGGTAAGGGGGGCGCCAGAGAGCTGCAAGTTCCTAAGTGGAAGTGGGATAATTATAAATCCCTGCAGTTTACTGGGTCGGACGGCAGCAGCCATCGTGTGTGTGCGCGTTTTCGTCACATTTGCGGCACGGAGGGATCACAAGTCGTGATACCCCGGGCTACCGTGTGGCGGACCGTGTGCACGTTTCATCACAGGGATTCAGCTTACTCTGCTGATGTGATAGGATTGGACTTCAGACGTCATTCTGATTGACAGCCGGCTCCCCCAGTTAGGCAGCGGGAATCCGGCTGTCAATCAGAATGACCCAGAAGTCGTCAGAGCGGAGGCTTCTTTTCCAGTCCGTTCTGTCGACATGACGTCAGCAGAGGCTTTTGAATTCCCGGCAGGAGCGGACTGTGACTGCTCTGTGCCATGGAAAAATGGCGCCGTGCACAAGCAAGTAAATTGCAAATACCTAGCTATTAGTACTTAGGTATATATATATATATTTATTATAAAGTGACGGATATTCCCTTCAAACACATCTGGGTCTACAACAAAGCCTTCCATATGGCATCATTTGGATGTGTAAACACGCTTTTGAGCCGGGACACATGTCATTGTTTAAGATCCAGGGTCAAGTTAATTGACCATGTTGGCTGCTTATCTGTAGCAAATAGTTTTAAACACACACAAACAGTTAAACGAAATAAACCATTTCATAGCTGGGTAATTGTTAGCTGTAAAGTCATTTAGTACTTTAGATCTGATACTATGTACATAATATTAGTCCTACTGGGAAATGAGATAGTCAAATTAAAATTGGGAGAAAAGTGAAATATCGAAGTTGCATAAAGACAACAAAAAAGCTACGGTAATTTATAGAAGGGCAAACTGCATGAAGATTATTACTGCTGTCCTGCATGGTCTGCAGCGTCCAGCAGGGGGCGCTGCGCTACAGGCACAGCGCAGAAACATTTTGTCCAGACTTACCTTTTTTTTTTGCACTTCACTAATATTGATCTTTGACATAATCCATGTTCTTGATGTTTATTCTTTACGCTGATAGAAGTCAATACAGCCTGAAAGTACATATATATGAGATGTAACACATCTGGCTGGAGTACATTGCCATCAGAGGCCACAGTAGGGCTGTATTCTCCCCAGTGTTCATTTAATACAGTAGAACAGTGAGGTGCCTTACTGTATATGTCTGAACCGCTCACACACCATGGAGAAATGGTGCTTTGGTATACCCTTCAATCTGGGGTCCATGAGCTGTGATTGCTGGATTAACCACCACCCCAGTGCCATGGTGTGTACACTCCTGCCGCACTGCACAAGCCGCATGCAGTCATTATCCGTGTATGTAAGAAGATCTTGCAGGCGGATATGTAACAGACTTATCTCTGCCATAATTCTAATTACAAAGGAGGGGGCAAAAGGCATCTAGGAAATCGGAGAACTATAGCTACAGGTTACCAACGTGTCTGTCAGGTGCAGCCATAAAAGTATAACTGCATAACTAGCCTTATGTCTCGTTCCGATATTCGGTATAAAAACAGTCCGAGTGTCATCGGCGGTCAGTGTCAGGTTTTATTTTTCAGATACCATCAGTGTTTCATCAGTAATTTTCTCGCTTGAAAAAAAAAGAATAAATGACAAAGTTTGCATTCATTGCAATGTTTATCACAGACAACACACAGATTACAGTGATGCCATCAGTGCGCCTGCGGAGATTTTCAGGGACCCATAGATATGCTGGGGTAATATCTATCCAAAAATAGAAGCGCTGCTGTGATTTAGGCTAGTTTCACACTAGCGTTCGGCAGGGCGGCGTACTTCCCTGTCAAGCCCCGCTCACTGCGGCACCTCTTCCTTTCAGCGCCGCCTACGTCTGCATGCGTCCTGCGTACCTTCTTTAACATTGGGTACGCAGGCCATGCGCATGCGTCGTTTTGACGCGCCGACTGCAATAAAATGCAACATGTTGCGTTCGACATAGGGTCGGCACAGCGTCAAAACAACGCATGCGGAGGCATCCGCATTGCATGCGTACCCAATGTTAAAGAGGGTACTACGCAGGACGCATGCAGAGGTAGGCGGCGCTAAAAGGAAGAAGTGCCGCAGTGGGCATGGCTTGACGGAGGAAGTACGCAGCCCTGACGAATGCTAATGTGAAACTAGCCTTATTGTGGACCTCCCGCCATCGTGTTCCTTACACCATTTGTGAGCACGCTATCCTGCAGAAAGAGACCGCTGCTATTTAGGAATATCATTCTGTAAGGGGGTTACTTTAAGGGATGTCCAGGTCTGTGATATTAAGTTATAAATATCCATTCTAATGTCCCCAATAATCAGCTGTTGTCAGCTCAGGCAGCAGTGGGATGAACACAGTATATGGATCTGGCTCTGTACACTGCGTAGTGGCCAATCTGGGTACTGCGGCTTCGCTCCAATCCACTTCAATAGAAGCTGCTCTGCTGTACCTGGGAACGTTCACTACAGGTCCATCTCATAAACTATTTACATCCAGCCATCAGAGTTGATAGAAACTGATTGTTAGCGATGCCCCGGAGTATAGCCTCCAACAATCTGATAGTGATTAAATATCACTATTTATAATATTAAAAGTAATCAATATCATTGTACTGAACAACCACTTTAAATCTGCTTTGAGATTTTCCAGTGGAACATTATGCTGCCCTTCCAACTTGTCTTCTTCCCGCTGTGCATTCTAGTGCCCCTCCGCAGAGTAAATGACGCACACACCTCTCTCTTCATATCAAGTAACAACTTGATTCATCAAACCACACCACCGTCTTACATTGCTCTTTGGGATAGTTCTGATTCTCACCTGCACCTTTTAAGTTGTTTTTAGGGACAAGCTGTGAGCAGATAAGCGGCTCCATCACTCTGTGTGACCGCAGACTTATGAATCCCCCCCCCAGAACACACACTATGCGCTGCGAGGATTCATTGGTTCCTGAGACAGGACCGGAGGGTATGTATAAGTTATACACACCCCTGGCCAGTGGTCCATACACTAGTCAGCCACGCCCACATCATTAATTGGGGTGTGGCCTTGCTCAATACAAGTGTATGGAGCGAGGCCACACCCACTGGCCATGGGTATTTTTAACTCATACATACCCTCAGTTGCGGGTCTGAAACCGCCGCAGCGCACAGTGCAACAGGGAGATTCATAAGTCTGCAGTCACACTACAGTGATTGCAGACTTATCAGTTTTGTCCAGACAACCCCTTTAAGCATTTCGGCAATTTGTTCTTTGTCGTTTGACCACATGAACCATCAATAGGCTGTCAGCACCCAATTATGGATCCCACTGTATACTGGAAACACACCAAAAGCTGCCATTTTGGAGATGCCCTGACACAGCTGCCTAGCCATCACAATTTAGTAGGTTGGGAACTACCTGCCGAATCTGCTCAGAAACCAGCTCTCCCAGCTCAGGTGAAGACTCTCTGGCTTCCTCACATCACAAGAGCAGCTTTCTCCTCCGGTCTGCCCTGTCGACGTCATGCTGATTGACAGCTGTCTGCAGCATAACACTGGCAGTGATGCCCCATCAAGAGAGCAGACGTCACCGGAAGAAAGAGGAGCGCTCTGTGACATCTCTGTGCTGGCAGACATCGGCACCGGGCACAACAGTACTTACCGTAGCTGCTGGGAAGTTCTTGGTCCAATATGATAGATAAGCAAAGCCCCGATAACCCATTTAAGTACCAAGACTCTCCATAGGTATGGTACACCATCTGTATGTGGCAAATATTTACTTACATGTAGCAATTGTCTTCAAGGTTTTACATATTTATACATTTTTATAGAACATGACCACACCTTTATCAAGTAGATCTTTCAACAGTCAAGAGAAAAATAAAGATCAGTTCCAATGAAATGTAGCTCAGAGTACACGCCAACAGCTGGGATGTTCTCATAACATTTCCTTGACATTTGAAGAGAATTAGAGCTAGAACACGGCGAGAAGGCAGCAGCTGGGAGACGAATATTGCCAAAACTGCCAGCAAAAAATTATTGGCATAGTAGAGAGAAAACAAGAACTATTGCCAAGGAAAGTTCTGACCGCGCCGTGTTCCCATTTTCCATAGAAGTATTAAAATACTGGCCTCTCCCAGTTGTACTTACAAATACACAACTCTTCGCTGCCCCTTTAATTACAGTAAATGCATGTATTTTGAAGTGAAAAAAAACTTTCTGCAGTAGTTTAATTTATAAAAAAAACAACATTGGACCTTTGGCTTATAAAGCCTCTATGCATCACAGGACACGGTCATCTGCAGAATGTGGCAAGTCCACAAGTGGCCTTGTCTGACGGCAGGCGGCGCAGTGCTCAGCTCATCTTTTAATGATCTTCTGGGCTGATTTATGAGCACATCAAAGTTCAGCACTTGTGACTCACACAGCCTGGTGCAAGCCTGTCCTGGGTAGGGTAGACTCACATTACAGATGTTTTTGTAGACATTTCTGCAACTGCAAAAAATCACAAGATGTGTACATACGTATTATCAGATTTTTTTGCTCGTAAGATAGGTTTATTTTGACAGAGTTCACACTTTGCAATGAAGAAAGAAATTTGCAGCAGAATAACACTCCTATACTTCTGATAAGCAGTACTTACATTATTTTTTAGCAGCGCTTGTCATAAGAATGTTTGTACAAAATAGAACTGTGTTGCAGTAATTTTAAGATTTGTGTAACAATCAATTTTAAAAATACTGTACACTGCACAGGCTGGGGGTTAAACCAAAAAGTACATGTCTGTTGCTGCTTTGATAAATCATACCATTTGCATTTTTTTTTTATATTCATGATCCAACTTTAATAGACCATGGCAAGCAACGTGAAACACGTGCACAATAAAATACTGTAAAATAATACCCTTATGTGCACGCTGTAAACCTCTGGCTTTACCCAAGACTAGTCACACAAGACGCCAAATTTATTTTTTGACTACTCTGGCTCTGGGTGAATCTAGGTGCACGCCTCCATCAATGAGACAGGTGCAGGAGCAGCCTGTAAACACACTAGTTAGTCCATAGGTCAGACCAGCCCAACACTGAATTTACCCTAGCAAGCAGGTTTTTTTTTTTTATGGGGGCAGCACGGTGGCTCAGTGGTTAGCTATTCTGCCACCGATGTACGTGGGTGAGGGATGTGAACACAGTTCTCAGTATAAGCAATAGATAGCGTTAACTCGCTAACCTGTGCTACTATTCCAGATGAGCTGCACGGGATTAGTCCAGAAGGACGATGCAGTGATGAATTCAACAGGTTTTATTCAGAGTACCTTGATGAGATGAGGTGAGATATCAGGGAAGATGAAGGGATGAAGAGGAGGTAGAAGTTAGAACTGCAGGTTAGAAGCACAAAGTTAGAGGTAACAAAGAGAATCCTTTCTCCAGTCTGGAAGCATGTAGTGTCCAAGTTGGCACTGACCAAGAAGGAAGGGAGATAGGAGGAGTTGCAGAAAGAAAGGTATTATGGGTAAAGCACAGTAATATATTACATGAACATCATAATATAACAGACAGAAGATGGCAGCAAAGTAGACCAATACAATAAAAGGAATAAAACATATACATCAGATAAAGTCCTATAATGGCTGAAAGTCTTGCAAAAGATTAGCTGACAGCACATTAGCACTGCAGCGCTGGGGTCCTGGGTTCAAATCCCACCGAGGACAACATCTGCAAGCAGTTTATATATTCTCCCTGAGATTGAAGGAGTTTTCTATGGGTTCTCCGGTTTCCTCCCACATTCCAAAGACATACTGATAGGGAATTTAGATTATTATTGCTGTCCCCAATGGGGCTCACAATGTGTCCAAACTGTTAAGCGGTGGGGAATGTTAGCGCTATAAAAAAAAAAAATATTAATTTAGAGCAGCTGCTCTGGAAAAGTGCATTTTAAGTAAAAGGATGGATTGATTTCCATTACTTTGGTACCACAACATAAATGTCACATTGCACATGCTAACTATATGTGGTCATGCTGTGGCCCAGATCATCAGTACAACTCTGGCCTGCTGGGGGTCATGTAACAACCATCTTATTCCACAATGCATGCATCAACCTGTCTGCATTACAATAGAATATCATACTGTGAATGTGGAAAACTGCATGATTTATGGTGTCTAGATGATAGCGTTCTGCAATATGCAAATTGATTCTTCAGAGAGGAAGGAAGAGGACAAACTCTATAGAGCCACCTGTTGGAGCAGCAATCCTACAAGTCACTATCGACCCTTTAACGAGCCTTGCGACATGACAAAAGCCAAATCAAAATCTCAATTTGCAAACATGGTGTTTTGGGGTATTGCCCCTCGTCCGTGCAAAGTATGAACTCTGACTTGGCTAGGCGAGAGGCTCTGGACTGGGGTCTAAGGCCATGTACCCATGATCAGGAAATAGTGTTTTGGATGCAGCGTATTTTCACTGCTTCCAAAATGCTGCGTCCTAATCACGCAGTTAAATCCACATGTGTTCAGTGAACCATGTGGATTTACCACATCTAAAGGCTATGGGTGAAACTATGCAGTGGAGACTAGCGTCTCTGCTGCAGATATTTGACATGCTGCGGCTCGTAAACCCACATTGCGGGCGAGTTTACACAGCGTTAAATAGAAGCACAGTGGGCATAGGAATTATAGAAATCACATCCATTGTGCTTCTAATGTAGAATGCGGCATTTTGGACACAGTGCAGAGAGTTCCATACAAAACACTGCTCTTCCTGATTATGGGCACATACCCTAATGTTTTTTCTTGCAGAGAGTGACATACCGGCCCTGGCATGCCAATGTAAGTAGGCTTATTTACCGTGCAATACTCCTCTGGGAAAATATGCATATTTAAATATTTATTAAAAATTGTGTGTGAAGAGGCAATTTGCATATTTCCCAGAGGAGCCTTGCACGGCAAATAAGCCTCCTTATATTGGCATGCCATGACTGTAATGTCACTCCCCACAAGGAGAAACATTACCCCTTATACCTGTTTTTTTTTTTTGCAAAAGATGTTCTATTCATATTTGCAGAATATTATAGTAGCAGCAAAGTGAGTAAGATCTCAAGAAAGTCCTCCACACACTGGATAAATTCTATATAGAAATTGATCTGCGCTTTGTTGCTGAAACTGCACTTAAGGTTATGGCTACACCTCCAGGAATCCACAGAAAGAATTAACATGCTACAGATACATTGTCCACAAACTTTTCCAGGTTCCAGAATGTCCAAGTATAAATAAGTATACAAAAAAAGGTTGCACTCTATCGTGCCAAAGCAAGTCAATGTGAAATATGAAACATGAATAGCAATATGGCTTTTGAATATTAGAAAAAAAATGAATGAGACGCTTTGCACAAAATTTGGCCAAATAATGCCTGCCCATACACCAACGTCAAGGTGGTCTCAGAACGTATGGGTCCCTGTCTATATGAACATACCTCTATTAGGCTGATATCTGAATTCCTGGGTGAATGTGGACACCTCTGTCAGTAAAGCTTGCCTTTTCTGGGTGAGCAGGAACCTGCTATAATTAAAATCACCACATGGTGATGGGCGGAGTGCTCGGTCAGTAAGCTAACATAGAAGTAAAAGAAAACTGACTGGCACATCCAAACCAGTGTGAATTAGGTGCAAACCAGGAGCACTACCTCCATAGACAATATACAAAAAAAGGTTGCACTCTATCGTGCCAAATCAAGTCAATGTGAAATATGAAACATGAATAGCAATATGGCTTTTGAACATTAGAGAAAATTGAATGAGACGCTTTGCACAAAATTTGGCCAAATAATGCCTGCCCATACACCAACGTCAAGGTGGTCTCAGAACGTATGGGTCCCTGTCTATATGAACATACCTCTATTAGGCTGATATCTGAATTCCTGGGTGAATGTGGACACCTCTGTCAGTAAAGCTTGCCTTTTCTGGGTGAGCAGGAACCTGCTATAATTAAAATCACCACATGGTGATGGGCGGAGTGCTCGGTCAGTAAGCTAACATAGAAGTAAAAGAAAACTGACTGGCACATCCAAACCAGTGTGAATTAGGTGCAAACCAGGAGCAGCTACCTCCATAGACAATATACAAAAAAAGGTTGCACTCTATCGTGCCAAATCAAGTCAATGTGAAATATGAAACATGAATAGCAATATGGCTTTTGAACATTAGAGAAAATTGAATGAACGCTTTGCACAAAATTTGGCCAATAATGCTGCCCATACACCACGTCAAGGTGGTCTCAGAACGTATGGTCACCTGTCTATATGAACATACCTCTATTAGGCTGATATCTGAATTCCTGGTGAATGTGGACACCTCTGTCAGTAAAGCTTGCCTTTTCTGGTGACAGGAACCTGCTATAATTAAAATCACCACATGGTGATGGCGGAGTGCTCGGTCAGTAAGCTAACCTAGAAGTAAAAGAAAACTGACTGGCACATCCAAACCAGTGTGAATTAGGTGCAAACCAGGAGCAGCTACCTCCATAGACAATATACAAAAAAAGTTGACTCTATCGTGCCAAAGCAAGTCAATGTGAAATATGAAACATGAATAGCAATATGCTTTGAATATTAGAAAAATATTAGTAGCAGCAAAGTGAGTATGATCTCAAGAAAGTCCTCCACACACTGGATAAATTCTATATAGAAATTGATCTGCGCTTTGTTGCTGAAACTGCACTTAAGGTTATGGCTACACTCCAGGAATCCACAGAAAGAATTAACATGCTACAGATACATTGTCCACAAACTTTTCCAGTTCCAGAATGTCCAAGTATAAATAAGTGTCCAGAAGAATCAGTTCTGTGTGTCTAATATATTGTCCACAATCATTGGGTCCAAAAAGAACCAAGGAAAATATGTCAATCTTAGACTATAGTTACCATGTTTGTAATGATAGCAATGATATGATGAAATGGTTAAAAAAAAAAATCAATGTGTATGGTTATTAAATAATGTAAGCAACAATCAGATGTCTAAAGACAACACGATACTAGTTTTGAAATCACCATTTAATAATAGCAAGTCTTAGGGGGTTGGCCATCTTCTTTAGGTTTTGTAGTATTCCAGTTCTCCTCTTACACTTGTTAGTACCGTCTCCGACAGCAAAGCTGCAAAATAGCGGCTGGTGGAGAGTCATGTGACCAGACCTGTAGATCAGCTCCTCCAATAGAAAAACACTTCACGTGGTAAGGCTGATTTCTATGGAGGCTAGCTGGACAGGTCTGGTCACATGCTCCTCCACCAGCAGATATTTTGAGAACAGGAGCCCTGTGCAGTCTGTGAGGAAGGCAATACTAACAAGTGCAGGAGAGGAACCAGTCATACTTATAAATTAAGTGGCACAAAAAGTCCCAACACACTGTAAAAGTAACAATAAAATGGACAACTGCTTTAAAATTCTTCATGCTGTAACCTGGGTAAGTCAACAGGATCTTGTATAGGTTGTCATCCATGCAATTCTTCTAGGACATTTAAAGGGGTTGTATGGTCTAAAACTAAAAGTCTGTAGTCACTATGTACACGATTTGCATACAAGTGGTCATGTGTCAACTAGACTATCTGCCCTCGCTCAATGCAAGTATATTAGTGAGACCGGATACAGTCTAGTCTGAATGTGACAAAGTATGCAAGTTGCATACTTACAGTCGCATGACCACTCAAAGCACCACAGGAGAATTCTCATAGTGCGTGCAATGTGAGGATTCACAGGTCTGGAATCAGTGTGACTGCAGACTTGTAGTTTTAGACCAGACAACGCCTTTAAGTACATCTGATATTACCTTTTTTTTCTTCCTACTCCTGCTATGAGCGCAGGATATAGGCTACTATACCTACCTTACAGGATTTGGTACAATGTAGCTTCACAGCTATTGAAAATGTACTGAGATACATGATGCTTTGAAAGTCTCCTTACCTAGGAAAGAGTCATGTGATAAAGATGTGACAAACTATGCTGCCAAGCCTAGAATATGAGGAGTGGCTGCATGTGCACTAGATTATCTATACAGTACTTATCCCATATCCGGTAAGTAACCGTTCTGTAGGCTTGACCGATCCTCAACATTTCAGGATTCAGAATATTTAACGCTTGGTTCCTTTGGTAGCAAGAAATCAAAGACAAGATGTATCAATGCTTGTGGAAGTTCATTTAATTCACAGCACGGAAAATATACATTCTTTATACACATCTGTCTTTGGAAGTGTACAATGAGCTTCGCAGAAAGATTGACAACATCCTATTGGATAAACTAGTAATAGCTGCCAATAGGATTTGGAGATTATGCAACCTGTTGCATTCCTGGCCTTAATATTTAGATAAGCATCAATGAATAGCAATTGCTTCAGATACCCAGTAAGACTGACATAGAAATTAAAAGGGTTTAATGAAAAAAAAAAAAAAAAAAAATATAATACAGCATAACTGCTGCCACTGTACAAAGTATGCGTACCCATGAAAAATCAGATAAAAAAATAATAAATACAGACTTTTTATCAGTCTTTCTACAAATCCATTTCTTCCCAGGTAGAAGCTTTGTCCAGCCCTGGAATACTGGAGGATCCACATGCACGGTCTTGCATACATGAGACTTCAGTACTAATGGCTGGTGGTGACAGGTAGAATCCCATAAGGTTGCATGGAATTCATAGATTCTACACAAGTTTATTCCTTTCTGTTCCATTATGGAAGCCTTTCGTACCATCAGGACCCCTCGGCAGCCTTAGGACCCCGGGTGGCAGTCCATCTGCATTCTGTATCTTCCTCCCAAGCATTGGACTACATGCTGGGCTTTTTTCCTGTGTAACAGTTTGGGCTTGTCTTCTTCTCTGAACCCAAGGGCTACTGGATGGTGTGATGCTGCTGTCTGAGGAGTACTCTGTTGACCTCCGCGAAACTTCAGGGCTCATGCTGTCAGCAAGAGGAGACTGCTTGAGCCCTTTACGTTGACCACAAGGACTACTCCAGGGGCTATTTCTAGGTGAAGCATTTGGACTCAGGTGATTATTTGGGTAGGCAGATGGGCTCAGCTTATTGGACGACTGAATCTTTCGACCCACCATTGGAGAGTTGGGATTGCTATCAGGCTCTGAGGTGCTATACCCTGTAGACTCATCTCCGATATACTGTAACTCTTCCACCCTCTTATTGAGAGATCTACTCTTACGAAGATTTTTTGCATCCTCTTCTTTGCTTCGGTCTTTCTGAATCTTTTTCTTTGGTGGCTTCATACCTATTAGAACCACCTTTATACCATCATCTGTGTCACTTTCAGTATTAAGGGTTTCATGTGCCTTTATTGCAGCCTCCACCTCCTCAAATTCAACTATTGCGCAGTCCTTAGTCCCAACCTGACTATAACGACTGCTGAACTTCTTCACATCCGATGGAAGATCTCTACCAGGCTTCAGGATGCGGATCGAGGAGATGCTTCCAAAAGCTCCAAAGCTCTTCAGTAGCTGTTCCATTATCTTTTCTTGCATTCCACCATTCTCCTGCTCCTTATTTAGACACTGCAGCTCAGGAATGAAGTGAAGGTCATAGACCAAGAGCATTTTGCTGGGAAGGTTTTCGCTAGGAAATACAGGAACTGGAGTTTTTCGTCTCACTTTCCTGTTATCTTCATTTAATTCAAGTATATCAGAATACCTTAAAGCGTAGGCAGTGGTCCTCCAGTCACGGGTAAGATGCTTTACCTGAAAAGAACACAACATTAGAATTTGTTGTATTAACCCTAAATTATCCTGAAGCTTGGAAACTATGCAAAATTACTCATGTTGGTGATACACAGCATTGGCTTTTCTATATAAATATACAAATTTTGTACCCAATTAGTCTCATTAATCAAAGATAAAGTCTAGCCTTGTTACCCATAACCAGTTCCAGTGCAATTCTTTTTCCTGGGTAGTTTAATAAATGAAAGCTATTGGTTGCTAAATACAAGACGACCAGCTTTGTTAGGCAACTTTGATTAAATCACATCAACATGTTTGTTTGGCTGACATGTTGTACATTTATCCCTTGCATTAATTTTTTAGTTTATAAAACAAGCCTGGTATTATACAAACATAATGGAGGAAAAAGCGAGATGGATCTAAATCAGTGGCTACTGCTACCATGCTACTTACTCAAAGGTGAATGGGCAGAACATTACTAAATCCTTTCACAGTCAGGGTGTTCAACATATTACGCTTCTGGTAACCAGGGCAATTATGTCACTTGACATGTGCAAATAAAATGTAAATTACAGTACAACAGAAAAAGTGGATATTAGAACCTTTGTATCTATATACTTCTTGAAAGAAGACACCTGGGGCATTGTCTGCAGGAAGGAAGAGAGATGGTGCAGAATGGCTGCAGGGATCGCATGACGCAATAATGTCATGTGAACCATGGGAGAGCCAGTGCCGACACCACTAGAATAGAGGGGAGTATATGGGTTATTGTACAAGAGGGAAACATGGGGCTTGAGAAGAGGGATGTCCGAGAGTGGACAACCCCATAAGTTTTAAAAGCCAAACCCCAGGCAATGCTTTACAGCAGTGGTCCCCAACCTTTTTTGCACCAGGGACCGGCTTCAAAAGACCATTCTTCCATGGCCCGGCAGGGTGGGGATGGAGGTGTGGCAGGGGTGGGGCTTTGGTCATAAGGGGGCAGGGCTATGGACGGGGTTGTAGTTTAGTAGTAGTGCATACTTATCATTTAATTATAACATTTATAATGTAAATGTGACTCCTTTGTATACAAGGCTCCGCTCCCACCCTTGTTTATATGGCTCCGCTCCCACCCTCCCATCCTGTATACATGGCCCTCCCCGCCTCCCCCCCAACCTGTATACATGGCTCCTCCCACTCCTCCCATCCTGTATATTTGGCTCCACTCCCCCTCCCATCCTGTATACATGGCTCCATCATCCCATCCTGTATATTGGCTCCGCTCCCCCTCCCATCCTGTATAATGGCTCCCCTCCCATCCTGTTTAATGGCTCCACTCCATCCTCCCATCCTGTATATATGGCTCCGCTCCCCCTCCCTTCCTGTTTACATGGCTCCCACAATTCCTCCTCCCATCCTGTATATATGGCTCCGCTCCCCCTCCCATCCTGTATATATGGCTCCGCTCCACCCTCCCATCCTGTATACATGGCTCCGCTCCACCCTCCCATCCTGTATACATGGCTCCGCTCCCCCTCCCATCCTGTATACATGGCTCCGCTCCCCCTCCCATCCTGTATACATGGCTCCGCTCCCACCCTCCCATCCTGTATATATGGCTCCGCTCCCACCCTCCCATCCTGTATATATGGCTCCGCTCCACCCTCCCATCCTGTATATATGGCTCCGCTCCCCCTCCCATCCTGTATATATGGCTCCGCTCCCCCTCCCATCCTGTATATATGGCTCCGCTCCCATCCTGTATATATGGCTCCCTCCATCTGTATAATGGCTCCGCTCCCATCCTGTATATATGGCTCCGCTCCCATCCTCCCATCCTGTATACATGGCTCCGCTCCACCCTCCCATCCTGTATACATGGCTCCGCTCCACCCTCCCATCCTGTATACATGGCTCCGATCCCCCTCCCATCCTGTATACATGGCTCCGCTCCCCCCTCCCATCCTGTATACATGGCTCCGCTCCCATCCTGTATATATGGCTCCGCTCCCCCTCCCATCCTGTATATATAGCTCCGCTCCACCCTCCCATCCTATATACATGGCTCCGCTCCCATCCTGTGTATATGGCTTTGCTCCCCCTCCCATCCTGTATATATAGCTCCGCTCCCCCTCCCATCCTGTATATATGGCTCCGCTCCCCTCCATCCTGTATTGGCTCCCTCCCATCCTGTAATATGGCTCCGCTCCCATCCTGTATATATGGCTCCGCTCCCTCCCATCCTGTATACATGGCTCCGCTCCACCCTCCCATCCTGTATACATGGCTCCGCTCCACCCTCCCATCCTGTATACATGGCTCCGCTCCACCCTCCCATCCTGTATACATGGCTCCGCTCCACCCTCCCATCCTGTATACATGGCTCCGCTCCACCCTCCCATCCTGTATACATGGCTCCGCTCCACCCTCCCATCCTGTATACATGGCTCCGCTCCCATCCTCCCATCCTGTATATATGGCTCCGCTCCCCCTCCCATCCTGTATATATGGCTCCGCTCCCATCCTCCCATCCTGTATATATGGCTCCGCTCCCCTCCCATCCTGTATATATGGCTCCCCCTCCCATCCTGTATATATGGCTCCACTCCCCCTCCCATCCTGTATACATGGCTCCGCTCCCCCTCCCATCCTGTATATATGGCTCCGCTCCCCCTCCCATCCTATATACATGGCTCCGCTCCACCCTCCCATCCTGTATACATGGCTCCGCTCCCCCCCTCCCATCCTATATACATGGCTCCGCTCCCCCTCCCATCCTGTATACATGGCTCCGCTCCACCCTCCCATCATACTTACCCTCCTCGCTCCATCGCTGAACTTCCCTGCGTCCCTCTCAGCCGTGGCAGCTTCCTCCTGTGCGCAGCGGTGACGTAATACCGCTCATTAAGGACATGAATATGGATGCCACGCCTATGGGAGTGGCGTCACGTCCATATTCATTACCTTAATGAGCAGTATTACGTCAGCGCTGGATGAAGCTGCCGTGGCCGACAGGGATGCAGTGACGGAAGGTAAGTATCGATGTCTTGAAGCCGGCGGCTGCAGCTGTCACTACAGTGCTGCAGCCGCCGGCTCAAAGTGTGTACAGCGTTCTGTGCCGTGGCTCCGCGGCCCGGCAACAGAACTGCTACGGCCCGGTAATGGGCCGCGGACCGGCGGTTGGGGACCCCTGCTTTACAGCATTTAGGACAGACATCTAATAATGTCAAACTCCATTCTTAAAATACCTTTTTAAAAGAGGTAAGTAGTTTCACACTGACAAATCCCATCTTGTTTCTTCTCACATGTTTCAATAGAAAGGCGTCTTTCTCCAAATTCTCATCGGAGAGGTAGTACTCTATTTGTACAACAAGCTTCTGGATAAGTTCTGGGTCTGGTGGCTTCCAGTCTTGGTCCAGCTCATCTCCATCATTCTCTCCACCACTTGTGGCTGCTCCACTGCAAAACATGGAAGAGCATAAAATTCCATAAAACAGGTATAGAAGACCAATCACATTTCTCGGGCACAGTTCTGCAAATTATGGCCTTCATGTAAGCAAAAATTAAAAACTGCCTATAACCATAATTTACACAAAGACTTACAGTTTACTGTCCGGGTATGGCAGCCAATCGCTAGTATATGCACTACTTAAGCTACTTAAGTGGTGAGATCCAGAAGATATTACATTATAGAACTGCTAGGGAAGCAGATGAACAAACACTGTCTGTGCATTTTATAGGAAAAAGTCCTTCTAGTAGTAAATCTTTACTGTTTAGGATTCAGACTAAGCGGAAAAAAAAGCTGCTCAACATAAAAACAGGACTTTAATGTGAACGAGGCTGTACTAAATGCATGAAAAGAATGTATGACTATTTGATAATTTGGTATTTTGTATAACGCAGCTATTATAATGCACATTCCATGTTACAGCTTGTCTGCCACAAGGATTAGGTCTCCTTCTCCGAACTCTCAGGGAGCACATTCCTGTAACACAATGTTCTTCAATTTCTGTGAAATCCTCTAAAAACATTGTGCGCTGTCCACATTCTCGGCTTCCTGCATTACCTCTCATACCGGGATCATGGAAACAATTATTTGGGAGTGAAAGCATGGTATCCCACCTTAATAGCATTAGAAATGTATGGGAAACCAATGTCACACAACCCAAACCACAACATCACCCAACCACTGATGAAAAAAGTCTTAAAACAGTATTAACATGGAAATGTCTCTTCAAACATCTGAAAGTTTGAGTGGGGGATCAAATTGCTGAAACCCCACCAATTGTAGAGCTGAATGGGCAGAAGTGTTTATCAGAGAACTGTGTCCCTTCCTTCTGATAGACGGTGCTTGCCTCTCCTTGGAGCAATGGGGTTAGTGGTGAACGATTTTAAAGAAGTTTTCGCTCAAAATTCATTACCGATCTACTAGAACGGTGATAAATGTCTTACCACATGAGATGCTAATACAAGGACCCATACCAATCACTAGAACGTAGCACTACATTGTAACAAGCTTGAAGACGGGCTTGGGGATCTTTGTTATAGTGTTTTGTTTTAAATATATTATTGTTACATTTTTTGCAATGTTAAATTCCATATCACAATCTGTACTTAACAGCCCACTAAAAAGTTTAATTTTTTTAATTAAGTGGAATGTGTCATTAAAAAATAACCTTATGGCCAATAACCACGATGCAAAATTATGGAAAGTCTGCATGCCCTTTTTCACTTGTAGTTCCCATCTCCATCACAATATAGACGCCACACAGGGCATGCCAAACTTACAGTTTCTATTACAGTGAAAGCCCCCTAGTAACCAGAAACTAAATCTAGGCTTCCTTCCATTCTATACATCAGCAAAAAATAAAGTATAACACCCTTGAAATTGTCACTTTAACAAATTCAGAAAAGTTAAATGTCTCTTTAAGGCCTCTTTCACACATCAGTTTTTTGCCGTCAGGCGCGATCTGGCATTTTTTTAAAAAAACGGATCCGTTTTTTTCTCATTGACATGCATTAGCACCGGATCGCACCGCATATCATTGCGTTTAGTCCGTTTTCTGCCGGATCTGTCCTAGATTTTAATTCCGGCGGCCGGACAGGACGCATCATGTAAGGGTTTTCTTTTGTGCCGGAAACGCCTGACAGCGCCTGAAGCGGCGTATCAGGCAGGCGGAAACAATAGAAGTCTATGGTACCGGATCAGTCTTTTGTGTAATCCGTCAAAAGACTGATCTGGATTCTGGAAATCAAGGACTACTACTAATTTTCTGGGCAAAAAAATTCAGGACAGATCCAGCTAAAAAACGGATCCGGCACATCAGTTTTTTACAATCTACGCCGGATCCGTCTTTTAAACAATTCGCCGGATTGTGCCTGATTGCAAAAAACTGATGTGTGAAAGAGGCCTAACTTACTCATTCTACATCATCTCAGCCTGCCAGGATCCGTATTCGCTTATTTCCATGAATTGCATGCATAGATATGGAATATATACATGGGGGATGTAAGGACATCATGCACATGGAGAGAGCTGCACTGCACTCCAATTAACTATTTGTTCAGTTCCTAAAATACTCACTAAAGCTAAAAACATTTACAGGTAACTCGTCACCTTTAAAAGTGCCATTTACCTGTAGATAGAGGGGTAATCTGAAGCTACATTGTGTCAGGGTGGCCCATGTGGAGTGGACATGTGGAAGTGGCACATTGTGGAAGTGGCACATTGCAGAGTATGTGTGCACAGCCGGCTGCCAACCAATGTGCAGGAGAGCGATAGCAGTGCACTCGCCGTATAGTGAGCGGTGACTGGAACTGCTCTCTGCACCTCCCTGATGACAAAGCGAGTGACTGCAGGGAGAATAAAGTTTCATTTTTTCCTTGCAGACACACTTAATAAGCCAACCAGACATGATTTAAAGAGGTTTAGCACTGATTACCTATCTTTAGGAGGTCATCAATGTCTGATCAGTCGGGGTCCTACATCCAGCAACCCTGCCGATTAGCTGTTATCCGCGTTCTCGGCCTGAAATACTCACTTGGGGAGCTGCTCCGTCTGGCAGTGGCCAAGACTTGGTACAGCACATTCGCCTCCTATTCAAATCCTGTTGCGGCCACTGTCAGAAGAGGGGGCAGCACTGCCACTGCCTCCGATAACTGATTGGCAGTGGTGCGGGGTGTAGGACCCCGACCCTTCCGACATTTATGACCGATCCTAAAAATATCGCTGAATCGTCAGTGGTGAAGAAAAGAGCAGAACCTAGCACCAGGACCAAGATGTCGGTCACAATGTACCGTGATTGACAGCTCCTCAGGGGTCTGGCGGAACGACTCGTCTGGGTGCTTGCCGGATGTAAAGTACAATGTGAATGTCCAATATAAAAGGAGAGGCCGCACTCACCGTAATGATTGGGATTCTTTATTCAAAGCGGATTAAAAACATAGCGGCGGTGAAAAGAGGTGGAGACAACGACAAAATCACGATCGCTATGGTGAGTGCTGCCTCTCCTAAAGATAGGTCATCAATGCTAAAGTAGTGGACAACCTCCAGAGAACGCAACCATCTGCAGGTAAATAGTATTTTTTGGAGGAGACAGCATGGATGTAAATTCAGGATAGAAAGAAATAAGCAGACCCCAAGTATTTCTGGTTGTGACTTATCTGAGTAAAAGAAACATGCATTAAAATTCAACACATCTGAACGTTCTCCCCCCAACCCTATATCTGTTAGAGGAGAATCTGGAGCCCCCTCCCCAATATACACATTAGATTGTAAGCCAGACCTGCAAAAAATGCTTATTCTGCCAACCACCATTTTTCCCAAATCTCCATACTTATGAACTCTGGCTTGGCCAAGGGTTAATGCATTTTCAATGGGAAGAATGGAGAATACTGATATATCATTGCTCCAGCAGTGGCTTATAGGCCTACAAAAAAACAAACCTCTGACATCTGTTGGGTGAGCGACAGCCCACCCTACAAACCAGCAGGTTCAGCTTTTAGCAAAATGTATGGTCATCACATCAGATGGGGATATACAAAGCATTGCCGTGCAAAGTAGAAAGATGCCGTCCAGCCCCTGCACTGCCATATAGGCTGACCTCATGGCAGTGCAGTGTGGAGGCACCTTACTAGAACCGCTGGTCCAACAATCAAAGTGGTAGTCATCACTTTCACAGGAATATAATCTTTTCCAAGTCTTTTAAATACACCTGTCTGACCACTTAGAATCTGGGAAAACAGCTTCTGACCTGGCTGAACAGTAATGGTCACAAAACTAGATGTCACCCCTGGGGGCTGTGCACACAGCATCCGAGACACCAGATGAGGTTTTATTAGGAAAAGCAGCCTCAGGAAGATGCCAGTAGTCTACCCTAACTTCGATGGCGGTCCAGCTGCTTTTGCAATTGAAACTATAAGGGTATGTTCACATGTGGTGTTTTTTATGCAAATTTTCAGCTGCGTTTTACAGTAGCAGCAAAGTCAGATTTCAGAAGTCTCACACACAAGCTTTGTTTTTTGTGCTGAGTATTTTGAGCTTTGCTTGGTTTTTTGCAGAATAGAGCATGTCACTTTTAAGCATTGGTTGGGGAAAGAACGCAGGTATCGGGTTTTGCTGCGTTCTTTCTGCCAAAACCTTATGAAGTAGAATATGATTTTTTTATGTAACTAAACCATCAGCATGCACAAGGGACACATATAGCATGACAAAACCGCAGCAAACGCACAAAAAAGCAGCAAAAAGGCAGCAAGAAAAATCAGCTTCTTTTCTGCAGTTTCTTTACTGCCGAAAAAAAATGCAGCAATAACGCCACGTGTAAAATAGCCTAACCAGACAGTGGCCTCCAAAGGAAGCCCCTGAAAAAATGAACATGCTGCCACTTTTAACCTCTTCAGAGTTTTCAAACGCTGAAGCTGTTTAAATACAAGACTGAACATGTGCACAGCAGTGTAGCTCATTGCTGTGCTTTGTGTTCATTCTTTACAGCAGTTTTGCAATGCTTTCTCAGACAGAATCCACCTGAAAGATTTGTGCACATACTGTGCTACCAATGAAATGAAGCTTATGCAACAAGTATTTGAAGAAGTTTTCCATGTGGCGATTGAACCAGAATCTGCTACAAAATCCTCATCAAAGACACAATATGAACAATTTTTTATCTTGTACGTAAATATACCCACTTTTTTTTTCTAGATTTGTGGGGTTTCCAACAGATGAGCCCATAAAAGATCCATTATAGTCATAAAATATTTAATGAAACCCCATACACAAACATATGTTCGACTAGACGTTCATATAGGGAACTTTGCCCCTATAAAAATTAAACTTGTACTGTAGATTTTAATATTTAAAAGAAAAAAAAAAAAACAGGGGTCCTCGGGGCACCAAGGGCTCAGTGCACCATGCTGCCACTTCAATTACCATGCTATACACCTCCCCTTATAGTGAATGACAGTGCTCAGGTTGGAGGGCTACCTGATCTAAAGCCGCAACCCCACAGGGCCCGAAAATATATACAGTGTCAGTCCGTGCAGCTGCGTTTTCATCCCTCTCCTGTGTCAGCATCCTCACCACACAGAGGATCACACAGCAGCAGGCACCCGATGCCAACAGGAGAGACAGAGGAGAACACACGAACACTGCATTCACACAACCGACCCATGCAGTGAGTCTCCCCTGTGTGGAGCGGCTGCTCGCTGCACATGGGATCACACAGCTGAGGGTGGCTGATGCTGCAGGATAGGGATGAAAACGCACCTGCACATACTGACTAAGGGGTTGAGGATTTAGATCAGGCAACGGTTTAAAAATGTTAAAAATAAAAAATATGGATATACTCACCCTCCTGTCGGCCCCTCCTCCTGATCTTCGTAGCGGCACTGCTGGCAAGTTCCGTTTCCAGTGAGTCATTGCGAGAATGACCTCTGATGACGTCGTAAAGGTTATTTTGGCACAAAGCACTCCTGGGAACAAAGCCACCGGCGCGCAAAGCTGAGGACCGGGAGGACTCCAGGGGCCGACAGAGGGTAAGTACATCCCTATTTTTTTTATTTTAATTATATTTTTAACAGGAATATGGAACCCAGGGCCCTGGAGGAAAGTCTCCTTTAATCCAGACCCTGAGTACCATCCGCACATGAAATGCTCACTTTATACGTGGTGGGCATGGCCACATGCGTAAAGTGAGTGTTTCAATGCAATCATATGGCAGCGGAATCGCCGCGATTCCACAAAATTAAAT
>JARQOD010000004.1:379956884-380007187 GCA_033576555.1 Oophaga sylvatica | reverse complement strand
ATGGTCCGCTCCCCCTCCCTTCCTGTATACTGGCTCCACTCCCCCTGTATATAGGGCCCCGCTCCATCCTTAATTGGCCCCGCCCCCCCTCCCATCCTGTATATATGGCCCCGCCCACCCCCCCATCCGTATACATGGCTCCGCTCCACCCTCCCATCCTGTATACATGCTCCGCTCCCCCTCCCATCCTGTATACAGGGCTCCGCTCCCCTCCCTTTCCTGTATACATGGCCCCGCTCCCCCCCTCCCAACCTGTATAAATGGCTCCGCTCCCACCCTCCCATCCTGTATATAGGGCCCTCCGCTCCACCCTCCCATCCTGTATATATGGCTCCGCTCCCCCCCCATCCTGATATATGGCTCGCTCCCCCTCCCATCCTGTATTTATGGCTCCGCTCCATCCTGTATATAGGGCTCCGCTCCCATCCTGTATATATGGCTCCGCTCCATCCTGTAATATGGCTCCGCTCCCATCCTCCCATCCTGTATACATGGCTCCGCTCCACCCTCCCATCCTGTATACATGGCTCCGCTCCACCCTCCCATCCTGTATACATGCTCCGATCCCCCTCCCATCCTGTATACATGCTGCTCCGCTCCCCCTCCCATCCTGTATACATGGCTCCGCTCCCATCCTGTATATATGGCTCCGCTCCCCCCCCCATCCCTGTATATATAGCTCCGCTCCACCCTCCCATCTATATACATGGCTCCGCTCCCATCCTGTGTATATGGCTTTGCTCCCCTCCCATCCTGAAATATATAGCTCCGCCCCCCCTCCCATCCTGTATATATGGCTCCGCTCCCCCTCCCATCTGTATATATGGCTCCGCTCCCATCCTGTACATATGGCTCCGCTCCCATCCTGTATATATGGCTCCGCTCCCATCCTCCCATCCTGTATACTGGCTCAGCTCCACCCTCCCATCCTGTATACATGGCTCCGCTCCACCCTCCCATCCTGTATACATGGCTCCGCTCCACCCCCCATCCTGTATACATGGCTCCGCTCCACCCTCCCATCCTGTATACATGGCTCCGCTCCACCCTCCCATCCTGTATACATGGCTCCGCTCCCATCCTCCCATCCTGTATATATGGCTCCGCTCCCCCTCCCATCCTGTATATATGGCTCCGCTCCCATCCTCCCATCCTGTATATATGGCTCCGCTCCCCCTCCCATCCTGTATATATGGCTCCCCCTCCCATCCTGTATATATGGCTCCACTCCCCCTCCCATCCTGTATACATGGCTCCGCTCCCCCTCCCATCCTGTATATATGGCTCCGCTCCCCCTCCCATCCTATATACATGGCTCCGCTCCACCCTCCCATCCTGTATACATGGCTCCGCTCCCCCCCTCCCATCCTATATACATGGCTCCGCTCCCCCCTCCCATCCTGTATACATGGCTCCGCTCCACCCTCCCATCATACTTACCCTCCTCGCTCCATCGCTGAACTTCCCTGCGTCCCTCTCAGCCGTGGCAGCTTCCTCCTGTGCGCAGCGGTGACGTAATACCGCTCATTAAGGACATGAATATGGATGCCACGCCTATGGAGTGGCGTCACGTCCATATTCATTACCTTAATGAGCAGTATTACGTCAGCGCTGGATGAAGCTGCCGTGGCCGACAGGGATGCAGTGACGGAAGGTAAGTATCGATGTCTTGAAGCCGGCGGCTGCAGCTGTCACTACAGTGCTGCAGCCGCCGGCTCAAAGTGTGTACAGCGTTCTGTGCCGTGGCTCCGCGGCCCGGCAACAGAACTGCTACGGCCCGGTAATGGGCCGCGGACCGGCGGTTGGGGACCCCTGCTTTACAGCATTTAGGACAGACATCTAATAATGTCAAACTCCATTCTTAAAATACCTTTTTAAAAGAGGTAAGTAGTTTCACACTGACAAATCCCATCTTGTTTCTTCTCACATGTTTCAATAGAAAGGCGTCTTTCTCCAAATTCTCATCGGAGAGGTAGTACTCTATTTGTACAACAAGCTTCTGGATAAGTTCTGGGTCTGGTGGCTTCCAGTCTTGGTCCAGCTCATCTCCATCATTCTCTCCACCACTTGTGGCTGCTCCACTGCAAAACATGGAAGAGCATAAAATTCCATAAAACAGGTATAGAAGACCAATCACATTTCTCGGGCACAGTTCTGCAAATTATGGCCTTCATGTAAGCAAAAATTAAAAACTGCCTATAACCATAATTTACACAAAGACTTACAGTTTACTGTCCGGGTATGGCAGCCAATCGCTAGTATATGCACTACTTAAGCTACTTAAGTGGTGAGATCCAGAAGATATTACATTATAGAACTGCTAGGGAAGCAGATGAACAAACACTGTCTGTGCATTTTATAGGAAAAAGTCCTTCTAGTAGTAAATCTTTACTGTTTAGGATTCAGACTAAGCGGAAAAAAAAGCTGCTCAACATAAAAACAGGACTTTAATGTGAACGAGGCTGTACTAAATGCATGAAAAGAATGTATGACTATTTGATAATTTGGTATTTTGTATAACGCAGCTATTATAATGCACATTCCATGTTACAGCTTGTCTGCCACAAGGATTAGGTCTCCTTCTCCGAACTCTCAGGGAGCACATTCCTGTAACACAATGTTCTTCAATTTCTGTGAAATCCTCTAAAAACATTGTGCGCTGTCCACATTCTCGGCTTCCTGCATTACCTCTCATACCGGGATCATGGAAACAATTATTTGGGAGTGAAAGCATGGTATCCCACCTTAATAGCATTAGAAATGTATGGGAAACCAATGTCACACAACCCAAACCACAACATCACCCAACCACTGATGAAAAAAGTCTTAAAACAGTATTAACATGGAAATGTCTCTTCAAACATCTGAAAGTTTGAGTGGGGGATCAAATTGCTGAAACCCCACCAATTGTAGAGCTGAATGGGCAGAAGTGTTTATCAGAGAACTGTGTCCCTTCCTTCTGATAGACGGTGCTTGCCTCTCCTTGGAGCAATGGGGTTAGTGGTGAACGATTTTAAAGAAGTTTTCGCTCAAAATTCATTACCGATCTACTAGAACGGTGATAAATGTCTTACCACATGAGATGCTAATACAAGGACCCATACCAATCACTAGAACGTAGCACTACATTGTAACAAGCTTGAAGACGGGCTTGGGGATCTTTGTTATAGTGTTTTGTTTTAAATATATTATTGTTACATTTTTTGCAATGTTAAATTCCATATCACAATCTGTACTTAACAGCCCACTAAAAAGTTTAATTTTTTTAATTAAGTGGAATGTGTCATTAAAAAATAACCTTATGGCCAATAACCACGATGCAAAATTATGGAAAGTCTGCATGCCCTTTTTCACTTGTAGTTCCCATCTCCATCACAATATAGACGCCACACAGGGCATGCCAAACTTACAGTTTCTATTACAGTGAAAGCCCCCTAGTAACCAGAAACTAAATCTAGGCTTCCTTCCATTCTATACATCAGCAAAAAATAAACTATAAACACCCTTGAAATTGTCACTTTAACAAATTCAGAAAAGTTAAATGTCTCTTTAAGGCCTCTTTCACACATCAGTTTTTTGCCGTCAGGCGCGATCTGGCATTTTTTTAAAAAAACGGATCCGTTTTTTTCTCATTGACATGCATTAGCACCGGATCGCACCGCATATCATTGCGTTTAGTCCGTTTTCTGCCGGATCTGTCCTAGATTTTAATTCCGGCGGCCGGACAGGACGCATCATGTAAGGGTTTTCTTTTGTGCCGGAAACGCCTGACAGCGCCTGAAGCGGCGTATCAGGCGGCGGAAACAATAGAAGTCTATGGTACCGGATCAGTCTTTTGTGTAATCCGTCAAAAGACTGATCTGGATTCTGGAAATCAAGGACTACTACTAATTTTCTGGGCAAAAAAATTCAGGACAGATCCAGCTAAAAAACGGATCCGGCACATCAGTTTTTTACAATCTACGCCGGATCCGTCTTTTAAACAATTCGCCGATTGTGCCTGATTGCAAAAAACTGATGTGTGAAAGAGGCCTAACTTACTCATTCTACATCATCTCAGCCTGCCAGGATCCGTATTCGCTTATTTCCATGAATTGCATGCATAGATATGGAATATATACATGGGGGATGTAAGGACATCATGCACATGGAGAGAGCTGCACTGCACTCCAATTAACTATTTGTTCAGTTCCTAAAATACTCACTAAAGCTAAAAACATTTACAGGTAACTCGTCACCTTTAAAAGTGCCATTTACCTGTAGATAGAGGGGTAATCTGAAGCTACATTGTGTCAGGGTGGCCCATTGTGGAGAGGAGTGGCACATTGTGGAAGTGGCACATTGCAGAGTATGTGTGCACAGCCGGCTGCCAACCAATGTGCAGGAGAGCGATAGCAGTGCACTCGCCGTATAGTGAGCGGTGACTGGAACTGCTCTCTGCACCTCCCTGATGACAAAGCGAGTGACTGCAGGGAGAATAAAGTTTCATTTTTTCCTTGCAGACACACTTAATAAGCCAACCAGACATGATTTAAAGAGGTTTAGCACTGATTACCTATCTTTAGGAGGTCATCAATGTCTGATCAGTCGGGGTCCTACATCCAGCAACCCTGCCGATTAGCTGTTATCCGCGTTCTCGGCCTGAAATACTCACTTGGGGAGCTGCTCCGTCTGGCAGTGGCCAAGACTTGGTACAGCACATTCGCCTCCTATTCAAATCCTGTTGCGGCCACTGTCAGAAGAGGGGGCAGCACTGCCACTGCCTCCGATAACTGATTGGCAGTGGTGCGGGGTGTAGGACCCCGACCCTTCCGACATTTATGACCGATCCTAAAAATATCGCTGAATCGTCAGTGGTGAAGAAAAGAGCAGAACCTAGCACCAGGACCAAGATGTCGGTCACAATGTACCGTGATTGACAGCTCCTCAGGGGTCTGGCGGAACGACTCGTCTGGGTGCTTGCCGGATGTAAAGTACAATGTGAATGTCCAATATAAAAGGAGAGGCCGCACTCACCGTAATGATTGGGATTCTTTATTCAAAGCGGATTTAAAACATAGCGGCGGTGAAAAGAGGTGGAGACAACGACAAAATCACGATCGCTATGGTGAGTGCTGCCTCTCCTAAAGATAGGTCATCAATGCTAAAGTAGTGGACAACCTCCAGAGAACGCAACCATCTGCAGGTAAATAGTATTTTTTGGAGGAGACAGCATGGATGTAAATTCAGGATAGAAAGAAATAAGCAGACCCCAAGTATTTCTGGTTGTGACTTATCTGAGTAAAAGAAACATGCATTAAAATTCAACACATCTGAACGTTCTCCCCCCAACCCTATATCTGTTAGAGGAGAATCTGGAGCCCCCTCCCCAATATACACATTAGATTGTAAGCCAGACCTGCAAAAAATGCTTATTCTGCCAACCACCATTTTTCCCAAACTCTCCATACTTATGAACTCTGGCTTGGCCAAGGGTTAATGCATTTTCAATGGGAAGAATGGAGAATACTGATATATCATTGCTCCAGCAGTGGCTTATAGGCCTACAAAAAAACAAACCTCTGACATCTGTTGGGTGAGCGACAGCCCACCCTACAAACCAGCAGGTTCAGCTTTTAGCAAAATGTATGGTCATCACATCAGATGGGGATATACAAAGCATTGCCGTGCAAAGTAGAAAGATGCCGTCCAGCCCCTGCACTGCCATATAGGCTGACCTCATGGCAGTGCAGTGTGGAGGCACCTTACTAGAACCGCTGGTCCAACAATCAAAGTGGTAGTCATCACTTTCACAGGGAATATAATCTTTTCCAAGTCTTTTAAATACACCTGTCTGACCACTTAGAATCTGGGAAAACAGCTTCTGACCTGGCTGAACAGTAATGGTCACAAAACTAGATGTCACCCCTGGGGCTGTGCACACAGCATCCGAGACACCAGATGAGGTTTTATTAGGAAAAGCAGCCTCAGGAAGATGCCAGTAGTCTACCCTAACTTCGATGGCGGTCCAGCTGCTTTTGCAATTGAAACTATAAGGGTATGTTCACATGTGGTGTTTTTTATGCAAATTTTCAGCTGCGTTTTACAGTAGCAGCAAAGTCAGATTTCAGAAGTCTCACACACAAGCTTTGTTTTTTGTGCTGAGTATTTTGAGTTTGCTTGGTTTTTGCAGAATAGAGCATGTCACTTTTAAGCATTGGTTGGGGAAAGAACGCAGGTATCGGGTTTTGCTGCGTTCTTTCTGCCAAAACCTTATGAAGTAGAATATGATTTTTTTATGTAACTAAACCATCAGCATGCACAAGGGACACATATAGCATGACAAAACCGCAGCAAACGCACAAAAAAGCAGCAAAAAGGCAGCAAGAAAAATCAGCTTCTTTTCTGCAGTTTCTTTACTGCCGAAAAAAAAATGCAGCAATAACGCCACGTGTAAAATAGCCTAACCAGACAGTGGCCTCCAAAGGAAGCCCCTGAAAAAATGAACATGCTGCCACTTTTAACCTCTTCAGAGTTTTCAAACGCTGAAGCTGTTTAAATACAAGACTGAACATGTGCACAGCAGTGTAGCTCATTGCTGTGCTTTGTGTTCATTCTTTACAGCAGTTTTGCAATGCTTTCTCAGACAGAATCCACCTGAAAGATTTGTGCACATACTGTGCTACCAATGAAATGAAGCTTATGCAACAAGTATTTGAAGAAGTTTTCCATGTGGCGATTGAACCAGAATCTGCTACAAAATCCTCATCAAAGACACAATATGAACAATTTTTTATCTTGTACGTAAATATACCCACTTTTTTTTCTTCTAGATTTGTGGGGTTTCCAACAGATGAGCCCATAAAAGATCCATTATAGTCATAAAATATTTAATGAAACCCCATACACAAACATATGTTCGACTAGACGTTCATATAGGGAACTTTGCCCCTATAAAAATTAAACTTGTACTGTAGATTTTAATATTTAAAAGAAAAAAAAAAAACAGGGGTCCTCGGGGCACCAAGGGCTCAGTGCACCATGCTGCCACTTCAATTACCATGCTATACACCTCCCCTTATAGTGAATGACAGTGCTCAGGTTGGAGGGCTACCTGATCTAAAGCCGCAACCCCACAGGGCCCGAAAATATATACAGTGTCAGTCCGTGCAGCTGCGTTTTCATCCCTCTCCTGTGTCAGCTCCTCACCACACAGAGGATCACACAGCAGCAGGCACCCGATGCCAACAGGAGAGACAGAGGAGAACACACGAACACTGCATTCACACAACCGACCCATGCAGTGAGTCTCCCCTGTGTGGAGCGGCTGCTCGCTGCACATGGGATCACACAGCTGAGGGTGGCTGATGCTGCAGGATAGGGATGAAAACGCACCTGCACATACTGACTAAGGGGTTGAGGATTTAGATCAGGCAACGGTTTAAAAATGTTAAAAATAAAAAATATGGATATACTCACCCTCCTGTCGGCCCCTCCTCCTGATCTTCGTAGCGGCACTGCTGGCAAGTTCCGTTTCCAGTGAGTCATTGCGAGAATGACCTCTGATGACGTCGTAAAGGTTATTTTGGCACAAAGCACTCCTGGGAACAAAGCCACCGCGCGCAAAGCTGAGGACCGGGAGGACTCCAGGGGCCGACAGAGGGTAAGTACATCCCTATTTTTTTTATTTTAATTATATTTTTAACAGGAATATGGAACCCAGGGCCTGGAGGAAAGTCTCCTTTAATCCAGACCCTGAGTACCATCCGCACATGAAATGCTCACTTTATACGTGGTGGGCATGGCCACATGCGTAAAGTGAGTGTTTCAATGCAATCATATGGCAGCGGAATCGCCGCGATTCCACAAAATTAATGGACATGCTGCGGATTTTTCACCATGCGACTCCGCTGCGGAAAAAAACGCAACATGGGCACAGCAACTGCGGAATCCCATAGGATTGCATGCATTTTAACTAGCGTTTTTTAAGCGCTTCTGCAGCGGCCTTGCAACGTGGGCACACAGCCTAAAGCGAGTGTTGTCAATCACCAGAAGGAGAGGTGCTGAGGACTAATTGATGTGGCGAACAGTACTGCTCCCTTGCCATGCCAAAGATGCACCACAGCTCCTCATTTACATATCTAAAAAACATTATACTAAACAAAAAGTATGATTTTTTTTTTTTTACAGTGGCCCAAGTCACCTATATGAATATCTAAATGTTTTTTTAAGTTTTGGATGTGATAGACTCCCTTAATCCTAAGTTTTCTGGACATGAGGGACAGATTTATCAATGCATTTACTTTTCCTGAACACTACGCTAAAAAAAAAATGCCCTTGGCATTTGGCCAGAACGGCAGTTTTCTTAAATCCTAGCTTTTTTCTCCTCACATGCAGCATTTAACTTCTATTGGATTTAGTAAGGTTTTCTAAAGTGTTTTCATGGGAAAAACATGACCATGCTGAAGCAGATATTTAGACTTGTGCACTTTTCAATACTTTAATAGACTGGCACAGTACTCACATGGGGCACAGGTCTTGGCCAGTGTCTCCTGGTCAGACTGGCACAGTATTCACATGGGGCACTGGTCTTGGCCAGTGTCTCCTGGTCAGACTGGCACAGTATTCACATGGGGCACTGGTCTTGGCCAGTGTCTCCTGGTCAGACTGGCACAGTACTCACATGGGGCACTGGTCTTGGTCAGTGTCTCCTGGTCAGACTGGCACAGTACTCACATGGGGCACAGGTCTTGGCCAGTGTCTCCTGGTCAGACTGGCACAGTACTCACATGGGGCACAGGTCTTGGCCAGTGTCTCCTGGTCAGACTGGCACAGTATTCACATGGGGCACTGGTCTTGGCCAGTGTCTCCTGGTCAGACTGGCACAGTACTCACATGGGGCACAGGTCTTGGCCAGTGTCTCCTGGTCAGACTGGCACAGTACTCACATGGGGCACAGGTCTTGGCCAGTGTCTCCTGGTCAGACTGGCACAGTATTCACATGGGGCACTGGTCTTGGTCAGTGTCTCCTGGTCAGACTGGCACAGTACTCACATGGGGCACTGGTCTTGGCCAGTGTCTCCTGGTCAGACTGGCACAGTACTCACATGGGGCACTGGTCTTGGCCAGTGTCTCCTGGTCAGACTGGCACAGTACTCACATGGGGCACTGGTCTTGGCCAGTGTCTCCTGGTCAGACTGGCACAGTACTCACATGGGGCACTGGTCTTGGCCAGTGTCTCCTGGTCAGACTGGCACAGTACTCACATGGGGCACTGGTCTTGGCCAGTGTCATGGTCAAACTGGCACAGTACTAGCATGGGGCACAGGTCGTAGCCAGTGTTTGCTGGTCAGACTGGCACAGTACTCACATGGGCCATCGGTTATGGCCAGTGTCTAATGGACTGAGTGTCATTCTGGCACTGAACACTGGCATCTGCTAGAAGTACAAGTCACAAGCTGTTGATTCCCAGGTAGTCTACATGTGATCTGGCAGCCAGTGCCAGGAATTAATGCAATAAACATTGAGACTTTTTATTGACTACACAGCCCCGACCTTCCCCATTTCCAAATGTTTCCATCGTACAAAGGAAAACTATAACCACAGCCAGCAATGAGCAGTATTTATCCCACATATCAAGCAAAAGTAGAGAAAGGCAGCAAAATATAAAGTAACCAATACATGTGACGTCTATCATTACACTATAGTGATAATGTTATAAACCATCAAGTGTAAAATACCTGGTCTTCTCATGCCTGCTGTAGTCCTCGTCACTGCAGCTTCCTCCTTCTGTGACGCCATTCTCCTGGTCACCATTATCTGGCCCAGTATTTATTATGATACGACCTAAATGATGTCCAAGTCCATAGCATTCCATGCCAGAGAATGTGCCAAAGCCTAAGTCAACCTGAAGAGGTCCTATCCCAGGCTGAAGTTCTGACCATCCCACAGAAGCCATATTCTTACTCGGTCCTAAAGGAAGCCACACATCAGATTCAATAGACCCACCAAAATTCATAGAAGATGTCACTGGCTCATCCAGGTATCCAAACAGACTGTTCAGTTCCTCTGCCTGAGTTTCCCCAATCGCTAAGGAACCACTTTCTGGTTCAAACACAGTTAATAAGTCATCTTCAAAGGTTTGGTCCAAATCAATTCCTGAACACATTGAAGATTCTAGTAGAATTTCAGGACTAAACTCAAATTCATCTACAAAAAACTGATCTGGTTCTGGCCCTGGCATTTCAGTTTCCAAACTACCACCAAAAGGATCATCCTCTAATTGAGGAGGAGGCTCAAATTCCTCTTTAACTTCTGAAAACTCAACTGTGGAGTCTACTGTAGTCGAGAATCCAAACCCCATTTCAGCATTAGAGGAATGATTTTCCATGACGTTTGTATCGGAGTGCATTATGGCACCTGAATGGTTAAATGGTTTTGAGACACCTAGGCTCTTCTGTAAAGTCTGCAAAAAAAATGGAGAGCAAAGGTGCCAGTCCACAGATTGCCAGACTGCCCAGAACCAAGTACCTATTCCCCAGAGAATGGCTACTGAGCCAACACTTGAAAAACGACCAGCATGTGGTCCACTGGCAGCCAGGTCCACTTCATCAGGACAGTACAGAGGTCCCCTTTTTCTTCCGCACAAACAACCAAACCACTTTATCTCACTCCTCTGCCCCGGCCATATTACATCTTGAACAGGGAAAGGCAAATGAGTTAAAAAGCAGCGGACAAATGTATTCATTAACTGATACATCCGGAACGTGGCCCTCACTAATATAGCCCTGCACTGACCAGGCCCTAGTCTTACTACATGAAAGGGCTCTGCCCTCTCCCAGCTCTGCTTTATATCAGGTAGGATCCTTAACCCTTTCGTTTGCTTTTTACATTCATCCAAGTGAAGTGAGTTAATCACAGGTGAATGTCTCAACCATCATCAACCACTCCCTGCACAATCAGGGTTCTGCTGCTCACAACCCAAGAGACACGCTTCTCGACACCAGGGCAATAATTCCATACTCTAAGGTATGTGGTTTCTCTTATCTATTTCTTCCAGGTCACATACATTACTGTGCACATTCCTAATAACTAAGCGAGAGACGTACAAGGCGGAATGGTCAAGCGCTCCTTAGTTTTCTGCAGCGGTCAAAGGTTCAGTCTTTGTTACGTTGTGATTGTGTTTGATAGTTTTGACCACACAATAAAACCTGTTTTCTTTCATTACATATGTGTCACCTGCAAGACAGCGTTCACATTTAGCGGTTGTGGTTTAAAACAAACAAAAAAAAAAACAAACCACAAATGTTTTTGCTGTAATTTTTGAAAAATTGGCAAAAAATATACCAAGGCCACAACATGTGAACATAACTAAAAATTACATCACAAAATGGCAGCGGTAAGCTGCAAAGCAGGTTTTAGCTACATATTTAGTGCTAGAAGGGGTTTCTGCTAAATCCTGTTCAGGTACTAGAGCCAAGGGAGTATTCACAAGTTGCCACGGAGTTGCAGGTAAACTGCATTTGATGTTACTGCAGTTCTTTGTGCTGCAACCACATCAAACATTGCAGCAAATCACAGAAAAACATTATTTTGTTTTTCTTTTATATGTGAGGGTCAAACCATACCTCAACCACAGTTGAATATACCCGGGGACATGCAGCCTTATTCTGATTGCCATGTCTTCTCTGTCCAATGGGAAAAACAAAGGATGAGTAATGAAGAATAAAAGTGACGCTGCTAGGACATGTTAAACAGTATTTCAATAAGGCGATGTACACCGCACCAGAGGCGTACACTGGCGCTATTATCTATTTGCTTCCCAAGCTGCAAATTAACGGCAAAATCCACTATTTGCAAAGGTTATAGAACAAAAATAATAATTGTATTATTTTTGTCCTGTGTATATATCAATTTTGATCCCCACATCAGTGGCATCATCTGGGATTAGGTCTAAAAACATAATGTCGGCGCATGCACTGGGGCACGTATGTGGATATGGATGAAAGTGATGTCCACCTAATCGCACACTGGCCACGTCTGCTTCATGACACCAGGTCCATCGGTGTATATTCCCAAATCCCGATTTCTATGGGTGTCAGACATAAGTTTGATGGAGCCACAGAGGTGAGGACCAAACACAATGTGAACTTGGCCCAATTCATCACTTGCAGGGTTTTTTTTAGAAGTCACTTTTTTCCCTTCTGTTGTGTAACTTGCAAATGTGGTTCATGATTTTTGGACAAAATGAAAAATGCTCTTTATTTTTGTCTTTAATCTTTTTTTGTAAAATAAATTTGCTAAAAATTTACCCCAAAATGTGTAAATGACGTACCTTAAATTTTCAAAAATTCAGCAACTTTTTAATAAGTCACAATTGAAGAATAGAATCATATAAAATAGACTTAAGACTAAATTTCCGCTATGAGTATTTTCTGCGGATTTGATGTTCCAGATTTTCTGCACCAATTAGCTGAAATAGGTTACTTGCATTTTTTTTTTCACATGCGTTTCTATTGCATTTTTTTTTCAGCTGCAGTTTTTGTCTCTTTTTGCTGTTCATGTTTTCAAGTAAAAATGCTTGGTTTTAGATACTACTTCGCGTTCATAAAACTTTATTGATAGTCATGTATATTATATGCCTTTTTAATGCATTTTTGCTATAGAGATCCACTAAAACCGCACATGAATTTTTTGCTCAATCAAGTTTATGGAGAAAATCCTTTTAAGTTTTTCCATTTACTAGCATTTTCAATACGCTCCTCTAGAATTTTAAAAACAAAGTATAGGATCCCTCTAAACCTCGCCCAGTCTAACTTGCCACAAACTAGGAGCAGATTAGTAAACCAGCCCCACTGTTTTTCAAAAAAACAAATTCAGAAGTGGATATGAAATGCTCCCTTTCCACTCTGTGGCACTGCTTTAAAAGAAAACAAAAATTAGGAAGCTGGACCAGGCCTAAACATTAAGGCCCCAATGTTTCAAACCATTTTTGCAAGAACTCTGGCAACAAAATTGACTGAAATATTGTAAAACTATTTTAAGCCTTTTGACTTGACAGAGTCCAGTTTGTATTTGTTCCAAGACCATGTTCACACAGCATTGTATGTAAATACTTTTTATATACTTTTATTTAATTGAATGGAAAATCCTCTTATGATCAGATGTTTTTAGAAATGTTTTTTTTCCTCACGAGATCTTGAAAACCTTGAAGTGAAGAAAAAGAAAAATTACACGTTTCTTATTCGAGTTTGATTCTTAGTGGAATTGACTACAAACTTCCAACCTTTGTAAAACAACCATTATTGAAAAAAAAAAAAAACACTAACAACTTCAAACCGCTTCAAGAAAAAAATAAAAACTTCTAAAAAAAAAGGACAAAAAAAAAATAAAGAAACAAAAAAGCATTTTTCGAAGTGAATTCCTTTTTAAAACTCGTCAGTTTTTGTCTTCTGAAGGAATCCACCTGAGGAAAACCGCCACAAAAACGCTAAAAATTGGAAAAAATCCTAAATGTGTGCACATAGCCTTAGGCCGGAGTCACACTACCGTATAACATGGCAAAGTGCTATGCGATAAAACGTGGCATAGCACTCGGCCTAGTGTTATTCTATGAGGCTAATCAGATCTGCCATTATATTTTCATGACAAGACTGGGAAGACCTGTGTGTCCTAAACAGTGCCTTCACCCCCCCCCTTCCCACCAATCCCGCAAAGAATACACAGCCAGGCCTAGATGGGTTGAACAGGTCGGTCACAGTTTATTAATTACCAAAGCAGAGAAGGGCAATTACATTTCGTAACGGGCGGCTCATGGCTGAGATCCTGTCCGTGATCGACAGGCGATTTGGCCAACGAGCGGTCACGAACCTTTGCCCTCCTCCGCTAATCCGCTGTGACTTAGGCCTCTTTCACACATCCGTTGTGCGCCTGACGGCGCCCTCCGGCATTTTTTTGTCCAACCGCATCCCGCGAAATGTAATACCGGATGCGTTTTTTTCCATTGACTTTCATTAGCGCCGGATCGCGCCTGATGTCATTGCGTTGCATCCGTTTTTGTCCGGATCCGGCGGAAATGTACATTCCGGCGGCTGGACAAAACGGAGCATGTAACGTTTTGTTTTTTTTGCCGGAGCCGCCTGATGTGCCTGAAGCGGCGCATCAGGCGGCCGGAAACAATAGAATTCAATGGAACCGGATCAGACTTTTGTGCAATCCGGCAAAAGTCTGATCCGGATTCTGGAAATCAAGGTCTACTACTACTACTACTACATTTTCCCGTGTCTCCGGGCATCAGAAACCCTCTTTTTCTGGGTTCAAAAGTTCAGGACGGATCCAGCAAAAGACCGGAGCCGTTGCATCAGTTTTTGTGTTTCAGTGCCGGACCCGTCCTTTCAGGTGTTCGACGGATCATGCCTGATACAAAAAGACGGATGTGTGAAAGAGGCCTTAGTCTTGCTAACAATTTTTATCATATATACATTAAAAAAATTTTTTTTAATAAAATCATGCATATTACACGTATAAACTTAACTCCGTCGCAGGAAGTTTGAGCAATTTATCCCCAATGAAATATGTAAGGGAGGGAGGGTGGGACAACAGCTTCCCAGTGACCGCCGGAGGGGAAAGGAAGTTGCTGACCTGACGACCTAGATTTAACCCCTGTAGGTGTGGCTGCAGATACCTTCCCCTCCAAGGTCACTGGACAGCTGGGTATCCCCAATTAGTACATCACCGAGGGGAGTGGTGCGAGGGGGATGAATTGGGCACACACTGTAATTTACTGGCTTTTATCTTATAGGCTTCCCAGTCAGAGGCACTCTCCTTAATCAGTACAGTGCCTGCCATTACGCATGAGTGAACAATGGCAGCATGCTGCGATTTGCACCGAGACTCCGCTCACTCGCAGCCATACAAGTCTATGGGTGTGAGTGAAACATCGCATAGCACTCAGATATTACCCGAGTACGGTGCGATATACGCAGAGACAGGTAATGGAGGATATGGAGAAATTACTTTCCCCGTCTCCTCCGCAGCTGTGCTTCGATTCTCTCATGCGAGGGGATCGGAGCACAGTAGTATGACACTCGGCTCCCAGTCGCAGCAGAGCCGAGGGTCATTAGCAAATTGCATCGATGCTCTCACTTCTTATGCTATACGCTAGTGTGATACCGGCCTAAAGACCGTTCTCCCGTCTGGAGACCTGGCTTTCAGTGCTTATAAAATCATGCAATAATAACAGAAGTGACACATGAGGAAACTAACGGCGCCTGAAGGGTCGCACTGACTTTAATGGGGACTTTTCTGACATGTTATTGAAAAATATTGCGGCATTCTGCACTATTCTGACAGAATCTGTGAGTGAGGGTCTTGAGTCTTCAACATAGCGCTGAGCAATATGTAGGGCCGATGTAGTTCATATGTTTTAGTTCCATTTTGGGCCGACTTAAGAGGAGCACATGCAAAATTACCTGTTTTTCATCCAGAAAAAAATATATCCATATTGTGGCCTGTATCATCATATTCATATTGCACCCATGTGTCGGTTTCTTTACGTCCGTATGTCTGCTGTCTACATGTGTTTGGAATAGTGTAATACTAAAGGTTAAGCACAGTTTCTTTCCTAATGGTTGTAATGGATCTTTGAAATACGGATGGTATACAGATGGTGACCCTTATGTGATCGCTTTTTTGCACATGGTGGGTGAGCATATTGGGGAAGAGATTCTCAACACTGCAAAGTCTGCCCCCCATCGTGACATTACTGCCCTCCCGATGCGACAGCATCAGGCCTCCATCTAGTAGATCTATAATGGACGAGTCGGATCCAAAATATGGATAAAAGTAGTGCAGGCTGCGATTTATTTCATTTTTTTTTCCACTCAATAAATGTCCTTTTGTAAAAACGTTCATATGAATTACCACTTTAACTTCCATTTGTCCTTGAACTGTCTGTATACTTCCAATTTAGCATACGGATGTGTAATACAATGGTCCCAACGAGCCCTTCGTCTCCCATCATGTTACATCTGTTTTGAAGCCTTTATAACTGTTAAAAATAATACAGCATGACAGAGCTCATGATGGAAACTCCGACTCCATTAAAATTGGGCAGCTTTGGGGTCCATCATGTGACAGACCTGGCACAGCTAATATTTTCATTTTTCTCTGCCGGGCTTTAGGAAACTGTCCTGGAAATGGCTACTAGATAACACAGTTTGGCCTGCAGCAGATTAACATCTGGGGTAATGACAACAGAATGATGAGAACTTGTCTGTACCTGCGTGTTCGGCCTGCTGTCAGGGCAATGTATGGATGGATCTCTTCAGAAGTGCTGGGTCTTGTTCTACATCTGCTCTGTTCTTTTTCTGACAATTTCTTAACCTATGCATTTAATATGAGCTATTCAGCTGGGAATCCACGTAGGCAGCAAAACAAAGTAAGATGTGTTTTCTGGCAGTGATCACTAACAGTGACATAACTAGAGTTCGATGGCTGTCTAGACCCTTCTATTCCCCTGCAATGAACAAACTTAAACTTAGTGCATCAAGAACATTTTTATTAGGACAACACACAAGCACTGGTGAAAAATATTAAAATAACTTAAAACAGTGAGAAGAAGTTTTCCCTTAATAATTAAACATAATACAACCAGATAACAATAAATTACGGTAAGTATTGGGTGAAAAAGCTAGTCTCCTCAAAAAAGGGGGTGGGGAAGGGAAATATTATGGGCTGAAAAGTCCACAAAAATTGCAGAAGGACTACGGTATATTAGTCAATATACTAAGACTGTACCAATACCAATCCCTAAGAAACATCAAGTGGACATACAGTACAGACCAAAAGTTTGGACACATCTTATCATTTAAAGATTTTTCTGTATTTTCATGACTATGAAAATTGTACATTCACACTGAAAGCATCAAAACTATGATTAATACATGTGGAATTATATACTATAACAAAAAAGTGTGTAACAACTGAAATTATGTCTTATATTCTAGGTTCTTCAAAGTAGCCACCTTTTGCTTTGATTACTGCTTTGCACACTCTTGGCATTCTCTTAATGAGCTTCAAGACGTAGTCACCGGAAATGGTCTTCCAACAATCTTGAAGGAGTTCCCAGAGATGCTTAGCACTTGTTGGCCCTTTTGCCTTCACTCTGCGTTCCAGCTCACCCCAAACCATCTCGATTGGGTTCAGGTTTGGTGACTGTGGAGGCCAGGTCATCTGGCGTAGCACCCCATCACTCTCCTTCTTGGTCAAATAGTCCTTACACAGCCTGGAGGTATGTTTGAGGTCATTGTCCTGTTGAAAAATATATGATGGTCCAACTAAACGCAAACCGGATGTAATAGCATGCCGCTGCTAGATGCTGTGGTAGCCATGCTGCTTCAGTATGCCTTCAATTTTGAATAAATCCCCAACAGTGTCACCAGCAAAGCACCCCCACACCATCACACCTCCTCCTCATCACACCTCCTCCTCCATGCTTCACGGTGGGAACCAGGCATGTAGAGTCCATCCGTTCACTTTTTCTGCGTCGCACAAAGACACGGTGGTTGGACCCAAAGGTCTCAAATTTGGACTCATCAGACCAAAGCACAGATTTCCACTGGTCTAATGTCCATTACTTGTGTTCTTTAGCCCAAACAAGTCTCTTCTGCTTGTTGCCTGTCCTTAGCAGTGGTTTCCTAGCAGCTATTTTACCATGAAGGCCTGCTGCACAAAGTCTCCTCTTAACAGTTGTAGAGATGTCTACTGCTAGAACTCTGTGTGGCATTGACCTGGCCTCTAATCTGAGCTGCTGTAAACCTGCGATTTCTGAGGCTGATGACTCGGGTAAACTTATCCTCAGAAGCAGAGGTGACTCTTGGTTGTCCTTTCCTGGGGCGGTCCTCATGTGAGCCAGTTTCTTTGTAGCGCTTGATGGTTTTTGCAACTGCACTTGGGGACACTTTCAAAGTTTTCCCAATTTTTCGGACTGACTGACCTTCATTTCTTAAAGCAATGATGGCCACTCGTTTTTCCTTACTTAGCTGCTTTTTTTCTTGCCATAATACAAATTCTAACAGTCTATTCAGTAGGACTATCAGCTGTGTATCCACCAGACTTCTGCACAACACAACTGATGGTCCCAACCCCATTTAAAAGGCCAGAAATCCCACTTATTAAACCTGACAGGGCACACCTGTGAAGTGAAAACCATTTCCAGTGACTACCTCTTGAAGCTCATCAAGAGAATGCCAAGAATGTGCAAAGCAGTCATCAAAGCAAAAGGTGGCTACTTTGAAGAAGCTAGAATATAAGACATAATTTCAGTTGTTTCACACTTTTTTGTTAAGCATATAATTCCACATGTGTTAATTCATAGTTTTGATGCCTTCAGTGTGAATGTACAATTTTAAAGTCATGAAAATGCAGAAAAATCTTTAAATGAGAAGGTGTGTCCAAACTTTTGGTCTGTACTGTATGTGGAACAGCCAAATCCTTAATGTGCTTGGTATGAACAATCCTTCTGTGCTGACCGTTCCTTTAAATATGATTATTCGTAGATTCCTTGAAGAGTTAACAGATCTGCCCATGAAAAAAATTAATATTTTTGGGCAACATCAACAATTCTCTAGCGAATATAATAGGAACAATACTTAACACCTTCCGTTATGTTTTTTTTTTTTTTTAACATCGATGTATTTACTATACATCTATACATTTACAATATAGTCTACAGATCAGGAACTTAAAGGGGTGGCACACTTATAGAAACAATTCTTTTTCTTTTTATGCATGAGGCTAAAAATAATTTTAGTAATTGGCTTTGATTTAAAAAAGTCACTTTTAGCAGCTGTTTCATGTGCTTGGTTTTCCTGCATATTGAACTTTAATGTGGCCATAAATGAGCAAGAGGAGCCCAAAAAAAACCACACTTAAGATCTGCAAACTCTCCCATAAGACTGTCAGAGTGAGCTCACTGATGAATTCTCAGTTAACTCATTGTGCAGCCAGCAATATAAAGGCTGTAGAAGGCAAATGGTGCAACATTTTTAATAAAACCCCTTAGATGGACACTCAGAAATGCTACAAGCAGAAGCAGGAGTATGAGAACTCTCAATCATTGACTTAAAGGTAGGTTGACTTTTTTGTATTTTACAAGCGAGGCTTTAGGCCTGTCGTCTGTGGATAATAGAAAGGATGCCTTCCCTGATACATGGACTATGTACGGAAGAGGAGACACTATGAGAAGAGGCCTGTGAACATCTGGTTCTCCATGACACTGGAGATAAAGCAGTAAACCCTCCGTACCGCTGGGCTGAGCAGTACAGGCTGCTGTCATTTAATTAGAGCACTTTTCTAACCCATTATGTCAATATGACTTTGCGTTTCTGCGCCAGACTATTCTGCAGGGATTATGATCAGCGGGCAGAAGAGACACTAATCTGATTATCAGTTCCCTAGCAACAGATTCCGCTTCATGTGCAGCGTTGTCTCCAGTCCCCAGCATCATCCCTCTAGATATTTTCATTTACTAAATCATAGGTGTCTATTTAGTGCAGAACGCCAGCTGTAAGACTAGGCAAAACAAAGCAACCGGGATCTGCGCCACAGTGCGGGGAAATTGGAGTCCTCGCTTCTACATGTGCCTTTTCAGTAGTCTGGTCGCGGAGTCTACTGTGCTCCCGGCGGTGTTCCAACGTAGCATAAATACTGCAAATTTTCTTAGAAAACTGGATATGACATCATGAAAATTCATGTGAACTGTGCAATTAATAATGTGCAACTGGCCAACCATGCTATCAAACTGAGCTTTTCCTCGCCCTCCCGGGACCCAGAGATGCCACTCAATATTTTTTTTTTGCATATAGATTTGCAGATGAGCAACAAAGACTAGAACAGTGGAGGACAGACACTGCTGGACCGTGGGAGGCTTACTAAAAAGCTCAGTTTATTACAGGGTGGATTTGATTTAAATCAAACTGATTTAAATCACGATTTAAATCACGATTTAAATCACTAGTCAGTAAGGCTTGATTTAAATCAGTGATTTAAATCAAAGTTTCTACCTAAACTAGTTCTTGCTACTTTAACATGCAAGTAGATGAAGATTTTTAGAATCACTTTTTATATTACTTTTTTCTCCCCAGTTTAATGGGTTAATCATTCATATTTGGACACCACTGTTCTGTTGTACTTAGGAAGGAGAAAAATAATCCTGACCTTAATAACAATTTAAATAGATTTATTCAACTGAAACAATAACAACATTACAGCATAAGTTATTTGCTTAAACAAACATCCATGTTTGTTAACTAATTTGGCTAAACAAAATATATATATATTTTAAGAAACTTAGACTGTCAGCCCAGCCGACACATGAAAAACTTAAATACTACTGTCCCTGCTGTCCTCTGTAGCTCACTCGTCGTCATCTTCATCATCATCTTCTTCTTTGTTCCTATTCATAATCTGGAAAAGAAAAACAAGCTTTCCTGCTTTATTGGGTCCCAACCGATTTCTCATTTTAGAATGAATGAGTCCAAAGGAAGAGAATATTCTTTCAACGCCTGCAGAAGAAGAAGCTACTGCTGTTAAAAGTGAAATCATTACTTGAACAGTCTCTAAATCCAAGCGCTTAAGTGACTTCCACCAGTTTACTGATGTGACCTTCCTTAAAATATCTTCAGCAAACATATATTTCTTGAATGGTTCCCCCTTAGCTCTGAAGTTTATTATAGTTGGCATTAAAGATGGATGATTGCTGGATACCCATGTCATAGCTAACTCCTCTTCCTCAGCACTTAGGTTTTGACACTGATATTGGATATTGACAATATTTGCCAAAAAATGAGCTGGAGTCAGTGCTTGTCCCATTTGTTTGTTTACTGCTTGTAATTTAATTCTGTCCATGTGTAGTTCTGTTTTTAAGTGTTCACTCAGTTCCTTCCAAATTTCAACAGCATCCGCAGTAAAACAGCTATTTTTCTGTATTTTGTTTAAAGCTTGAGAGATGGGTTTCAGGAAGCTCAGCATATGTTCAACATTTCTCTTAAGCCCAATGTTGAGGATTTTGGCCGTGACAGTGCCATCTATTTTATCTCGATTTTCTTCACAAAGTGTCATCAGAATAGGCCAGTTTTTGATATACTGCTCAAAACAGTCCACCACAGAGTTCCATCTAACACAGGGGTGGGCAATTAATTTTGCCAGGGGGCCGCATGAGAAATTGGGATGGTTTTAGAGGGCCGGACTAATATAATTAACTCCGTTCTACCCAATACTGTATATATATATAATATATATATATATATATATATATATATATATATTATATATATTTTATACTGTATATATACATACCTGCCCATTATCATCATCTTCTCCCCATCATCATCAATGCCTCCCCATTATCAGCAATGCCTGCCCATCATCATCTTCTCCCCATCATCAATGCCTGCCCATTATCATCAATGCCTGCCCATTATCATCATCTTCTCCCCATCATCATCAATGCCTCCCCATTATCAGCAATGCCTGCCCATCATCATCTTCTCCCCATCATCAATGCCTGCCCATTATCATCAATACCTGCCCATTATCATCATCTTCTCCCATCATCATCAATGCCTGCCCATCATCATCATCATCTTCTCCCCATCATCAATGCCTGCCCATTATCATCAATACCTGCCCATTATCATCATCTTCTCCCCATCATCATCAATGCCTGCCCATCATCATCATCATCATCTTCTCCCCATCATCAATGCCTGCCCATTATCATCAATACCTGCCCATTATCATCATCTTCTCCCCATCATCATCAATGCCTCCCCATTATCAGCAATGCCTGCCCATCATCATCTTCTCCCCATCATCAATGCCTGCCCATTATCATCAATGCCTGCCCATTATCATCATCTTCTCCCCATCATCATCAATGCCTCCCCATTATCAGCAATGCCTGCCCATCATCACACACAGACAGCACATAAGCACTCTCTCACATACATACACACAAACACACACACACACACACACACACACACACACAAAGCACCGCACTACATAGACACAGACACACACAGAGACACGTCTTACCTGTCCAGCGTCCCCGCTCTCTGACACAGCCGGCCGCTGAATGATGACGTCATTCAGCGGCCGGCTGTGGAGGAAGCGCCGGTGGAGCCCGGAGCTGCAGCAGCGGAGGCACGGGAGAGGTAAGTATTGTGCCAGCTGATGCCGGGGCCCTGAGACTGCTGGAGCGCCTCCGCGGGCCGGTCACTGACAGCCGGCGGGCCGGATGCGGCCCGCGGGCCGCCCCTTGCCCGGTCTGATCTAACATCTTGTGGGAGCGTTAGCTTGGTTCCACCCATCCTTTTCAGAGCTGCTGCAGCAAAATGATTATTACGGAAGTATTTAGCAATTTCAACAACATTAGCCTTTATTTCTGGAACACTTAAGTCTTTGGCTAAGAGGTGCAGCAAATGAGCACTGCAACCATATGTTATTAGCTTTGTATTCCCTCCCTGCTCTTCTAAATTTCTTCTCATCTTGGATACGTTTGCAGCATTGTCAGTGACCAAACTGCGTACTAGACATTTGAATTTTTGTTCACATGTTTATAGCTTTTACTGCCACTTCTTGTAAGTATTCTGCTGTGTGTGCATTTCCTGACGTATCAGTTGTTTGTGCAAGGAAGACTTTACCTTCTTCTGTTGTTATACAAGCACATACAATAGGATCATTGTGGACATTACTCCACCCATCAATACTTAGGTTAACAATTTTACCCTCCAGAGCTGTTGCACATTGCTCCATTTCTCTGTCATACACTTGATCCAGCAGTTTCCCTGCAACATCAGCTCTGCTGGGTGGACTGTATCCTGGTCTCAGTGACTGAACCATATTAATGAAATGTGGGTTCTCAGTCAGACGGAAAGAAGAGTTTGTTGCATAAATAAACTGGGCAATTTTTTCATCAATCAACTCTTTTTCTAATCTGCTAGTTCTTATCACAAACCTATCTATGGTGGTTCCAGGAGGTAAAGGTTTTTCTTCCTTTTGGGTGATGGTGATATGTGGCTGTGGGTGTCTGATGATGCTGCTGCTAATGAAGCACTATCCTGGATGGATAACTCTGAAACTGTAGAACAGGATGATGGTGATCCTGGAGGTGGATAGTTTCCAGAATCCATGAATTCCCTTAAACAAAAAAAGTCAATGCTGTTATTTTATTGTTTATACAATTTCTGCTTATTGTACACAACACAGCACTGCCCCAAAAGGAATATTTGTTTTTCTTCATAACTATACCAAATGACAGTAACATGCAGTAATAATAAGAAATATAATTTTTCTCACACATGACAGTTCAGTCTTTAGAAATAGGATTCAATAAAATGTTTACCAACCTGAAGATCCTGCCTGTTCAGAAGTGTTTCTTTGGTCATCTTCATCACCGCACTTCTCATGATGTTGCCTCATTCGCGCCACCAGGCCTTGCATCTCTTTGTTGCATCGTTTGCATTTTGCACGCATGCCTGCCTTACCGATAGGCGAAGGAGCTTCATTAAAATATTCCCAAACTGGGTCTCTTTTATGGCCTGCTGCCATTATAAGGAAAGAATGTAATAAACCTCAGATCGTACACACAAACAGATCCAGACTTGTCTGTCTGTGGCTATGCTGCAGTATTGTGCTCAAAGTTTCACTTTCATTTTCTTGTCTGCTTGCCCTTCCTCCTCCTCACACTTAGATTCACATTCTTCTTGTGTTGTGCAGATCTATTCCACTCCAAACAATCAGAAACAATATTGTCTAACTTCTTGGACTTGGCACTGAAGGGGTTGATTCTGTATTCATATAGGTTTGTAGAACAATAGGATTAAGGTCTTTTTCTCAACTCTGTTCATGTTGTAACATTTTTGCCGTGAAGAAGAGGCTGGGACCTCTGCGGAGTCAAATTCAGTTTTGAGAACTGCGTAAGTAAAGCGAGCGTCTGTGATAATATAGGAGAGAAACTGCCCACTAATCCTACAGAAACCTCTGGAAGAGCATGGCATTGTGAATGTTACACATATACAGCCTTTATTCTACTGAGTTAAACAACTCAACTTTATCTCATGATGGAAGAACCTTTGGATGGTAAAATATTTTCCTCAAAAAGCAGTTTATTGAAAAAAATCCGATTTAAATCAAAAAAATCCGATTTAAATCAAAAAAATCCGATTTTTTAAAAAAAATCATTGATTTTTATCCACCCTGGTTTATTATACTAGCAGTCTCCAAGTACATATAGTAAGAAGAAATGAAAACTAGAAAACCATTTTAATCTTCTCATTGATTGGTCAGAACTATATTTGATAGAGTTCCAAATTCCCCATATAAATAATGAAAATATTTTGTCTACCTTCAGCCACCACTAAAGGGAGTTTTGGAGAACACTTCACACACATGCACAACAGATTCATGCTAGTGGTGGATGTTGGCAGATAGATTTTACTATTTGCCTCTATCGACATGCATGGGAATTGGAGCTCAGAGTAGTGTCAGTGAAAAAATATCCACCTCATGGTAATGATCACTGAATCTAGATAAAAATTGTGATCAATTGTGATTTTAATTTGAAAGGAATCTGTCATCTGTTTTTTTTTTTTCTATGTAATCCGATGTATAATTTTAGGGCTGAGACCCAGATTCCAGTGATGTGACACTTGTTTGCTTGCTTTCATTTTGATACCATCAGCATTTTCTCTGCTGCAGATCTAGCAGTGCTCAGAATGCGGTGCCCTGTGAAACCCCCGCCCCCACCACTGATTGGCAGTTTTCTGTTAATATAATCAGTGGTGGGGTGGAGTTAGTCAGAGCTCCATATTCAGCGAGCTGCTAGAATGGCAACAGGAAAAAGTGATATATCAAAATTACAGCAAGCAGCTCAGTAAGTGATACATAGTTGGAATCAGGGTCTCTGCCTCTACATTATCCTACTCTTAAATTAGGTAGAAAAAAAAGCCTGGTGACAGATTCCCTTTAACAATATTGATGGCAAAACATATGACACAATGTGCAGCCTTGACCTGTAATTAGGATGACGGACAAGGAGTTCTGGTAAATCTTTAGTTGGATATCCATCTCCAGTGGGAGTAGTACTGCTGGTTACCATTGGTAGTGGTACTCTAGATCCAAGAACATGAGTCACATATTTTGCACTAGTTTTCCTTAAATTAGAAACGTTCCTCTTTCAGTAGTCATTATTATATGTCAGGCTCGTGTTGGAGGAGTACGTGACTCACTAATTGAATATTCTTGTGTTGTGGTCTTTGTCAGTACTGGCTACGTGATGGCTGATCTCCAACTTTATAAATCTGGCACTGGAAGAGAGCAATGTAAAATTACTAAACTCTGCAAATGTCAAGATGAAAATATAGCATGGGCCAAAATGCACAAACACATATGTAGGATGCCTGTGCTTGGCACCAATGCAGACATTGCTTCCATCCCCACACTAGTCACATCCCGAGATCTTGAGCGATGTATACAATACTAACAGTTCAGAACTGCAATCTATAAACTGTATATTTTAGGCTCCTGACAATGGAATGACCCTGAACAGTTAGGTTATTTATCCATGTTAGTATAATCCACATCTAATGTCAGATGCACCTCCATTTTACCATACAAGACTCTCCTACAGGCCCTGGGTATCATATCCCTGGTAAAACAATAATTAAAATAAAAAATTGATATTCTCACCTTCCGGTGGCCCCCGCAGCTTTCCCGCTACTCAGCGACGCTCCCGGCCAATCCCGTTCCCAGTAATGCATTGCTAGAATCACCCCAGATGACATAGCGGTCTCGCATGATGCTACGTCATCTGGGGTCATTGTCGCTATGCATCCTTGGGAACAGGATTGGCCGGGAGCGTCGCTGAGGCCCAGGAAGGCTGCTGGGACGCCGGAAGGTAAGAATAGCACGATTTATTATTTTTTTTTATTATTTTTACATTAGATCTCTTTACTATTGATGCGGCATAGGCGGCATCAATAGTAAAAAGTTAGTCACACTTGTCAAACACGTTGTTTGACTAGTGTGACCAACCTGTCAATCAGTTTTCCAAGCGATGCTACAGATCGCTTGGAAAACGCTAGCATTCTGCAAGCTAAGATTACGCTTGCAAAACGCTAGCTTTTAGCGGGAATACGCATACCAATAAAAATGCGTATTTCCTGCGGCAGGGAGGTGCGGGATTGCCGCGGAAATTACCGCGGCAATTCCGCAACGTGTGCACATAGCCTAAATGTCTGATCTGTTCCTGGTCTAAGGATCTCTGCTTTTAGTTGAGATGAATCTGTACTGCACTTTATGTACAAGCTCAGTAGTGATCAGTGCTGTGGGGTCGTAGATGAGATGAATCTGTGCTGCACTTTATGTACATGCTCAGTAGTAACCAGTGCTGTGGGGTCGTAGCTGAGATGAATCTATGCTGCACTTTATGTACATGCTCAGTAGTGACCAGTGGTCGTAGCTCTGATGAATCTGTGCTGCACTTTATGTACATGCTCAGTAGTGACCAATGCTGAGTGGTCGTAGCTGAGATGAATCTGTGCTGCACTTTATGTCCATGCTCAGTAGTGATCAGTGCTGTGGGGTCGTAGATGAGATGAATCTGTGCTGCACTTTATGTACATGCTCAGTAGTAACCAGTGCTGTGGGGTCGTAGCTGAGATGAATCTGTGCTGCACTTTATGTACATGCTCAGTAGTAACCAGTGCTGTGGGGTCGTAGCTGAGATGAATCTGTGCTGCACTTTATGTACATGCTCAGTAGTGACCAGTGGTCGTAGCTGTGATGAATCTGTGCTGCACTTTATGTACATGCTCAGTAGTGACCAATGCTGAGTGGTCGTAGCTGAGATGAATCTGTGCTGCACTTTATGTCCATGCTCAGTAGTGACCAGTGCTGTGGGGTCGTAGATGAGATGAATCTGTGCTGCATTTTATGTACATGCTCAGTAGTGACCAGTGCTGTGGGGTCATTGCTGAGATGAATCTGTGCTGCACTTTATGCACATGCTCAGTAGTGACCAGTGCTGTGGGGTCGTAGCTGAGATGAATCTGTGCTGCACTTTATGTACATGCTCAGTAGTGACCAGTGCTGTGGGGTCGTTGCTGAGATGAATCTGTGCTGCACTTTATGTACATGCTCAGTAGTGATCAGTGCTGTGAGGTCATAGCTGAGATGAATCTGTGCTGCACTTTATGCACATGCTCAGTAGTGACCAGTGCTGTGGGGTCATAGCTGAGATGAATCTGTGCTGCACTTTATGCACATGCTCAGTAGTGATCAGTGCTGTGAGGTCGTAGCTGCGATGAATCTGTGCTGCACTTTATGTACATGCTCAGTAGTAACCAGTGCTGTGGGGTCGTAGCTGAGATGAATCTGTGCTGCACTTTATGTACATGCTCAGTAGTGACCAGTGGTCGTAGCTGTGATGAATCTGTGCTGCACTTTATGTACATGCTCAGTAGTGACCAATGCTGAGTGGTCGTAGCTGAGATGAATCTGTGCTGCACTTTATGTCCATGCTCAGTAGTGACCAGTGCTGTGGGGTCGTAGATGAGATGAATCTGTGCTGCATTTTATGTACATGCTCAGTAGTGACCAGTGCTGTGGGGTCATTGCTGAGATGAATCTGTGCTGCACTTTATGCACATGCTCAGTAGTGACCAGTGCTGTGGGGTCGTAGCTGAGATGAATCTGTGCTGCACTTTATGTACATGCTCAGTAGTGACCAGTGCTGTGGGGTCGTTGCTGAGATGAATCTGTGCTGCACTTTATGTACATGCTCAGTAGTGATCAGTGCTGTGAGGTCATAGCTGAGATGAATCTGTGCTGCACTTTATGCACATGCTCAGTAGTGACCAGTGCTGTGGGGTCATAGCTGAGATGAATCTGTGCTGCACTTTATGCACATGCTCAGTAGTGATCAGTGCTGTGAGATCGTAGCTGCGATGAATCTGTGCTGCACTTTATGTACATGCTCAGTAGTGACCAGTGCTGTGAGGTGGTAGCTGAGATGAATCTGTGCTGCACTTTATGTACATGCTCAGTAGTGACCAGTGCTGTGGGGTCGTAGATGAGATGAATCTGTGCTGCACTTTATGTACATGCTCAGTAGTGATCAGTGCTGTGAGGTCGTAGCTGCGATGAATCTGTGCTGCACTTTATGTACATGCTCAGTAGTGACCAGTGCTGTGAGGTCGTAGTTGAGATGAATCTGTGCTGCACTTTATGTACATGCTCAGTAGTGACCAGTGCTGTGGAGTCGTAGCTGAGATGAATCTGTGCTGCACTTTATGTACATGCTCAGTAGTGACCAGTGCTGTGGAGTCGTAGCTGAGATGAATCTGTGCTGCACTTTATGTACATGCTCAGTAGTGACCAGTGCTGTGGGGTCGTAGATGAGATGAATCTGTGCTGCACTTTATGTACATGCTCAGTAGTGACCAGTGCTGTGGGGTCGTAGCGGAGATGAATCTGTGCTGCACTTTATGTACATGCTCAGTAGTGACCAGTGCTGTGGGGTTGGAGTCAGGGAAATGTCAGTCGGAGGTTTGGCTTACTGACTCCACAGCCTTGGCGGTAACATGACCACTGGGCTGCTTGTAGCAGTTTGATAACATCACTGTTTTATCTGCCGTAGATCTAGCAATTCTATGAATGTTGAGATCTGTGTAACCCTACCCCCACCACTGATTGGCAGCTTTCTTTGTACATTGTGCATAGGCAGAAAGCTGCCAATCAGTGGTTGGTTATACAGAGCTCACGACTCTGGAGAACTAAATTGCAGCATGCTTACTAGTTCTCTAATGATAATCTCCTGATAAAACAATGATTTTTGTCAAGAACGCAGCAAGCAGCCGAGTACATGACACATCACTGTAAACAGTGTCTCAGCCCCTACACTATGCTGCTCTCAGATTATGTGGCAAATACCTGGCGACATATTCCCTTTAAGAACAAGGAGCCTGTGACATATGGGGGAAAAAAGGCTATTTGTAATCCAGAGGGGAATTTGAGTCCTTGTAGTGAGTTGCTCTATGATGTAAATGTTGATAGGGGAACACTTTGTGGCAGGGTTTGGGGATGGTGTCCTGGTCTGGTACTGGTTGCACTTAATTGCGCTAATGGTGACATTTAGGTGGAAAATATTGACGTCTGTTATTCTTCTAACTCTGTGGGTAAATTGTTCTATATTTCTATTTTTCAATACTGTAGTAATATCACACTTCTGAAATACACTGGAAGATGACAAATGATGGCTTGGCTGCAATTTATGGAACATCTGCTGCTTCTGGAGATTACTAATTTTGGAACTCCTACTTACTAAAAAATCCTTGGCACTGCGTCATTTTCATGTACACGTATCACAACGATTCGGTGGAAACAGTCAGTTGTAACAAGGTGCCGATCCCATCATATCTGGCCATTGGCTTATTTATCTCCGCTTCTAACTGCTTGCTCATGTCTATCAGTGATGAATTGGCACCTTTTTTGTACATGTTTTATATGGAACTACTACTCTCATCTGTGTCTGTGTTTTTATCCTGAAGGGGCCAGTCCAGTCCCGTTACAAGTTTTTTTTTTTACATCTCTATATTTTAATATCCATATTCTCCATTTTCCTCTGAATTTATTCACTATGCTGTGTTGTTCTTCCTTTTTTATGAGGAATTTATACATTTATTCATATTCTTCTACCATTCTAAATTATCCAAGTATTTCAAAGTATAGAACAAAAGCCACATTTGACTATTTTACCTAAACTTATTGTTATATTTCTATTTTGCAGTCTTTACCTTAAAGAAGCACTCCTCCTCCCATCAAAATTTTTATACTCTTAATATATAGCAATCAAATTATATGGCACTGTGTACTTACAATTGCTCATTTTGCCTTTCTACCCAGTTAATTCTTCTCTTTTCTCTGCTCTAAGGAGAACAGGCAGTCTCTTGTCCCTGCATTTATCATTCCCCTCTTCTCCCCTGACCCAGCCGCTCGTCTCCTCCCCCTACCAGGGACTTGTAAGGTTTTACCTATAACGAGTGGCTATTTAATTTAGCCACTTCAGGATTTTCAAACCCTTTAGTGATTTAAAAAAAACAAGTAATAAAAGACTGAACATATGCACAGCAATGTCATTTTTACATTACTGTGCATTACACTCATTCTCTGCAGCGTTTGCACTTAGGCTAAACCCACACAAACAGGTTCAGTATCAGTTTTTCATGCATTTTTAGGGGGCCAAAGTCAGAAGTGGATCCGGTATATTTACCATTATTTGTCAATCTACTCCAGACTTGGGCTCAATAGTGGCATGTGTGATTACAGCCTTATCGGTACAGCTTTCTTAAAGGTGAATTACCATGATAGTAAGAGATGGCATATCAATTATCCCGACACAGTGCCTGCAGTTTGTGTAGATCTGCAGCATATACTTATAAAGAGTCAATGGCGGTCATCAAGCCTTCTCCCAAAGCTTGTCCTCATTGGGTGTGGATATTTGGTAATGCGTTTCCTCCAGAAGAGTGCTTTAACCCCTCCAAGCTCAGGACAAGCTTTTACAGATGACTAATAACTGCAATTCTAGAATACCCTTATAAATCCCCAGTCATCCAACGTGCGGGTCCTGAGTCACTCCAAGAGGCCAATTACGCTCCTCAGCAGATTTACTGTTCCCTTCAGGCACTGATTGCCGGAATAGATATTATCCTCACGAGGAGGATTGATGAATGTCATATAACTTCCTGTGTGCACAGACCTCTATAATTGGAGTATTATTCTATGGAGACTGTCTGTAATTGTGATATAGCAGTATGCTTCCTAAAATGTAAATATTTGGATTGTGATTAGGAATAAACTCGACTGGATATCAAAGTCTGCAAAGAATTCACACGGTGAATATCAGGAATGTTCTACAATGATTACATACATTGAGAATAGCAGATTTCCTCTGATGCGTAAAGTTTGGCAAAAAAATGTGAAAAATTCTCTAGTATCTAGTTGTATAATTACCACATTTATTACGTGGGTAAAACACTGGGGTCCTGCTCCCACGCCTCCCTATACCTACCAGGTTGTTTCATTATTTGTTTTCTACCCTCTTGGATTTATGCTATTATTTTCTCTAATATTCTGTTTCCCATGTATCAGGCCTTTCTTCATGCTGTTTTCTTCCAATGTCTGCTCTGGGGTGTACAGATCTGCACTGTACCTTTCCATTTCAGCATACACAGGCAGGGAGGTATATACACGACTATATCCATCTTATATGCACTTATGAAGACTAAAGTTTCTTTCTTTGTATTTTTTTTTTTTTCAAAAGAGGTTTGATTTCACCAGACATGAACTATCTATACTGTACTGCTAATATCTAGTTAGACTGAGAATTGTTCTTGACCGTTAGCTACGTTCCCACGATGAGCTTTTGGTGCGTTTTTGATGTTGCAGAAATTCTGCACCATAACTTCACCTTGGGTTTTTTTTTTTTTTTTTTTTTTTTTTAACATGGCTTTTTATTGTGTTGTTGATGCTGCACTTTTTGGTGTCATGCTTTAAATAAAGCTGCTTTGTATTTTATACTTCTTGGATTTTTACTTTGACAAAACTGAACTGAAATACTTAGGTGCAGATAACATGCATTTTTGTTGCCTTTCTGCTGCGGATATGCACTAAAGGTGAATGTGCGTTTTTTGGCTGCAGATTTTTCGCATCTAATGTAAGTCTAAAGGGAAAATATGCGCAGAAAACTCAGCGTACCCGCAAGATAAATGGACATGCTGCGGATTTAAAACAAGCACCACAGATTAGTTTTACGCAGCGTTAAAAATGAGATCAGTGGGGATGAGATCTCTATAAATCTGATCCACTTTACTGGAACGGTAAGAAGATGCGGTTTTGTCGCAAGAAAAACAGTCAAAAACTCATCATGGGAACATAGCCAAATGGAGCTCGTCCCTTCCCAAAAACTGGCCTAAGGGGCACAACTTGTGGCTTTACATCACTCTGTGCAGCGGATACACTCCCAATATTATTGACGTTCTTGTTATGAAAGTCGCGTATCTCTTGTGCAGAGAACCGAGTGCTCTCATGGCTCAGTGGTCATATTCCTGGTCCGTGTATAAATCACAACACCCAAACTGCTAGCCTCATAGCATGTACGACACATCCTTACACTGAGCAATGCCAGACCTGCGAGATGCATGAGAACTGCGTATTCTAAGTCCTGTACTAAGGACGTTTTTTTTTTTTTTACTTGGCTTCTAGCGCAAGTCCTGTTCCAAAATCTACATGAAAAAAATTCTTTGAATACTCTTTGAATAAGCTTCCTACTAAGTTCAATTTGGAAAAACACATATAGTAAAAATGATGCTGGTTTTATTTCACATGGAAATAGCAACACGCCAAACAGCATATCAAATATTTTTTTTTTTTTTAAATTTCTTTTTACAATGATTCGTCAGCCAGAAAAATCCAGGTAAAAACAATTGAAGGGGTTGTCATTTGAACAAAATTGCACTATTTGCCTCCTATAGACGCTGTACTACACTATCCACTGCTGGGGGCAGAATGAAGTAACGGGGTCGGCCACATTATCTTCATTGTATCAGATGTGTTGGGGGCATGATTTTGTGGCACTTACTATTATATAGATATGACAGGTTCTCCTCCTGCTCTTGTTAGTGCGCCTTTCCTCACAGACTGCACAGAACGCCGGTCCATACAATCGCAGCTGGTGGAGAAACAGGTGACCAAACCCATCTGTCAACCTCCTCCAATAGAAAAGCAGTTTTCTTATGTGAGGTTTTCTATTGGAGGAGCTGATGGACAGGTCTGGTCACATGCTTCTCCACCAGCTGCCATTGTATGGACCGGAATTCTGTGCAGTCTGTGAGGAAAGCGGCACTAACAAGAGCAGGAGAAGAACCGGTCATATCTATATAATAGTAATTGCCACAAAATCATGCCCCCAACACATCTAATACAATAAAGATAATGTGGCCGACCCCGTTACCTCATTCTCCAGCCAGCAATAGCCCGTGTTATACAGAGATTAAGAATAATGACCAGCAGGGACCACAGGATTTAGAGGGGTAGTTTGAGGGACATTGCTTTTTTTTTATCGCTTTTTATTCTGCTGTGAGGTAGGATGTATGAAAAGACGGCATTGTTCCAAGTTTTCTATTCTTTACCTGTTAGCGTTAGGTATTAACACGACCGAGCACTGCCCATAAAAACAAAGCTTGATCAAATATAGCGGGATAAATTTCAAGTTGATAACTATGTACGGCCTCCGACTGATGGTCTACTCTAAAATATCTAAATGGCCCCTTATAAAAAAAAAAAAAAAAAAAAAAAAAGGTTCCCACTCCTGATCTAAAAGCACTGAGCTGACCATTTTTCAGGCATTATCTGCTACAAAGCTGCTCCATACTTTACAATACAAGGTAATGAGATGGCCACAAAACTCCTGGTCCATTTGTTTTTAAACGTTTTCCATTGCTTAAATAAGTTAAAAAAAAAAAAGAGAATTGCTAAAAAAACACTTAAATCGTTAACAAAAGCTTTCAGAAATCATTAAGAAAATGGAATTAAAAAATGCTTCAGGGCAGACAACGACCACCAAGAAAATGTCAGCATTTCATGAAGCGGTTTCTGCTTGAAAAATTGGATGTTTTTGCCTGGCTGAAAAACTAATTGTATGAACATCCCTTACACTGATCCGTTTGTTTCCCGGGTGGTAAGATTACCAACAGAGGTGTCTCGCAGCATCTTGCACCGTCGACACATTAAAAACGCATTATTGTATATGGTGATGGCAGATCAATTTAAATAAAAACAAATGAACATCTGAAAAGGCTAGCCAAACATGATGGGAACCTGCCCTATTTGTTTAGAGAAGTAGTTTAGAAGCCAGCTGTGGAGATGGAAGTGAGGTACTGCTATTATTAACCCCTTCATGACCAAAGGTATCTTCTTTTTCTGCTCCCCTTCTTCCCACAGCCATAACTTTTTTATTTTTCCGTCAATATGGCCATGTGAGAGCTTGTTTTTTGTGGGACATGTTATACTTTTGAATGACACCATTGGTTTTACCATATCATGTACTGGAAAACGGGGAAAAAATTCCAAGTGCGGCGAAATTGCAAAAAAAGTGCAATTCCACAGTTGTTGTTTTTTTACCATGTTCACTAAATGCTAAAACTGACCTGCCATTATGATTCTCCAGGTCATTGCGAGTTCATAGACACCAAACATGTCTACGGTAGGTTCTTTTCTATTTAAGTGGTGAAAAAAAAATCCAAACTTTGGCTAAAAAGCGCCATTTTCCGAGAACTGTAGCGTCTACGTTTTTCGTGATCTTGGGTTGGGTGAGGGTTTATTTTTTGCATGCCGAGCTGACATTTTTATTGATACCATTTTGGTGCAGATATGACCTTTTGATCGCCCATTATTGCATTTTATTGCAATGTAGCAGCAACGAAAGAAAACAAACATAGTTCTGATATTTTTGAATTTTTTTCTCATTACGCCATTTAGCAATCGGGTTAATTCTTTTTTTTTTTTTTTTTTTTATATTGATCGGACGTTTCTGATCATGGAGATACCAAATAAGTGTATATTTGATTTTTTTTTATTTTTATTTTGAATGGGGCAAAAGGGGGGTGATTTGAACTTATCTTTTTTTACCTTAATATTTTTAAAAAACATATTTTTTTTTTATTCTTTGCATGCTTCAATAATCTCCATGAGAGACTAGAAGCTGAAATTGTCTGATCAGCTCTGCTACACACAGGCAATGATCGCCTGTACGTAGTAGAAATGCTCACTTGCTATGAGCACCGACCACCGGGCGGCGCCCATAGCAATCTGGCTATGACAACCATAGAGGTCTGCTGGAGACCTCTGGTTGACATGCCAACCCATCAGTGACCCACAATCACGTGACGGGGTCACTGATGGGCGGGATTTCCGGAGCGCTTACCGGAAGCACGAGTTAAATGCTGCTGTCGGAGATTGACAACGGCATTTAACAGGTTAACAGCTGCGGGTGGATCGCAATTCCACCCATGGATGTTAGAGGCACATGTCAGCTGTTCAAAACAGCTGACATGTGCCAGGAAAGATGTGGGCTCACTTCTGGAGACCACATCAAAGGGAGGGAGTCCGACATTGGCGTACTATTATGCCCAACGTCGGAAAGGGGTTAAAGAGCTAGTTGGACCCAAAATCCACTGCCAATCCTATTGCTAGTTTGTAGAAGACCTTTTTCTTCAAGCAGTGACACAGGCAAAAGTCTGCATCTTTCAAGAAAACCATGATTTTTATGCAGGAAAATGCTTCTTTGCAAGCAGCGAAGTCTCAACTGTTTGCCAGCTGTTTCTTGGCCCAGTCTTGACATTTCAACACCTTGACACCTGGACCCGTGGAGGCGTTGAACACGCGAAACGGCCGTCGTCCTTTTTCCCTGCACACCTCCTCTCCCTGCCTGTCCCCCACGATTTCCTTTAATGGAGATTAAATAAAGAAGTTCACAGCACATGAGTGAGTGCCGCATCATTTCTTTTTTGCTTACTTGACATTTCAACTTCTGTGTCTTGTTGATTAGTGGTCGGGTTTCAGCCTCCATTACCTTGGTCTTGTGGCTGGGCTCTCCAGAGAGGTTGGAGTTATGGACAGGGTGGATAAAAATCATGATTTTTTTAAAAAAATCAAAAAAATCGGATTTTTTTGATTTAAATCGGATTTTTTTGATTTAAATCGGATTTTTTTGATTTAAATAGGATTTTTTAATCAAGTTGTACACAAGCAAAACTTTGTCTTTTTGCAAATCAAATTATTTTACACAAATAAAATATTAAAACAGTTGATGATTATGAAACCTAATAATTTTTATTTGCACTATTACACAATCAGAATTGAACTACAGAGAGTAAGTACTTTTTAACAATAGCCTATCTCTAACTTTTGAAGTAAGCAAACATCTTCAGTGATACATCAGTCCTTTAAGCCTACTGTTTATTTAGGACTTTTAATAGGAAAACTAGTTGTCCTGCTTTAGCAGTTCCTAAGCGGTTTCGGACTGTTGTGTGCACAAAACCAAATGAAGAAAACAATCTCTCTACTCCTGCCGATGAAGCCGATGCAGTCAGTAGCTGAGTAGCTACATTTATTTTCGCTGGAAGAACAAGCTGTGGGGGGTTCATTGACATTAGTTGTATCACTATCAACATCTTCATTTCCCTTCTGGTTGCAGTTTTCATAATGTGATTTCAAACGGCAAACAAGTCCTTGGATATCCTTTTGACAGTATTTGCACTTTGCTCTCCACCTTTCTTTCCAAGCTCTGCTGGCATCTCAACAAAATGAACCCAAATAGGGTCTCTCTTATGACCTGCCATGGCTCACGCAGATCACTTCTGAAGTTTGATTGTTACTACAGCCAAGTACTGCTGACTGACTATCCAACAAGTTTGGGCATGTCAACTGAATGGAAAAAGAAACTGAAACCAAGCTACAGAAAGTGAAACCAAGCTAGAAGTGTGGAGTTAATTGAACAATGATTGAAAGTTTTAGATTTTAATCGTGATTTATATTAAAAAAATCTTTTGATTTAAATCAGTGATTTAAATCATGATTAAAATCACGATTTAAATCGATCTGATTTAAATAGAAAAAAATCATTTGATTTAAATCATGATTTAAATCGTTGATTTAAATCGGCGTGATTTAAATCAATCCACCCTGGTTATGGAGTATCAAAGCACTGGAGGATAATGGGTTCCTAGTGGCATCATGTTTTGATTCATCTCAAATCTTTGGCAGTTGCCGTATTTTGCGTTTAAGACGCACCCCAAATTTTGAGGAGAAAAATAGGAAAAAAACCTTTTTTTAATAAAATGGTGGTGCTTCTTATAATCCATGCATCTTTTTGCTTACGGCTGGTGTCACACTGGCGACAAAATCGGACGACTGCAATACGATGAAATATCGCATTGCAGTCGGACCTATGTTAATCTATGGAGCAGCTCCCAGTATCAGGTTTTTTGTGGTCCTTTTTAAACGTCCGAGTGCAATCGCAGCATGCTGCGATTGTCACCGATTGTGGGTCGACTATCGCCAATGCAAGTCTATGGGAGCGATGAAAAATCGGATTACAAACGGACCGCACGTGTGACTTGCGATTAAATCGCACCGGTGTCCTTTAGAAAAGCCGGCAATTCATCCCCGGCTATACTGTAAAATCACACTGACAGCTTTAATAAAGAATAGAATCAATACATATACACACATAGAATATATATATATATATATATATATATATATATATATATATATATATATATATATGTCATTGTGACATGTATATATACATATATTTAGGCTATGTGCACACGTTGCGGAATTGCCATGGAAATTTCCGTGGCAATTCCGCACCTCCCTGCCGCGGGAAATCCGCATATTATAGGTATGCGTATTCCCGCTAAACACTAGCGTTTTACAAGCGATCTGACAGGTTGGTCACACGAGTCAAACAAGTGTTTGACTCATGTGACCAACTTTTTACTATTGATGCCGCCTATGTCGCATCAATAGTAAAAAGATCTAATGTAAAAATAATAAAAAAAATAATAAATAATGATATTCTCACCTTCCGGCGGCCCCCGCAGCCTTCCCGCCTCCCAGCGACGCTCCCGGCAAGTTCCGTTCCCAAGAGTCCTTTGCGACAATCATCCCGATGACGTCGCATCTCGCGAGACCGCTACGTCATCTGGGTAATCTCGCAAAGCATCACTGGGAACGCGATTGCCGGGAGCGTCGCTGAAGGGGGAAAGCTGCGTGGGACGCCGGAAGGTGAGAATATCATTATTTTTTATTTTAATTATTGTTTTTACATGGATATGGTACCCAGGGCTTGGAGGAGAGTCTCCTCTCCTCCAGACCCTGGGTACCATCCGCACATGAACCGCTTACTTTCCGCATGGTGGGCACAGCAACATGCGGAAAGTAATTGGTTCAATGCATTCCTATGGCGGCGGAATCGCCGCAGTTCCGCAAAAAAGAATGAGCATGCTGCGGATTCTCCCGCGATGCGATTCCGCCGCCGAAAAAACCCGCAGCATGTGCACAGCATTGCGGAATCTCATAGGTCATAATGAGTTGTATTGTGTAAGCGGTTTTGCGGCGTTTCCACCGCGAAAAACCGCGGCAAAACTGCAACGTGTGCACATAGCCTTATAGTTCTTACACTTCTACATACTGTAATAGCCGCTAATTCAATTGCCGGCTTTTGTGAAATCACAGAAGCCGACATGAAATGATACATTGTTTCCACACAGTTAACCATGTCATTTCATGTATTTTTATATATGGTTTAAACTTACAATTACATCAGTGTATGTGTGCAAAATTGCAGACATGTAGGGGTTAATTAAAGGTATAAATTCGTTGAAAAAAAATGCGTGGGCACCCGCTGTATTTTCTCCACCAGACAGACAAAGCCAGCGAGTGGGGGCAGATAATAATAGCCTAGGAAGGGTACATTTTTTTTGTGCCCCCCTGGCTACTAACATCTGCCCCCAGACACCCCAGAAAGGGCAAATCTATAATTAGATTAGCCCTTTCTGGTACTTTGCCCGTCTATTCCCATTGCCCTGTAGCGGTGGCGAATGGGTTAATAAGGGGTTAAAGCCACCTTGCTATTGAAAGGTCACTTTAAGCCAGTTTAATAATTGAGAGCTGTCAATTAGACAACTATCAATTATTAATCCTATTGTATGAAAGAAAAATCAAACACACACACTTTAATAAAACAGAAGTTTAATGAAATAATCACACAGTTTTTGACCATATTTTATTATCGTGCTAAAACCATTTCCTGTAATAAAAATAAAATAAAAAAGCAAAATTATTCTTACCAATCTGATGCACAGTCAGGTCCCACGCTGTAATCCATCAGAAAGGGTTATGTTACAGCTCGCAGAGAGCTAATGCTGTCTACTAGCTGTAACACCCTGAATGAATAACTTCCTCTCCCAGCGAAAGGAGAGGATGTGATTAATGAGTGAAGCTTAATTGATTTATTGCCACTTTCACTTCAGTGACCTGACCTAAAGTGAAAGTGGGATGCAATCAATTAAGCTTCATTCATTAATCACATCCTCTCCTGTCACCGGGAGAGGAACTTATTCATTCAGGAGCTTTCAGCTGAGCAGCAAGCATTAGCTGTGCTGCTTGGCTCAAAGCTAGTTAACCCTTTGTGAAGGATTACAGCGTGGGACGTGACAGATCGCCAGATAGGTAAGGATAATGTTGTTTTATTATTTTTTCTTTATTTTAGGAGATCAAGGGCTTCGCACGGATTAAGAGTAAAATAAAAGATGGTCAAAAAAATGTGTTTTTATTTCATTAAAATTATTTATTCTTAAAGTGTGTGTTTTTTTTTTTTTTTACTTCAATAGGATTAATAATTGATAGTTGTCTAATTGACAGCTCTCAATTATTAACCTGGCTTAAAGTGACCTTTCAATTGCAAGGTGACTTTAACCCCTTATTAACCCATTCGCCACAGCTACAGGGCAATGGGAATAGACGGGCAAAGTACCAGAAAGGGCTAATCTAATTATAGATTTGCCCTTTCTGGGGTGTCTGGGGGCAGATGTTAGTAGCCGGGGGGGCTGTTGTGAATGGGTTTGAGATGAGTTCTGAGCAGAGGCTCCCTCTGGTGGTTACAAGCGGTACTAGTGAGGATTGTGAGGACTGGGAATCAGGTGTTACTGATTGGTCTTATATAAGGGAGTCATTTTCCCATCAGGGTTGCCGGTGATCAATTGTTCTGGTCTGAATCCTTCTTTCCAGTTTCCCTTGTAGTCTGCTGTGTCGTGTCTGCATCTCCTGCTATCAGATAAGACAATTTCTTATTTTGTTTTTTTGCTATATTTTTGCATTTTTACCTGCACTCCTCAGCTACCGTAACATAACAGTATCACCGGCCATAAAAATTGTATGGTACTCACAGAAGGGAAAAAATATTTTGAAGGAAGAAAAGTTGTCAGAGATATTTTTCTGTTTGTTGCATTTTTTTTTTTTTTTTTCCCTCTGTATCTCTGGGTGCTGGGGAGGATCTTTTCTCCCAATGGAGTTTGCACAGTTGTCTGGCCGTGTGGATCAGCTTGCCACTGAGGTTCAGAGTATTGCTGCATATCTTGCTAGGTTGCCTGTTGTGGAACCTAGGATCCCCATGCCAGATTTGTTTTTAGGGGATCGAGCTAAGTTTCAGAATTTCAAAAATAATTGTAAATTGTTTCTTGCCTTAAAATCTAAGTCCTCAGGAAACGCAGCGCAGCAGGTTCAAATTATCATCTCTCTCCTGCGCGGCGATCCTCAGGATTGGGCTTTTTCCCTGATACCTGGGGATCCTGTTTTGAGTGATGTTGATGCATTTTTTCAGGCTTTGGGGTTATTGTACGATGAGCCTAATGTCACTGATCAAGCTGAAAAAGCCTTGTTGGCATTAAATCAGGGGCTTGATGACGCTGAGTTATACGGTCAGAGATTCCGTAGGTGGGCAGTCCTGACCAAGTGGAATGACGACGCTTTGGCGGCCCTTTTCCGGAAGGGTCTGTCGGATAATGTAAAGGATGTTATGGTGGGATTCCCTGTCCCCTCTGGTCTCAATGATTCTATGTCATTAGCGATTCAAATTGACAGACGTTTGCGTGAGCGGAGAAGTATGCGTGGAGTGTTGTTGCCTTGTGAGCCAGCTGCTGAGCCCATGCAGTGTGATGGAGTGGTGTCTGGGGCACAGCGTCATGAGTTTCGAAAGCGCAATGGGTTATGTTTCTACTGTGGTGATGCCTCTCATGCTATTTCAGTCTGCCATAAGCGGGGAAGACATTTTGCACGCTCAGTTGTCTTGGGTAGTGTTCAGACTAAGTTTTTATTAACTGTCACTCTGATATGCTCTCTGTCCTCATTTTCTGCTCAGGCTTTCGTTGATTCTGGAGCAGCTATTAACCTGATGGATTATGATTTTGCTAAACGTTGTGGGTTTCCCTTGATACCCCTACAGAAGTCTATTCCTTTACTGGGGATCGATTCTACCCCTTTGGCTGAGAATAAACCCCAGTTTTCTACTCAGGTGATAATGAGGGTTGAACCTGATCACCAGGAGTGCTGCAAATTTTTGGTTCTATATAATCTGCATGACATTATAGTGCTGGGTTTCCCTTGGTTACAGTCTCATAATCCTGTTTTGGATTGGAAATCTGTGTCTGTAACCAGTTGGGGCTGCCAATGTGTTAATACCAACACTCCTGTTTTTTCTGCCTCCCCCCAGGCTGAGGATGTTCCTGACTTTTTGTTTGATTTTTCTGATGTGTTTAGCGAAAGTAAATCTGCATCCTTACCTCCCCATAGGAGCTATGACTGCGCTATTGAATTAGTGCCAGGTAGTAAATTCCCTAAAGGTCGCCTTTTTAACTTGTCTGTACCTGAACATGACGCTATGCGGTCTTATATCAAGGAATCATTGGAGAAGGGTCATATCAGACCATCCTCTTCACCCTTAGGTGCCGGTTTTTTCTTTGTGGCCAAAAAAGATGGTTCATTAAGGCCGTGTATTGATTATCGTCTCTTGAACAATATTACTGTGAAATATCAATACCCGTTACCCTTGATTTCTGACCTGTTTTCCAGGGTGAAAAACGCTACTTGGTTTACCAAGCTTGACCTCAGGGGGCGTATAACCTTATTCGCATTAAGCACGGGGATGAATGGAAGACGGCATTTAACACCCCTGAAGGGCATTTTGAGTACCTTGTGATGCCCTTTGGGCTCACTAATGCTCCTTCCGTCTTCCAGTCCTTCATGAATGACATTTTCAGGGATTTTGTGGACAAGTTTCTGATTGTTTATTTGGATGATATCTTGATTTTTTCTAATGACTGGGACTCTCATGTGAAACATGTTCGAACTGTATTCCAGATTTTGAGAGAGAATGCTCTGTATGTGAAGGGATCAAAGTGTCTTTTTGGCGTACAGAAGATCTCATTTCTGGGATTCATTTTGTCCCCATCTGTTATTGAAATGGACCCGGTCAAGGTTCAGGCCATCTGTGATTGGGTCCAACCTACTTCATTAAAGGCTCTTCAGAGATTTTTGGGTTTTGCCAATTTTTATCGTAAATTTATTGGTAATTTCTCGGTTATTGTTAAACCATTAACTGATTTGAGCAGAAAGGGTTCTGATGTGGTGAATTGGCCTCCTGAGGCAGTCTCTGCGTTTCAGGAACTTAAGCAGAGATTCACTTCTGCTCCTGTTCTACGGCAGCCTGATGTTTCTCTGCCATTTCAGGTGGAGGTTGATGCCTCTGAAATTGGGGCAGGTGCCGTTTTGTCCCAAAAAGATCCAGAGACCTCTAAAAGTAACCCTTGTGCCTTTTTCTCTCGAAAATTTTCTCCTACTGAACGTAATTATGACGTGGGTAATCGGGAGTTATTGGCCATGAAGTGGGCTTTTGAAGAGTGGAGACATTGGCTGGAGGGAGCCAAACATCAGGTGGTGGTCCTTACGGACCATAAGAATCTGGTCTATCTGGAATCTGCCAAGCGACTCAATCCTAGACAGGCCAGGTGGGCCTTGTTTTTCACACGTTTTAATTTTGTGGTTTCCTTTCTTCCTGGCACTAAGAATGTTAAGGCGGATGCCCTCTCGAGGAGTTTCCTTGCGGACTCTCCTGAGCTATCTGATCCCTCTGTTATTTTGAAGGAGGGTGTAGTTCTTTCCGCCATCTCGCCCAATTTGAGACTTGCTCTGGAGGGGTGTCAGGAGGATAGGCCCGAGCGCTGCCCTGTTGGAAAATTGTTTGTCCCGGGCCAATGGAAAAAGAGTGTGATGTCTGAGATTCATTGTTCCGCATTGGCTGGGCATCCCGGAATTTTTGGTACCAGAGACTTGGTTAGTCGGTCCTTTTGGTGGCCTACCTTGTCTCGCGATGTCAGGGAATTTGTGCAGTCCTGCGGGACTTGCTCTCGCTCCAAGCCTTGCTCTCGCTCTAGTGGTTTGTTGATGCCATTGCCTGTGCCCAAGAGACCATGGACCCATATCTCTATGGATTTCATTTCCGATCTTCCTGTTTCTCAGAGAATGACCACCATCTGGGTAATTTGTGATAGGTTTTCCAAAATGATACATCTTGTGCCATTACCTAAGTTGCCTTCCTCCTCTGAATTGGTGCCGTTGTTCCTTCAGCACGTGGTTCGTTTACACGGCATTCCTGAGAACATTGTGTCTGACAGAGGAGTCCAGTTTGTTTCCAGATTTTGGAGGACTTTTTGTTCTAAACTGGGTGTTCAATTGTCTTTCTCCTCGGCATTTCATCCTCAGACCAATGGTCAAACTGAGAGAACAAACCAGACATTGGAGACTTATCTAAGATGCTTTGTGTCTGCTGATCAGGATGACTGGGTCTCTTTTTTGCCTTTGGCTGAGTTTGCTCTTAATAATAGGGCTAGCTCTGCCACTTTGATGTCTCCGTTTTTCTGTAATTCTGGGTTTCACCCTCGATTTTCTTCAGGACAGACGGAGGCTTCTGTCTGTCCAGGTGTTGACTCTGTTGTTGAGCGTATGCAGCAGATTTGGGACCAGGTAGTGGAGAGGTTGTCCCTCTCTCAGGAGAAGGCCCAGCGGTTTGCTAACCGGCATAGGACTGATGGTCCTCGGTTTAAAGTGGGGGACTTGGTCTGGTTGTCCTCAAAGAATATTCCTATGAGAGTAGCATCTCCTAAATTTAAGCCTAGGTTCATTGGACCTTATAAGATCATGGAGATTATTAATCCTGTTTCTTTTCGTTTGCTTCTTCCAGGGACATTTAAGATCCATAACGTGTTCCACAAGTCCTTGTTGAAGAGGTTTGTTGAGCCAGTGGTTCCTGCTGCTGTGCCTCCTGACCCTGTTTTGGTTGAGGGCAATCTGGAGTATGTGGTTGAGAAAATATTGGATTCTCGTTTTTCTAGACGAAGACTCCAGTATTTGGTTAAATGGAGAGGTTATGGTCAGGAAGACAATTCTTGGGTGTTTGCTTCGGACATCCATGCTAGGAGACTTATCCGTGCGTATCATAGAACTCATCCTGACCGACCTGGTTGCTCAAATGAGGGTTCGGTGACCCCTCCTCAAGGGGGGGTACTGTTGTGAATGGGTTTGAGATGAGTTCTGAGCAGAGGCTCCCTCTGGTGGTTACAAGCGGTACTAGTGAGGATTGTGAGGACTGGGAATCAGGTGTTACTGATTGGTCTTATATAAGGGAGTCATTTTCCCATCAGGGTTGCCGGTGATCAATTGTTCTGGTCTGAATCCTTCTTTCCAGTTTCCCTTGTAACCTGCTGTGTCGTGTCTGCATCTCCTGCTATCAGATAAGACAATTTCTTATTTGTGTTTTTGCTATATTTTTGCATTTTTACCTGCACTCCTCAGCTACCGTAACATAACAGGGGGCACAAAAAAATGTACCCTCCCTAGGCTATTATTATCTGCCCCCACTCGCTGGCTTTGTCTGTCTGGTGGAGAAAATACAGCGGGAGCCCACGCATTTTTTTTCAACGAATTTATACCTTTAATTAACCCCTACATGTCTGCAATTTTGCACACATACACTTATGTAATTGTAAGTTAAAAGCATATATCAAAATACATGAAATGACATGGTTAACTGTGTCTAAACAATGTATCATTTCATGTCGGGTCTGCACTTTCACAAAAGCTGGCAACTGAATTAGCGGCTATTACAGTATGTAGAGGTCTAGGAACTATAAATATATATATATATATATATATATATATATATATATATATATATATATATATTACATGTCACAATGACGTGTGTGTTATATATATATATATATGTGTGTTCTATGTGTATATATCTATTCTTTTTGGTGATTTAAATACTATTCATTTGGATCCATTATATGTCGGTTTTGCAAGCCTGCGAGAAAATCTCGTAAGTCGGATGTAAATCGGATGTTACAACTACGGTCAGATGCGACTAAATCGCATCTTTCCAGGAAAATCAGATGCCAGACGGATGACTGTTCATGACATTTTGCTGCGATAATCGACCGACTAAAACGGTCAGCTTTTTTAGTCGGTGTGTGTGACCCCAGCCTACCAGGGGTCGTGGCTGCGGTGAAGCGGGGTCCCAGAGTTGCTGCTGGAGGCAAGATTGGAGCGTTGCTGGAGGCTGCAGGCTGGGATGAGGGGGTGTTCGGTGGTGCGGGGGCTCTGCCGACATATTGTGAACGCCCAGAGCCCCCGCACTTACGTGGTTTACTGTGCGGTGGACTCTGGGAAAAATGGCTGCTGGGGCATGCGCAGATGGAGATCTCTGCACCAAGAATAGAACAAGGCAGCGTCTGCTAAGCATCTACTAGGTACAGGGCACATGCAATAGTGAAGCCTTTTCTGAGGCGAAATAGAATAAAAACACGGGTCGGGTGCTATAACCTGATGGGATCGGAAGATTTACTTAATACAGTTAAGAGTTCTGCAAAACCAAGAAAAATTTTAAGTTTTGCAGCCTTGTGATTCAGGTGATTACTGTAAGTTTTCATTTAGGAACAAGAAGGCATAAGGGGCAAAGGAAAATCGTAGGAGAGAATTATGTAAAGCAAGAATAAAAATATAATAAAGCTGGGGACCGGCTTTCTGTGCATGCAGTCTAAATGGATTACAAAAAATGATTCCCCTGGGACCTGTGGACGGAAGTCTTGTTACTAGGAGATGCTTCTTTTATGTAGCCAGATGCAGATAAACTCTCATTCTCGGTGGTGGTTTCCCATGATATACTGAGAGAAATTATATTTACCATTGGCATTTCTTTCTAATTTTAAGATTTTCAATAATCAATCCCGTCCCCCGGATCTTAATGTCACTGACAGGACATAAGACTTACATGTACATAAGTATGGAGATATTAAAGATAAAAAATACTCCAAACTTGACTACTGGAGAATAAAAAAAACTCAATACAAAAAGATGTAAAAAAAAAAATTAAATGCCCCCCCAAACATATTTTTAAAGCATTATTCCCCCAAAAACAAGTTATTCCTTAACCAGTGGATAGGCTATAATTTGCAGATCGCGGGAAGTCCCCAAGTTCAGGGCTTTAGAGTTTTGACTGTCCTAAATGGACATTGTCAATTGTTCTAACAGATCCCAATTAGGATAATAGAGGCATTTTTTTCACTTTTACATGAACTTTTACAGCCATAAAACTTGTGTATGTACCAAAATAATGGCTGGAGAACACCACATAGCAAAAGTACATGAGGTACCCAACTACATGGCCATCAGATGCGTTAGAGAGGGAGACATCTATATTCCATAAATATAACCTCACAGGAAACCCATTACGTTTAGGATATTCATTTAAAGATGTGGACTACCTCATGTCAATAGTTAAACCAGCCCCTTAGGATGGTTTGACACAATTTTGGGGAAAATAAAATGTCTTAAACGAGTTTTTCCCCATAAACAAAGCTTGCAGGCATATAAAATAACAAAGCTAGACCTTTTCCCACTCCAGTGCTGGTTCTACATCACTGCTGCAGTCAAGACGTCAAGTCCACAGAGTGCATCACCGCTGCAGCCAATCGCTGAGATCAGCAGTGATGAGCACTATCAACATGACGTCACCCTTGCAGTGGCAGAGACCCAAGGCTGGAAAGTTGGAAAGTGAATACCATTTGGCTTTGTTAGTTTACACGCCTGCAAAAGCGGAAAACCACTTTTTAACTTTTTTTCAAATGTGGATTGCCTTTTCCAATTTAGGGCCACAGCAGTGGATACAGGACTTTCTACTTCCAATGTATGGGTCCCACACCTAACGACCCCATAGATCAGCTGAAATCTGCTCTGGCATAATCTGGGTGTAAGTGATGTTTGGGGAGGAACACAGTAAACCTGTAAATTAATGGCCGTTGCCAAGTGTCTGTTTAGTGTAAGCAATGTATGGAGGTGCTGTGTACTATCACATACATCTTAGTTCTGGCTGCTGATGGAGAAGCTTTTGGTTTTTGATGGGCCATTTAGGTGTCACACCACAAATTTTTGGTTACTGATTAAGAAGAAATGTATATCTTTGTACCATGTTAGCCACTAGATAGAAAAAATATTACAATTTGAGAGTCCTCTGTGGTTGATACCTTTTAATGGCTAACTGAAAAGATGATGGTAAATAGCAGCTTTTGAGACTATTCAGGTCTCTTCATCAGGCATAGAATAACACAAAATCTGAAGAGTCACATATTTATGCACAAGAGGTCACCGGAATAATGCAATAATGCTCCTCAGACCATTTGGGGGCATCACAATCATTTACCAGACCTCAATCACAGGACAATAATACTATGACACCCTTATCTATGAACTGTTTCAATATTTACGGCCACAACTGTTTTCTCCCTGACCCACTTTGATAGTTCTGCTTCACATCACTTTTATCTATTGCGCTATTCCGATGTCCTCTTGTGCATAAATATGTGACTCTTCAAATTTTGCCTGATGAAGAGACCTGAGTAGTCTTGAAAGCTCGCAATTTAACATCTTTTCAGTTAGCCATTAAAAGGTATCAACCATTAAGGTCTTTCAAATTTTAATATTTTGGTTATTGATTGTCAAGTCCTAGGTAATCCTGTTAGAATTATGGTGTTCACACAAATGACAGTTAAGAATTTGTCTATAGCTCCTTTTTGCTACAAAAATTATTGGCCGATTTGTCTGATTTTGGCAAAATTTTGGTATAAAAATGTTTGAAATTTTGCTATTTATGCCAGTCCCGGTTTACTGACTGTTTGAGAGGTGGGGTGTGGCGAGGCCAAGCACAAATGGCAAATTTATCATAATTTACGCTATGTAAATGGCGTAAATTAGGACAGAACTCTTTTCTAGACCATGACTGGAGAAGATTCCTTGAAGTAAAAAATGACAGCTGAAACATGTGCCAAAATTAATCTAGAGGCTCATGCTTTTTAAAGCATTTGACACCTGTCCACTCTGAATCAAGACCGGCATACAAAACACCGCTCTTGATGAATCGGACCTTAGTGTCGCTCCCATCTTGACTCATTCTTACTCCATCAGGGAAGATGTGTACACCCATAACCATCGTCTTTTCCACAAGCTGTATCCACTGTGGAAAATGATCAGATAGAAATCAGAGCAATTCAGCGTTTCGGCCTGCTCAGTAAATCAGAAATGGCTGGCAATTAAGATAATCTCGTCTGCGTGCTGCCATACACCACCATTGATTTGTTTAAAAGCCAGATCTCGAATAAGGTACGGATCAATAATTTCCTCCCACTGGTGGCTTGACAAAAGGCAGCCTGTGATAAATACTGGCGATCGCTGTAGTTGATCCTAAGAAAATGCTAGTTATACATGCAAATGACATGGATCAAGTGAATGAAGCCGCTTCTTGGCCTGCTCCTCTTTAAACTACAGTTTACTGGCTCTTGAGGCCATGTAACCCTACCACCTAATCGTTCAGATCAGAGTTGGAAAAAGGAGAACAGAGAATTAAAGGGATTTTCCATATATAAAAATTAATGCTTTAGTGGAGATTCCAAGTTTAAAACGGGTTTTCCAAGATTAGGAAAATAATGGTTAAAGGGAGAAAATACCATTATGAAAAGAACCATTACTCATCTGACAAGTCCTCCTCAGCTCCAGCACCTCCATTCACATCCTCCAAGTCAATCTTTTCTTTATTTCGCAGCACCAATGACATGCCAGTGACCACTGCAGCCAATCACTGGCATCTAGGGTGCACAGTACAAAACACTGAGGGGCTGAATTACTGAGCACCAGTTCAATGTAGATATACTCCTACTACATAGACTGTGTGATGGCACCTTTGTCGCAAACATGACAGATTCTTTTCGATACGCTTTTGTTTTCTGGAAGCCATGAAGGACCATTGATGGGTAATTTTCTGTCCGTTCACATCATTCATATGTCCTTCTGTTTGGGGACCTAACCTTGATATTAACTGGAAGCCACAAGGAGTGGCTCTAACATATGTTTGCAGGCACCACAAGACCCCTGTTGAGCCCCTCGCCTTGGCTTCTCTTGTCTGTCATATCTGTCAGGTGAAGGCAGCCTAGCAAGTGATCTATAATAATCTATCTTCTTTATGGATGGTATATCCGTAATTATTGGCATATTGTAGATTCGTATGTTGAATGTGGAGGCACACCCAAAAAACTACCTGAACATCATCTGTATTAATGATATTGGGAAGACAGGTTTTGATAATTTGCAAAAGCTGTGGATAGTTTGACGTCTGTGACCTTTAAATTGGCTCACAGTTCTAAGTAACAGTCTCTGGATACGTTCAGAAAGCAGTTTTCCTATGGTGACCTTATCTTGCTTCTGTCACTGGACTTTAAAACATGATTTGCAGACATGAGTAATTAGATGTCTTGGACCTGATGAAAATGTGGCACTCGCTTTGAAAATCAGTCAAATCTGTAAGTCTTTTGAAGGTTTACTTAATCTCTGCTCTCCTCGCCCAATAGACAGTGCCCCTCCTGCTGCTGAGATCTCACACTGCTCAGTACAAGCTGCAGCTAGCAGTCAGTTTGGGACACCGGAGACTGAATATAATTATACACATGAGCTATTTCACTCTCTAGCTGGACTCCTAAAATGCTCTTCTTATACCAGTATTAGGCCGGGATCACACTTGCGAGAAACTCGCACGATTCTCATGCGAGTCTCTCACATGAACGCCTGGCACTGCCACCGACACTCTGACAGGAGCGCGCGGCTGCATAGAAATAAATGCAGCCACACGCTCCGGTTCGAGTGCCAGTGGCAGTGCTGGGTGTTGATGCGAGACTTGCATGAGAATCGTGCGAGTTTCTCACAAGTGTGATCCCAGCCTAATACAGATATTGACACTGATTTTTTTCAAAGTAAGTACACCAACATCATCAAGTCAGACTTTTATGCGGTGTGTACCTTTTGAAACCTGGTGACACATCTACTTTATGCTGTGCAGAATCCAAGACTTGCAGCAGCATTATGATAATGTCAAATATTATTTGATAGAAATTCAGAAAACTTGCACAAAAAAGTGCAGCTGATTTGATAAGCATATTGCACATCACCACTTTCTATTGTCAGTGCTCTTATACCAACCTAACAATGGAAATATGCTCTGTGCCTTATTTATGAAAGCTACAATGTAGAACGCTTCC
>JARQOD010000004.1:379932087-379956784 GCA_033576555.1 Oophaga sylvatica | reverse complement strand
GATGTCCATGGGTTCTAGACTTAAGGCAGTGATTGCCTCCAAAGGATTCGCCACAAAATATTGAAAATAAAAATATTTTGTTTGGGTTATGTTTATTTGTCCAATTACTTTTGACCTCCTAAAATGTGGAGTGTTTGTAAAGAAATGTGTACAATTCCTACATTTTCTAACACATATTTTTGTTCAACCCTTCAAATTAAACGTTACAATCTGCACTTGAATTCTGTTGTAGAGGTTTCATTTCAAATCCAATGTGGTGGCATGCAGAGCCCAACTCGCGAAAATTGTGTCACTGTCCAAATATTTCTGGCCCTGACTGTACATGGCTGAAATCATAGGTAGCGTCTGATACATGCAGCTCGTGGATCAGAGGACATATATGAGCAGTCAGGTTCCCTTTAACGCAAATGGCTTTGTTATGTGCAAGTCTCTGTATATAACTTTGTGGGGGTCTCATGTGGGAAGCTTCAATTTATTTGCTATTTGTGCCCTACATGGGTATATCACAGGAACATACTCAAAGCATATGACCCCTAGGATTTTGCTGCAAATAAAACAGACAAGTTGCATGTCGCGTGCAACTTGCATTAAAGTCTTTGGCAAGTTTACTGTTTGTGACCAGCGAGAGAAAATCCAATACATAGGGAAACTAGGGGCAGAAAAGGTCGCCATGTCAACCTAGCCTAACTGTTCATCTTTCCACAACCTTGCCAAGAAACTTATTCACAAGTGATACTATTACTCTACTGCTACAGTTACACCTTGTGATATATACTTATATATACTCAGGCTATGTGCACACGTTGCGGAATTGCCGCGGGAAATACACTTTTTTTTTTAAATGCGTATTCCCGCCAGAAACTAGCGTTTTGCAAGCGTAATTAGCTTGCAGAATGCTAGCGTTTTCCAAGCGATCTGTAGCATCGCTTGGAAAAACTTGATTGACAGGTTGGTCACACGAGTCACACACATGAGCCTATGCCGCATCAATAGTAAAAAGATCTAATGTAAAAATAATAAAAAAAATAATAAATCGTGCTATTCTCACTTTCCGGCGGCCCCCACAGCCTTCCTGGTCCTCAGCGACGCTCCCGGCCAATTCCGTTCCCAGGCGTCCTTTGCGACAATTACCCCAGATGACGTAGCGGTCTCGCGTGATGCTACGTCATATGGGGTCATTGTCGCAAAGGACGCCTGGGAATGGGATTGGCCCAGGAGCGTCGCTGAGAGGCGGGAAAGCTGCGGGGGACGCCGGAAGGTGAGAATATCATTATTTTTTATTTTAATTATTATTTTAACAGGGATATGGTACCCAGGGCCTGGAGGAGAGTCTCCTCTCCTCCAGACCCTGGGTACCATCCGCACATGAACCGCTTACTTTGCGCATGGTGGGCATAGCCACATGCGGAAAGTAAGCGGTTCAATGCATTCCTATGGCGGCGGAATCGCCGCGATTCCAGAAAAAGAATGAGCATGCTGCGTATTTTTCCGTAATGCGATTTGCCCGTGGAAAAACACGCAGCATGTGCACAGCATTGCGGAATCCCATAGGATATAATGAGTTACGTTGGGTAAGCGGTTTTGCCGCGTTTTTCGCGGCAAAAATGCTAACAATCCTCAACGTGTGCTATTTGTTGCGATTTTCCTAGGGCGGTTTGGAGCAGCAGCCGGTCCATGGCTACTGTGTTCGGTCACTTTACACTCCGGTGATTGCTTCTTTTGCACAAGTACTTTTAGGGGATGAGAAAGCCTAAGGCTATGTGCACACGTTGCGGAATGTTTGCAGAAATTTCCTGAGGAAAACTGGACTTTTTCCCAGAAAAAACGCATTTTGCGCGTTTTTGATGCGTTTTTGCCGTGAATTTTTCCTGAACATTCTAGGTCAATAATATAGTGCGAAATACGCAGATTTACCACGAAATTAATGAACATGATGCGTTTTTTCGCGGAAAAAACGCACCATGTGCACAAAAAATGGAGAATTCATTCTAAATAATTGGATGCTTAATTTATGCATTTTTTAAGCGTTTTTGCTGCGAAAAAACGTGAAAAATCCGCAACGTATGCACATAGCCTAAAGATGAAGAAAATCACAGTGCAAAGTTCACACTACTATATATAAAAAAAAATAATCGATTTCGGAAAACTATGATTTTTTTTCTTATTTGTAATCTGTGTTCAATCTGTTTTTATGTATAAGCTGTTATTACAAATTCACAGGACTACTTCGTGTTTTTTCTGTTAAAGAATTGTAATATCTGTAAAATTCAGATCTGATTTTTTTTATTTTTTTTTTTAATGTACCCAATGACTTTAATAAGAGAGTTTCATCCAACACACAGAATGCACCATTGCATACTGTGTTTTGTTTTCACGCACTGATATGGTTCGTGAAGGATTAAAAAAATAATAAAAACCACTCATCTATTTTGCATGATGGGTTTCGGAGTTAAAAATCCATGGAAAAAAACATGATGTGCACTATAGATTCGTTTTCCCATTCAAATGAATGTTATCTTTGTTGCAAGTGGATTTAAAGAACCTTTTTTCTATATGGATTTTGACGCCAAATGCGCACCAAAATTTTTTAACATACCCTGAAGGAAAATCCATATAAAAACTGCTTAAAATAATCTTCAAATAATCTTCCTATTGATCTTAATGGGAAAGCAACATTTTTTGTGATGTGGGTTTCTCTTTTTTTTTTTTCCAGAATTTGTATGCCAGTCTTGATGTAGGATGCTCCAAATGCACTAATTGGCAAGTACCTTACAATGAATTTTTTGCCCATCTTTCAGCTGCAGTGTCGCTACTGAGGGACTAGCATACATTTCTGTTGTAATTTATACCACTTATACATTTGAAGCATATTTTTAGTGCTTATTTAATCACTTTTAGCCAAAAGTAGTTTTTAATGGTTTATTAGAACATTTGTGTGTTGTCTTTTTAATGGCATTTTCCAAATTTTGTTTGTTTCAACTCCATTCATCAACGAAGAAACCGCAAGTAGTTTATAAAGCAAAAAATGCTGGCTAAATGATCAAAAAGACATATGGGCCTGTTTTGACCCTTCCCATTGACTTGTGCTGTAAACTACAGAACATCTTGAGAGCTGAACATACCATAAGAACGGTCAGCGCACTTCTGTAAACCACTTGTAATCTTCAGAAACCTGAAATGGTTAAAAGACAAAAAGACATTCAAAAGACTGATCATAAGAACAGCACGTCATATTACATAAAAATGAGCACTCAGCTTTTTCTGGGTGTGTTTTTAAGCAGGCTGAGAACCCTAATTTCAGCTTTGATTAAACTTCAGTGTCTGCAGAAAGGAGGAAGCAATTAAAATACTAAAGTACAATTTGTATAGGGGCTATACCCATTACACGGCTATGTCCTTAGCTTATACTGTTAGTTTGGGCTGACAGACTCCCTTTAAGGCTGCATTCACACAATGTTGACGCATCTGTGTTTTGTTCTTTTTTTCCTCGGACAGCGCACTGACCCATAGAGCTTCAGTGATCCACAAAGCCGGATCCTTGTCTCTGATCTGTGCAAAATACAAGGGCAAATACAGACGTCCATGAGACACTGATCGGACAGTGATGCACAGACCGGCTCGGCGTCTCCTGTCCCAAACTTGACAGGCTCATAGGCATATATAAGGCTGTCAGTTTTGGGCCAGGAGATCCACAACCAGTCCACACAGATACACTGATGTGTGACTGGTGCTTAGTTAGGGCCCCACAAAGCCGCATTGAAGGGGCAAAAGCCACCATGTGCCACCGCGTGTTTTAAACCTAATGTTCAATGACTGCACAATTATGCAGGTAAATAGAAGGTTTACCAGCATAACTGTGCGGCCATTTAACAATACATTTGTAAAAATCAACAGCCACGTGTTTTGATGGTTTTTGGACGCATTAATGACACCCCATGTGGAGTTTCCATTGAGGCCTCATTAAACACTACATTGGTGTCACAGGGCCCTCTTACCTTGACATGTTTGTATGTAAATCTTCCATCTTTCCACACATTAGGCCCTTTAATAACGCACACATTTTTTCTCGTCTCTGGGTTCACCATGGTGATTGATGGGGAGTCAAGATCTAGACCACGCAGACTGGTGAGCAGAAAGCAGATGCCAGAAGTATTTGCTCAGAGGTGACTAATGCTAAGCACTCATATTACTTCCAATACACTAGGCAGAACAAGCACACGCACTCCGCCAAGGCTACTGCTGCCGATGGCGTCTCTAAGGCAAGTAAGGCACAGAGACACGGCACAATATGGAGTGACATTGATTCTTCACAGCACAAGAAGTCATTCATCTCTCATTTAATGTCCCACTTACTCAGCCAATGCAGACTGTATAGGGTCAATTACTCGGTCCCATACAGCTTGTACGGTCCCATACAGTTGGCATGAGGAGATACTGTATGCTCCCATTAATGACTATCTAGGCCCATATCAAAGACGAAAATGAGCGAGCAGTTGCTTGTTTCTCACCGATCATGGCCATGGTTACTCATGCCAATGATCGAGGATGCTCGTTCGGTGATTAAGGCCTTCCGACCAGTGTGAGCAGGTTTCGGGATTCAGCGACGGACAGGAGACAGAGCAAGGGTTAATGCTTTTAATTAACAGGGGTATACTCCACGCAGGGAGATAAGTGGTTAAACGGGGAAAATGAGCAGCGCAAATGAAAAGTGCATAATGGGTTAAAGAGGGAACAAAAGTGGTCACAGTGCAGTTCTGTAAAGTGTAACTTATGCAAACAGGCGGTCTTCAGGCAGTAGGGTCCACGAAGCAAACGATGGCGCCAGCTACGGCTGGCTCGGGGGTTGATCCGGTGAGGTCCTGTAGACGACGATGTTCCGGGTCCCGGCGGCAGCGGTTAGGCTCTGCTTCCTTCTGCAGGGTCCTCAGTCCATATGTTGATGTGGCAGAAGGCGTACAGGCCACAGCACACTCTGAGCCCAACGTGGCTCAGTAAACATACACTGGGGAGTCAGGAAACAGTTCACGGTCACTCTCCCGGTCTCTTTTAGGCGGCACGTGCGCAACACTAACGGGGCCGGAGCATTTGGCAGCTTACCCTGCTGGGACCAACTGACACAAGTCCGTTCTATGCTCACAGTCTCTGTGGATTTCAGTGGGGACGCTCGGACGCGAGTCTGCGCTGCTACGGTACACGAAGGACGGAGCGCTCACTTCTCCTTCTGCGTGCTGTCTGTTCCTGCCAAATCTGACTGCTTCCTCGCGCACTGTGGCTGCTTTGGCTTAGCCACGCCCCGTGCTTCCCGGTGCAAAGGTTTGTCCGGTCCCCTAAGCTTTCCCCCTGCAACAGAGGAGACAGCCCTCGACAGTTCTGGATTCGGCGCAGAACAAGTACCCACGGCCCGGTCCTTCTTCCTACACTTGCTGGTCCGGGCCCGGTGACTATCCATGCTAGCGGTGAAGTCGGCCTTCTACAGATATTTCTATTTAGTTTGGACAAACACCAACTGTTCCACAGCTGACCTATTCCCATACCTCCCCCAATATACTTTATCACAAGGCCCAAATCTCTGCAGAGATACATGCAGGTTTCCTCATCACTGGGAGCCAATAGAAGACATTTTTGTGCACGGTTTACGTGACACAAATGCTTATGGAGATATTAGGCCTGGGAGACAAAATATCCGCATGTCACATTCTTCATCCAGGAGCAGCACGCAGTCTCATGACAGGACTGTAAAAAAGGAAAGCTTCTGAGGATGACACAGAGCTGTGGAGGGATGGTAATAGGAACGTGTCTGAGGAGATTTCTGGCCAGAATCACGTGCACTCGCTCGTCCAGGCGGCCACGTTACTGAATGCTCATGAAGTTCACCAAGTTCTGTCAGTAAAGTGCAGGAAATGTAGGTTTTATGTTAAATGGGCCAATATGGGGGCAAACTATTCGGGGCAGGTACATGGACCTTTAGGACACATTTGACTGTAATTTACCGTAATATTCACCAAATGTAAGTGTCAGACTTAGCAGTGGGCCAGCAAGTCTCAGTGCGCCATATTTGAGCCCCGTCCTTACTGAATCACCGAGAGTAACTTGAAGGTTACATACAGCCGACAACCTGATGCGATGCCCGGGATTTGAGCCAACTCAGATTCCGGCCCTTTTACTCCTTAGATGCCACTGGCAGAAACAACCACACCATTAAATGGGTTTAGCTGATTTTCGACTTGTATACATTGTGGTAATAGGTTGTCAAGGCAACCATCTGTCTGCCATCTTTATTTGCCCTAAACTCAAGTCAGGGCCCAAGACGTTAACAGCGGCTGGTAGGAATACACTGCAGTACAGGAGTATTGCACTGCGTTACTACAGATTGCACCGTCATGTCCCATAGTGTGAAAAAAAATCACCATGTAGCGCCAATACTATAGCGGTATAAAACATAACTAAGATCGCTGCATCCATATTAACATGAATAATAAACTGAAAATGTTATTTATACTGCTCAGTGAATATTTTATTTATTTATTTTATAGTAGGCCGGCACCAGCATGTGTGGACGCGGCTCTGCACTAGGCTGACACCAGTGAGTACGGAAGCAGCTCTGTACTAGGCTGGCACCATTATGTACGGATGCGGCTCTGCACTAGGCTGGCACCAGTGTGTACGGACGCGGCTCTGCACTAGGCCGGCACCAGCATGTGTGGACGCGGCTCTGCACTAGGCTGACACCAGTGAGTACGGAAGCAGCTCTGTACTAGGCTGGCACCATTATGTACGGATGCGGCTCTGCACTAGGCTGGCACCAGTGTGTACGGACGCGGCTCTGCACTAGGCTGGAACCAGGGTGTACAGAAACGGCTCTGCACTAGGCTGGCACCAGGATGTACGGACGCGGCTCTGCACTAGGCTGACACCAGGGTGTACGGACGCGGCTCTGCACTAGGCTGACACCTGGGTGTACGGACGCGGCTCTGCACTAGGCTGGAACCAGGGTGTACGGAAACGGCTCTGCACTAGGCTGGACCAGGGTGTACGGACGCAGCTCTGTACTAAGCTGGCACCAGTGTGTATGGACGCAGTTCTGTACTAGGCTGGCACTAGGGTGTACGGACGCGGCTGTGCACTAGGCTGGTACCATTATGTACGGATGCGGCTCTGCACTAGGCTGGCACCAGTGTGTACGGACGCGGCTCTGCACTAGGCTGGCACCAGTGTGTACGGACGCGGCTCTGCACTAGGCTGGCACCATTATGTACGGATGCAGCTCTGCACTAGGCTGGCACCAGGGTGTACAGACGCGGCTCTGCACTAGGCTGGCACCATTATGTACGGACGCGGCTCTGCACTAGGCTGGCACCAGGATGTACGGACGCGGCTCTGCACTAGGCTGGCACCAGGGTGTACGGACGCGGCTCTGCACTAGGCTGGCACCAGGGTGTACGGACGCGGCTCTGCACTAGGCTGGCACAAGGGTGTACAGACGCGGCTCTGCACTAGGCTGGCACCAGGGTGTACGGACGCGGCTCTGCACTAGGCTGGCACCAGGGTGTACAGACGCGGCTCTGCAGTAGGCAGGCACCAGGGTGTACGGACGCGGCTCTGCACTAGGCTGGCACCATTATGTACGGACGCGGCTCTGCACTAGGCTGGCACCATTATGTACGGACGCGGCTCTGCACTAGGCTGGCACCAGGGTGTACGGACGCGGCTCTGCACTAGGCTGGCACCAGGGTGTACGGACGCGGCTCTGCACTAGGCTGGCACCAGGGTGTACGGACGCGGCTCTGCACTAGGCTGGCACCAGATGTACGGACGCGGCTCTGCACTAGGCTGGCACCAGGATGTACGGACGCGGCTCTGCACTAGGCTGGCACCAGGGTGTACGGACGCGGCTCTGCACTAGGCTGGCACCAGGGTGTACGGACGCGGCTCTGCACTAGGCTGGCACCAGGATGTACAGACGCGGCTCTGCACTAGGCTGGCACCAGTGTGTACGGACGCGGCTCTGCACTAGGCTGGCACCAGGGTGTACGGACGCGGCTCTGCACTAGGCTGGCACCAGGATGTACGGACGCGGCTCTGCACTAGGCTGGCACCAGGGTGTACGGACGCGGCTCTGCACTAGGCTGGCACCAGGGTGTACGGACGCGGCTCTGCACTAGGCTGGCACCAGGGTGTACGGACGCGGCTCTGCACTAGGCTGGCACCAGGGTGTACGGACGCGGCTCTGCACTAGGCTGGCACCAGGGTGTACAGGACGCGGCTCTGCACTAGGCTGGCACCAGGCTGTACGGACGCGGCTCTGCACTAGGCTGGCACCAGGATGTACGGACGCGGCTCTGCACTAGGCTGGCACCAGGGTGTACGGACGCGGCTCTGCACTAGGCTGGCACCAGGGTGTACGGACGCGGCTCTGCACTAGGCTGGCACCAGAGTGTACGGACGCGGCTCTGCACTAGGCTGGCACCAGGGTGTACAGACGGGGCTCTGCACTAGGCTGGCACCATATGTACGGACGCGGCTCTGCACTAGGCTGGCACCAGGATGTACGGACGCGGCTCTGCACTAGGCTGGCACCAGGATGTACGGACGCGGCTCTGCACTAGGCTGGCACCAGGATGTACGGACGCGGCTCTGCACTAGGCTGGCACCAGGATGTACGGACGCGGCTCTGCACTAGGCTGGCACCAGGTTATGTACGGACGCGGCTCTGCACTAGGCTGGCACCATATGTACGGACGCGGCTCTGCACTAGGCTGGCACCAGTGTACGGACGCGGCTCTGCACTAGGCTGGCACCAGGATGTACGGACGCGGCTCTGCACTAGGCTGGCACCAGATGTACGGACGCGGCTCTGCACTAGGCTGGCACCAGGTGTACGGACGCGGCTCTGCATAGGCTGGCACCATGTACGGACGCGGCTCTGCACTAGGCTGGCACCAGTGTACGGACGCGGCTCTGCACTAGGCTGGCACCAGGTGTACGGACGCGGCTCTGCACTAGGCTGGCACCAGGGTGTACGGACGCGGCTCTGCACTAGGCTGGCACCAGGGTGTACGGACGCGGCTCTGCACTAGGCTGGCACCATTATGTACGGACGCGGCTCTGCACTAGGCTGGCACCAGGGTGTACGACGCGGCTCTGCACTAGGCTGGCACCATTATGTACGGACGCGGCTCTGCACTAGGCTGGCACCAGGGTGTACGGACGCGGCTCTGCACTAGGCTGGCACCAAGGTGTACGGACGCGGCTCTGCACTAGGCTGGCACCAGGTTGTACGGACGCGGCTCTGCACTAGGCTGGCACCAGTGTACGGACGCGCTCTGCACTAGGCTGGCACCAGGGTGTACGGTCGCGGCTCTGCACTAGGCTGGCACCATGTACGACGCGGCTTGCACTAGGCTGGCACCATTTGTACGGACGCGGCTCTGCACTAGGCTGGCACCAGGATGTACGGACGCGGCTCTGCACTAGGCTGGCACCAGGGTGTACGGACGCGGCTCTGCACTAGGCTGGCACCAGGATGTACGGACGCGGCTCTGCAGTAGGCTGGCACCAGGATGTACGGACGCGGCTCTGCACTAGGCTGGCACCAGGGTGTACGGACGCGGCTCTGCACTAGGCTGGCACCAGGGTGTACGGACGCGGCTCTGCACTAGGCTGGCACCAGGGTGTACGGACGCGGCTCTGCACTAGGCTGGCACCATTATGTACGGACGCGGCTCTGCACTAGGCTGGCACCAGGGTGTACGGACGCGGCTCTGCACTAGGCTGGCACCATTAGTGACGGACGCGGCTCTGCACTAGGCTGGCACCAGGGTGTACGGACGCGGCTCTGCACTAGGCTGGCACCATTGTACGGACGCGGCTCTGCACTAGGCTGGCACCATTATGTACGGACGCGGCTCTGCACTAGGCTGGCACCAGGTGTACGGACGCGGCTCTGCACTAGGCTGGCACCATTATGTACGGACGCGGCTCTGCACTAGGCTGGCACCAGGGTGTACGGACGCGGCTCTGCACTAGGCTGGCACCAGGGTGTACGGACGCGGCTCTGCACTAGGCAGGCACCTGTACGGACGCGGCTCTGTTGTGCAATTTGCAGCGCATCCAGCAGAGGGCGCACACGTCGTGTTCTGGTGTCACTACATTGAGCTGCCTTCCCGCTGACAAGAAGTTGCTGAGGGCTGCGGATGGTTGGTGGTGGGAGAGGAGGAGGGGAGGACGCTTCCTCTGGTTGGAGGGAGGAGGAGGTGACCAGAGCCGTGTTCTCTCAGCAGCAGGAAGGGGCTATAGCGGGCTGCAGTGTGTGGCAGTGCCAGCGCCCGCTCCTCGGAGGGTCTGGCAGGCTCTGCATTGACACCTACCCTGCCCTTATTCTCCATCTACGAAGGCAGCCATGTCTCAGTCTGTGCAAGCCACGGCGGTCCTGTCAGTGCCTGCACCCTGTCCTCCCAGCGTGGATTCGCCTTCGGGGGCAGTGCCAGTGGGGAGCGGATGGGACCTGGGCACCCAGGTGCAGATCAGAGTGGCCATAGAAGCCGCAGAGGATGAGGAGCCGGACACTGTGGATTACAGAGGGGGCCTGGAAGGAGGGAGCTGCAGCGAGGATGACTTCAGCCGCGGCGACAAATACAGGTAATGGCAGCAAGGGGTTAATGGCCAGCAGCCCCTGTGGGTCCGCGGGCGGCCAGGGGTTAAACCCACGGAACGATCACACTCCCCCCGGCTCAGATATTACACGTGTAGCGCGGTCACGTACAAAACTTGCGCGATGTCATTGTTGCATCAGACTCATTGCATGCGATTTCTTCATAAGGATGGAGGAGAGGAGCCTGGTCCTGCCCAGCCTAACCCTCTGTCATGTCCTTCTGCCCCCTTTACTGCCTGTTCCTTCCATCCTGCCTCCCATCCTATGCCCCTGTCCTATCCCCCTGTCCTCCCATCCTATGCCCCTGTCCTATCCCCCTGTCCTCCCATCCTATCCCCCTGTCCTCCCATCCTATGCCACTGTCCTATCCCCCTGTCCTCCCATCCTATGCCCCGGTTCTATCCCCGTGTCCTCCCCTCCTATGGCCCGGTTCTATCCCCGTGTCCTCCCTCCTATGGCCCGGTTCTATCCCCGTGTCCTCCCATCCTATGGCCCTGTCCTCCCATCCTATACCCCTGCCCTATCCCCCTGTCCTCCATCCTATGCCCCTGTCCTATCCCCCTGTCCTCCCATCCTATGCCCCGGTTCTATCCCCGTGTCCTCCCATCCTATGCCCCGGTTCTATCCCCGTGTCCTCCCATCCTATGCCCCTGCCCTTCCATCCGATCCCCTGTCCTTCGATCCTGTTGTCCTCCCATCCTATGCCCCGTCCTGTCCTCCCATCCTATGCCCCGGTCCTATCCCCGTGTTCTCCCCTCCTATGCCCCTGTCCTTCCATCCTGTTGTCCTCCCATCCTATCCCCCTGTCCTTCCATCCTATGCCCCTGTCCTATCCCCCTGTCCTCCCATCCTATCCCCCTGTCCTCCCATCCTATGCCACGGTCCTATCCCAGTGTCCTCCCATCCTATCCCCCTGTCCTTCCATCCTATGCTCCTGTCCTCCCATCCTGTTGTCCCCCTGCCATGGGTTAGTGTCTGCCTATGATGACCTTATACTGGTGATGGTTTGGAGCCGGCCCCTCTTGTTACCACTGTCTGCACATCCTCCAGCAGTGACGCAGGTACCAGCTGACAGTGCCCTGTGAATAACAATGCTGGATGCACAGGGGTCATCATGCCAGTATAAGACATGTCCGCTCTGTTTCAGGGACATGACATATGCCATCTGTGGGATGTCACTAAAATGGGGAAAAAAATGAAAAGCTTAGGAGTATCATAGTATAATTTTATGCGAGCACCAAATAAGATTTCCTAAAATACTGGTCAGAAGCTCGTAACGCCTTCTCCAGCTGTAGCCCAGATAGGAGCACTGTGGGCACTACTGGAGGGGGCATGTACTGGGAAGTACGGCATGTGTGATGTAGAGCACATATATCCTGTACGGAGCATATATAGGAAAACTTGTAAAGAGCACGTGGATTGTATCCTGTTCATGCTACAAAACAGTCTATACTCTGTAAAAGCAGATCTCTTGGGGGTAAGACGAGAATAGCGAATCTTCATTTCTCCCAAATAAGGGTATGTTGCCACGGTCAGTATTGGCAGCGCTTTGGACTCAGCAGATACCCCGCTCCGCCCAAAGCGCTGCCGGGTTTTGTACGTGCATTGATTCTGCATGTGTTCATTGAACACATGCAGAATCACCGCATCCTGTACATAGGACGGTACTATTTATAGTAAATAGACAGACTGCGGTCTAGAAAGACGCGCCGCATGTGCATATACGCAGGTCTGCCACCTGCGTGTTTGTACGCATAGTGGAGACGGAATTTCATAAAATCCTCTCCACTATGCTGTAACATCTGGACGCTGCGGCTGTACGCAGAATCCAATCCGCAGCAAATCCTGAAAAAATCCGGCACGTGTAAACATAGCCTAAGAGCATGTTCACATGGTCAGATCATGGCTCATTGCCACAATTACAGTCACATCACACTAATGTTCCAGCAGCAGTTGGACTGCACATACCGAATGTATACGTATACTCAACGGTACGGAGAAGGCGGCGGTGGCAGCTGGAGGTGTGGTGTGCCCCAGTGTTTGTGAGCTCCCCAAAAACTCAGTGTTGCCTTGGGCACACAATTATTTTTTTTTTAAACAATCACCTAAAAAAAAATTGCTAAAAAAATCTGTTTACAAGAAAACCTGATTTGTGTTGCCCAAACTGTGACCAGCACGGATCAGTACCTGGCTGATTGTTTTCTCTGAAATACTCCGAATAGTGTAAAGATCTGGGCAGCTAGTGGCTGCACCTGTCTGTATTCTCCTAGAGGTGATCGACAGGTCTTTCTCATGTATGTAAATAGATATGTAAAACAACTGGACGTGCTGGGAAAAGCTAGTGACTAGAGTTGAGCGATACTTTCCGATATCCTAAAGTATCGGAATCGGAATGGTATCGCCGATATCACTAAAATATCGGCGATACCGATACCGATACCGGAAGTCCCATGTAAGTCTATGGGAACAAAATATCGCAACTAAAAAAAACCCATTCTTTCCTTGTAAACACTAAATATACACACATAGAATACATATATATATATACATGTCATTGTGACATATATATATACATATATGTATAGTTTATACACTTCTACATAGTAAAATATCCTCTCATTCAATTGCCGGGTAAAGCCGGCTTCAGTGAAAAGACAGAAGCACCCGACATGAAATGACACTTGGTGTACATAGGGTTAACCATGTCTTTTCATGTCGTTTGCTATCTGATTTGCACAAACAATTAAATCAGACTATGTGTGCAAAATTTCACACCTGTAGGGGTTAATTAAAGGTGTAAATTCGTTGTAAAAAAAACGGACTTTTTTGCTACGAATTTACACCTTTAATTAACCCCTACAGGTGTGAAATTTTGCACACATAGTCTGATTTAATTGTTTGTGCAAATTAGGCTGGAGTCACACACAACCACAAAAAATCGGTCCGTTTTAGACGGTCGACAATCGGATCAAAATAAAAACATCACACATCCTTCTGGCATCCGATTTTCCTTCAAAGATGCGATTTAATCGCATGTGTGTGTACCTTGTAACATCCGATTTTCATCCGACTTGCGAGATTTTCTCGCAGGCTTGCAAAACTGACATATAATGGATCCAAAAGAATAGTATTTAAATGCCAAAAGAAAGAATAGATATATACACATATATATATATATATATATATGTCATTGTGACATATATATATATACATATATTTATAGTTCTTACACTTCTACATACTGTTATAGCCGCTAATTCAATTGCCGGCTCAGTGAAATCACAGAAGCCGACATGAAATGATACATTGTTTCCACACATTTAACCATGTAATTTCATGTATTTTTTATATATGTTTGAAACATACAATTACATGAGTATTGTGTGCTAAATTTCAGACATGTAGGGGTTAATTAAAGGTGTAAATTCGTTAAAAAAAAAATGCGTGGGCTCCCGCTGTATTTTCTCCACCAGACAGACAAAGCAAGCGAGTGGGGGCAGATAATAATAGCCTAGGGAGGGTACATTTTTTTTGTGCCCCCCCCTGGCTACTAACATCTGCCCCCAGACACCCCAGAAAGGGCAAATCTATAATTAGATTCGCCCTTTCTGGCACTTTGCCCGTCTATTCCCATTGCCCTGTAGCGGTGGCGAATGGGTTAATAAGGGGTTAAAATGACCTTGCAATTGAAAGGTCACTTTAAGCCAGGTTAATAATTGATAGCTGTCAATTAGGCAACTATCAATTATTAATCCTATTGTATGAAAGAAAAATCAAACACACACACTTTAATAAAAAATAAGTTTAATTAAATAATCACACAGTTTTGACCATATTTTATTTTCCTGCTAAAACCATTTCCTGTAATAAAAATAAAAAAAAAGCAAAATTATACTTACCAATCCGATGTACAGTCAGGTCCCACGGTGTAATCCATCAGAAAGGGTTAACAGGTTACAGGTCGCAGAGAGCTAATAATGCTGTCTCAGACCTGTATTCCCCTGAATGAATAAGTTCCTCTACCACAGAAAGTAGAGGAATAGATTCATGAATGGAGCTTAATTGATTTCTTGCCAATTTAACTGTAGTGACCTGACCTAAAGGGAAAGTGGACACAATCAATTAAGCTTCATTCATGAAACACATCCTCTCCTGTCGCCAGGAGAGGAACTTATTCATTCATGAGCTTTGAGCTGAGCATGCAGGATTACTTGCACTGCTTGGCTCAAAGCTAGTTAACCCTTTGTGAAGGATTACAGCGTGGGACGTGACAGATCGGCGGAATAGGTAAGAATAATGTTGTTTTATTTCTTTTTCTTTATTTTAGGAGATCAATGGCTTCGCACGGATTTAGTGTAAAATAAAATATGGTCAAAAAAATGTGTTTTTATTTCATTAAAATTATTTATTCTTAAAGTGTGTGTGTTTTTTTATTTACTTCAATAGGATTAATAATTGATAGTTGTCTAATTGACAGCTATCAATCATTAACCTGCCTTAAGGTCACCTTTCAATTGCAAGGTGACAGTAAGGTGAGATTAACCCATTCGCCACCGCTACAGGGCAATGGGAATAGACGGGCAAAGTGCCAGAAAGGGCGAATCTAATTATAGATTTGCCCTTTCTGGGGTGTCTGGGGGCAGATGTTAGTAGCCAGGGGGGCACAAAAAAATGCACCCTCCCTGGGCTATTATTATCTGCCCCCACTCGCTTTGCTTTGTCTGTCTGGTGGAGAAAATACAGCGGGAGCCCACGCATTTTTTTTCAACGAAATTACACCTTTAATTAACCCTACATGTCTGAAATTTTGCACAAATACACTCATGTAATTGTATGTTTCAAACATATATAAAAATACATGAAATTACATGGTTAAATGTGTGGAAACAATGTATCATTTCATGTCGGCTTCTGTGATTTCACAAAACCCGGCAATTGAATTAGCGGCTATTACAGTATGTAGAAGTCTAGGAACTATAAATATATGTATATATACATGTCACAATGACATGTATATATATATGTATGTGTTCTATGTGTATATATCTATTCTTTCTAGTCTTTATTAAAGCTGTCAGTGTGATTTTACAGTATAGGCGGGGATGAATTGCCGGCTTTTCTAAAGGACACCGATGCGATTTCATCGCAAGTACACAGTGTGGTCCGTTTGTAATCAGATTTTTCATCGCTCCCATAGACTTGCATTGGCGATTGTCGACCGACAATCGGTGACAATCGCAGCATGCTGCGATTGTACACGGACGTTTAAAACGGACCACACAAAAATCTGATACTGGGAGCTTCTCCATAGATTAACATAGGTCCGACTGCAATGCGATATTTCATCGCATTGCAGTCGTCCGATTTTGTCGCCAGTGTGACTCCGGCCTTAGATAGCAAAGGACATGAAAAGACATGGTTAACCCTATGTACACCAAGTGTCATTTCATGTCACCCGACATGAAATGACACTTGGTGTACATAGGGTTAACCATGTCTTTTCATGTCCTTTGCTATCTAATTTGCACAAACAATTAAATCAGACTATGTGTGCAAAATTTCACACCTGTAGGGGTTAATTAAAGGTGTAAATTCGTTGTAAAAAAAACGGACTTTTTTGCTACGAATTTACACCTTTAATTAACCCCTACAGGTGTGAAATATTGCACACATAGTCTGATTTAATTGTTTGTGCAAATTAGATAGCAAAGGACATGAAAAGACATGGTTAACCCTATGTACACCAAGTGTCATTTCATGTCGGGTTCTGCATTTTCACAAAAGCCGGCAATTGAATTAGCGGCTATTATACTATGTAGAAGTGTATGAACTACAAATATAAATATATATATATATGTGTCACAAATTCAATGACATGTATATATATATATGAGGTGTAAAATTGCTGAAAAAAAATGCGTGGGCTCCCGCCCTATTTTCGCAACCAGACAGACAAAGCCAGTGAGTGGGGGCAGATAATAATAGCCCAGAGAGGGACCATTATTTTTGCCCCCCCCGGCTACTAACATCTGCCCCCAGACACCCAGGAAAGACAAATCTATAATTAGATTCGCCCTTTCTGGCACTTTGCCCGTCTATTCCCATTGCCCTGTAGCGGTGGCGAATGGGTTAATATGGGGTTAAAGCCACCTTGCTATTGAAAGGTGACCTTAAGCCAGGTTAATAATTGAGAGCTGTCAATTAGACAACTATCAATTATTAATCCTATTGCATGAAATAAAAATAAAACACACACATTTAATTAAAAATCATTTTAATGAAATAAAGACACATGTTTTTGACCATCTTTTATTTTACTGCAAAAACCATTTCCTGTAATAAAAATAAAATAAAAAAGCAAAATTATTCTTACCTATCCCATGCACAGTCAGGTCCCACGGTGTAATCCTTCAGAAAGGGTTAATGTTTACTGCAGGACCGCAGCTAATGCTGCAGCCTCACAGTAAACCCCAAATGAATGAGTTCCTCTCCTGCCTGACAGGAGAGTAAAGGCTGGGTGTCACATAACGATACACCAGCGATCCCGACAACGATATGCACTTGTCAGGATCGCTGGTGTATCGCTAACATGATCGCTGCTGAGCTGCCAAACAGGCAGCGATCTGGGACAGCGACACTGCGGGTAACATCGCTTAAGGGCCCGTCTCACATAGCGATATCGCTACCGAGATCGCTGCTGAGTCACTAGTTTTTGTGACGCAGCAGCGAGCTCACCAGCGATATCGCTGTGTGTGACATTCAGCGACGATCAGCCCCTGCCGGGTATCGCTGATCGTCGCAGAAATGTCAGGACCTTTTTTTGATCGCTGGTTTCCCTCTGACAGGCACGCATCGCTGCGTGTGACAGGCGGGAGACCAGCGATCCGCTGGTAACCAAGGTACACAGCGGGTTTCCAGGCACCGCGCAGCGCTTGGAAACCCGCTGTGTACCTTGGATACCAGCTCCCTGCATCAGGGCGCTGGTATCCAAGGTACACAGCGGGTTTCTAGGCACAGCCCCGCGCCTGGAAACCCGCTGTGTACCTTGGTTACCAGCGGATCGCTGGTCTCCCGCCTGTCACACGCAGCGATGTGTGCCTGTCAGCGGGAAACCAGCGATCAAAGGTCCTGACATTTCAGCGGACGATCAGCGATACCCGGCAGGGGGGCTGATCGTCGCTGAATGTCACACACAGCGATATCGCTGGTGAGCTTGCTGCTGCGTCACAAAACTAGTGACTCAGCAGCGATCTCGGTAGCGATATCGCTATGTGAGACGGGCCCTTAAGTGGAAAGCTTAATTGATTGCTTTCCACTTTCACTTCAGGTCAGCCAGGGACACAATCAGTGACGTCAAGGGAACTGATTAACAAAAATAGGGGTTCCCTTCGAAAAAAAAATGGCGTGGGGTCCCCCCTATTTTTGTTAACCAGCCAGATGAAGCAGACCGCTGAGGCCTGGATTTTTCAGGCTGTTAAGGAGCCAAGATCCATGGACCTTGCCAGCCTGATAATACCAGGCCACAGCAGTCTGTATATCTTGGCTGATTAACAAAAATAGGGATCCCCTCGAAAAAAATTGGCGTGGGGTCCCCCCTATTTTTGTTAACCAGCCAGATGAAGAAAACCGCTGAGGCCTGGATTTTCAGGCTGTTAAGGAGCCAAGATCCATGGACCTTGCCAGCCTGATAATACCAGGCCACAGCAGTCTGTATATCTTGGCTGATTAACAAAAATAGGGGATCCCCTCGAAAAAAATTGGCGTGGGGTCTCCCCTATTTTTGTTAACCAGCCAGATGAAGAAAACCGCTGAGGCCTGGATTTTCAGGCTGTTAAGGAGTCAAGATCCATGGACCTTGCCAGCCTGATAATACCAGGCCACAGCAGTCTGCATATCTTGGCTGATTAACAAAAATAGGGGATCCCCTCGAAAAAAATTGGCGTGGGCCCCCCCTATTTTTGTTAACCAGCCAGATGAAGCAGACCGCTGAGGCCTGGATTTTCAGGCTGTTAAGGAGCCAAGATCCATGGACCTTGCCAGCCTGATAATACCAGGCCACAGCAGTCTGCATATCTTGGCTGATTAACAAAAATAGGGATCCCCTTGAAAAAAATTGGCGTGGGGTCCCCCCTATTTTTGTTAACCAGCCAGATGAAGCAGACCGCTGAGGCCTGGTTTTTCAGGCTGGTAAGGATCCAATATCCATGGACCTTGCAAGCCTGATAATACCAGGCACAGCAGTCTGCTTAGCTTGGCTGGTTAACAAAAATAGGGGATCCCGTCGAAAAAAAAACGGCGTGGGGATCCCCCCTATTTTTGTTTAACCAGCCAAGTAAAATGCAGACTGCTGCGGCCTGGTATTAAAAGACTGTCAAGGCCCATGGATTTTGGCCCTCAACAGCCTGATAATACCAGGCTACAGCAGCCCCACATTTGGCGCATCAAAAGATGTGCCAATTGTGGCACTTTACCCGGCTCTTCCCACTTGCCCTGTAGCGGTGGCAAGCGGGGTAATAAGGGGTTATTGTCACCGTTGATTGCACGGTGACAATAAGCCGGTTAATAATGGATAGGCGTCAATAAGACACCGATCCATTATTAATCCCAAAGTTATTAAATGTATAAAAAAAAGACACAGCAAGAAAAAAGTCTTTTAATGAAATAAAAGAGACAACACAGTTTTCATTTCTTTTATTACTCTCTCATTCCTGCGACGCCATCGATCTCCTGTAAAAAAAGAAAAAAAACAAACCAACAGTATACCACCTGTCCGACGCAGTCCATAACGATAGTCCCACGACGATCCAGCTCTGCTCATCGCAATGACAGGCAGAGCCTGTCATTGCAACGCAGCACAGCTGATTACCTGCTTCCCCGGCGGTGACGTCATCGGACTGACTGCTTTACGGCCGGGATTACCCAGCAGTCACGCAGTTATCGCGAGGAAACTGCATGTGACCGCCGGGGAAAGAAGATGGCGGCCATGAAGCAGTGCAGGACGTGACCGCCGGAGATCTTCTGCCGGGTAAGTGCCGCTGACTCCTGACAGACCCGACCGACGGACACTGACAGTGACAGTGACAATCCCGATTCCGGTATCCGATAAGACGAAAATATCGGAACTCGGAATCGGAATTCCGATACAGCTAATATCGGCCGATACCCGATATTTGCAGTATCGGAATGCTCAACACTACTAGTGACACATATCTGGAATCAGGGTCTCTGTCTCTACTACATCATTACCTTTAAACACTTTGTGTCAATGAAAACCTGAAGTGTTCAAAAGTCTAAACATATGATTAGCAAGTGGTTGTCTCAGAAATGACTGGGAAGATTCTTTTCCTGTCGTATATCAGAGTAGATTTCTTCAAAAAGCACCAGGAAGTACGTAGTGTGGAACATACCCTTTGGTATGTTACTGTGGAAAGCGTGCATCCAAGAGAACCTGTCAGCACAACTGCAGTAGTGAAACTAGTGTATGGCTGCAAGGCCGCAGTAGCACAAATGACTCCGATTGGTACTAATCTGATGAACCGTGAGGCCTCATGAAATAAAGTGAGTGAGGGTGCGCAAGCACTCCGACGGCCCCACTACACGTCCAGGCTACCATAATTTGTATGCGGCTTCAAAGTGTGATGTTTAGCGCTGGCACATCCGATTACTACAGAATAGGTATCATTTTCATTGTGTACTGGTGACCTATTCAGCCACATCACTAGTTTCAGTAGCCCAATCAAACTCGGACTCTGAAATCTGTCCCAAGTGCAACATAGTTATATAGTACAGTTGAAAAAAAATGCACATGCCCATCAAGTTTTACTTAAGGGATTATCTTATCTGGGGTTTTTTTTAGAACAACTTACAACTTTAGGAAAGACAGGCCATCAGTGTGAGATTGGTGGTCATATTCTCAGCTCCTCCGCTAATCAGCTGCCAGCATGTACAGTATATGATAGATAGATATATATTTTACACACACACTGTGTATAGCATTGTGCCTTTGCCCCCTCGGGGCAGAGTCGGTCCCCCACCAGCCTCCATATATTGAGCCATCCATTAGTTGCGTAGAACTCTATGTTATTAGGTTACGTTCTGATGACTTTTGCTGTATTCTCCTATGTACATAAAGTCTATGCATTGTGGGAGGTCTGCAGTTTTGTAATAGAATATTAAACATAGGTTTCTGTTTAACCTTTGACAAGTTAAATTATCTTTTTCCCCAACATCAAATAAAAATATTTTTTGTGCACACGATCCAGAAGCTGATCTTCCATCCAGACCTTTATCTGTATCCATCCGAGTCCAGAGACGACCTCCTCTGTGAGCTGTGCTCAAAGGTAGACTCATCCTGACCCTTAGGTATAGTATATGGGTGCGGGTGTAAGACTTCAGTCCAGTCACCACAGCTCACAGAAGATTGCCTACGCAAGAAATTAATGGCAAGCTCTCAGCGTGTTAATCCTCCCACAGAAACCCACGTTATTATTGCAACTGACACAACAATGCAGCTCAGATTGTGGCCCTCACACCTCCACGGAGCATCCATTGGTTATACTAAAACCAGTGCATGGTCTTAGGGCCACATTGCCAGATTGAAAACACCTGTAGACAACAATAAGATATCAAAACAAATATCCTCCTACCGGTTGGGACGATAGAGGTCCTCTTCTCTCCCATTCACAATCCATAAAGGAATAAACCATGGGTTCAGCTGTCTTGATTGTAGCTTATGGTATATGGAACGCAAACAGAAGTGTTTCCCTTCTCCCATAGACTTGGATGACTGTGGCAGCACTTCATCTACTCCTCACTTAGTTGATGAGATGGTTACAGACATGGCCACACAATGGGCCATTAATAGTTACTAACCCCTAGAGTTCTACCTCATACTCCTGAGCATGAAAAATATATGTGAGCAGCCACCAGATACGATCAGGCGTGTCTGACTATATGGTTGAATGCACCACTGTCCTAAAACAACCTTTGTGGATACCAGAGTCTGCGTTAACTGGCCACCGGTCCCACAAGCATGTGCTACCCCATACTGACGGAAAACCCGGCCATGCTGCCTGTGATTAGCTTACAATGGACCGCAGTTACCGATGCAAAGAGTGCTAGGCTGAATCCACGTTTCATGGCCCCTGTATGAATAGCAGTGCTGGAATAACTTTTGGTCTCCTGCACGAAAACAAACTTTTCATAGGTAAATGTGAGGCGTTTAGTGCAGGTCATGAGACCTTATAGGGCAAGTACCATAAGTGGGAAGCGGTGCTTTAAGGGACTGTCAGCACAGAAAGACTGTTCAAGCCAAGTACAGGCGCTCGGTGCACCCTTGGTGGAGCCAGTCAGTAAGATACTCCTCCTCACCTGCTTGTTTCCCCTCTGTCTTTGGCTTCAGAGGGCCAGAAAAGGGTGGAGATAGATGAAACCCAAGCAGGTGTATATAAACGATTGGCCCCGCCAAGAGTGCACCAAGCACCTGTACTTGGTTTGAACAATCGTTCTCTGCTGACAGAGTCCCTTTGAATTCCCCACCCCATTTCTTGGTCCACCAAAATGCCCAATATCGTTTACTTTCAACCTAGGGTTGGCAGCCATGCAGCAGGTTCCTTATTAGACCCTTTACTTATCCTTTTTTTTGAGAGCCGCATGCCTCCCCCTTATTGTGCTTAGTGGGCTCGCTCATCACTGTTTAGATCTGCACAGGCTTTCAGGCTCTTGATGTACATACAGAATATTACAGTGGTGCCATAGTGCATGTCTTCACTGTGCCCACGAAAAAAAGCTGAATAAATAGCTGTACCAGCACAGGAGTATCAAACCACAGTTGTACATACCTTTGTAGCCACCATTTGTACCCATAATATTTTACCAGCTGTACTGTCAGTGGTCACTTCAGACATGTTGGATATAAGGGACCACAGATTGTTGCAGTGTGGGAATCCATGTCACACATGGGGGTAATATTTAGGTTCCCGTTGGCACGTGCCTTCCTGTGCGGAAGCGTTCTACATTGTAGCTTTCATAAATAAGGCACAGAGCATATTTCCATTGTTAGGTTGGTATAAGAGCACTGACAATAGAAAGTGGTGATGTGCAATATGCTTATCAAATCAGCTGCACTTTTTTGTGCAAGTTTTCTGAATTTCTATCAAATAATATTTGACATTATCATAATGCTGCTGCAAGTCTTGGATTCTGCACAGCATAAAGTAGATGTGTCACCAGGTTTCAAAAGGTACACACCGCATAAAAGTCTGACTTGATGATGTTGGTGTACTTACTTTGAAAAAAATCAGTGTCAATATCTGTATTAGGCTGGGATCACACTTGTGAGAAACTCGCACGATTCTCATGCAAGTCTCGCATCAACACCCAGCACTGCCACTGGCACTCGAACCGGAGCGTGTGGCTGCATTTATTTCTATGCAGCCGCGCGCTCCTGTCAGAGTGTCGGTGGCAGTGCCAGGCGTTCATGTGAGAGACTCGCATGAGAATCGTGCGAGTTTCTCGCAAGTGTGATCCCGGCCTAATACTGGTATAAGAAGAGCATTTTAGGAGTCCAGCTAGAGAGTGAAATAGCTCATGTGTATAATTATATTCAGTCTCGGTGTCCCAAACTGACTGCTAGCTGCAGCTTGTACTGAGCAGTGTGAGATCTCAGCAGCAGGAGGGGCACTGTCTATTGGGCGAGGAGAGCAGAGATTAAGTAAACCTTCAAAAGACTTACAGATTTGACTGATTTTCAAAGCGAGTGCCACATTTTCATCAGGTCAAGACATCTAATTACTCATGTCTGCAAATCATGTTTTAAAGTCCAGTGACAGAAGCAAGATAAGGTCACCATAGGAAAACTGCTTTCTGAACGTATCCAGAGACTGTTACTTAGAACTGTGAGCCAATTTAAAGGTCACAGACGTCAAACTATCCACAGCTTTTGCAAATTATCAAAACCTGTCTCCCAATATCATTAATACAGATGATGTTCAGGTAGTTTTTTGGGTGTGCCTCCACATTCAACATACGAATCTACAATATGCCAATAATTACGGATATACCATCCATAAAGAAGATAGATTATTATAGATCACTTGCTAGGCTGCCTTCACCTGACAGATATGACAGACAAGAGAAGCCAAGGCGAGGGGCTCAACAGGGGTCTTGTGGTGCCTGCAAACATATGTTAGAGCCACTCCTTGTGGCTTCCAGTTAATATCAAGGTTAGGTCCCCAAACAGAAGGACATATGAATGATGTGAACGGACAGAAAATTACCCATCAATGGTCCTTCATGGCTTCCAGAAAACAAAAGCGTATCGAAAAGAATCTGTCATGTTTGCGACAAAGGTGCCATCACACAGTCTATGTAGTAGGAGTATATCTACATTGAACTGGTGCTCAGTAATTCAGCCCCTCAGTGTTTTGTACTGTGCACCTAGATGCCAGTGATTGGCTGCAGTGGTCACTGGCATGTCATTGGTGCTGCGAAATAAAGAAAAGATTGACTTGGAGGATGTGAATGGAGGTGCTGGAGCTGAGGAGGACTTGTCAGATGAGTAATGGTTCTTTTCATAATGGTATTTTCTCCTTTAACCATTATTTTCCTAATCTTGGAAAACCCGTTTTAAACTTGGAATCTCCACTAAAGCATTAATTTTTATATATGGAAATCCCTTTAATTCTCTGTTCTCCTTTTTCCAACTCTGATCTGAACGATTAGGTGGTAGGGTTACATGGCCTCAAGAGCCAGTAAACTGTAGTTTAAAGAGGAGCAGGCCAAGAAGCGGCTTCATTCACTTGATCCATGTCATTTGCATGTATAACTAGCATTTTCTTAGGATCAACTACAGCGATCGCCAGTATTTATCACAGGCTGCCTTTTGTCAAGCCACCAGTGGGAGGAAATTATTGATCCGTACCTTATTCGAGATCTGGCTTTTAAACAAATCAATGGTGGTGTATGGCAGCACGCAGACGAGATTATCTTAATTGCCAGCCATTTCTGATTTACTGAGCAGGCCGAAACGCTGAATTGCTCTGATTT
>JARQOD010000004.1:379895983-379931987 GCA_033576555.1 Oophaga sylvatica | reverse complement strand
AATTTTTTTCCCACTATGGCGTATCTCTAGATCAAGAAACACTATTTTTTCTTTATTAAATTGTGATGTAAAGGTGATCCCCCAGGTGTTATTATTGAGCTCCTTTATAAAATGTGCCGCTTCCTCCTCTGTCCCCTTCCATATGATGATCAGATCATCAATGAAGCGCTTATAAAGCCTTATTTTATCATTAAAAACAGGCTTAGAGAGTGACGATGAGGACTCGAATCGCCCCATGAATAAGTTTGCGAAACTTGGCGCGACCCGAGTCCCCATCGCGGTGCCGAGCAACTGTAAGTACAGTACGCCTTCAAAAATGAACACATTGTGTTCAAGAATGAATTTGAGACCCTATAACAGAAAGTCTCTTTGTTCAGGGAGCATCTCTGTCTTTGCTAAATAAAAACCCACCGCATTTACCCCCATTTCATGATCTATGTTGGAATATAATGAATTTACATCCAACGAGATAAAGGAATAGTTATCTTCCCATTCAATATCCCTCAATTCCTCGATTAATTGTGTGGAGTCTCTCAAATATGAAGGAAGAGACTTTACTAAATCTTGTAAAAACAAGTCAATATAATGAGAAAGATGACAAGTCAAAGACCCTATTCCTGATATTATCGGTCTGCCAGGTGGTTTTTCAGGGTTCTTATGCAATTTTGGTAAATGATAAAATAACGCCATGGTTGGCGCTGTATTTGTTAAAAACCTTTTTTCTGTTTTATTAAGAATATTCCTCTCATAGGCTTCCTTGATCATATGGTGATAGTCCCGGACAAAGGATTGTGTAGGATCTTCTTTTAGAATTTTGTAATATCTCATATCAGACAATATGTTCAAAGCTTCCTCAATATAGTCAGATCTGTTTTGCACAACCACTCCTCCCCCTTTATCAGCTTGCCTTATTACTATATCTGTATTTTGTCTTAAATCCTCCAATGCCACTTTTTCTCTTTTAGAGATGTTATTCTCCTTTTTTATCTTATTTTTCCCAATTCCATGCTTTTCGATTTTATTTTTATTACCATTATTTTCCCATTTCCTAAATTCTTCAGATACTAATGAAAAAAAAGTGTCTATATTTGGTCCTCTGTGTTGATGAGGATTAAATAGAGATTTTGGGTGTACCTCCTTGTGGATAAATTCACTTTCTTTATTTGTCTCTATTGGGATCAGTATTTTTTTTTTTTTTTGAGATCCCCAATTTCCTCATTTTTTTTCAGTCAACAAGAAATGTCTTTTAAGAATAAGTTTGCGAGTATATGCATTTAAATCGAGAAAAAGATCAAATGCATTCATGTCTTGAGCAGGACAGAAATTTAGTCCCTTACTTAAAATTTCCATTTCTGGAGGGGATAAAATGTGGGATGATAAATTAAATATTTTAACCAGAGGTAGATTTGGTTGTTTATTGGTTTCTGGGTTCCTTGTTTTTTTTATCTATTTTCAGATATCTATTAGATCCTTTACCTCTTTTTCCTCTTGATCTACTTTTCTTTTTTTGGACCTTGATGTTACAGCTGGTGCGAAGTAATTTGTGATATGATTCTTTTGTATTGGGCTTAAAATTTGGGCTGTTTGTGAGGAGCTGATTAGTGGTGGTAAAATTATTTCTGAAGCACTTGGACGTGTGGGACCTATCTCTAAAAGGAGATGTTGGATATTACTGAGGATGGGGATGGTGTAGGCGCTTGTACTACTGTAGTGAATATAGATGAGGATTCTGTAGTATCATGGATGGTTAATTCATTTAGATCAAATTCAACATTGGAAATTTCCAAACTATGGGGAATAGTTGGAATTTCCAGTGGGGGAAGTCCTGGATTGGGGAGAGGTAATGGAGCATTTTTCATTACAATGATCCTGGGCTCTAATGGAATGGTTTTTTCTATGAGTGGAGTTTTTTTCTTTTGTACATTTCATGTCATCACATGCAGTTGCGGTTTGCAATATGTGGGACGCACTGTGCAGACACTGCGGTCCCGCATTAATGGTCACAGAAATAGAGCAAAAAATGGGTTTTTAAAACATAGTCTCTCAAGGCATCTGCTAATTAAACATAACAAAATTTTCAACATAAAAGTAACTCCAGTGGAACAGATACCCTCTGGTGTTGCAAATAGGAATGCTCTTTTAAACCGGAAAGAAACGTTTTGGATATATCGTCTGGGAACATTATATCCAAATGGATTGAATGATATCATAGAGAGAGTTTGAATGTTTTTTTTTTTTTTTCTTCTTGCATCTATGCTGTCAAAGTTGGTGGGTGTGCTCCTGAACTTGGTCCACTCCCTAAATCAAGTGTCTGAAACTGGGATAAAAGGTTTGCCACTATATATAAGTGTTACTGAATTTTATATTATTAGGATTTGTACTGTGTTTTTATGATACCTGATGAAGGATATATACTGTATCCGAAACGCGTTGTATCTCCTCCATTTTAACTCATTAAATAAAAAAATATGAAATATCATCTTTGGATGTGAGTCCTGGGAAGCGCTGCCATTCATGGGCTGGATGTGCCTTTCTTTATTTTCTGTCTGTGTCAGTATTTCTTCTTGTCTAACCGCCATTACATGTTTGGGGGCTTTCTATGTTCTTTGGGGATCTGCTCCGGGGCAGATAGCTTTCCTCTTTCTATCTTTAGGTATAGTTAGTTTCTCAGGCTGTGACGAGGCGTCTAGGACCAACGTAGGAACGCTCCACGGCTGCCTCTAGTTGTAGTGGTTAGTCAGGGTACTGCAATCTCATAGATTCCAACTGCTCTGGTGTATTTCCTTTTTTACCTGCACTCCTCAGCTACCAAATCATAACAGGTAGATTTGCGTGTCATCGGCATAGAGATGATAATGCAAACCGTGGGATTCTATGAGCTGTCCCAGGCCGAAGGTGTAGATGGAGAAGAGTAGGGGTCCTAGGACTGAGCCTTGAGGAACACCGACAGACAGGGGGCGAGGTGAGGAGGTGGTGTGTGAGAGGGAGACAATAAATGTTCAGTCTGTAAGGTATGATGAGATCCAGGATAGGGGTAAGTCTTTTATGCCAAGAACTGAGAGAATCTGTAGCAGGAGGGAATGGTCCACAGTGTCGAAGGCAGAAGACCGGTCCAGAAGAAGGAGGACAGAGTAGTGACACTTGCTCTTGGCGGTTAGCAGGTCGTTAGTGACTTTAGTTAGGGCAGTTTCAGTTGAGTGATGCGGTTGGAAGCCAGATTGTAACCGGTCAAGGAGGGAACAGGAGGAGAGGTGGGAGGACAGTTCAAGATATACATGCTGTTCCAGTAGTTTTGAGGCGTAAGGGAGAAGGGATATTGGGCGATAGTTATACACAGAGGATGGGTCGAGGGAGGGCTTTTTGAGGATGGGTGTGATTGAGGCATGTTTGAAGGATGAGGGACAGACACCATTTGTAAGTGAAAGGTTGAAGAGGTGTGTAAGAGTTGGGATGAAGACTGTAGCAAAGTTAGGGATGAGGTGGGACGGGAGTGGGTCAAGCGCACAAGTGGTGAGGTGTGATCTTAACAGGAGGGTGGAGAGCTGATCTTCTGTCATAGTGGAGAAGGTGGTTTTGGAAGAACAGGGCTGAGTGGCTAAGAGAGGCTTTGGGGGCTGCGGGCCAAAGCTTTCTCTGATTGTATCGATCTTCTGCTTAAAGAGGCAAGTTTTCAGCAGAAATGAGATGAGAGGGAGGAGGTGCTGTGGGACGGAGTAGAGAATTGAAAGTGTTGAAGAGCTGCTTAGGGTTGTGAGACAGGGAGGATATGAGATGCGAAATAAGTTTGTTTTGCGGCAGAAAGCGTGGACTTGAAACTGGCAAGGGACTGCTTGTATGCGTTGAAGTGCTCGGTAGAATGGGTTCTCTTCCATCTCTGCTCAACGGCCCTGGAAACCTGTCTCAGGTCTTTGGTCAGGCTGGTCAGCCAGGGCTGCCTGTTGATTGTACGAGTTTTGCTCTGAGTGAGGGGGGCTGCCGAATCAAGTGTGGCTGTTATTGTGGTGTTATAAAAAGTGGCAGCAGCATCTGTGTCATGAAGGGAAGCTATGTCTGTAAGAGGAAGAAGGGACTCAGAAAGTGATTGTAAATTGAGGTGTTTGAAATTCCTGCGAGGGTGAGTGAGTTTGTGTAGCGGGGGTTGCGCACTAGCAGAGGAGAGGGAAAAGAATGTCAGTAGGTTGTGGTCAGACAGGGGAAGGGGTTAGTGAGATTAGTGAGGGAACAGAGACAGGTGAAGATAAGGTCCAGCGTGTGACCATCTTTGTGAGTAGCAGCAGAGGACCATTGAGTGAAGCCGAGGGAAGCCGTGAGCGATAGAAGTTTGGAGGCAGCCGGGGTGGAAGTGTCAATGGGGATGTTGAAATCGCCCATGATGATGGTGGGGATGTCAGCAGAGAGGAAATGGAGTAGCCAGGTGGTGAAGTGGTCGAGAAAGGTGGAGATGGCTAGTTCTGGGGGGCAGTAGATGACAGCCAGTTGGAGGGGGAATAGATGCGGACGGAGTGCACCTCGAATGAGGGAATAGTAGCGGAGGGTGGAAGTTGAATAGGGGTTAAGGAGAAGGTATCAGACAGGAGCAAGCCAACTCCTTCACCACGTTTGTTGCTGGGGCGAGGGGTGTGAGATAGAATCCGCCATAGGAAAGCGCAGCAAAAGAGGCAGTGTCAGAGGGAGTGAGACAGGTATCAGTGATGCCAAGGAAGGATTGTTTGTTGGTGATAAAGAGGTCGTGGATAAACGACAGCTTGTTGCAGACAGAGCGTGCGTTCCATAGAGATCCAGGTAGGGGGACCGTGGGAGTAGGGGCTGGGTGAATAGGTATGAGGTTGTCATGGTTGCAAAAACGTGTAGAGGATTGTGGCAGGGTGTTAGAAATGAATGTGTTGGAATGTGTTGTCCATTTGCTGCGTTAGCGCCTCTTGCTGCTGTCGAAATTGCGGAAGCTGCTATACCAACAGCTTATTTGTTTCTTGTTGTGCTTGCTGTGCCTGCTGACTAGCTAGCTGGTGCTGTTGCTGCGCCTGCATGAGATGTTTCAACAGCTCCTCCATGTTGCCGGACGTCTTGTGCTGGATGGCGGATTTTACCCAGGACATGCAGTAGTCCGCAGCCTCTCTCCGGGTTCCTGGATCGCTGCCCGAGTTTGAATCACCATGTGTGAGGGGTTGTCACTCTCTGTAAAAGCCTTCAGGCAGACTCAGGAGCACGTGCACTTGAAAACACCAGTGGGTTTATTATATACAGCATAAAAAATGATGCTTAAAACAAAACACAGCCCTCCGGGCACGATAGGAAATGCAAAACAAAAAAATTATAGCATACAGTTCAGTCCTCTTTATCCTTAAGCCACTCTGTTACCATTTTGGCAGTATGCTTCAGGACATTGTCCATTTGGAAGACTCATTTTCGCAAAAGCTTTAACTTCCTGGCTGATGTCTTGAGATGTTGCTTCAGTATTGCCACATAATCTTCTTTTCTCATGATGCCATCTATTTTGTGAAGTGCACCAGTTCCTCCTGCAGCAAAATAACCCCACAACATGATGCTGCCACCTCCGTGTTTCACAGTTGGGTTGGTGTTCTTGGACTTCCAAGCTTCTCCCTTTTTCCTCCAAACGTAACAATGGTCATTATGGACAAAAAGTTCAATTTTAGTTTCATCAGACCACAAGACATGGCTCCAAAAATGAAGGTATTTGTTCCTGTGTGCATTTGCAAACATTAATCTGGCTTATTTATGTTTATTTTGGAGTAATGTCTTCTTCCTGGCAGAGTTCAGCCCATGTTGATACAGCACGGTGGATATTGACACAATCTTACCAGCTTCCGCCATCATCTTCACAAGGTCTTTTGCTTTTGTCCTTGGGTTGATATGCGCATGTCGGACCAAAGCACATTCATATTTGAGACACAGAACCTGTCTCCTGAGCTGTATGATGGCTGGACATTCCCATCTTGTTTGTACTTGTGTGTAATTGTTTGTACAGATGAATGAGGCACCTTCAGGTATCTTGAAATTGTACCCAAAGATGAGCCAGACTTGTGCAGATCCACAATTCTCTTCCTGATATCTTGGCTGATTTCTTTAGACTTTCCCATGATGATACACAATGAAGCAGTGTGTTTCAGGTGTGCATTAAACTATATCCACAGTTGTGTCTCTATTTAACTCAGATGTTGCCAAAAAGACTATCAGAATCTTCCAAACACATGACATCGTCCTATGGGCAGTCCAGAATTGTTTAACCCCTTTGTGACATAACTAATTTGGTACTTGATGACCAAGCCAATTTTTACAATTCTGACCACTGTCACTTTAAGAGGTTATAACTCTGGAGCACTTCAACGTATCTCACTGGTTCTAAGACTGTTTTTTCTTGACATATTGTACTTTATGTCAGTGGTAAAATTTCTTCGATAACTTAAAAAAACGGAAATTTGGCAAAAATTTTAAAAAATTTAGCAATTTTCAAACTTTTAATTTTTGTACCCTTAAATCAGAGAATGGTGTCACACAAAATAGTTAATAACATTTTCTACGTCACCTTTACATCAGCACATTTTGGAAACATATATATTTTTTTTTTTGTTAGGACGTTATAAGGGATAAAAGTTGAACAGCGATTTCTCATTTTTCCAACAAAATTAACAAAACCATTTTTTTAGGGACCACCTCACATTTGGAGTTGGGGGGGAGTCAATATAACAGAAATTACCCAAAAGTGACACCATTCTAAAACTGCACCCCTCAAGGTGCGCAAAACCACGTTCAAGAAGTTTATTATCCCTTCAGGTGTTTTCACAAGAACAAAAGCAATGTGGAAGGAAAAATTAACATTTTACTTTTTTCACAAAAAATTTTACTTTGGAACCAATTTTTTTTTTATTTTCACAAGAGTATCAGGAGAAAATAGACCACAAAATTTGTTGTGCAATTTCTCCGGAGTACGCCAATACCCAGAATGTGGGGGAAAAGCCACTGTTTGGGCGCACGGCAGGGCTCAGAAGGAAAGGAGCACCGTTTGACTTTTTGAACGTAAAATTTGGCTGGAATCAATGGTGGCGCCATGTCACGTTTGGAGACCCCCTGATGTACTAAACAGTGGAACCCCCCAATTATAACTCCAACCCCAACACACCCCTAACCTCAACCCTAACTTTAACGGAATAATGTCGATCTCAACACTGTGGTCGGTAAAAACTGACCCGAATTATGTTCTCTGTGGTCTTAGCTACCCCGGTACAGATTCTGGGGGTAATATCAGGGTATGTTGACAGGGTATGGGTGAGAATTTAGGGGCAGATTCTGCTCCAAATTCCACATAATAGATTACTTACTATACTCTTCAGTAAGCGTCATAAGTTTCAAAAGGAAACCCGCTATGGTTCATATGGGGCTGTACAGTCATGGCCAAAAGTTTTGAGAATGACACAAATATTATATTTTCACATGATCTGCTGCCCTCTGGTTTTTATGTGTGTTTGACAGATGTTTTTATCACAGACAGAAATATAATTGCAAACATATGAGTAACAAAAGCTTATATTGACAGTTAGAATGAGTTAATGCAGCAAGTCAATATTTGCAGTGTTGACCCTTCTTCTTCAGGACCTCTGCAATTCTCCCTGGCATGCTCTCAATCAACTTCTGGACCAAATCCTGACGGATAGCAGTCCATTCTTGCACAATCAATGCTTTCATTTAGTCAGAATATTTAGGTTTTTGTTTGTCCACCCGTCTCATGATGATTGACCACAAGTTCTCAATGGGATTAAGATCTGGGAAGTTTCCAGGCCATGGACCCAAAATCTCTGTTTTGTTCCCTGAGCCATTTAGTTATCACCTTTGCTTTATGGCAAGGTGCTCCATCATGCTGGAAAAGGCATTGTTGATCGCCAAACTGCTCTTGGAGGGTTGGGAGAAGTTGCTCTTGGAGGACATTCTGGTACCATTCTTTATTCATGGCTGTGTTTTTAGGCAAGACTGTGAGAGAGCCGATTCCCTTGGCTGAGAAGCAACCCCACACATGAATGGTTTCAGGATGCTTAACAGTTGGCATGAGACAAGACAGGTGGTAGCGCTCACCTTGTCTTCTCCGAATGAGGCGTTTTCCTGATGTCCCAAACAATCGAAAAGGGGATTCATCAGAGAAAATAACTTTACCCCAGTCCTCAGCAGTCCACTGCCTGTACCTTTTGCAGAATATCAGTCTGTCCATGATGTTTTTTCTGGAGAGAAGTGGCTTCTTTGCTGCCCTCCTTGAGACCAGGCCTTGCTCCAAGAGTCTCCGCCTCACAGTGCATACAGCTGCACTCACACCTGCCTGCTGCCATTCCTGAGCAAGCTCTGCACTGCTGGTAGCCCGATCAAGCAGCTGAAACACTTTTAAGAGACGGTCCTGGCGCTTGCTGGTCTTTCTTGGGCGCCCTGGAGCCTTTTTGGCAACAATGGAACCTCTCTCCTTGAAGTTATTGATGATGCGATAGATTGTTGACTGCGGTGCAATCTTTCTAGCTGCGATACTCTTCCCTGTTAGGCCATTTTTGTGCATTGCAATGATGACTGCACGTGTTTCTTTAGAGATAACCATGGTTAACAGAAGAGAAACAATGATGCCAAGCACCAGCCTCCTTTTAAAGTGTCCAGTGGTGTCATTCTTACTTAATCATGACAGATTGATCTCCAGCCATGTCCTCATCAACACCCACACAGGGTGGATAAAAATCAATGATTTTTTTAAAAAAAATCAAAAAAATCGGATTTTTTTGATTTAAATCGGATTTTTTTGATTTAAATCGGATTTTTTTCAATAAACTGCTTTTTGAGGAAAATATTTTACCATCCAAAGGTTCTTCCATCATGAGATAAAGCTGAGTTGTTTAACTCAGTAGAATAAAGGCTGTATATGTGTAACATTCACAATGCCATGCTCTTCCAGAGGTTTCTGTAGGATTAGTGGGCAGTTTCTCTCCTATATTATCACAGACGCTTGCTTTATTTACGCAGTTCTCAAAACTGAATTTGACTCCGCAGAGGTCCCAGCCTCTTCTTCACGGCAAAATGTTACAACATGAACAGAGTTGAGAAAAAGACCTTAATCCTATTGTTCTACAAACCTATGAATACAGAATCAACCCCTTCAGTGCCAAGTCCAAGAAGTTAGACAATATGTTTCTGATTGTTGGAGTGGAATAGATCTGCACAACACAAGAAGAATGTGAATCTAAGTGTGAGGAGGAGGAAGGGCAAGCAGACAAGAAAATGAAAGTGAAACTTTGAGCACAATACTGCAGCATAGCCACAGACAAACAAGTCTGGATCTGTTTGTGTGTACGATCTGAGGTTTATTACATTCTTTCCTTATAATGGCAGCAGGCCGAGAAATAAAATCTGAAAAATAATTGTAAAATGTTTGGTATTTCCACTTTTAAACACTAGCCAGAGCAGCTGCTGAAATATAAACTGCTAGCTCGTATTGCGACAGTAGTAAATGCAGGCGGGGTCTGATCACGTGTGACTTCTCTCCTCCGTTACTAGGTGTTTGTAATAACAGAGGATGTAGTTTAGGCTCACAGAGCGGAGCCATTGCGGAGCCATTTTGTTGGGGACTGCCAGTGATACTGACAAGTAGGCTGTCACTGAGGACGACCGGCAGCATCTATTCTGTTAGTTCATGCTGCTCGCTGTATTATAAACTGAGCACAGATACGTGGAGAGTATCACACACTGGGATTATTCACAGCACATGACACACTGCATGTATCTAGATACAGTGCTGAGTGTAGTGTATCGCATTATGGGATTAGATACACCGGTCTGGGGCATATCGCGCATGATGAAATTAGATACACCGGTCTGGGGTGTATCGCACATGATGAAATTAGATATACCGGTCTGGTAGAAACTTTGATTTAAATCACTGATTTAAATCAAGCCTTACTGACTAGTGATTTAAATCGTGATTTAAATCGTGATTTAAATCAGTTTGATTTAAATCAAATCCACCCTGCACCCACACCTGTGTTAATGGAGCAATCACTGAAAAGAGGTTAGCTGGTCCTTTTAAGGCAGGGCTGCAATGATGTTGAAATGTGTTTTGGGGGATAAAGTTCATTTTCTAGCCAAATATTGACTTTGCAAGTAATTGCTGTTAAGCTGATCACTCTTTATAACATTCTGGAGTATATGCAAATTGCCATTAGAAAAAGTGAAGCATTAGACTTAGTAAAAATTAATATTTGTGTCATTCTCAAAACTTTTGTCCATGACTGTATTTTTCCAGTTGTGGTATAAAGGGTCGTGTTAATTATTTGGCGCGTTTTACATTTGTAAATTGCAGCAAAACAATTGGGTCTGTCAGTTTTTGATGCATTGTTATAACTGTGTATATTTTCCGTGGAGACATTTAAAGACCCCCTGACACCTTATGGCTACCCCACATACTAAGAGCGCGAACACCCTGTATCCAAGGCCGGGAACGGAGTATACCCCCATTTACATAGGCCGGAAAAAAGTCAGGTATTTCTCCATGCGCAAAAAGTCACTTTCTTATCTCCTCAGAAAAGCCGCTCATTATGGATGACACCGGGGTCAATCCTCGGGCCCACCCACGATTGTCCCCCGTGGATTTCTGCTGTGGATCCTCAGACCAGACCCACCAGAGGCAGGTCCATGCCATAAGGACCACACTGAGCGGTGTGTGGACAGGCCTGGCTGTGTGTGAAGCGGCTGCACCACTAACAGCTCCTTGTAGCCAGCACTGTTTCCAGTATGACTGCAGAGCCCTCCTTTAGGTGGTGACAGGACAGCTCAGTACTCCGCACTGTGACCCGACAGCTCAGTACTCCGCACTGTGACCCGACAGCTCAGTACTCCGCACTGTGACCCGACAGCTCAGTACTCCGCACTGTGACCCGACAGCTCAGTACTCCGCACTGTGACCCGACAGCTCAGTACTCCGCACTGTGACCCGACAGCTCAGTACTCCGCACTGTGACCCGACAGCTCAGTACTCCGCACTGTGACCCGACAGCTCAGTACTCCGCACTGTGAACCGACAGCTCGGTACTCCGCACTGTGACCCGACAGCTCGGTACTCCGCACTGTGACCCGACAGCTCAGTACTCCGCACTGTGACCCGACAGCTCAGTACTCTGCACTGTGACCCGACAGCTCGGTACTCCGCACTGTGACCCGACAGCTCGGTACTCCGCACTGTGACCCGACAGCTCAGTACAGTCATGGACAAAAGTTTTGAGAATGACACAAATATTAATTTTTACAAAGTCTACTGCTTCACTTTTTCTAATGGCAATTTGCATATACTCCAGAATGTTATAAAGAGTGATCAGCTTAACAGCAATTACTTGCAAAGTCAATATTTGGCTAAAAATGAACTTTATCCCCCAAAACACATTTCAACATCATTGCAGCCCTGCCTTAAAAGGACCAGCTAACCTCTTTTCAGTGATTGCTCCATTAACACCGGTGTGGGTGTTGATGAGGACATGGCTGGAGATCAATCTGTCATGATTAAGTAAGAATGACACCACTGGACACTTTAAAAGGAGGCTGGTGCTTGGCATCATTGTTTCTCTTCTGTTAACCATGGTTATCTCTAAAGAAACACGTGCAGTCATCATTGCAATGCACAAAAATGGCCTAACAGGGAAGAGTATCGCAGCTAGAAAGATTGCACCTCAGTCAACAATCTGTCGCATCATCAAGAACTTCAAGGAGAGAGATTCCATTGTTGACAAAAAGGCTCCGGGGCGCCCTAGAAAGACCAGCTAGCGCCATGACCGTCTCTTAAAAGTGTTTCAGCTGCGGGATCGGGCTACCAGCAGTGCAGAGCTTGCTCAGGAATGGCAGCAGGCAGGTGTGAGTGCATCTGCACGCACTGTGAGGCGGAGACTCTTGGAGCAAGGCCTGGTCTCAAGGAGGGCAGCAAAGAAGCCACTTCTCTCCAGAAAAAACATCATGGACAGACTGATATTCTGCAAAAGGTACAGGCAGTGGACTGCTGAGGACTGGGGTAAAGTTATTTTCTCTGATGAATCCCCTTTTCGATTGTTTGGGACATCAGGAAAACGCCTCATTCGGAGAAGACAAGGTGAGCGCTACCACCAGTCTTGTCTCATGCCAACTGTTAAGCATCCTGAAACCATTCATGTGTGGGGTTGCTTCTCAGCCAAGGGAATCGGCTCTCTCACAGTCTTGCCTAAAAACACAGCCATGAATAAAGAATGGTACCAGAATGTCCTCCAAGAGCAACTTCTCCCAACCCTCCAAGAGCAGTTTGGCGATCAACAATGCCTTTTCCAGCATGATGGAGCACCTTGCCATAAAGCAAAGGTGATAACTAAATGGCTCAGGGAACAAAACATAGAGATTTTGGGTCCATGGCCTGGAAACTCCCCAGATCTTAATCCCATTGAGAACTTGTGGTCAATCATCAAGAGACGGGTGGACAAACAAAAACCTAAAAATTCTGACAAAATGAAAGCATTGATTGTGCAAGAATGGACTGCTATCAGTCAGGATTTGGTCCAGAAGTTGATTGAGAGCATGCCAGGGAGAATTGCAGAGGTCCTGAAGAAGAAGGGTCAACACTGCAAATATTGACTTGCTGCATTAACTCATTCTGTCAATATAAGCTTTTGTTACTCATGTTTGCAATTATATTTCTGTCTGTGATAAAAACATCTGTCAAACACACATAAAAACCAGAGGGCAGCAGATCATGTGAAAATATAATATTTGTGTCATTCTCAAAACTTTTGGCCATGACTGTACTCCGCACTGTGACCCGACAGCTCGGCACCCCGCACTGTGACCCGACAGCTCGGCGCCCCGCACTGTGACCCGACAGCTCGGCGCCCTGCACTGTGACCCGACAGCTCGGCGCCCCGCACTGTGACCCGACAGCTCGGTGCCCCGCACTGTGACCGACAGCTCGGCGCCCCGCACTGTGACCCGACAGCTCGGCGCCCTGCACTGTGACCCGACAGCTCGGCGCCCCGCACTGTGACTCGACAGCTCGGCGCCCCGCACTGTGACCCGACAGCTCGGCGCCCCGCACTGTGACCCGACAGCTCGGTACTCCGCACTGTGACCCGACAGCTCGGTACCCCGCACTGTGACCCTACCCGCACTGTGACCCGACAGCTCGGCGCCCCGCACTGTGACCCGACAGCTCGGTACTCCGCACTGTGACCCGACAGCTCGGTACCCCCGCACTGTGACCCTACCCCGCACTGTGACCCTACCCCGCACTGTGACCCGACAGCTCGGTACTCCGCACTGTGACCCGACAGCTCGGTACCCCGCACTGTGACCCTACCACGCACTGTGACCCGACAGCTCGGTACTCCGCACTGTGACCCGACAGCTCAGTACCTCGCATGTGGACCCCAGCTTCGGTTACTTCGCACTGGGGAACCACACTAGAGATTTTGGTCCCATGCCTGTGACCCCAGATCATTACCCATGAACTGTGGCCACAGAGCCGGTACAACAACCACAATTTGACCAAATCAAGCATTGCATTGTGCAAGACATCGGACTGCTCGTCACTGTGGACCCGAAGTTCGTATCTCGCATCTGGGGAGCAGATCAGCAGTACACTGCAATATTGACTCGCATAACTCATTAACTGTCCAAACTTGTGACCGCATAACAGTCTGTACTCGCAATACACACATACTCAGAGGCGCACTGTGACCAAATATTGTGCTCCACTTTGCCTGATGTACCCGCAGCTCGGGCCCACAGCCACTGTGACCCGACAGCTCGGCGCCCCGCACTGTGACCCGACAGCTCGGCGCCCGCACTGTGACCGACAGCTCGGCGCCCCGCACTGTGACCCGACAGCTCGGCGCCCCGCACTGTGACCCGACAGCTCGGACTCCGCACTGTGACCCGACAGCTCGGACCCCGCACTGTGACCCATCGCCCCGCACTGTGACCCGACAGCTCGGCGCCCCGCACTGTGACCCGACAGCTCGGTACTCCGCACTGTGACCCGACATCGTAGCTCGGTGACCCCGCACTGTGACCCTACCCCGCACTGTGACCCGACAGCTCGGTACTCCGCACTGTGACCCGACAGCTCGGTACCCCGCACTGTGACCCTACCCCGCACTGTGACCCGACAGCTCGGTACTCCGCACTGTGACCCGACAGCTCGTACCTCGCACTGTGACCCGACAGCTCGGTACTCCGCACTGTGACCCGACAGCTCGGTACCCCGCACTGTGACCCGACAGCTCAGTACCCCGCACTGTGACCCGACAGCTCGGTACTCCGCACTGTGACCCGACAGCTCAGTACTCCGCACTGTGACCCGACAGCTCGGTACCCCGCACTGTGACCCGACAGCTCGGTACTCCGCACTGTGACCCGACAGCTCAGTACCCCGCACTGTGACCCGACAGCTCGTACTCCGCACTGTGACCCGACAGCTCAGTACCCGCACTGTGACCCGACAGCTCGTACTCCGCACAGTGTACCCCGCACTGTGACCCGACAGCTCGGTACTCCGCACTGTAACCCGACAGCTCGTACCCCGCACTGTGACCGGACAGCTCGGTACTCCGCACAGTGTACCCCGCACTGTGACCTGACAGCTCAGTACCCCGCACTGTACGACCCGTACTCGCACAGTGTACCCGCACTGTGACCCACAGCTCAGTACTCCGCACTGTGACCCGACAGCTCGGTACTCCGCACTGTGACCCGACAGCTCGGTACTCCGCACTGTGACCCGACAGCTCGTACCCTGCACTGTGACCCGACAGCTCAGTACTCCGCACTGTGACCCGACAGCTCGTACCCGCACTGTGACCCACAGCTCGGTACCACTGTACCGACAGTGTACCCGCACTGTGACCCGACAGCTCAGTACTCCGCACTGTGACCCGACAGCTCGGTACTCCGCACTGTGACCCGACAGCTCAGTACCCGCACTGTGACCCGACAGCTCGGTACTCCGCACTGTGACCCGACAGCTCGTACTCCGCACTGTGACCCGACAGCTCGGTACTCCGCACTGTGACCCACAGCTCGTACTCCGCACTGTGACCCACAGCTCGGTACTCCGCACTGTGACCCGACAGCTCAGTACCCGCACTGTGACCCGACAGCTCGTACTCCGCACTGTGACCCGACAGCTCGGTACTCCGCACTGTGACCCACAGCTCGGTACTCCGCACTGTGACCCGACAGCTCAGTACTCCGCACTATGACCCCACAGCTCGGTACTCCGCACTGTGACCCGACAGCTCAGTACCCTGCACTGTGACCCGACAGCTCAGTACTCCGCACTGTGACCCGACGCTTCCTCACTATTCCCTGCACAATGTAACCGCACAGAAATTAGTGCACACGTCTCATGCACGGTACACTGACGCGCATGCGCACACACATCTCAGTACGGTCGCTTTGTAGCGACACGTAGTTGCCATAGCTACCGACAAGCGGCAGACTCATTGGCTTTCTGTGTGTAGGGGAACTGGGGGCCGGCGGTTTCTATGGTAACAGATGTGGGAGAGACCATCTTCGTATTGTCTGTGAGGGGTTTTGGCATTGTCAGTCATCGGTAAAGGGGAGGCACAGTGATCGCATGTCATTGTAACCGGACGTGCGCTACCGGGGATAGGACAACATGCTGCCCAGCAAGTACCGGGGGCGGGTGGTGTCTAATGTGAGTACTGATGTCTGGGGGGCACCGAGTCACCAGTGGATCTGTGCAGCGGTGGACATAGCTGTGGATGTGCCATATGGTGTTGGGACGCGCTGTATGGTGGGGGCCTCTCTGTATGGTGGGGGGCCGCGTCTGTATGGTGGGGGGGCCGCTCTGTATGGTGGGGGGCGCTCTGTATGGTGGGGGGCACGCCTGTATGGTGGTGGGCCTCTCTGTATGGTGGGGGGGCCGCTCTGTATGGTGGGGGGGCCGCTCTGTATGGTGGGGGGGCCGCTCTGTATGGTGGTGGGACGCGCTGTATGGTGGTGGGCCGCTCTGTATGGTGGGGGGGCCGCTCTGTATGGTGGGGGGCCGCTCTGTATGGTTGGGGGGCCGCTCTGTATGGTGGGGGGGCCGCTCTGTATGGTGGGGGGCCGCCCGTATGGTGGGGGGGCCGCCTGTATGGTGGTGGGACGCGCTGTATGGTGGGGGGCCCTCTGTATGGTGGGGGGGCCGCTCTGTATGGTGGTGGGACGCGCTGTATGGTGGTGGGCCCTCTGTATGGTGGGGGGCGCTCTGTATGGTGGGGGGGCCGCTCTGTATGGTGGGGGGGACCGCTCTGTATGGTTGGGGGGGCCGCTCTGTATGGTGGGGGGCCGTCTGTATGGTGGGGGGGCCGCTCTGTATGGTGGGGGGGCCGCTCTGTATGGTGGGGGGCCGCTCTGTATGGTGGGGGGCCGCTCTGTATGGTGGGGGGGCCGCTCTGTATGGTGGGGGGCCGCTCTGTATGGGGGGGGCCGCTCTGTATGGTGGGTGGGCCGCTCTGTATGGTGGGGGGCCGCTCTGTATGGTGGTGGGCCGCTCTGTATGGTGGTGGGCGCTCTGTATGGTGGGGGGCCGCTCTGTATGGTGGGGGGCGCGCTGTATGGTGGTGGGGCCGCCTGTATGGTGGTGGGGCGCTCTGTATGGTGGTGGGGCGCGCTGTATGGTGGTGGGGCCCTCTGTATGGTGGGGGGCCGCTCTGTATGGTGGTGGGGCCGCCTGTATGGTGGTGGGGACCGCTTTTATGGTGGTGGGCGCTCTGTATGGTGGTGGGGGCCGCTCTGTATGGTGGTGGGGCGCTGTATGGTGGGGGCGCTCTGTATGGTGGGGGGCCGCTCTGTATGGTGGGGGGCCGCTCTGTATGGTGGTGGGGCCGCTCTGTATGGTGGTGGGCGCGCTGTATGGTGGTGGGGCGCTCTGTATGGTGGGGGGCCGCTCTGTATGGTGGTGGGCCGCTCTGTAGGTGGTGGGGCTGTATGGTGGGGGCCGCTCTGTATGGTGGTGGGGCCGCGCTGTATGGTGGGGGGGCTCTGTATGGTGGTGGGGCCGCTCTGTATGGTGGTGGGGGCGCGCTGTATGGTGGGGGGCCGCTCTGTATGGTGGTGGGGCCGCTCTGTATGGTGGTGGGGCCGCTCTGTATGGTGGGGGGGCCGCTCTGTATGGTGGGGGGGCCGCTCTGTATGGTGGTGGGCGCTCTGTATGGTGGGGGGGCCGCTCTGTATGGTGGGGGGGCCGCTCTGTATGGTGGGTGGGCGCTCTGTATGGTGGTGGGGCCCCTCTGTATGGTGGTGGGGCCGCGCTGTATGGTGGTGGGGCGCTCTGTATGGTGGGGGGGCCGCTCTGTATGGTGGGGGTGGGGGGCGCGCTCTGTATGGTGGTGGGGGCGCGTCTGTATGGTGGTGGGCGCTCTGTATGGTGGGTGGGGCCGCTCTGTATGGTGGTGGGGGCCGCTCTGTATTGGTGGTGGGGCGCTCTGTATGGTGGTGGGGCGGCCTGTATGGTGGTGGGGCGCTCTGTATGGTGGTGGGCGCTCTGTATGGTGGTGGGCGCGTCTGTATGGTGGTGGGGCCGCTCTGTATGGTGGTGGGGCCGCCTGTATGGTGGGTGGGGCCGCCTGTATGGTGGTGGGCGCGTCTGTATGGTGTGGCGCTCTGTATGGTGGTGGGGCGTCTGTATGGTGTGGGGCCCGTTGGTGGGGACGCGCTGTATGGTGGTGGGGCGCCTGTATGGTGGTGGGGGCCGCTCTGTATGGTGGGGGGCCGCGCTGTATGGTGGTGGGGCGCTCTGTATGGTGGGGGGCCGCGCTGTATGGTGGGTGGGGCGCGCTGTATGGTGGGGGGCCGCTCTGTATGGTGGTGGGGGCGCTCTGTATGGTGGGGGCCGCGCTGTATGGTGGGGGGCTCTGTATGGTGGGGGGCGCTCTGTATGGTGGGGGGGCGCCTGTATGGTGGTGGGCGCTCTGTATGGTGGGGGCTCTGTATGGTGGTGGGGCGCTCTGTATGGTGGTGGGCGCGCTGTATGGTGGGGGGCTCTGTATGGTGTGGGCGCTCTGTATGGTGGTGGGCCGCTCTGTATGGTGTGGGGGCGCTCTGTATGGTGGTGGGGCCGCGCTGTATGGTGGTGGGGCGCCTGTAGTGGTGTGGGGGCGCTGTATGGTGGTGGGGCGCTCTGTATGGTGGTGGGGGGCCGCTCTGTATGGTGGTGGGGGCGCTCTGTATGGTGGTGGGGCCGCTCTGTATGGTGGGGGCCGCTCTGTATGGTGGTGGGGCGCTCTGTATGGTGGTGGGGCGCTCTGTATGGTGGTGGGGCGCTCTGTATGGTGGTGGGGCGCTCTGTATGGTGGTGGGCGCGCTGTATGGTGGTGGTGGGGCGCTGTATGGTGGTGGGGCCGCTCTGTATGGTGGTGGGGCCGCGCTGTATGGTGGGGGGGGCCGCTCTGTATGGTGGTGGGCGCGCTGTATGGTGGTGGGGCGCGCTGTATGGTGGTGGGGGCGCTCTGTATGGTGGTGGGGCGCTCTGTATGGTGGGGGCGCGCTGTATGGTGGTGGGACGCGCTGTATGGTGGGGGGCGCTCTGTATGGTGGGGGGCCGCGCTGTATGGTGTGGGTGGGCGCTCTGTATGGGTGTGGGGGGCGCCTGTATGGTGGTGGGGCGCCTGTATGGTGGGGGGCCGCCTGTATGGTGGTGGGGCGCTCTGTATGGTGGGTGGGGCGCTGTATGGTGGTGGGGCGCTCTGTATGGTGGGGGGCGCGCTGTATGGTGGTGGGCGCGCTGTATGGTGGTGGGCGCGCTGTATGGTGGGGGCTCTGTATGGTGGTGGGGCGCTCTGTATGGTGGTGGGGGCTTGTATGGTGGTGGGGCGCTCTGTATGGTGGTGGGGCGCGCTGTATGGTGGTGGGGCCGCTCTGTATGGTGGTGGGCCGCTCTGTATGGTGGTGGGCGCGCTGTATGGTGGTGGGGCGTCTGTATGGTGGTGGGGCGCTCTGTATGGTGGTGGGCGCTCTGTATGGTGGTGGGGCGCCTGTATGGTATGGTGTGGTGGGGGGCGCCTGTATGGTGGGTGGGGCGCCTGTATGGTGGGGGCGCGCTCTGTATGGTGGTGGGGCGCTCTGTATGGTGGTGGGGCGCTCTGTATGGTGGTGGGGCGCTCTGTATGGTGGTGGGGCGCTCTGTATGGTGGTGGGGCGCTGTATGGTGGTGGGCGCGCTGTATGGTGGTGGTGGGCGCTGTATGGTGGTGGGGCCTCTGTATGGTGGTGGGGCGTCTGTATGGTGGTGGGCCGCGCTGTATGGTGGTGGGGCGCCTGTATGGTGGTGGGCGCGCTCTGTATGGTGGGGGCGCTCTTGGTGTGGGGTTATGGTGGGGGGCGCTCTGTATGGTGGGGGGCGCTCTGTATGGTGGTGGGGCGTCTGTATGGTGGTGGGGCGCTCTGTATGGTGGGGGGGCGCTCTGTATGTGGTGGGGGGCGCTCTGTATGTGGTGGGGCGCGCTGTATGGTGGTGGGGCGCTCTGTATGGTGGGGGGCGCTCTGTATGGTGGTGGGGGCGCTCTGTATGGTGGTGGGCGCGCTGTATGGTGGTGGGGCGCTCTGTATGGTGGTGGGGCGTCTGTATGGTGGTGGGGCGCTCTGTATGGTGGTGGGGCGCTCTGTATGGTGGGGCGCTCTGTATGGTGGTGGGGGCGCTCTGTATGGTGGTGGGGCGCTGTATGGTGGTGGGGCGCTCTGTATGGTGGTGGGGCGCTGTATGGTGGTGGGCGCTCTGTTATGGTGGTGGGGCGCTCTGTATGGGTGGTTGGGGGCGGCTCTGTATGGTGGTGGGGCGCCTGTATGGTGGTGGGGCGTCTGTATGGTGGTGGGGCGCTCTGTATGGTGGTGGGGCTCTGTATGGTGGTGGGGGCTCTGTATGGTGGTGGGGCGCTCTGTATGGTGGGGGCCTGTTGGTGGGGGGCGCTGTATGGTGGTGGGCGCTCTGTATGGTGGTGGGGCGCTCTGTATGGTGGTGGGGCGCTCTGTATGGTGGGGGGCGCTCTGTATGGTGGTGGGGGCGCTCTGTATGGTGGTGGGGCGCTCTGTAGGTGGTGGGGTGGGGCGCGTCTGTATGGTGGTGGGGCGCTGTATGGGTGGTGGTGGGGGCGCTCTGTATGGTGGTGGGGCGCTCTGTTGGTGGGGGGGCGCGCTGTATGGTGGTGGGGCGCGCTGTATGGTGGGGGGCGCTCTGTATGGTGGGGGGCGCGCTGTATGGTGGTGGGGCTCTGTGATGGTGGTGGGGCGCTCTGTATGGTGGTGGGGGGCGCTGTATGGTGGTGGGGGCTCTGTATGGTGGTGGGGCGCTCTGTATGGTGGTGGGGCGCTCTGTATGGTGGTGGGGCGCTCTGTATGGTGATGGGCCGCGCTGTGCGGTGGTGGGCCGCACTGCTCTCAGGTGTAAGGTGCCACACTGGGCAGTTATTATGGACTGGTAGTGTATGCTATGGCGGAGTGTATGATATATGGTGGAGGGTGTGTGACGTACAATTATTATTTATGGCGGAGGGTATGATGTATAATTATATTGTGGAGGGTATGATATGTTATATAGCTAAGTGATATATTATATGGTGGAGGGTATGATGTATAATTATTATATGGCCAGGCGAAGCGTATGATTTATTAATATATGGCGGAGTATATGATATATGGCGGAGAGTATGATGTATAATTATATGGCGGAGGGTATAATTTATTAATATATGGCGGAGTATATGATATTATATGGCGGAGGTATGATGTATAATTATGTGGCGGAGGGTATGATGTATAATTATTATATGGTGGAGGGTATGATATATGGCGGATGTTATGATATATAGCGGAGAGAATGATTTATTATATGGCGGAAGTTATGATGTATTATTGTCAGTATATGGTGGAGGGTATGATGTATACTTATTGTATGGCTGAGGGTATGATGTATAATATAACGGAGTGTATAGTTTATTACTATTATATGGCAAAGGGTATGATATTATATGGCGGAGTGTATGATATATTATGATTCAGTGATGTGTATGATATATTATGATATGGCGGAGTATATGATATGGCAGAGGGTATGATTTATTATATGGTGGAGGATATGATGTATAATTATTATATGGCGGAGTATATGATATGACGGAGGGTATGATTTATTATATGGTGGAGGATATGATGTATAATCATATGGCGGAGTGTATAATTACTATTATATTGTGGGGGGTATGATGTACAATTATTATATGGCGGCGGGTATGATGGTATGATATATAATTATTATTTGGGGAGGGTATGATGTACATTATATATGCAAGGTATATCTACATTATTATATGGCGGAGGGTATGATGTACAATTGTTATTATATGGCGGAGGTATGATATATAGTTATATAGTTGGGGGTATGATGTATAATTATTATATGGCAGAGGGTATGATTTACAATTATTATATGGCGGAGGTATGATTACAATTATTATATGGCGAGGATATGTGTACAATATTATAGGTGGAGGGTATGATGAATAATTATTATATGGTTGAGGGTATGATTTATTATATGGCGGAGGGTATGATGTACAATTATTATATGGCATTAGGGTATGATGTATAATTATATGGTTGAGGGTATAATGTACATTTATTATTATATGGCAGAGGGTATGATGTACATCATACCCTCCACCATATAATTGTACATCATACCCTCCGCATATAATAATTGTACATCATACCCTCACCATATAATTGTACATCATACCCTCCACCATATAATAATTGTACATCATACCCTCCCCATATAATAATTGTACATCATACCCTCGCCACATAATAATTGTACATCATACCCTCCGCCATATAATAATTGTACATCATACCCTCTGCCATATAATAATTGTACATCATACCCTCCGCTATATAATAATTGTACATCATACCCTCCCCATATAATTGTACAATTATTATATAGTCGAGTTATGTGTATAATTATATGGCGGAGGTATTATGTACAATTATTATATGGTGGAGGGTATGATGTACAATTATATGGCGGAGGGTATGATGTACAATTATTATAGCGGAGGGTATGATGTACAATTATTATATGGGGAGGGTATGATGTACAATTATTATGGCGGAGGGTATGATGTACAATTATTATATGGGAGGGTATGATGTACAATTATATGGGGAAGTATGATGTACAATTATATATGGCGGAGGGTATGATGTACAATTATATGGCGGAGGGTATGATGTACAATTATTATATAGCAGAGGGTATGATGTACAAATATTATATGGTGGAGGGTATGATGTACAATTATTTTTGGGGGAGGGTATGATGTACAATTATATAGCGGAGGTATGATGACAATTTATATGGCGACGGGTATGATGTACAATTATTATATAGCGGAGGGTATATGTACAATTATTATATAGCAGAGGGTATGATGTACAATTATTATATGGTGGAGGGTATGATGTACAATTATTATATGGTGGAGGGTATGATGTACAATTATTATATAGCGGAGGGTATAATGTACAATTATTATATGGTGGAGGGTATGATGTACAATTATTATATAGCGGAGGGTATAATGTACAATTATTATATGGCGACGGGTATGATGTACAATTATTATATAGCGGAGGGTATAATGTACAATTATTATATAGCAGAGGTATGATGTACAATTATTATATAGCGGAGGGTATGATGTACAATTATTATATGGTGGAGGGTATGATGTACAATTATACTCACTGGAGGGTAATAATGTACAATTATTATATGTGGAGGGTATGATGTACAATTATTATATGCGAGGGTATCTGTACAATTATTATATGCAGGGTATATGTACAATTATTTATAGCGAGGGTATAATTGTACAATTATTATATAGCGGAGGTATGATGTACAATTATTATATGGGAGGTATGATGTACAATTATATGGCGGAGGGTATGATGTACAATTATTATATGCGAGGGTATGATGTACAATTATTATATGGTGGAGGGTATGATGTACAATTATTATGGCGGAGGGTATGATGTACAATTATTATATGGCGGAGGGTATGATGTACAATTTTTATGGCGGAGTATGATGTACAATATTATATGGCGGAGGGTATGATGTACAATTATATGGCGGAGGGTATGATGTACAATTATTATATGCGAGGGTATGATGTACATTATTATATGGTGGAGGGTATGATGTACAATTATATGGCGGAGGGTATGATGTACAATTATATGGCGGAGGGTATGATGTACAATTATTATGGCGAGGGTATGATGTACAATATTATATGCGGAGGGTATATGTACAATTATTATATAGCAGAGGGTATGATGTACAATTATTATATAGCAGAGGGTATGATGTACAATTATATATGGGGAGGGTATGATGTACAATTATTATATGGTGGAGGGTATGATGTACAATTATATATAGCGGAGGGTATAATGTACAATTATTATATGGTGGAGGGTATAATGTACAATTATTATATAGCGGAGGGTATAATGTACAATTATTAAATGGCGACGGGTATGATGTACAATTATATATGCGGAGGGTATATGTACAATTATTATATAGCGAGGGTATGATGTACATATTATATAGCGGAGGGTATGATGTACAATTATTATATGGGGAGGGTATGATGTACAGTTATTATATAGCGGAGGGTATAATGTACAATTATTATATGGTGGAGGGTATGATGTACAATTATTATATAGCGGAGGGTATAATGTACAATTATTATATGGCGACGGGTATGATGTACAATTATTATATAGCGGAGGGTATAATGTCAATTATTATATAGCGGAGGGTATGATGTACAATTATTATATGGTGGAGGGTATGATGTACAATTATTAGATGGCGGAGGGTATGATGTACAATTATTATATAGCGGAGGGTATGATGTACAATTATTATATGGCGGAGGGTATGATGTACAATTATATAGCGGAGGGTATGATGTACAATTATTATATAGCGGAGGGTATGATTTATTATTATGTAGCGAAGGGTATGATGTACAATTATATGGCGGAGGGTATGATGTACAATTATTATATAGCGGAGGGTATGATGTATAATTATATGGCGGAGGGTATGATGTACAATTATTATATGGCGGAGGGTATGATGTATAATTATATGGTGGAGGGTATGATGTACAATTATTATATGGTGGAGGGTATGATGTATAATTATTATATGGTTGATAGTATGATTTATTATTATATGGTGGAGGGTATGATTTTCAATATCACTGTGCGAGAAAAAACAGCCATACTCGCAATATCATGTCCTGACACAAATGCTCAAACAGGATGCAGCAGGTCCCCCAAGATAAAAGCAGGGGCAGCACAGGTGCAAAATACTGAAAACAAGCCACTTACTAATCCACCAAACATCAGTGGGGAGGCTGCCTAGTATTCCAATTGCACACATGTCTGCATAGGGTGTCGTTCATACCATTACGTGAGATGCACCTCTATCAGTATAGCACCTTATGGCCGGCGTCTGACCCATCGGATAAAAATACGGACCGTATTGTACGGCCGTAATACACAGAAAATTTCCCTGAACAGAGATTCGTATGTCGTCCGTTGTCAAGCTGTGGCTGCGTATTTTGCTCATGTAAGCATCTGAATGTCTTCGGTATGGCGAGATTTTCTCTCCAGCTTGCAAAACCGACATATAATGGATCCCAATGACAGGTTTTACATCACAAAAGAAAGAATAGATATATACCGTACACACAGAATATATATATTCATATATATACATGTCATTGTGACATACACTTCTACATAGCATAATAGCCGCTAATTCAATTGCCGGCTTCTGTAAAATCATTATAGAACCCGACATGAAATGACACATGGTTTACATGCAGTAAACCATTTCATTTCATGTAGTTTGATAACAGGATTTTTGTACTTACCGTAAAATCTGTTTCTCGGAGCGCTCATTGGGGGACACAGAAACCATGGGTGTATGCTGCTGCCACTAGGAGGCTGACACTATGCATATGCAAAAAAAGGTTGGCTCCTCCTCTGCAGTGTACACCCCACCGACTGGCACCAAGCTAATCAGTTAGTGAGAAAGCAGTAGGAGAAGAATGCAAACAACAAACAAACAACTCAATATAACAAAAACAATCGAAAGAAAGAACAAGAGTTGTAAACATATGGGAGGGTGCTGTGTCCCCCAATGAGCGCTCCGAGAAACAGATTTTACGGTAAGTACAAAAATCCTGTTTTCTCTATCGCTTCATTGGGGGACACAGAAACCATGGGACGTTCCAAAGCAGTCCCTGGGGCGGGAGAAAAATGGCAAGAGACTCCATTCAGGCCGGCAAAGGCTCCAATGCCGCCTGCAAGATCCTTCTGCCTAGGCTGGCGTCCGCCGAAGCATAGGTGTGGACCCTGTAAAATTTGGCAAACGTGTGGATGGAAGACCAGGTTGCCACCTTGCAAAGTTGTAGGGCGGAAGCCCCATGGTGAACCGCCCAGGAGGCACCTACCGCCCGGGTGGAGTGAGCCCTGACCCCAGTAGGAGGCACTCTATTTTTAACCCTGTAAGCCTCCAATATTGCGGTCCTAATCCAACGCGCAATTGTAGCCTTGGAAGCAGGCAGGCCTCTTCGCGCTCCGTCCGGAATGATGAATAGGAGATCAGACTTCCTGAAGGAAGCCGTCCTATCCAGGTAGGTCCTTATTGCCCGTACCAGGTCTAGCTTGTTAAACGAGCGCTCCAAAGGATGAGTCGGAGCCGGACAGAAGGAAGGTAGAACAATGTCCTCATTCAAGTGAAAAGTGGATACCACCTTGGGAAGAAAGGAAGGCGGAGGCCGCAATACTACCTTATCCTGGTGGAGAACCAGGAAAGGGGGGCGACAAGACAGAGCCGCCAACTCTGAAACTCGCCTGATGGAAGTGATCGCAACGAGAAAGGCCACCTTCCAGGACAAAACCGACAGGGGAACCTCTGTGAGAGGTTCAAAGGGAGTGCACCTCATAACCTCCAATACGAGATTGAGGTCCCAAGGGTCCACAGGATTCCGATACGGGGGAGCCATATGCGCCACTCCCTGGAGGAAAGTTTTGACTTGAATCCGAGAAGTCAAGGATTGGAGGAAAGCCAAGATGGCTGGGAGCGACAACTTCATTGGCCGGATGACGTTGGACTCACACCAGCGAAAATAGGCCTTCCAGGTTCGATAGTAGACCCTGGAAGACGACGGTTTCCTGGCCTGGATCATGGGGCGAATCACCCGATCTGAGAACCCGGACTCTCTCAGTACTGCAGTCTCAACAGCCACGCCGTCAAATTGAGCGACCGAGAACCCTGGTGGCAGAACGGACCCTGTGATAAAAGATCTGGCCTGTCTGGTAGTCTCCAGGGGGCGTCCGCCAAGAGATTGACGATGTCTACGAACCAGGACCTCCTGGGCCAATCTGGGGCAATCAGAATGACCGGCACCCCTTCCGCCGTTGATCTTCTTCAGCAATCTGGGAAGAAGGGGAAGCGGAGGAAACACATATGGGAGAGTAAACTGTGACCAAGGAATGGCCAGAGCGTCTACGTCCAATGCTAGAGGATCGCGGGACCTGGAGACGAACAGCGTAACTTTCCTGTTGAGCCGAGACGCCATGAAGTCCACATCCGGGGTCCCCCATCGTAGGCAGATCTGATGGAAGACGTCCGGATGTAGGGACCATTCTCCTGCCGCGAAACCCTCGCGGCTGAGAAAGTCGGCGGCCCAGTTGTCCACGCGGGGATATACACCGCGGATATTGCCGGAACAGTCGCCTCCGCCCAAAGGAGGATCCTGGATACTTCGGCCATCGCCCGAGAACTCCTGGTCCCCCCTTGGTGATTGACGTATGCCACAGCCGTGGCATTGTCTGTCTGAATTCTGACTGGTAGACCCCTGAGAAGCGATTCCCAGTGACGGAGCGAGAGTAGAGATGGCCCTGATTTCGAGGATATTGATCGGCAGGGAAGATTCCTGTGCCGACCAACGACCCTGAGCCGTCAATGCCGAAAAACTGCCCCCCAGCCCAGAAGACTCGCATCCGTCGTTAAGACTTGCCAGTGGTCTGGCAGGAAGGACCGGCCCTGGAAGATGAGGGGGGATGACAGCCACCAGCTGAGAGACTGCCTGACCCTGAGAGGGAGACGAAGCGGACGATCCAACGATCTGACGGACCTGTCCCACTGAGACAGAATAGCCTGCTGAAGAGGTCTCAAGTGGAACAGAGCAAAGGGAATTGCTACTGAAGTCGCAACCATTCTGCCCAGCACCCTCATCGCTGACCGGAAGGAAGGAAACTGAGGGCTCTGCAGAGACCGAACACCCTGCTGGAGGATTGCTCTCTTCTCCTTGGGGAGAAAGACCTTCGCTTGTCGGGTATCGAACAGCATGCCCAAGAAGATCAGGCGCTGAGAGGGAACAAGGCAGGACTTCTTCCTGTTGATAATCCATCTGAACCGGGCCAGGGTGTCGAGAACGATGGACAGGCTTTCTTGAGCCTGAGGGAGGGACGGAGCCTTGATGAGAATATCGTCGAGGTAAGGAATGAGCACCAGTCCTCGAACCCTCAAGGTGGCCACCAAAGCCGCCATGATCTTGGTGAAGACCCTGGGAGCGGTCGCAAGGCCGAAGGGCAAGGCAACAAACTGAAAATGGTTCTGCCGAACTGCGAAACGCAGGAACCTCTGATGGGCTGGGTAAATCGGGACGTGGAGGTATGCGTCTTGGATGTCTATGGAACACAGAAATTCCTGTGATTCCATTGTCGATATTACTGCACGAAGAGACTCCATCCTGAAGTGACGCAGGCGAACCCTCCTGTTCAGTAACCTGAGGTCCAGGATAGGCCGAACCTTGCCGCCTTTCTTCGGCACAACAAACAGGTTTGAATAAAAACCTGTGAAACGTTCTTGCTCTGGAACAGGAACGATAACTCCAGCACTGAGAAGGGAATCGTTGGATGCAAAGAAACCCGTTACCAAGGAAGGATCTCCTGGGGGGCGGGATTCGAAGAACCGATCTCTTGGGCGGGAAGTGAACTCTATTTTGTATCCTGAGGATACAACCTCCCTGACCCAAGCGTCCTCCACCAAGTCGAGCCACACGTCCTTGAACAGCAAGAGACGACCGCCGAGCTTGGGATGAACGCTGGGCTCCGGGGTCCAGTCATGCCGAAAAAGATCGACCAGGTCTTGACCTGGTGGATCTACCCTGGGAGTAATTGGAACGCCAGGAGGGGGTAGGCCGAAAGGAAGCCTTCCTCTTAACCTGGCGATTCTGCGGCCTACGTTGACTGGAGGAATCTTCCGATACCTGAAAACGGCGGAAAGGCCGAAAGGAGCGAAACTGTCTCCTTTGGATGGGTTTGTGAGGCTTAGACTGAGGGAGGAGGGAACTCGTGCCCCCCGTTGCGTCCTTAATGATCTGATCCAACCTGTCTCCGAACAGATGTTCTCCCTGAAAAGGGAGACCTGTGAGCGACTTCTTTGACGAAAGATCAGCCTGCCATGCTTTGAGCCAGATGTTCCTCCGGATAGCTACGATATTGCTGGATGCCTGCGCCGCGCAGGAAGCAGCATCCAGGGAGGCAGAGACTACATATTGCCCAGCCTGGGAGATTTGGTCTGCGAGCTCGCCAGCTCTCTGGAAGGTGCTCCGGCCAAGATGCCCTTACGGAGCTGTCTGGACCATCTGGCTATCGCCTTTGAGACCCAAGTAGACGCAAAGGCCGGGCATAGAACAGAAGCGGCTGCCTCAAAGGCTGACTTTGCCAGTGATTCTAGAATCCTATCGTTGGCGTCCTTTAGGGAAGCAGCGCTAGCCAGAGGAAGGACCGTGTTAGTGGACAGTCTGGAGACCGGTGGGTCCACTGAAGGAGAAATTGTCCAATTAGATGTAAGCTCCGGGGAAAACGGGTATAGTATGCCGAGGCGCTTCCCTCTTTGAAAGCGTCTGGTCGGATTCTCCCTCTCCCTCTTGAGTATGTCCGTGAACTCAGTGTGAGGGGCAAAAACCTTGGAAGGTGGTTTGGACCGTCTGAACGAAACCGCCTGTTCTGCGGATTCCGTAGAGGTATCCCTGATGCCTAAGGTCTGATTGACAGCCACAATCAGACTCTGCACCATATCCGTCATGTCGGAGGCCTGATCTGGATCCAGGTCCGACTCATCTTCCGAAAACGCCTCCGGAGACGCCTCGCCAGATTCCTGGGAGGAGGGCGCTAGGGAGGGATAACCCCGAGCAGGGTCTTCCGGAGATATGGAGCGAGAAGAGGACCTACAACTGTGTTCCAGTCTGGGTCTCTTACGGCTTGGGTTGCACGGACCGGGAAGGGAGTCTTGAGACCCGCTGGCAACTGCAGGTGCTGAAAGGGGCAATCTGTCCAAAACGGATACTAGGGTCTATGATACCCTGGTGAGGTCCGCAACAGATTGTGACAAAGACGCTGCCCACTGGGGGGTATGGGTTTCAGGATCACCCGGATCAGAAGGGGGCTCCTGGGTGGGTCCCGTGGGGTCGCTGCAGGCCTGGCAGAGGGGAGAAGACTGACCTGAAGGGAGTCTGCTATTACAAGAAGAACAACAAAGTATCTAACCAGCGTGGCGGAGGAAGAGGAAGACGGAGGACGAGCAGGCTCTCCCTTTTGCTTAGGCATGGCTGAGCAATCCCACTAACCGGTGTCAGAAGGTTGGGGGACAGAGAAGGGCAGAGGAGAGTGTCAGCTCTGAAGGACAGAGCTTACTCACGGTTCCTGCGTGCTGCCGAGATGTTCCTCCCTGATGTGATGCTGTGACCGGAGCCCGTGCTCAGAGACCGCAGAAGTAGCTGAGGAGCCGCTTGCTGCCACTTGAAGAACGCAGGAGCGACAGACGCAGGGCCTGTAGAGCACACTCTGCGTCTGCTACAGCTCTCAGGAACGCTGAGAGCGGTGGGCGGAGCAAGGACAGGCAGAGAAAGAAGCCCGCCCGGAAGTGTGACAAGCGGGGGGCGGAGCCAGGACAGGCAGAGAAAGAAGCCCGCCCAGAAGTGTGACAGGCGGGGGGCGGAGCCAGAGCTGGAGTAGGCCCAGAATGAAGCCGGGACCTAAATTTTGGTCTGCGGCCCTCGGGGAAGGGGGGTTGGAGCGGAGGACTCCGCTGCTTAAGAAAAAACGGGCCCCTAAATGAATCGCCGCAGCCACCGGCAGGAAAAGGAGGTAGACAGGCGGTGTAATGCGAACGAGCACTGCACTGATAAAAACCCGGGCTCCAGCTACTAGAGAAAGACAGGGGGGCCCTGGGAAATCCACGGCGCCGCGAGGTGTCCGGAGCAGCCCCATCTCTAAAGACCTTAGGGGACTAGAATAAGGTGCTAGGCTCTCTACAAAAAAAACCCCGGGTCCTGTAACCTGCATCCTCCTTTTTCTCATTTTTTTTTTTTTCCTTCTTTCTTCCTGTCTTCTTTCTTCTGTCCTGCTGAGAAAGAGGGACAATACCTCAGACCAAAGGTCGGATGTCCGGATCAGTTGTGGGGACGTCCGCGTCTCCTCATCCGACAGGCTCTGGTGGGCGAGTAGATGGGAGACGGAGGCAGGCCCGGATCTTTCGCTGCCCCTGATCACCTAAACATCCGTCTGTGCTAGGGATTAGAGTGGGGGTTCTGCCGAGACAGACATATGAGGAGACGGGGTGGCAGTACACGCCATACTCATAGTCTCTGTGTGGGACTACAGTAGTGACTTTTCACACTGTATCCCTCCGGAAGGTACCTGAAAAGGAACGACGCACAATAGGTAGATATGGGTCTCCAGAGAGACCCGTGTCCACCTCCTACTGACACTAAGCTAAAACTGATTAGCTTGGTGCCAGTCGGTGGGGTGTACACTGCAGAGGAGGAGCCCACCTTTTTTTGCATATGCATAGTGTCAGCCTCCTAGTGGCAGCAGCATACACCCATGGTTTCTGTGTCCCCCAATGAAGCGATAGAGAAATATGGTTTTCACTAATAATTAGATGAGTGTATGTGTGCAAAATTTCGGACGTGTAGGTGTTAATTTAATATGTAAATTCGTTGTAAAAAAATGTGTGGGCTCCTGCGGTATTTTCTCCGCCAGACAAGGAAAGCCAGTGACTTAGAACAGATATTAATAGCCTAGGGAGGGACCATTGTTTTTGTGCTGCCCCCTGGCTACTAACATCTGCCCCCAGCCACCCCAGAAAAGGCACATCTATAATTAGATGCTCCTTTTCTGGCACTTAGCCCATCTATTCCCATTGCCTTTAGTGCTGGCTAATGGGTTAATGCCACCTTGCAATTGAAAGGTGACATTAAGCTGGGTTAATAATGGAGAGTTGTCAATTAAACAGCTATCCATTATTAATCCTATTGTAGGAAATGGTTAAAAAAAACACACATTAATTAAAAATTATTTTAATGAAATAAATACACATAGTTTTTGACCACATTTTATTGCACTGGTAATCCTTCTGAATCCCTTGTTCTCCTGTAATAAAATAAAAAAACAACAATATCCTTACCTCTCCGGCATTCAGTCAGGTCCCACGCTGCAAATCCATCTGAAGGGGTTTACAGCAGGGACCGATGCTAATGCGACCAGCCCTGCTGTTAACCCCCGCAGAATGAATGAATTCATCTCTGCGCAGGCTCCCCGGCTGACCGGAGATGAACTGATTAGTGTGGGAAGCTTATTTGATTTTTTCCCACGCTATCCAGTTCACTTCAGGTCAGCCGGGGACTCCCTCTGACGTTACTGATGCTGTGCGGAGTCCCCGGCTGACCTGAAGTGACAGTTCATTGGACAACCAAGCAAGAGAGACCCAACTACAATCCACAGAGGCAGGGAACATGGCAAAGTACTGGGACACATTTCTCAGACCCTCCACCATCGCCCTGGCCCACAGTTGTGGGGTCGTCTCTCAGCATGCTGCTGACTACGGCAGTCCATAGTCTATCAGTGTGAATATCTTAAAGAAAGCATCTCCAAACGAAAATGTCTTTAAGGCCCTGTTCACGCTGCATATAGCAGTTCATCTCCATTCTCCCCAAAAAAATGTTATTCAGGTGGACCCATCGGAGCCATAGACTTCAGTGAGTTCACATCGACCCCATCTGTGTTTTATTACAGTCGTATCTGTCTTTCATCTCTGGAAAAAAAACAAATAGCTGACGGCAGCATCATAATTGCAGTGTGAGCAGGGCCTAAATGATCCCGGGTTAATTTACCTTTGTACGCATTAATACTATACTTCTGTTCCCTTCTTCAGGTCAATAACTGCGGCTTCACTTGGTCTTACAAGCGTCCCCTGTAACCGATAAAAATAAACAGGTAAAACCAACGAGTACGGCTAAAGTACTTATTTCTCATTCATCCATCTTTCCAATCGTATTTATGTAGGTGTACAAATATGCCGCCAACCGCATCATAACACATGGCATCACCATCTCCACACTCACAAATATCATCATGCAAAGCATCACCAGCTCAACATGGCAAACACCGAACACCCAGAAACATCACCATAGAAAGCATCACTGGCTCCACATGGCAAACACCGAACACCCAGAAACATCACCATAGAAAGCATCACCGGCACCACATGGCAAACACAGAACACCCAGAAACAGCACTATAGAGAGCATCACCAGCTCAACATGGCAAACACCGAACACCCAGAAACATCACGATAGAAAGCATCACCAGCTCAACATGGGAAACACCGAACACCCAGAAACATCACCATAGAAAGCATCACTGGCTCCACATGACAAACACCGAACACCCAGAAACATCACCATAGAAAGCATCACCGGCTCCACATGGCAAACACCGAACACCCAGAAACATCACCATAGAAAGCATCACCGGCACCACATGGCAAACACAGAACACCCAGAAACAGCACTATAGAGAGCATCACCAGCTCAACATGGCAAACACCGAACACCCAGAAACATCACGATAGAAAGCATCACCAGCTCAACATGGGAAACACCGAACACCCAGAAACATCACCATAGAAAGCATCACCAGCTCAACATGGCAAACACCGAACACCCAAAAACATCACCATAGAGAGCATCACTGGCTCCACATGGCAAAAACCGAACACCCAGAAACATCACCATAGAAACCATTACCAGCTCAACATGGCAAACACCGAACACCCAGAAACATCACCATAGAAAGCATCACTGGCTCCACATGGCAAAAACCGAACACCCAGAAACATCACCATAGAAGCGTCACCGGCTCCACATGTCAAACACGAACACCCAGAAACATCACCATAGAAAGCATCACCGGCTCAACATGGCAAACTCCGAACACCCAGAAACATCACCATAGAAAGCATCACCAGCTCAACATGGCAAACTCCGAACACCCAGAAACATCACCATAGAAAGCATCACCAGCTCAACATGGCAAACACCGAACACCCAGAAACATCACCATAGAAAGCATCACCAGCTCACATGGCAAACACCGAACACCCGAAAACATCACCATAGAAGCATCACTGGCTCCACATGGCAAAACCGAACACCCAGAAACATCACCATAGAAACATTACCAGCTCAACATGGCAAACACCGAACACCCAGAAACATCACCATAGAAAGCATCACTGGCTCCACATGGCAAAAACCGAACACCCAGAAACATCACCATAGAAGCGTCACCGGCTCCACATGGCAAACACCGAACACCCAGAAGCAGCACTATAGAGAGCATCACCAGCTCAACATGGCAAACACCGAACACCCAGAAACATCACCATAGAAAGCATCACCAGCTCAACATGGCAAACTCCGAACACCCAGAAACATCACCATAGAAAGTCACCGCTCCACATGGCAAACACAGAACACCCAGAAACATCACCATAGAAGGCATCACCGGCTCCACATGGCAAACACGAACACCCAGAAACATCACCATAGAAAGCCATCACCGGCTCCACATGGCAAACACCGAACACCCAGAAACATCACCATAGAAAGCATCACCAGCTCCACATGGCAAACAACCGAATGCCCAGAAACATCACCATAGAAAGCATCACTGGCTCCACATGGCAAACACTGAACACCAGAAACATCACCATAGAAAGCATCACCAGCTCAACATGGCAAACACCGAACACCCAGAAACATCACCATAGAAAGCATCACCAGCTTCACATGGCAAACACGAATGCCCAGAAACATCACCATAGAAAGCATCACTGGCTCCACATGGCAAACACTGAACACCAGAAACATCACCATAGAAAGCATCACCAGCTCAACATGGCAAACACCGAACACCCAGAAACATCACCATAGAAAGCATCACCAGCTCCACATGGCAAACACCGAATGCCCAGAAACATCACCATAGAAAGCATCACTGGCTCCACATGGCAAACACTGAACACCAGAAACATCACCATAGAAAGCATCACCAGCTCAACATGGCAAACACCGAACACCCAGAAAAATCACCATAGAAAGCATCACCAGCTCCACATGGCAAACACCGAATGCCCAGAAACATCACCATAGAAAGCATCACTGGCTCCACATGGCAAACACTGAACACCAGAAACATCACCATAGAAAGCATCACAAGCTCAACATGGCAAACACCGAACACCCAGAAACATCACCATAGAAAGCATCACCAGCTCCACATGGCAAACACCGAATGCCCAGAAACATCACCATAGAAAGCATCACTGGCTCCACATGGCAAACACTGAACACCAGAAACATCACCCTAGAAAGCATCACCAGCTCACAGAAAACCGAATCACCAGAACTCACCATAGAAGCATCACAGCTCCACTGGCAAACACCGAAAAGCCAGAAACATCACCATAGAAAGCATCCCAGTCCACATGGCAACACGAATGCCCAGAAACATCACAGCACAAGCATCCTGTGAAAGCTGCAAGAGTCTGTCTGGATCAGAACTACCAGCTTTTATGCACACACACTGATTACAAGCAACAGGTCACAGGTGAGGATGTTACCTTTAGTAGCCATGTCAACTTCTTTGCATGTTATGCCTCTCTCACACATCCGGCGGGCGCCTGGCGGCGCCCCCTGCATTTTGCCGCAGCGCCGCATGTGAAAAGCTTTCACACTTCCGGCGCCCAAAATGCGGTTTTTTGCCGGATGGTTGCTGATGCTTTGGGGAATAAGCAACCATCCGGCAAAAAAAAAAAAAAAAAACGTTACATGCAGCGTTTTTTTCCGGACGCCGCAATGTACATTTGCGCCGCATCCGGACAAAAACCCCATGCAACGCATTGACATTCGGCGCATCCGGCGCTAATGCATGTCAATGCGAAAAAAGCCGCATGCGGCGCATCAGATTTTTCAGATGCGGCGCTGCGGAAAATGCCGGGGGCGCCGCAAGGCGCCCGCCGGATGTGTGAAGCCAGCCTTATCAGGCCAAAATCACCAGGGTATGTGAATTTTTTGATCAGGGTCATTTGGATGTTTTGGGTTGTCATTATGATTTAAAAAGAGAAAACACAGTAGTTTGACAATAAATGGCTTCACCCACCACTAACCATGAGTGGAGAAAAAGTTTTGGTGTTATCATTCATTCAGAAATCAAAAATTCTGCCAGGGTAAAGTAAACTTTGGAGCATAACTGTATATACTACATACATAAAAAACAAACATTACAACTCGTGTATAAGCTGAGATTTTCAGCCCATTTTTTTGGGCTGAAAGTCCCCCTCGCTTATACGCGGGTCCCTATACGGGGTCGGCGGGGGAGGGTGAGCGGGGGTCGGATCATACTACCACTTTTCCCCGCGCGGTCTCTGCACCCCCCCGCTTCTTTCCCACGATCCCGGTCCTTTTTTGCAGCGGTCACATACACCGCCATTAAAAAGGTTC
>JARQOD010000004.1:379830742-379895883 GCA_033576555.1 Oophaga sylvatica | reverse complement strand
GGGGTTCCTTATTCCTCAAAGGGATTTAGGTACTGATTTTTGGGGGGGGGGGATTTGGGGGGTCGGGGACCCCCGGGGATTCCGGGAGACGATTTTCCAGTTTAACACTGAATTACGGGAACCGTTACAACATGGCGAAGGGGAGAGTTTTCTGGAGTCGAAGGGACGATCTGGTTTGGTTGTCTACCAGGAATATAAAACTTAAAGTTTCCCCTGGAGGTGGGTCCCAGATTCATCGGGCCTCGGATAGTTCCAAATAATCCTTGGCATTTCGTCGACCTCCCTCCTCGTTTAAAATCTAATTTTTTTCACAATCATTACTTAAAATATGTCACCATCATACCGCACCCTACCTCCCCTTCAGGTGGCAATATAACGGGAATTTCATGGTCGAAAAATTGACTCACTTCATCGCCGACCCTTCATACTTGGTTTTATTGGAGGGGTTTGGTCCGAGGAGAGACGTGGGTCCCTGCTCGATTTAACGCAGATGGGTGGTTCACCTTTCACACAACTCCCCCCAACCTGGCCCGAGGGCCGGTCCCCTCGAAGGGGGGGTACTGTATGGGTGTATCGCCACGAGGATCTCGCATTACACACCTGCTTCCAGCTAGTTGCTGTTTCTTTGGGGTTTGGTAATGAGGGAGTTAATTTTAACCTAGCTCTTTCTAAGACTGGGTCCAGCCTCGCCCGGCTCTTTTGTTTATCTAATTAGATTCCTTCATTCCTGCCATCTCTTGTTAGATCCGGTAAAGCATTCAGTGTCTAGCAGCTGGATCGGTTTCTGGAAAATTTAACTAAGGCTCCTTAGTTTTTTTATCTTTTCTTATAGTTTTCTCTGAGCCTTTAGGTGTTCCTACGTGTGGAGTTTGTATGAAGCTTTTTTACTTTTTTCTGTTTTTTTGTATGTCTTTCTGTTCATTAACCTTACTTTCATTCCCTTTGGTGGTAATCAGGGTCCTTCTAGGACTAGATTACAGTTGGCAGGGATGATAGGAGACAGGGTTTACGCTGGTGGCCTGGACCTCTGTACCTTTAACAGTACCTCCAGTAGAGGGATAGTTAGGACCCATTAGGGTCAGCATAGACCCCGGTCACCCTCTACGGAGACAGCGTAATAACGGATTCCGTATTGACCCACTGGACATTGTCAGGTAATTCTAGTTATCATATATCTATGCGCATTTAAATATGTATGTGCCCTTTTGATATAGATACTGACATCACATATATTATATATCTTCATACAGCGTGACAGAGGGATTTTCATCCATTCTTCCTGGAAAATTCTTCCAGTTCCTGAGATCCTTGGTCGTCTTGCATGCACTGCATTTTGAGGTCTAGTCACAGATTTTCAATGTGTTCAGATCAGGGACTTTGAGGACTAGTAAAATTTTCATCTGGCGCTTAGAGGTTTGTCTATTGTGTATTTTGACGTGTGTTAAGGCACTGCCACACTTAGTGATCGCACCACGATCACGACAACGACACGACCTGGCGAGATCGCTAGTGCGATCGCTAATGTGATCGCTAGTTAGATTCCAAACACAAACCATCAGCGATCTGTGATTCCAAACACATCTCAATCAGCGATCTGTATAACGACCTCTGCGGTTGTTGGGAAAACCTAGTCCCACCTGCGATGTGTGAAGTCGTTCATAAAGGGTGTCACACTCAGCGATTCAGGCTCACCAGCGGGACACCAACGACCAAAAAAAAACGCTCAGAACGTTTCCTGAGCGATCAGCGACATCTCAGCAGGGCCACATCGCTGCTACATGTCACCCACAAGCTAAGTCGCTAACGAGATCGCTACTGCGTCATAAATGGTGACGCAGTAGCGATCTCGTTAGCGATCTCGCTTTAGTGTGGCAAACACTTTAGGATCACTTTGTTTTACAGATGGTGTTATGTTGACAACAAGAATTTGTTGAAATTTCATTGAATTCATCCCTTTATCTGTGAAATGCTCACCATTAGAGTTGAGCGAAACAGGTCGGTCAAGTTCAAAAGTCACCGATTTTAGCCAAAGTCGGGTTTCGTTGGCCGAAACCCGACCATAGCGTGAAGTCGGCCAAGCGGTCGTCGACCTGAGCCCAAGTCGGATTTCCCCGACTGCTTGCAGGCGCCTTTTTTCACCAAAAGCAAGGACTACACTGTGGGCAACGAGATGACATGGGCAGTGATGCCACGTGGCTTGAGCGGCGCGGATTCAAATCCCCCGCCAAAGCCGGCGCCGGCACCGCTCATTGACGGAGCCGCCCGCCGGCTCAGCCAATGAGCGGCGCGGGATTCAAATCCCCCGTCAAACCTGTGTGGCACTGCTCATTGCAGAGCCTGCGGGCGGCTCAGCCAATGAGTGGCGTAGGAATCAAATCCCCCGCCATTGGCTGAGCGTGCCGCCCGGCTTTGTATGTGGGTGTGGTGTGTGTGTATGCAGGCATTGTCCGATGGACTACAAGTCCCATCCGGCTATGCCTGCTACACTGTCAGTGAGTGACACATTACCCAATGAAGGGACAGTAGTAGTCCCATCATCCAGGCTAATGTGTTGAATGTAAAAAAAAACATACATTACATACACAACACACAGAACATACATATAACATACAACACATAACATACAGAACATACATATAACATACAACACATAACATACAGAACATACATATAACACAGAACATACGGTTCATACACATAACATATAACATACAGAACATACATATAACTACAACACATAACATAGAGTACATACTCACCAATCACCTAATCCCCATGCCATCGTTTCCTGTATTAAAAATAAAATAATAAGCACCTATACATCACACTTTCCGCCGTAGTCCAGTGATTAACGAGTGTCCCCACGACATCTCCGGTATAGAACGCTGACATCGGTGATGTCAGCGCTCTAACACTGCACCTGCGTACACTCCTGTGTATCGCTCAGACGCCGGGAAGAGAATGACTCACTACAGTTAATTCTCTCACCGGCAATGCTGGGTGAGAAAATTCCATGCAGCATTGCCAAAAGTGAGACAATGAACTCAGGTAACTCAGTGATGCACTGCAGGAGCCATTGTCTCCCTGTCAGTGCATCACTGGGAGGCCCTACAGAGCAGTGCATCACCTGATGTCTCTAATCTATAGGGGAGACCGTCGTGGTACATTCGTTATTAATTGGACTGTGTCGGACAGGGAGTATACGGTTGTTTTATTTTTTTACTTTTTTAACAGGAGAACGAGGAGTCGCTGGATCTGAGCGTGTAATAAAGATATGAAACCGTGTTGTGTTTTTTATTTCATTACAGGGGAGGAGTCCCGAGGAGATAATTTGCATATTCCCAGTGCCTTCTGGGATAGTGAAGAGTCTCCGCGAGCTCAAGAACACTGGATTTTGGCTGTTGCAGCTGAAAGGAGGACATCAGTAAACCAGGGGAGGAGTCCCAGGAGATAATTTGCATATTCCCAGTGCCTTCTGGGATAAGTGAAGAGTCTCCGCGAGCTCAAGGAACACTGGATTTTGGCTGTTGCCGGTAAAGGAGGACATCAGTAAACCGCGCGCCGCTAGGCGCGCGAGTTTTGGCTTGTATTTCAACCGCTTGATTATCTCTTGAACAATAAGAACATGGAAGAGGCTAGAGCCATGTGGTGAGCTGCATTTCTTGCTACATGTTCATAGAATTACCAGTGGAAAACCCAAACTTCACATCCAGAAAGCAACTTGTGCCCCTTTTGGGAGGAAAAGTTGCAAAATCTGGAAGAGAGGTTATCTACATTGAAGACCATTAAGAAGGTGAAGAGTTCTTAGACAGAGCAGAATTATCTCTTCATGGTACAGAAAGAGAAGAAATTCGAAGTGCAACTGAAAAAAACAGAGGAATGGAAGCATGTGACCCAGAGAAGCAGGAGGATCAGGAGGCAGTCAGCCCCAATTCTGCTCAGGAACCAATACCAGCTCTTACAAGGAGAACGATGAAGAAATACATCAGGATAAGACTTGCCCACAAAAAAACCTTGTACGCCCTCAGAGTCCCCTGAATGGAGAAAGAAAACTGTTGTGAAGAAGAAACGGAGAGTTGTTGTCATGGGCGATTCCCTGTTGAGGGAACAGAGGCCGCTATCTGCAGACGGATATAACCTCAAGAGAAATGTGCTGTCTTCCAGGTGCAAAAATTAAAGATGTGTCTGACAGGATATCAGGACTCTTCAGACCTAAAATGACTACCCATTCCTGCTAATACATGTGGGGACAAATACACCGCTAGAAACGACCTGGAAACCACTGCAGTGACTTTGAAAACTTAGAAAGAAAGTGAAAGAACTGGAGCGCGGGTGGTCTTCTCTTCCCTCCTCCCAGTGGATGGCCATGGAACAAGGAGGTGAATAAGATTCTGCAGGTGAACAACTGCTACGTCGATGGTGCCGTCAGCAAGATTTGGATTTCTGGATCACGGAGTGAATTACCTATACGATGGACTACTTGCTAGAGATGGGGTGCACCTTACGAAGACGGGAAAACATGTATTGGAAGTCGCCTTGCTACACTCATCAGGAGAGCTTTAAACTAGAACAATGTGGGAAGGGAAGCAAAACGCCAGCAAAAGCCATACACTTGACAAATACTATTGAGATTTCTGCTATTAAAAAGTGAAGGGGAAAACAAAGACAAAAAAATTTACATGATAAAAATATTGAAGGAAAGAAACCAATCACAAACTAAAGTGTTTCTATCAAATGCACAAAGCATGGCAACAAACAAGGAGAACTGGAGCTACTAACGCAGGAGAAGAAATATGATTCATTGGAATCACTGAGACTTGGTGGGACGATACACATGATTGGAATACAAGGCTAGAAGGATACAACTTATTTGCAAGAAAAGACTTATAAACGAGGAGGAGGTGTTGCATTGTATGTTGAAAAGCGTATATCTCACAGAGATTGACGCTTCAGAGACTGGGAGTTCTGTGGAAACTGTTTGGGGAAGAAAAACAAGGACAGAACAATGGAAAGACACCATTGTAGGCATTTACTACAGGCCGCCTGTGCAAGCTGAAGATATGGATGAACTCTTTATGCATCAAATGGCCAAGTTCTCCAAAAAATATGACATAGTGGTCAGGGAGATTTCAACTATCCAGACATTTGTTGGGAATCTCTCTCAGGCAAAACTAACAGGTCCAGAAATCTTATCCTCTCTTGCTGACAACTTTTTCTTCCAAAGGTAATGGAGAAAACAAGGGGATCTGCTACCTTGGATCTAATCCTCATAAACGGGAGAAATGGTGGAGGAGTAAGAGTGGCTGGGACTCTAGGAGTAGTGACCATGCTAATTTTTAAATTTTGGATAACAAGAGAGGAAGACCTGTGAAGACTCAGACGTCAAGGTTAGATTTCAGAAAGGCAGATTTTAAGGAACTCAGAAAGAGAATTGGAGGGATCCAATGGCTGGATATCCTTAAGGACAAAAATGTCCAGGAAGGGTGGAAAATCTTGAAAATGAGGGTTCTCAAAGCACAATCGTTAACAATCCGAAAAGAGGGAAGAATGGGAAGCATTTAAGGAAACCAGGATGGATGAACATAGAACTTAAACACATGCTAAAAAGGAAGAAAGAAATGTTTTATCAAATGGAAAGAGGGAGGCATATCTAAAGAAGAATATAATGCCGTCTGCAGAACCTGCAGGGCACAAATCAGATTATCTAAAGCTGACAATGAATTAAGGCTTGCAAGTGACGTCAAAAGCAACAAAAAGGATTTTGGGGATACGTCAAAAGTAAAAAAAGTCAAAGATGCTATAGGATTTTTTACAGGATAAAATGATGAAATGGTAAGTCAGGATTTAGAAGGGCTGAACTTTTAAATTCCTATTTGCATCTGTTTTCTCTCAGAAAGGAAATGTAACATCAACTGATCTTCACTGTCCTATTAAAGAATAGAAGAATCTAGGGTATCTATAAACAAAAGACAGTGAGGAAACACTTAGCTAACATAAATGAATTCAAGTCTCCAGTCCAGATGAATTACACCCCAGGTACTGAAGGAGATAGCAGAAGAAATTCTGAACCACTGTCCATAATCTTTGAAAATTCTTGGAGAACAGAGAAGTCCCAGAAGACTGGAGAAGAGCAAATGTTGTTTCCTATCTTCAAAAGGGGAAAAGGTGGACCCAGGGAACTACAGGCCGGTGATTCTGACTTCTATACCAGGAAAGATCTTTGAACAAATTATTAAAGAACATGTATGCAAGTACCTGGATAAGAATGAAGTGATTAAACAGAGTCACATGGGTTTGTAACTAATAAGTCATGTCAGACTAACTTAATTTCCTTCTATGACAGAATCACTGACGGGTGGATCAGGGAAATGCTGTAGATATAGTATATCTTGACTTCAGCAAAGCATTTGACAAAGTATCTCACACAATCCTTTTTGAAAAAATGACTAAGTATGGAATGGACAAGGCAACTGTTAGGTGGATTCATAACTGGCTTAGTAAATCGGACCCAAGAGTGGTTTAAATGGCTGCACATCCAGTTGGAAGAATGTCTCAAGTGGGTACCAAAAGGGCTCTGTTTTGGGCCTGTATTGTTCAACATCTTTATCAATGATTTAGATGAAGGAATTGGGGGTAAACTGATCAAATTTGCTGATACACAAAGCTAGGAGGGGTAGCTAATACTAGAGAAGAGAGAGAGAGGATTCAAAAAGATATACATAAACTGGAGCAGTGGCAGCAACTAACAGAATGGATTTTAACAGGGAAAAATGCAAAGTACTACATTGGGCAATAAAAATAAAAAAGCATATACAAAATGGGAGGAATAGGGCTAAGTAACAGCACATGTGAAAAAGACTTGGGTATACTAATTGATCACAGACTTAACATGAGTCAACAGTGTGATGCAGCAGCAAAAAAGCAAATGCAATTCTAGGATGTATCAACAGAAGCAACAGTCTAGATCACGTGAGGTCATTATTGCCCTCTACTCCTCTTTGTCAGACCTCATCTGGAATACTGTGTCCAGTTTTGGGCACCCACATTTTAAAAAAGACTTTCAACAAACTGGAGCAAGTTCAGAGAAGACCACCAAATGGTGCCCGGGTCTGCAAAACCATGTCCTATGAGGAACGTTGCAGGTTTTGGAATGTTTAGCTTGCAAAAAGAAGACTGAGAGGAGACTAATAGCTGTCTACAAATATCTCAAGGGCTGTCACATTGTAGAAGGATCATCTTTATCTCATTTGCACAGGAAAGACTAGAAGCAATGGATGAAACTGAATGGGAGGAGACACAGATTAGATATTAGAAAAACTTTTGGACAGTTAGGGTGATCAATGAGTGGAACAGGCTGCCACAAGAGGTGGTGAGTTCTCCTTCAATGAAGTCTTCAAACAGAGGCTGGATAGACATCTGTCTGGGATGATTTAGAGAACCTGCTTTGAGCAGGGGGTTGGACCAGAAGGCCCAGGAGGTCCCTTCCAACTCTACCATTCTATGATTCTATGATTCTATGAAAATACTTTATTCTTATGCGTGTTATTTTTGAACCCTTTATTAATATAAGCATAATGGAGAGGCGTCTTATTGACGCCTCTCCATTATTAACCGGGCTTAATGTCACCTTACAATAGCAAGGTGATATTAACCCCTTATACCCCATAGCCCACCGCTACAGCGAGTGGGAAGACAGGGGCTAAGTGCCGGAATTGGTGCATCGTACAGATGCGCCAATTCTGGGCGGCTGGATGCTGGTATTTTTAGCCCGGGGGTGCACCAATATCCATGGCCCCTTCCTAGGCTATGAATATCAGCCAGCAGCTGTCTGCGTAGCCTTTCTGGCTATAAATTACTGGGGGGCGCCACGTCATTTTTTTTTTAGGTCTCCCATTTTAATAGTCAGTAAAGGCTAGCTGCGGGCTGATATTCATAGCCTGGAAGCTCCATGGGTATTAACCCCTTCCCAGGCTAGAAATATTGCCCAGCCGTCGGCTTTCCCCCTCTAGCGCAGAAAATTGCGCGGGAGCCCACGCCATTTTTTTTCCCTTTTTTTTTTTTTTAAATTAACGCTGTTGCGTGAAGATTTTAACGCTATTGCGTGAAGATTTTGTGTGTGTGTGTGGTGCGCGTGTGTCTTTATTTATGTACCATTCTATCTATTATCTATGTAATATCTATATCTATTTTCTTTCTATCTATCTTCTATCTATCTATCTATCTATCTATCTATCTGTCTATTTATTATATATCTGTCTGTCTATCGTCATCTATCTATCATCTATCTATTTATTATCTATCTATCTATCTATCTATCTATCTATCTATCTATCTATCTATCTATCTATCTATCTATCTATCATCTATTTATTATCCCTCTATCTATCTATCTATCTATCTATCTATCTATCTATCTATCTATCTATCTACTATCTATCTATCTATCTATCTATCTGTAATGGAGCATGGGTTGGACAAATGTAAAAGAGGAGGTTGGGACAAGAAATGACGTCACAAACCTTTTTTTTTGTTAAATAACATCTTTATTTAGCTTACAAAAACGCATTACAAATCCGCATGAAAAAACGCATCAGAAAAGCATCTGCGTTTTCTGCCAAGAGGTCCTGTTTTTGTGCAGAAAATTCAGCAGTCAAATCTGCAACGTGTGCACATACCCTCAAATCCCCCCCAAAGCCTCGTGGCACCGCTCATTGGCTGAGCCGCCCCTGGCGCGCGGCTTTGGCGGGGATTCAAATCCTGTGTGGCTCATTGGCTCAGCCGGCGGGCGGAGGATTTGAATCCTGAGCTGCTCATTGGCTAGCCCCCAATGAGCGGTGCTGCGTGGCTTTGGCGGGGGATTTGAATCCCGCCCTCTCAAAGCCACGCGGTAACGCTCATTGGCTGAATGCCGCCGGCAGAGCCAATGAGTGGCGCAGGATTCAAATCCCCCGCCAACGCCCGCCGGCACCGCTCATTGGTGGCTCAAATCGTCCGCCCTCGCCGGCTGAGCCAATGAGCGGTGCACACGGGATTTGAATCCCCCGCCAAAACCGCGCTGCCAGGGCGGCTCAGCCAATGAGCGGTGCCACGCGGCTTTGGCGGGGATTTGAGGTATGTGCACACGTTGCAGATTTGACTGCTGAATTTTCTGCACAAAAACAGGACCTCTTGGCAGAAAACGCAGATGCTTTTTTGATGCGTTTTTTCATGCGGATTTGTATGCGTTTTTGTAAGCTAAATAAAGATTTGTTATTTAAAAAAAAAGGTTTGTGATGTAATTTCTTGTCCAACCTCCTCTTTTGCATTTGTCCAACCCATGCTCCATTACACACACAGATAGATAGATAGAAGATAGACAGATAGATAGATAATAGATAGATAGATGACAGATAGATGACAGATAGATGACAGATGACAGATAGATGACAGATAGATGACAGATAGATGACAGATAGATGACAGATAGATGACAGATAGATAGACAGATAGATAGACAGATAGATAGACAGATAGATAGACAGATAGATAGAAAATAGATAGATAATAGATAGATATTACATAGATAATAGATAGAATGGTACATAAATAGTTAAAGACACACGCGCACACACACACACACACACACACACACAAAATCTTCACGCAATAGCATTAATTAAAAAAAAAAATGGGAAAAAAAATGGCGTGGGCTCCCGTGTAATTTTCTGCGCCAGAGGGGAAAGCCGACGGCTCGGGCCAATATTTCTAGCCTTGGAAGGGGTTAATACCCATGGAGCTTCCCAGGCTATGAATATCAGCCCGGAGCTAGCCTTTACTGGCTATTAAAATAGGGGGACCTGTTATGAATGTGCTAGAGATGGTTTCTGAGCAGAGGCTCCCTCTGGTGGTTACAGACAGTACTGAACCTTTCAGTGAGGAATGGCAATCTGGGTTCACTGACTGGTCTGATATAAGGGAGGTTCCCTCCCATGATGGTTGCCGGTGATCAATTGTTCTTGTCTCAATTGTGGTTCCTGGTTCATTTTGAAGTTTGCTGAGTCTTGCCTGCATCTTCTGCTATCAGATAAGATATTTTCTGCTTTTATTTTGTGCTTGCTTTTTGCATTGTTCCCTGCACTTCTGTGGAGGTTAGCCAGGTCCCCTCCGGGGGGCTTGTGCTCCTCTCAGTTTATCTGAAGCCTCTGTTATTTGTTCATTTTCTTTTTCCTGTTTTTTCAGTGGCTGCGGCTTGGTTTTGTTCACACTGAGATCTCATTTAGTGGGTGGCGAGATCGTGTGATCTCAGTATTTTTGTAATCAGAATTGTTGGATTTTTGTAGGGTTTTCTGGGTTGCAGAAAGTAATCTCTCCTGTCCTATTTAGTCAGCTTGTGGCCCCAGCGTTTGCTCATTCTATTTTCTGTCTGTGTTCGTGCTTTCTTCTTGTCTAACCGCCATTACAGTCATGGCCAAAAGTTTTGAGAATGACACAAATATTAATTTTTACAAAGTCTACTGCTTCACTTTTTCTAATGGCAATTTGCATATACTCCAGAATGTTATAAAGAGTGATCAGCTTAACAGCAATTACTTGCAAAGTCAATATTTGGCTAGAAAATGAACTTTATCCCCCAAAACACATTTCAACATCATTGCAGACCTGCCTTAAAAGGACCAGCTAACCTCTTTTCAGTGATTGCTCCATTAACACAGGTGTGGGTGTTGATGAGGACATGGCTGGAGATCAATCTGTCATGATTAAGTAAGAATGACACCACTGGACACTTTAAAAGGAGGCTGGTGCTTGGCATTGTTTCTCTTCTGTTAACCATGGTTATCTCTAAAGAAACACATGCAGTCATCATTGCAATGCACAAAAATGGCCTAACAGGGAAGAGTATCGCAGCTAGAAAGATTGCACCTCAGTCAACAATCTATCTCATCATCAAGAACTTCAAGGAGAGAGGTTCCATTGTTGCCAAAAAGGCTCCAGGGCGTCCAAGAAAGACCAGCAAGCGCCAGGACCGTCTCTTAAAAGTGTTTCAGCTGCGGGATCGGGCTACCAGCAGTGCAGAGCTTGCTCAGGAATGGCAGCAGGCAGGTGTGAGTGCATCTGCACGCACTGTGAGGCGGAGACTCTTGGAGCAAGGCCTGGTCTCAAGGAGGGCAGCAAAGAAGCCACTTCTCTCCAGAAAAAACATCATGGACAGACTGATATTCTGCAAAAGGTACAGGCAGTGGACTGCTGAGGACTGGGTAAAGTTATTTTCTCTGATGAATCCCCTTTTTGATTGTTTGGGACATCAGGAAAACGCCTCATTTGGAGAAGACAAGGTGAGCGCTACCACCAGTCTTGTCTCATGCCAACTGTTAAGCATCCTGAAACCATTCATGTGTGGGGTTGCTTCTCAGCCAAGGGAATCGGCTCTCTCACAGTCTTGCCTAAAAACACAGCTATGAATAAAGAATGGTACCAGAATGTCCTCCAAGAGCAACTTCTCCCAACCCTCCAAGAGCAGTTTGGCGATCAACAATGCCTTTTCCAGCATGATGGAGCACCTTGCCATAAAGCAAAGGTGATAACTAAATGACTCAGGGAACAAAACATAGAGATTTTGGGTCCATGGCCTGGAAACTCCCCAGATCTTAATCCCATTGAGAACTTGTGGTCAATCATCAAGAGACGGGTGGACAAACAAAAACCTAAAAATTCTGACAAAATGAAAGCATTGATTGTGCAAGAATGGACTGCTATCAGTCAGGATTTGGTCCAGAAGTTGATTGAGAGCATGCCAGGGAGAATTGCAGAGGTCCTGAAGAAGAAGGGTCAACACTGCAAATATTGACTTGCTGCATTAACTCATTCTAACTGTCAATATAAGCTTTTGTTACTCATATGTTTGCAATTATTATATTTCTGTCTGTGATAAAAACATCTGTCAAACACACATAAAAACCAGAGGGCAGCAGATCATGTGAAAATATAATATTTGTGTCATTCTCAAAACTTTTGGCCATGACTGTACATGTTTGGGGGCTTCCTATTTTCTTTGGGGATCTGCTCCGGGCAGCTAGCTTTCATCTTTCTGCCTTTAGGTGTAGTTATCTCTCAGGCTGTGACGAGGCGTCTAGGATCAACGTAGGAACGCTCCACAGCTACCTCTAGTTGTGTGGTTAGTTTAGGAATCTGCAACCCATTAGTTACCAACATCTCAGGTGTTCGGCTGCCTGGCTGTTGTTCCTGTCCTCCTCAGCTACCTAACATAACAGTATCCCTGGCCAAACTGAAAATTATATTATACTCACAGAAGGGGAAAAATAGTGTGGGAAAGAAAATTCTCTTTCAATGGAGTTTACACAGTTGTCTGGCCATGTGGATCAGCTTGCTACTGAGGTTCGGAGTATTGCACCTATCTTGCTAAGTTGCCGGTTGTGGAACCTAGGATTCCCATGCCAGATTTGTTTTTGGGGGATCGGGCTAAATTTCTGAATTTCAAAAATAACTGTAAGTTGTTTTGTGCCTTAAAGCCTATTTCCTCAGGGAACGCAGCACAGCAGGTTCAAATTGTCATCTCTCTCCTGCGCGGCGATCCTCAGGATTGGGCTTTTTCCCTGACACGTGGGGATCCTGTTTTGAATGATATTGATGCATTTTTTCTGGCTCTGGGGTTATTGTATGATGAACCTAATGTCACTGATCAAGCTGAAAAAACCTTGTTGGCATTAAATCAGGGTCTTGAAGACGCTGAATTGTACTGTCAGAAATTCCGAAAGTGGGCAGTCCCGACCAAATGGAATGATGATGCTTTGGCAGCCCTTTTTCAGAAGGGGCTGTCAGAGAATGTAAAGGATGTTATGGTGGGATTCCCTGCTCCCTCTGGTCTCAATGATTCTATGTCATTGGCTATTCAAATTGACAGACGTTTGCGTGAGCGCAGAGGTATGCGTGAGATAGTGTTGCCTTGTGAGCCAGCTTCTGAGCCCATGCAGTGTGATAGAGTGACTTCTGGGGCACAGCGTCATGAGTTTCGAAAGTGTAATGGGTTATGTTTCTACTGTGGTGACGCCTCTCATGCTATTTCCGTCTGCCCTAAGCGGGGAAGACGTTTTGCACGCTCAGTTGTCTTGGGTAGTGTTCAGACTAAATTTCTGTTGACTGTTACCCTGATTTGCTCCCTGTACACATTTTCTGCTCAGGCTTTTGTTGATTCAGGAGCAGCTATTAACCTGATGGATTTTGACTTTGCCAAACGTTGTGGGTTTCCCATGATACCCTTCGGAAGTCTATTCCCCTACTGGGCATTGATTCTACCCCTTTGGCTGAGAATAAACCCCAGTTTTCTACTCAGGTGATGAGGGTTGAACCAGATCATCAGGAGAGTTGCAAATTTCTGGTGCTGTATAATCTGCATGACATTATTGTACTAGGTTTCCCTTGGTTACAGTCTCATAATCCTGTTTTGGATTGGAAATCTGTGTCTGTGACCAGTTGGGGCTGCCAATGTGTTAATGCCGACACTCCTGTTTTTTCTGCCTCTCCCCAGTCTCAGGATGTTCCTGACTTTTTGACTGATTTTTCGGATGTATTTAGTGAAAGTAAATCTGCATCCTTGCCCCCTCACAGGAGCTATGATTGCGCTATTGAATTAGTGCCTGGTGGTAAATTTCCTAAAGGTCGCCTTTTTAACTTGTCTGTACCTGAACACGATGCTATGCGATCTTATATCAAGGAGTCATTGGAGAAGGGTCATATCAGACCATCCTTTTCACCCTTGGGTGCCGGTTTTTTCTTTGTGGCCAAAAAGGATGGTTCATTGAGGCCGTGTATTGATTATCGTCTCTTGAATAAGATCACTGTGAAGTATCATATCCGTTACCCTTGATTTCTGACCTGTTTTCCAGGGTGAAAAGTGCTAGTTGGTTTACCAAGCTTGACCTCAGGGGGGCGTATAACCTTATTCGCATTAAGCACGGGGATGAATGGAAGACGGCATTTAATACCCCAGAGGGGCATTTCGAGTACCTAGTGATGCCCTTGGGCTCACTAATGCTCCTTCCGTCTTCCAATCCTTCATGAATGATATTTTCAGGGATTTTGTGAATAAATTTATGATTGTTTATTTGGATGATATCTTGATTTTTTCCAATGACTGGGACTCTCATGTGAAACATGTTCGGACTGTGTTCCAGATTTTGAGAGAGAATGCACTGTATGTGAAGGGATCAAAGTGTCTTTTTGGCGTACAGAAGGTCTCATTTCTGGGATTCATTTTGTCTCCATCTGTTATTGAAATGGACCCGGTCAAGGTTCAGGCCATCTGTGATTGGGTCCAACCTACTTCATTAAAGGCTCTTCAGAGATTTTTGGGTTTTGCCAATTTTTATCGTAAATTTATTGGTAATTTCTCCGGTATTGTTAAACCATTGACTGATTTGACCAAAAAGGGTTCTGATGTGGTGAATTGGCCCCCTGAGGCAGTCTCTGCGTTTCAGGAACTTAAGCAGAGATTACTTCTGCTCCTGTTCTACGGCAGCCTGATGTTTCTCTACCGTTTCAGGTGGAGGTTGATGCCTCTGAAATTGGGGCAGGTGCCGTTTTGTCCCAAAGAGATCCAGAGACCTCTAAGAGTAACCCTTGTGCCTTTTTCTCTCGAAAATTTTCTCCAACTGAACGTAATTATGACGTGGGTAATTGGGAGTTATTGGCCATGAAGTGGGCCTTTGAAGAGTGGAGACATTGGCTGGAAGGAGCTAAACATCAGGTGGTGGTCCTCACGGACCATAAGAATCTGGTTTATCTCGAATCAGTCAAGCGACTTAATCCTAGACAGGCCAGGTGGGCCTTGTTTTTCACACGTTTTAATTTTGTGGTTTCTTTCTTCCTGGCACTAAGAATGTTAAGGCGGATGCCCTCTCGAGGAGTTTCTTTGCGGACTCTCCTGAGTTATCTGATCCTACTGTTATTTTGAAAGAGGGTGTAGTTCTTTCCGCCATCTCGCCCAATTTGAGACTGGCTCTGGAAGGGTGTCAGGAGGATAAACCTGAGCGCTGCCCTATTGGGAAATTGTTTGTCCCAGACCAGTGGAAGAAGAGTGTGATGTCTGAGATTCATTGTTCCGCGTTGGCTGGTCATCCCGGGATTTTTGGTACCAGAGACTTGGTGAGTCGGTCCTTTTGGTGGCCTACTTTGTCTCGTGACGTCAGGGAATTTGTGCAGTCCTGTGGGACTTGCTCTCGCTCCAAGCCTTGCTCTTGCTCTAGTGGTTTGTTAATGTCATTACCTGTGCCCAAGAGGCCATGGACCCATATCTCTATGGATTTTATTTCCGACCTCCCTGTTTCTCAGAGAATGACCGTTATCTGGGTAATCTGTGATAGGTTTTACAAGATGATACATCTTGTGCCATTACCTAAGTTACCTTCCTTCTCCGAATTGGTGCCTTTGTTCCTTCAGCACGTGGTTCGGTTACATGGCATTCCGGAGAACATTGTGTCTGACAGAGGAGTCCAGTTTTGTTTCCAGATTTTGGAGGACATTTTGTTCTAAACTTGGTGTTCAATTATCTTTCTCCTCTGCTTTTTATCCTCAGACCAATGGACAAACCGAGAGAACAAACCAGACCTTGGAGACTTGTTTGAGATGTTTTGTGTCTGCTGATCAAGATGACTGGGTCTCTTTTTTGCCTTTGGCTGAGTTTGCTCTTAATAATAGGGCTAGCTCTGCCACCTTGATGTCTCCATTTTTCTGCAATTTTGTGTTTCACCCTCGATTTTCTTCGGGACAGGCGGAGGCTTCTGTCTGTCCAGGTGTTGACTCTGTTGTGGAGCGAATGCAGCAGATTTGGGACCAGGTAGTGGAGAAGTTGTCTCTCTCTCAGGAGAAGGCCCAACGGTTTGCCAACCGGCATAGGACTGATGGTCCTCGGTTTAAAGTGGGGGACTTGGTTTGGTTGTCCTCAAGAAATATCCCTATGAGGGTTGCATCTCCAAAGTTTAAGCCTAGGTTCATTGGACCTTATAAGATCATGGAGATTCTTAATCCTGTTTCCTTCCGTTTGCTTCTTCCAGGGACATTTAAGATCCATAACGTGTTCCACAAGTCCTTATTGAAGAGGTTTGTCGAGGCAGTCGTTCCTATGGCTGCGCCTCCTGACCCTGTTTTGGTTGAGGGCAATCTGGAGTATGTGGTTGAGAAAATATTGGATTCTCGTTTTTCTAGACGGAAACTCCAGTATTTGGTTAAGTGGAGAGGTTATGGTCAGGAGGACAATTCTTGGGTGTTTGCTTCGGACATCCATGCTAGGAGATTGATCCGTGCCTATCACCGAGCTCATCCTGATCGGCCTGGTTGCACAAGTGAGGGTTCGGTGACCCCTCCTCAACGGGGGGGGGGTACTGTTATGAATGTGCTAGAGATGGTTTCTGAGCAGAGGCTCCCTCTAGTGGTTACAGAAAGTACTGAACCTTTCAGCGAGGAATGGCAATCTGGGTTCACTGACTGGTCTGATATAAGGGAGGTTCCCTCCCATGATGGTTGCCGGTGATCAATTGTTCTTGTCTCAGTTGTGGTTCCTGGTTAATTTTGAAGTTTGCTGAGTCTTGCCTGCATCTTCTGCTATCAGATAAGATATTTTCTGCTTTTATTTTTGTGCTTGCTTTTTGCATTGTTCCCTGCACTTCTGTGGAGGTCAGCCAGGTCCCCTCCGGGGGGCTTGTGCTCCTCTCAGTTTATCTGAAGCCTCTGTTATTTGTTCATTTTCTTTTTCCTGTTTTTTTCAGTGGCTGCGGCTTGGTTTTGTTCACACTGAGATCTGATTTAGTAGGTGGCGAGATCGTGTGATCTCAGTATTTTTATAATCAGAATTGTTGGATTTTTGTAGGGTTTTCTGGGTTGCAGAAAGTAATCTCTCCTGTCCTATCCTATTTAGTCAGCTTGTGGCCCCAGCGTTTGCTCATTCTATTTTCTGTCTGTGTTCGTGCTTTCTTCTTGTCTAACCGCCATTACATGTTTGGGGGCTTCCTATTTTCTTTGGGGATATACTCCGGGGCAGATAGCTTTCATCTTTCTGCCTTTAGGTGTAGTTATCTCTCAGGCTGTGACGAGGCGTCTAGTATCAACGTAGGAACGCTCCACGGCTACCTCTAGTTGTGTGGTTAGTTTAGGAATCTGCAACCCATTAATTACCAACATCTCAGGTGTTCGGCTGCCCGGCTGTTGTTCCTGTCCTCCTCAGCTACCTAACATAACAGGGACCCCCATAAAAATGACGTGGGGTCCCCCAGTAATTTATAGCCAGAAAGGCTACGCAGACAGCTGCGGGCTGATATTCAAAGTCTAGGAAGGGACCATGGATATTGGCGCACCCCCCTGGCTAAAAATACCAGCACCCAGCCACCCCAGAATTGGCGCATCTGTACAGTGCGCCAATTCCGGCGCTTAGCCCCTCTCTTCCCACTCCCCTGTAGCGGTGGGATATGGGATAATAAGGGGTTAATATCACCTTGCTATTGTAAGGTGACATTAAGCCCGGTTAATAATGGAAAGGCGTCAATAAGACGCCTTTCCATTATTAATCTTATGTTAATAAAGGGTTAAAAAAAACACACGCATAAGAATAAAGTATTTTAATGAAATAAAACACAACACGGTTTTCATATCTTTATTACACGCTCAGATCCAAGCGACGCCCTCGTTCTCCTGTAATAAAAAGTAAAAAATAAAACAACCGTATACTCCCTGTCCGACGCAGTCCAGTTAAAATAGACCCAATGTGAAAAGGTGCTAAACCTAGAGTCACCAACTCATGCCCATACAAGAAAAAAAGGTAGCACACTGTAGCGCTATAGCTTGCAAACACGAAATATGAAAAATTAATTGCATCACTGCCTTAGAAATATGAAAAATTGAGAAGTCTTAGCGCATAAGATGGCCAAATTATGTGTGCCTGATAGCCACGTTAAGGCTCTTCTCGTATATCAGGTCCTAACTAATGCCAAATTTTTGGATGTGCCGGTCAGTTTTTTGATGTGTGTTCATTTACCTTCTGCCTGAGCACTCCACCTGCTGGTCACAGGCATTTTAATTATATCAGGGCCATTACCCCTCCACAGAGATGTAGATTTCAGTCTAGAGAGAGGATTCATATGTTCCCATGCAGACAGACTTTTCTAAGCGAGGATTGGCATTAGTTAGGACCTGATATACGAGAAGAGCCTTAACGTGGCTATCAGGTACACATAATTTGGCCATCTTATGCGCTAAGACTTCTCAATTTTTCATATTTCTAAGGCAGTGATGCAATTCATTTTTCATATTTTGTGTTTGCAAGCTATAGCGCTACAGTGTGCTACCTTTTTTTCTTGGACTTTTATTCCCCATTGACTTGCATTGGGGTCGGATTTTCGACTCCGACCGACCATTTCCGTTAGTCGGCCGACTTCGTTCGACCCGACTTTTGAGAAAGTCGGGTTTCATGAAACCCGACTCGACCCGAAAAAAGGGAAAGTCGCTCATGTCTATTCGCCATGCCATAGGCTGCAACACAATCCCCAGGTATGATTGATCCACCCCCTTAATGGTTGGCAAGATGTTCTTTTCCTGAAAATCTGTGCCTTTTTTTTCTCCACGCATACCTTTGATCATTGTGGCCAAAGAGTTCTATTTTAACCTCATCGGTACACAGGACTTGTTTCCACAATGCACGAGGCTTGTTTAGATGTTCTTTTGCATACTTCTGACGCTGCATTTTATGGTGAGGATGCAGGAGAGGTTTTCTTCTGCTGACTTCTATGAAGGCCATATCTGTGCAGGTGTCTCTGAATAGCAGAACAATGTACCACAAATCCAGAGTCTGCAAAATTTTTCTGAAGGTCTTTTGCAGTCAAGCTGGGGTTCTGATTTACTTCTCTAGTAATCCTACGAGCACTTCTCACTGAAATTTTACTTGGTCTTCCAGACCTTATTTTGGCCTCCACTGTTCCTGGTAACTGCCATTTCTTAATTACATTTCGAACTGAGGAAAGGGCAACTTAAAAATGTGTTCTTATCTTCTTATAGCATCTACTGCTTTGTGGGCCTCCAAGATTTTTATTTTCAGAGTGCTAGGCAACTGCTTAGAAGAACCCATAGCTGCTGTTATTAGCACAAGGTTAGAGGAGGCTGGGTTTTTATAAAGCTGTGAAATTTACCCTCACCTACTGTATCCTCACCCATCCCTTGTAGATTGTGAGCCCTCACGGGCACGGTCCTCTCTCCTCCTGTACCAGTCGTAACTTGTATTGTCTAAGATTACTGTACTTGTATTTATTATGTATACCCCACCTCAAATGTAAAGCGCCATGGAATAAATGGCGCTATAATAATAAATAATAATAATAATTTGCATCACCTGGCCTCTCCTAACTATGATAGTGAATAAGTCATAACCCTGACTGGCTAAGTAAGGTCTGAAACCTTGGTCAAAGTTATCTGAGCACACAAATCTCTAAGGGGGCCCAAACGTTTCCATTGGCCTATTTTTTCCTTTTTGTAATTTTTAAAATGTAAAAAATGACAATATATGTATGATCTATCTGAAGATAGGTCATCAATATCAGATCGGATGGGGTGCGACACCCGGCACCCCTGACGTTCAGCTGTTTCTCGGTGCTGGCGGTGGCCGGAAGTGCTCAGTTGTGGAGTTGCTCCACCTTCTGATATGGTGGGTCGGGCATTGCACATCCGCCCACTATTCAAGTCAATAGTACCCAATAGTGACAACTATCAGTAGAAAGCGGTCTCCATAGCTGAGCACTTCTGGCCGCCGTCAGCACAGAGAACAGCTGATTGGCGGCAGTGCTGGGTGTTGCACCCCATCTGATTCTATGGATAGGTCATCAATATTAAAGTAGTGGGCAACCTTGTTTAATTATTACAAAATAATGTAGGATATACATTATTACCTTTTAAGGCCCTTTTGCTAAACTAATTTAATCCAGATATTATAATGAAAAAAATGAGTTTCCAGGGCAATACATTTTCTATTTTGTCCATTAAAGGATAATGTGTATAAAATATTCATGTATCTATATAGGAATTTATGATTGCTGCATATACAGCCAATTCCCAATCATTACTCATGTATTATGTAGATGTGCCATGGATAAGGAGCATTCCCTGAATAGGAGATAACTAACATTTTGGCTTCTTGCATGTTATTGCATATAATAATCATTTCAAACAAAATCAACAATACATTATGTTCAAGGATATGGGGGGAAGGTGTTCATGAGCTGGAATAAGACGTCTGCTAATGCTGTGATTTCGTGTGGTTTTCACATAAACTCCTCTGCTCTTTGCAGTTTGACTTCAGGTTAAGTAAGGATACAGCGCCCCTCAACAACCGACCTCCTCAGCATGACCTGGAAAGGAACGTTCCTGGAAGGCAAGGTATGAGGGGCTACGAAGGGATTGCATTGCTGATATTAGAACTCTACCAGCTTGGCTTTTCTGTACTGTAGACAAATTTATGCAGTCAGTAAGCAGCAAAAAATCTGGAACCAGCTGAGTAGTGGCTTTGGACACTTAAGTAATGGCATTGTCACTAGGAGGCTAGAGAGTTCCTCCGACCATCGATTATGCTCGTCCACAACATAATCCTGGGAGAAGGACTAGTGTAACAATGCCTGTATGAAGCTCTCTACTTGCTGTTGTCCACGTGGTCTTACCAGAATCAATGAACAGCTTTAATGTAAAAATTACACAATGCACACTAGGCCTAACATATCAAACGCAAACACCTTCTCATTGATTGTAAGATATTGGGCTACGAACCAGATGTCCACCTATAGATGTCCCACTGACTTCACATCACTGCTCTCAAAGGCTATCATGGTGTCGAGCAAGATGGCATTGGGGGATGGAATAGTTTTGCTTTTGTCCTGGATGCTATGATAGGTGAAAATTGGTAAGGAGAGCACATGAGCAATGCCATGAAGAGGCCTTCACTAGTAGAGATGAGATAATTTGTTTGGATTTTGTCCCCGAATCTGATTTTGACATATTTGCGCCATGTTCGAACAATATTGTGCCAACGTTTGTCTTATGATCGGTTCTGAACATATTCGGTAATTACTACTCCCATTGCCTCTAATGACATTCGGCTGTGTTCAACGAATATTGCCAAAATAATATGAAGAGACAATTTGCACATTATTTCGCAGAGGAGCATTGCGGCATTCATAGGACACTCCTCACCTTGCGCATGTCGAGCTTGACTATGTCAATTTACGCAAGGAGAAACGTTACCCCTTGGATTCCAGCAGTTAAGTCACACTGGGCTATAGCCTTCACACTTTTTTCACACAGAATATTTCTGCCTGGTGGAAGTGTGAAGGCAGCAGCCAATCAGCAGAATGCTGCTGCTTCAGGAATTTTTTTTTTGTTTGTTTTATTATTTTATATGGGGCATTTTAAAAACCTCTTTTTTTTCCAACATGTTTTATTGATTTAAAGAGTATTACAATAAAAGAAAATCATACAAGTCTTGAAGTAACAAGCTTATTTGACAGACGTAAAACTCACATTATTGATTTAAAGAGCATTGCCAAAAAGTAAGTCATACAGGTTTGAAGGTATCAAGCTTATTCGACGCTTATTTGATAGGTATAATACTCATAAATGTACTCCCCCCCTTAACCCTCCCATCCCCCCCCCAACATATAAACCCCTTAAACGACCTGCATTTGATTAACAATCAACAAGCTCAAGGAATAGGATTATGTCCGCTAATTTTCTGAAGAAGATACCACTGGGTGTTTTTCAAAATGTGTCCTTAGTTTGTCCCTGGTGTCCTGAGACAGAGATGGGATGAACAATGACCATGTGCTTAAAAATTCCCAGTCAATTTCTCTTTATTTGTCAGGGTGTCTAGCCAGTCCATTCGAAAAATATACATTATTTTGGAGTATATGAGAGATTTGGGTGGTGGTAATGGCTCAGCCAGTGCTGCAAGATACTTTTCCTGGAAGCTGAGGCCCATATTATCAACATGGCCTTAACATGTTTGGGGAATTTGTGTTGAGAGCTGTCTAAAATATTAAATATTGCCCATTGCGGCGTCAAAGGAAACAATATCCCACCAAGATTCTGTAGTTCGGCGTGGATAGACTGCCATAATTTTTGCACTTTGGGGCATCCCCACATGTGATGAAATATGTCTGTGTTTCCTGTCCCGCATTTGGAACATGTGAATGTGCCCCCTGGAGACATCCTAGACTTAATGTTGGGGTAATATAAGCTCTATGAAGGAGTAATAAAGACATTTCTGCATAACTGCTGGAGGGGATCACCTTCCTTGCATCAAAGTGGCATCTAAGATTTCCCCGACTGTGATGTTCTGTATATCATTAACCCATCGTGCTGGACCTGTCTTTTTGCCCTCCCATAACCATTGCTTACGCAGCAGTGTGTAAATGGTGCTTGTCGAGGCTATCTGCACCCTGGCGTCCTAAGGAAGCCATCCAAAGCGTTCCTCCCTCTATCTCCACCCCTAGTTGCTATACTTTTCAAAGTTAAGTCCTTGCTTGAAGAAAAAGGAAGGGTTTATTCACAAATGTTGGGAAACGTTGTGCTGCTATGTCAAATGCAAGCATGGAGAATCTATCATCTAATAGGTCAGCTGCCAAGATGCAACCCTGCCCAGCTAGCTCAATGTAAGATAAGGGTGGTTTACCTCCCATAAAGCCCGGGTTACCCAGAAAGGGCACAAAAGGAGAGACATCGCTTCTCAAATGACATTCTCCTGCATTTCCTCCACGTCTGTATAGTTTGCCATAAGGTGGGGTGATTTCTTATGTCTGCAATAAGGTAATCGTTGGCCATATGTAGTAATGCTGGTAAGGAGACATGGGGACTTAATTGTTGGTCTAAAAGTACGTTTGCGAAATGTGAGCTACCTCTTAACCAATCAATGGTGTATCTGAGATTTGCTGCTAGATTGTACTCTGCAATGTCTGGGAAATTGATGCCACCCTCCTCCTTTGGGGCTTGTAGTTTGATTAGACCTATGCGTGTACGCTTTTTGTCTCCCCAAATAAAATTCCTAAAAGCAGTGTTTAGAGTTTTAACATCAGCTCGTGTCAACAAAATAGGTAGTGTTTGGAAAATATACAATAGTTTTGGAAATATTATCATCTTAATTAAATGACATCGTCCGGAAAAAGACAAAGTAAAGTGTTTCCAGGAGTTTAGAAGGTTAATTATGGACGTAATTAGGGGTCTAATATTAATGTGGTATAAGGACGTCAAATCTGCCGGGAGATGGACACCCAAATATTTGATAGATGATGTGCTCCATTGGAAAGGAAGTGTCGAGTTATTAAATTTCCCTTGCTCAAACAGAGCCAGGGCCTCTGATTTATTATAATTTATTTTAAAGCCTGAGCATCTGCCAAAATGATTTAGGGCCTCCATGATAACTGGTATTGCCGCATTGGGATTGGAGATGAATAGGAGTATATCGTCAGCAAATGCCGCAATTTTAAGTGAGGTGGAGCCTACCTCTATGCCCCTGTATGTTGAAGAGTTTTGGAGAGTTCTAAGTAAAGGATCTAAAGCAAGGTTAAAAAGTAAGGGCGACAAGGGCAGCCCTGATGCGTTCCTCTCTGGATTTCAAATGTGGAAGAGAGTATACCATTTATGGCCAACCTGGACACCGGGTTTTTATATAACAACTTTATCGCCTCACAGAACCATGGACCAAAGTTTCTAAACTCCAGGATGACCAGGCTGACCGCAATAGACTCTAAACAGCCATGAGATTTTCCGTAAGAGATAGCTCCCAAAGCCGTCCGTATGTTGTATGTTATGGATTTACCGTGGACAAACCCAATTTGTTGAGGCAATATCAGGTTGGGGATTATTTTTTGCACTCTATTTGCTAGTATTTTAGTGAAAATTTTAAAGTCGGAGTTTAAAAGCGAGATTGGTCTATATCCTTCCACTAGTAAAGGATCTTTGCCCGGTTTGGGGAGCACTATTATGTCTGCTTCATTGAAACGGTCCGGGAGCTGCCCCGATTGAACCAACTGATTAAAGACTTCACAAAGATGTGTTCCTATACTTCCTCCCAATATTTTGTAAAATTCATTGCTATACCCATCAGGGCCAGGAGATTTAGAGAGCTTCAAGGAGCTGATTTAAAAACCTCTTTTAAAGATCTATCTCACAGTTAGTTCTGATTTTTTTTCCATTTCTTATAATATATATAAAAAAACTTCCTTCTCACCCCCACTGGGGTTGTCTTTGTTGTCCTTTCTTATTCTCGGGTCCTCTACCAGAGGCCTGGGAATTTGAGGGTTCTGCGCAGGATCTTAGTTGTTCCTAGCATTGCGCTTTTCTGGACAGAGAGCTCAGATGTTGCTCCTGGGATCTGTTGTAGCCATTTTCCCAACTTAGGGGTCACCGCTCCTGGTACTCCTATCACCACTGGAATCACTGTTGCCTTCACCTTCCACATCTTCTCCAGTTCTCGTTTGAGGACCTGGTATTTCTCCAGCTTCTTATACTCCTTCTTTCTGATGTTGCTGTCACTTGGCACTGCCACATCTATTATCATTGCTGTCTTCTGATCCTTGTCTACTATCACAATGTCTGGTTGGTTAGCCAACACCTGCTAACCGTCTGGATCTTGGAGTCCCACAGGATTTTATCCTTTCATTCTCCACCACTTTTTTTATATTATATTATATATATTATATAAAAAAAATAAGTTACTCACAGGCAGCAATAAATCCAACATGAATAATCAACATATACTAACCCTTGTGCTCCCCGCTGTTCCAGCGCTGCCACCCTGATGCTCCCTGCTTCTGTACTGTTTACCTTGGCTACTGATGTTGGTGTATATTCCTCACCTAGCCACTGAAGCTATCCGTTAGGCCACATACTGCTGAGCCCTGACTGGCTGCAGCAGTCACAAAGGATATACAGGATGTGACGTCTGCAACCATGATAAATAGAAGTTAAGTGGGAAGCATTGCGGATGCGGCACTATAACTGCATGTAGAGAGGGCGAGTATAAACATGTGGTCAAAATTGTTGCTACCCCTCGGTTAATGACAGAAAAACCAACAATGGTCACAGAAATAACTTGAATCTGACAAAAGTAATAATAAATAAAAAATCTATGAAAATGAACAAATGAAAGTCAGACATTTGCTTTTCAAACATGCTTCCACAGAATTTAAAAAAAAAATAAGATTTATGAAATAGGCCTTGACAGAAATGATGGTATCCCTGAAAATAATGTGACAAAAGGACATGTCCACTAATTAGCATCACAGGTGTCTACAATCTTGGAATCAGTGAGTGGCCTGTATAGAGGGCTACAGATACTCACTGTGCTGTTTGGTGACATGGTGTGTATCACACTCAACATGGATCAGAGGAAGCAAAGGAAAGAGTTGTCTCAGGAGAAAATTATAAGAAAAGAAAGAAAATTATAGACAAACATGTTAAAGGTAAATGTTTTAAGGCCATCTCCAAGCAGCTTGATGTTCCTGTGACTACAGTTGCACATATTATTCAGAAATTTAAGCTCCATGGGACTGTAGGCAACCCCCTGGACGTGGCCGCAGAAGGAAAATTGATTACAAATCAAAGAGACGGATAATACGAATGGTAACAAAAGAGCCCAGAAAAACTTCTAAACAGATTAAAGGTGAACTTCAAGCTCAAGGAACATCAGTGTCAGATCGCACCATCTGTCGTTGTATGAGCCAAAATGGACTTCATGGGAGACGTTCAAGGAGGACACCATTGTTGAAAAAAAATCATTAAAAAAACAGACTGGAATTTGCCAAACTACATGTTGACAAGCCACAAAGCTTCTGGGAGAATGTCCTATGGACAGATGAGACAAGATGGAACTTTTTGGCAAGGCACATCAGCTCTATGTTCACAGACGGAAAAATGAAACATATCAAGAAAAGAACATTGTCCCTACTGTGAAACATGGAGGAGGCTATGTTATGTGCTGGGGCTGCTTTGCTGCATCTTGCACAGAGTGTCAAGAATCTCTGCAGGGTACAATGAAATCTCAAGACTGTTAAGGGATTCTAGAGAGAAATGTGCTGCCAGTGTCAGAAAGCTTGGTCTTAGTCACGGGTCATGGGTCTTGCAACAGGATAATGACCCAAAACACACAGCTAAAAACACCCAAGAATGGCTAAAAAGAAAACTTTGGACTATTCTGAAGTGGCCTTCTATGAGCCCTGACCTAAATCCTATTGAGAATCTTTGGAAAGCGCTGAAACATGCCGTCTGGAAAACGCAACCTTCAAACACGAGACAACTGGAGCAGTTTGCCCTTGAGTGGGCCAAAATACCTGTCGAGAGGTGCAGAAGTCTCATTGACAGTTATAGGAATCTTTTTATTGCAGTGATTGCCTCAAAAGGATATGCAACAAAATGTTAAGTTAAGGGTACCACCATTTCTGTCCAGTCCTATTTCATGAGTTTTATTTTTTTAAAAATTCTGTGTAAGCATGGTTGAAAAGAAATGTCTGACTTTCATTTGTTCATTTTCATAGATTTTTGATTTACTATTAGAGATTTAACCCCTTACTGCCATCGGACGTACTATCCCGTCCATGGTACCTGGGCCCGTATGACCAGGGACGGGATAGTACGTCCAGCCCTTTAATGCGACATTGCGACTTAAGTCGCGGTGATCGCATTAAAATTCCGACGCCATCTTACCTCCGGATAGATGGCGCCGGCATCCCGGGGTCTGTCACCGCCCACCCTCACTCCCGATCGCTGTGATTGGCTGTTCAGTTGTACTCGATCCTAGGCCTGGGCCTAGAAACGACCAGACCCCCCCTGGATTGGCGCGATCGCCGATCACATCGATCGCGCCAATTGCAGGGCACAGCTGCGGTGTATCCGTGCTGTGCCCTGCCTGTACCTGCCTGGATCAGTGCAGTAATAGCACCGATCCTAGGCCGGAGCCTAGGACAGGCCCAGTAGGGCCTGCAGCTGCTGATTGGTGCGATCAATGTCATCGTCGATCGCGCCAATCACAGGGCACAGCAGCGGTGTGACCGCTCTGTGCCCTGCTTGTTGACCTGCCGGTGACCTGCCTAGGAATCGGAGCAGTGAGCTCCGATTACTAGGCCGGTGCCTAGCAACCGGCAAAACAAGGGTCTCCTCTGATTGGTGGGATCGAAGTGATCATCGATCCCACCAATGACAGGTCACTCACACTTGCTGAGGATTCCTGCAGTGCGGTCACACGCCAGATCTCCTCCTGTGCTGGGCCTTGTGGTGCCACAGTAGCCTGTGACACCACAACTCCTGCTGAAGAAAGAAGAGAGAAGAAAGAAGAGAGACTACAAACATGAGTTTTTGAACCCCGATCCCTGCCCGATCCACCCCAATCTCCCCATTCCCCCTTCTCTTTCCCCCTCTTTTTACCCCCCCTTTGCGCACATTTAGCAGCCGCCGAGCGTTGATTGGTGACGCAGTTCACCGATCAACACTCGTGCTCGTTTTTTTTTGCACCCCCCTCCGTGCGCACTTCCAGCAGCCGCGGAACTTTGATAAGTGACACCAGTCACTTATCAGAGCTCGTTCCTGCCGTTTTTTTTTTTTTTCACTCCCTTTCCGCCACTCCTGTGCGCACATCCAGCAGCCGCGGAACTTTGATAAGTGACACCAGTCACTTATCAGAGCTCGTTCCTGCCGTTTTTTTTTTTTTCACCCCACTTTCCGCCACCCCGTGCGCACATCTAGCAGCCGCGGAACTTTGATAAGTGACACCAGTCACTTATCAGAGCTCGTTCCTGCCGTTTTTTTTTTTTTTCACTCCCTTTCCGCACTCCTGTGCGCACATCCAGCAGCCGCGGAACTTTGATAAGTGACACCTGTCACTTATCAGAGCTCGTTCCTGCCGTTTTTTTTTTTTTTTTCACCCCACTTTCCGCCACTCCCGTGCGCACATCCAGCAGCCGCGGAACTTTGATAAGTGACACCTGTCACTTATCAGAGCTCGTTCCTGCCGTTTTTTTTTTTTTTTTCACCCCACTTTCCGCCACTCCCGTGCGCACATCCAGCAGCCGCGGAACTTTGATAAGTGACACCGGTCACTTATCAGAGCTCGTTCCTGCCGTTTTTTTTTTTTTTTTTCACTCCCCTTTCCGCCACTCCTGTGCGCACATCCAGCAGCCGCGGAACTTTAATAAGTGACACCGGTCACTTATCAGAGCTCGTTCCTGCCGTTTTTGTTTTTTTTTTCACTCCCCTTTCCGCCACTCCTGTGCGCACATCCAGCAGCCGCGGAACTTTGATAAGTGACACCGGTCACTTATCAGAGCTCGCTCCTGCCGTTTTTTTTTTTTTTCACTCCCCATTCCACCACTCCCGTGCGCACATCAGCAGCCGCGGAACTTTGATAAGTGACATCGGTCACTTATCAGAGCTCGTTCCTGCCGTTTTTTTGTTTTTTTCACTTCCCTTTCCGCCACTCCTGTGCGCACATCCAGCAGCCGCGGAACTTTGATAAGTGACACCGGTCACTTATCAGAGCTCGTTCCTGCTGGTTTAGACTTTTTTTCACAGGCATTTTTTTCCCTATTCGCTTTCTTTTCTTTTAGCTTTTTCCTTTCAGCATAGTTTGCACCAACCACTATCCCCCCCCCACACACACACAGTTATAAATAAAGTTCACACAAAGCACCACATTCACAAAAAAAATGTCCCGCTCGTCACGTTCTTCCCAAAAGCGCTATTCAGTGGAGGAGGCATACGCTTTCCTTGCCTCCGACACTGATAGCGAGGGAGAGGATCCCACATTTCTTTACTTTTCAGATTCTTCATCCTCTTCTTCTTCCTCCTCCTCCTCATCTTCCTCCTCGGGTCCTGCGGAACCGCCACGCAGACGCCCCAGGACAGAAGATGAGGCAGCGCCCACCCCTGAAAATGAACCAGCGCACCCTCTTCGGACCCCGTATGGACCCCGCCCCCCGAAAATTACGAGCCACTGATTCCTGATTTTGTGGCAGAATCAGGAATCAGTTTTGACTCCACCGGCTTTACAGAAATAGACTTTTTCAAAGTCTTTTTCTCTGAGGATTTTATTAACCTCGTGGTGGAGCAAACTAATTTGTATGCTCGCCAATTTTTGGCGCAAAACCCCGTGTCATCATTTTCCAACTGGTCTCCTGTAGACGCAGGTGAAATGATGCAGTTTTGGGGCCTGGTCCTCCATATGGGGATCCTGAAGAAGCCAGAACTTCGGCAATATTGGAGTGTTGATATTTTATACAACACTCCACTGTTCCGAATGGTCATGGCCCGGACGCGTTTTGAGGCCATCCACAAATTCCTGCATATAATGATAATACACAGTGTCCCCCACAAAATGACCCCAACTTTGACCGTCTGTTCAAAGTTCGGCCGGTCATCGAACACTTCAGCAAAAAGTTTACTGAAGTGTACGTGCCCCAAAGGGACATCTGCGTGGATGAGTCCTTGGTTCATTTTAAGGGACGGCTCCGATTCCGCCAGTACCTGCCCAGCAAGAGGGCAAGGTACGGAATCAAACTCTACAAGCTGTGTGAGAGTACCTCAGGGTACACCCACAGCTTTAGAGTTTACGAAGGAAAGGACACCAGGATTGAACCCCCTGAGTGTCCCCCGTCCTGGGAGTGAGTGGGAAAATTGTGTGGGATTTGGTGCACCCACTGCTGGATAAAGGTTATCACCTTTACACCGATAACTTTTATTCCAGCGTCCCACTCTACAAATCCCTCTCTGCGCGAGGTACCGCAGCCTGCGGTACCGTCCGCAAAAATCAGAGAGGCCTCCCGAAGACGCTACTTGGGCAGATGCTCAGAAAGGAGCAGAGCCCAATGTAGCGACCACCTGTTGGTGGTCAAGTACAAAGACAAGAGGGATGTCCTTCTCTTGACCACCATACATGGTGATGGCAGCGCCCTCAGCACTGTACGGGGTACCTCTACACAGGTCCGCAAACTGGACTGTGTACTGGGGTACAATAAATACATGGGGGGTGTTGATCTCTCTGATCAACTCCTCCAACCGTACAGTGCTTTGAGAAAGGCCAAGGTGTGGTACAAAAAGCTGTCCGTGCACATCGTCCAAATGGCAATGCTCAACGCTTTCCTGCTGTCACGATGTGCACGCAACAGCGATACGACGTACCTTCAGTTTCAGGAGGTAGTGGTTAAGGCCCTGATGTTTGGCGATCAGGAAAGAGCGGGCCCCAGTACTTCCGGAACTGAAGGTGCTCGTATCATACCAGGTCAGCATTTCCCGGGGGTGGTCCCGCCAACTGGAAAAAAAGGTAAGCCACAAAAAAGGTGCCGAGTGTGTTACAAAAGGGGAATACACAAGAACACCACTTACCAATGCGACACCTGCCCCGAAAAACCTGGCCTGTGTATGAAGGATTGTTTCAAATTGTACCACACCTCAATGCACTACTAATTTACTTTACAGGAAAGATTAGTTCCAGAAGGGGGGCACATTTAGAAAAGTTCCTTGGGAGTCTACTTTCCAAAATTATGTCACTTGTGTTTTGTTTTTACTGTTTAGGCACATCAGGGGCTCTGCAAACGGAACATGACGCCCGCAGACCATTCCATCAGTCTGCATTCCAAAACGTCACGACTTCCCTTCTGAGCCCCGACTTGTGCCCAAACAGTTTTTTCCCACATATGGGGCACCAGTGTACTCAGGACAAATTGGACAACAACTTTTGGTGTCCAATTTCTCCTCTTACCCTTGGGAAAATAAAAAATTGGGGACTAAAACATCATTTTTGGGAGGATAAAAGTAGGATTTTTTATTTTTACACCTGGGCATTATAAACTTTAGTGAAACACTTGGGGGTTCAAAATGCTCACCACACACCTAGATAAGTTCCTTAGGGGGTCTAGTTTCCAAAATGGGGTCACTTGTGGGGGTTTCCACTGTTTAGGCACATGAGGGGCTCTGCTAACGGAACATGACGCCCGCAGACCAGTCCATCAAAGTCTGCATTCCAAAACGTCACTGCTTCCCTTCTGCGCCCTGCCATGCGCCCAAACAGTGGTTCCCCCAACATATGGGGTATCAGCGTACTCAGGACAAATTGGACAACAACTTTTGGTGTCCAATTTCTCCTGTTACCCTTGGGAAAATAAAAAATTGGGGACTAAAACATCATTTTTGTGGAAAAAAAAAAATATTTTTTCAAACCAGGGCATTATAAACTTTAGTTAAACACTTGGGGGTTCAAAGTGCTCACCACACACCTAGATAAGTTCCTTAGGGGGTCTAGTTTCCAAAATGGGGTCACATGAGGGGGGTTTCCACTGTTTAGGCACATCAGTGGCTCTCCAAATGCAACATGGCGTCCTTTCTCAATTCCAGCCAATTTTGGTTTGGAAAAGTCAAATGGCGCTCCTTCCATTTCGAGGCCTGCTGTGCGCCCAAACAGTGGTTCCCCCCCACATATGGGGTATCAGCGTACTCAGGACAAGTTGGACAACAACTTTTGTGGTCCAATTTCTCCTCTTACCCTTGGGAAAATAACAAATTGGGGACTAAAACATCATGCTTGTGGAAAAAATATGATTTTTTTTCTTCACGGCTCTACATTATAAACCTGCATGAAGCATTTGAGGGTTCAAAGTGCTCACCACACATCTAGTTAAGTTCCTTAGGGGGTCTAGTTTCCAAAATGGGGTCACATGTGGGGGGTTTCCACTGTTTAGGCACATCAGTGGCTCTCCAAACGCAACATGGCGTCCTTTCTCAATTCCAGCCAATTTTGGTTTGGAAAAGTCAAATGGCGCTCCTTCCATTTCGAGCCCTGCCATGCGCCCAAACAGTGGTTCCCCCCCACATATGGGGTATCAGCGTACTCAGGACAAGTTGGACAACAACTTTTGTGGTCCAATTTCTCCTCTTACCCTTGGGAAAATAACAAATTGGGGACTAAAACATCATGCTTGTGGAAAAAATATGATTTTTTTTCTTCACGGCTCTACATTATAAACTTGCGTGAAGCACTTGGGGGTTCAAAGTGCTCACCACACATCTAGATAAGTTCCTTAGGGGGTCTAGTTTCCAAAATGGGGTCACATGTGGGGGGTTTCCACTGTTTAGGCACATCAGGGAATCTCCAAACGCGACATGGCGTCCAATCTCAATTCCCACCAATTTTAGTTTGGAAAAGTCAAACGGCGCTCCTTCCATTCCAAGCCCTGCCGTGCACCCAAACAGTGGTTTTCCCTCACATATGGGGTATCGACGTACTCAGGAGAAATGGCACAACAACTTTATCAGTCCATTTTCTCCTTTTTCCCTTGTGAAAATAAAAAAAATGTTTGTAATAGATCATTTTTGTGACTAAAAAGTAAAATGTTCATTTTTTCCTTCCACATTGCTTCAGCTCCTGTGAAGCACCTGAAGAGTTAATAATCTTCTTGATTGTGGTTTTGAGTACCTTGAGGGGTGCAGTTTTTAAAATGGTGTCACTTTTGGGCATTTTCTACCATATAGATCCTCAAAGTGACTTCAAATGTGAGGTGGTCCCTAAAAAAAATGGCTTTGTTAATTTTGTTGTAAAAATGAGAAATCGCTGGTCAACTTTTAACCCTTATAACTTCCTAACAAATAAAAATTTTGTTTCCAAAATTGTGCTGATGTAAAGTAGACATGTGAGAAATGTTATTTCTTAACTATTTTGTGTGACATATTTCTCTGTTTTAAGGGAATAAAAATTCAAAGTTTGAAAATTGCAAAATTTTCAAAATTTTCGGCATATTTGCGTTTTTTTCAAAAATAAACGCAAGGTATATCGAAGAAATTTTACCACTAACGTGAAGTACAATATGTCACGAGAAAACAATCTCAGAATCGCGAATATCCGTTGAAGCGTTCCAGAGTTATAACCTCATAAAGAGACAGTGGTCAGAATTGTAAAAATTGGCCCGGTCATTAACGTGCAAACCACCCTTGGGGGTGAAGGGGTTAAAAAAGAGGGGGGCACACTGGCGCTCCACTGCAGACGATGTGACAGAATCTGTGTATGCTCCTGTCTTAGGGTATAACAGAATTATAAAGTAATCACCGCACTAGTAATGTGGGGGTAGTAGACCATTCCGCTGTAATCACATCTAAAACTATGTAAAGCAGTCAATACAAGAGAAGATAGTATTCTGCTACAGATGGATCTGGATAAGTTGGAAACTAGGGCTGAAAGGTGGCAGATGCGGTTTTACAATGATAAATGTAAGGTTATACACATGGGAAGAAGGAATCAATATCACTATTACAAACTAAACGGAAACCACTGGGTAAATCTGACATGGAGATGAAGACCAAAAGAGAACAAAAAAGGGGCCCAGAAAATAATGTCCATATAAAAGATGAAAATAACAAAATGTGATGGATAACTTAAATAATAAATTAAATACTGAAAATAATCAAGAGGCCACACAAGAGGGATAATAGAAAAAGAATATATCAAAATTTATTACATGTATAAATGGTAAAAACAGTCAGGAGACAAATAGGCAAACGGAGGAAAAACAGTGAAGAGTTAATATGCTAGGTGTTACAAATTAGCATAATGAGAAACAGAAAAACGTTCCCCAGCCGATCTGCAACTCAATATTTAAAGTGGCATAGCAAAAAGCCAGGTGTAAACAGTGACACCGGCATGGAAATGAATATGAAATCATTTAGGGTCAATTATGATATGGTAGCTACACCAGATAGAAGGCACACGCATGAAAAGCAATCTAAATCATGGTGACAATACCTTGAGACATGAGGGTGCCTGTGCAGAGGAGCGGGGGAAACGCACTGGAGCCTCGACGCGCGTTTCACCACCCACGGCTTCGTCAGGAGGCGTGGTCACAAGAAAAAAGGCAAGGGAATATATACCGGTATAGATCGGCTGAACTGCGAATCGGCGCGTGACTCCGCGTGTTGTCCCGCCCCGTGCAGCGGCAGGCCGGCGTGCGCCATGCATGATGGGAAGGAGGACGTGCGTCATCACATCCCAGCACCATGGCAACACCCCAGGCCGGCCGCGTCACGGGTAGGGACAGCGCACGCGTGAGCCGCGTCTGCACAGTGATTAAAGGATGATGTAAAAATGCATACAAAAGGTAAAAAAAAAGTGAGTGTGTTGTCGTCTGGCTAATGATGAAAAAAAGAACGACAATGGGAGAAACTGCCGTGATGACAGACCACATGCTAACCCAAAGTAACATACTGAAAGGAAAAGAATTGACACTCTAAAAATATGCAGAAAAAAACCACTGTAGAACCACATAAATAAACAACCAATAAAGAACAGATGAAAAATGAAAAAATGAATGAAAAAATAAAATAATAAATAAAGAAAGATAATACTGGAAAATATAAATGAAAAAATAACGAATAAATAAATGAAAAATGAAAAATAATAAATGAAGAAAAATAATAAGGAAAAGTAACCAATTAATCACATACTAAATATCCAAGAAACAATTATTATCTATATACAAACATGAAGGATAACAAATTATAAATCAACTAAAAAGAAAAACAAGAAAAACATCAAATGTCAACATAAAGAAAATAATATATTATATAAATAAATGTATGCATATACATATGCGAAAAGAGTCCATATAGTCAGTCCATATACAACCAACGGGATACAATAATGTCTAATTAAAGATGTACTCTTCTTAGTCATATCGCTGGAATCTGGACAGTGGACGTGCAGCAGACAGGCAGACATGCCAGAATAAAGATGAAATGAGGCCGATCAAAGCACTAAACTGAGAAAAAAGAAAAATTAATAGCAAATAATAAAAAACAAAACAAAACAACCCTCAACCCTAATAAAATCAAAACAATGCATCGTTAATGTAAAAAAGACTTGAAACTGATGGCCTCATTTAGGCCAATGGGCATCAGGGTATCGAGAGTAACCATCCACCGTGTTTCCTTCTGTAACAGCTTCTTTTTAAGGTTACCTCCACGAATGCCCATATATACACGATCAATACCTCTCACGGCAAAGCCAGAGGGGTTGCCGTCATGTGATTCAAAAAAATGTTTAGGAATCGTTTTTAGAGAACTAGGGTCGGAACAATTGACGGCACTCCTAATATCCCTAACATGCTCTTGTACCCGTATTTTAAGGGGCCTAGTCGTCATGCCAATGTAAATGCGATCACAGGGCAGCTGGCATGGTAAATCACAGCCTCATTTTTTGTCCCTGGCAGAATTGTAAAAATCTTTAACCCTAGGGATAAATTGGCATGCCGAACAATTGCCACAGGGAAAACTACCCCACGGAGGGCCCTTCCTCGTGGTGCCAAAAAAGTTGGTTTTGGGAGGTACATAATGACTTTTACAGAGCATGTCACTCAGATTGCGTGATCTGCGCCAGGTAATGGAAGGAAAGGGCGCCAGTTGTCGAGTTAGAGCTTTGTCTGTCAAGAGTATAGGCCAATGTTTTTTAAGAATCTTATTAATCTCCATCCAGTTGCAGTTGAAATTAGTAATGAATCTTGGTCCAGAAAAGTCATGACTGACTTTTTTATTTTTAATGGGTTGAGTAAGAAGAGTAGATCTATCAGAAATTATAGCTCTAGTATACCCTTTAATAATGTCTTTATTAGGATAGCCTCTACTTCTGAACCTCCCAGCCAGATCACGAGCCTGCTGATTAAAGGTAGAATCATCTGAGCAGATACGACGTGCCCGTAAAAATTGACCAACTGGTATTGAGCTCTTGAGTTTAGGAAAATGAGAGGAAGAATAATGCAATAATGCATTGGTGGCAGTAGCCTTCCGAAATATATCCGTATTGACGGTGCCATTATCTGATTTGGAGATATTAATATCAAGAAAGTCTATTGAAGTTTGGCTGTATTTCCACGTCAACCTGATATTCAAATCATTATTATTCAGGAGACCAAGAAAAGAGTCAAGTTGCGACGTGGAGCCCTGCCAGATGAAAAATACATCATCAATGTATCTAAGCCATGAGATGACAGAGCAATGGCCAGGTGTGTCAAGGACCGTGTCCCTTTCCCACAGCCCCAGGAACAAATTGGCATAGGAGGGCGCGCAAGCGGCCCCATAGCCGTGCCCTGGAGCTGTAGGAAGGGACGGTCCTTGAACACAAAGAAGTTATGAGTAAGTATAAAAGATAGCAGATCCAAAATAAAATCCACTAACGTGGGTTCAAGATTAGTCATGCCTAGAAAAAAATCTGGCAGCTCGCATCCCATGGCTGTGACCAATGGACGTATATAAGGACTCCACGTCGCAAGTGACCAGCCACATGTCTTTTTCAAGAATGAGGCCATCAAGCCTTCTTAAAACATCAGTAGTGTCTTTTACAAAAGACGGAAGAGTTTCAACACACTTTTGCAAATAGAAATCAATAAATCTGCAAGCAGGTTCACAATGACCCCCGATGCCCGAGACAATGGGTCTGCCCGTGGGCAGAGGGGGTCCTTGTGAACCTTAGGGAGCAGGTAAAACGTGGGGTAATAGGAAAATCAGGTAATAATGCATTTCTCATTTTGAAAGAGATAGCGTCAGATTCAAAACCTCTATTCAGGAGATCAGCAAGTTCTTCTTTGAAGAGGACAGAAGGGAAGAGTCCAGTTTGCGATAACAATCGCGCCTGTTGAGTTGTCTGAAGGCCTCCGACTCGTACATCTGTACGGGCCAGACGACCACATTGCCCCCCTTGTCAGCTTTTTTAATTACCACATCTTGAATATCTTTCAATGATTTGATTGCTTGCCTCATAGAATATGAAAGATTATCTCCAAAAACCCGTGGATCAAGCTTACCAAAGTCCTCCCTAACTAGTCGTACAAAGATCTCTACCTGAGGACAAGCAGACAAGGGGGGAAAAATCTCCGAACGACGATGTAAATGAACCGGTGCAGAAGAGTTATCAATTGATGTGTTTTCTGCTGCCAGGGATTCTAGATCACTTAGAGCCTGTAATTCCATTTCAGACATAGAAGAATCATCCTGAGCAGAGAAATATCTCTTAAAAATAAGTTTGCGGGCAAACAATTCAAGATCTTTAACTAATGTGAAATAATCAGAGCCCTCCACCGGAGAAAATGAAAGGCCTTTAGATAATACCTCAGTTTGAGATGGAGACAGAACATATTGAGAGAGGTTAATTACCTTCAATATCTCTTTGTTTTCTTGTCTCTCATATTGTAAGCGTGTTTTTTCCTCTTTACTACTGGAGTGCGGCAATCTTGGAGTGGGTTGTTTATTAAAGCACCGTCTCCCATAGGTGCTGATCTTTTTCCTAAAAAAAGGTCGCCACATGCTCCTTCCGAAGTAGTAGAAAGACTAGAGATGGAGTGAGATCTAGATTGATTAAATCGCTGCTTTTTGCGCCAGCGATAAATTCGTTTCTGTTGGTAATCTTCAAGATCACGCAGATATTTTTTTTGGTTTTAGTGGCTTGGATTTCCAATTCCCACTTAGATAAATCTTCCTCTAGTGATGAATCAAATATCTTATAGTCATCACCTGAAAGAGCTGCCTGGATCTTCTCACGTGCTGACTCTATCTCCTTCTCCAGACCTTCCAAGGTTCTTTTATCAGCCCCAATTAATAGCTCCAAAAGTGTGCGAGAGCATTTAGTAAGGGTTTCTTCCCATTTATTAATAAAAGAGGGATCTTCTACATCCAAAGTGGGAAACAATTGGATGCGTAAACCCCTAGGCAAAATGTCTTTCTGCAAATAATTTTCAAGAGCAGCTTTGTTCCACCATATTTTAGTTCTTTTTCTAAACAGATCCCTAATTTTCAGTTTCAAGTCTTTTATATCATGGGTTTCTCTCTCATTCACTTGTTTCTCACCAAATACCGCCCCGAGCTGTGTAACCCAGGTTTTGTCCCGTTTCTTAAAATCCATGAACCCTGTAAGGGAGTCTATAGACACAACATATCTGATTATAATAACAATATAAACCTACACAAAATTCCCGTGGCTAGCGGGACTAATCCCTCAGCCTATGCTGAGATGACATGGAGATGGACTTGGGGATCCTAGTTAATGATAAACTTACCTGGAGCAGCCAGTGCCAGGCAGCGGCTGACAAGGCAAACAGGATCATGGGGTGAATTAAAAGAGGTCTGGTTACACGTGATGAGAGCATTATACTGCCTCTGTACAAATCCCTGGTTAGACCGCACATGGAGTACTGTGTACAGTTTTGGGCACCGGTGCTCAGGAAGGATATAATGGAACTAGAGCGAGTACAAAGGAGGGCAACAAAATTAATAAAGGGGATGGAGGAACTACAATACCCAGAGAGATTAGCAAAATTAGGATTATTTAGTCTAGAAAAAAGATGACTAATAACCATGTATAAGTATATAAGGGGACAATAGAAATATCTCTGAGGATCTGTTTATACCAAGAAAGGTGACGGTCACAAGGGGGCATTCTCTGCGTCTGGAGAAGAGAAAGTTTTTCCACCAACATAGAGGAGGATTCTTTACTGTTAGGGCAGTGAGATTCAGGAATTCCTTGCCTGAGGAGGTGGTGCTGGCGAACTCAGTCGAGGGGTTCAAGAGAGGCCTGGATGTCTTCCTGGAGCAGAACAATATTGTATCTTACAGTTATTAGGTTCTTTAGAAGGACGTAGATCTGAGGATTTATTCTGCCGGAATATAGGCTGAACTGGATGGACAAATGTCTTTTTTCGGCCTTGCTAACTATGTTACTTCTAGATGGAGGCCCAATGCTATAGCATCGGGAGGGCAGTAATGTCACGATGGGGCAGGCTTTGCAGTGTTGATAATCTCTCCCCCCCATGTTCTCACCCACCGATCCACTCCCTCTTTCTCCATGTGCTGACTTCTCCCGTCTGTGCTCTCTTCTTTGACCTGTCTACCCCATGTGCTGCCCCCCTTGTCTGCTGTCTCTCTCCTTCCTGTGCTATGTTCTCCCCTCATGTGCTGTCCTGTTTGAGCTGTCTCCCCCCTGTGCTCTGTCTCTCTCACCCCTGCGTGCTTTCTCTCTCCCCCATCTGCTGTCTTCTCCTCTCATGTCATACCTTCTTTGACATGTGTATACAGTGTTGTGTTTGTGTGGTGCGTACAGCGTATACAGTGTATGTGTGTGTGGTGCGTACGGCGTATACAGAGTGTGTGTGTGTGACGGTGTTCCGCTGGTGGTACCGCGCAATAGACTGGTACCACCAGCAGTTTCCATATTGAGACACCCATCACTTGGGTGTCCCAATATTGCGGTCGGTGAACTTCCGCCGCTTGGAATTCTGGGATCCGGACACATCTGAACGAACAGGATGTGAAGACATTACAAGGTAATATTACATTAGTATATAGCCCCTCGCGATAGTTGATAGGATTACTTGGCACTTACACGTCATCAGTGGAATATAGCGTGCCGAAGGGTCTAGAGTGCCAATTCTGCACCAAAGCAGTTTTTACTAGTTATCTACTTGGGAGAAATCACAAAAACGCGTAAAAAATCGGTCCGTTTTTGACGGACGAGAATCGCACAAATGTTTCCTGAACACTGATCCGTCTGTCATCCGATTTGAATGCGAGGATGCGATTTTCTCGCATCTAAGCGTCCGTGTGACATCCTTTGACATCCGTCTGGCGAGATTTTGTCGGTGGCTAGCAAAATGGACAAATAACGGTTTTTAGGCCTGAAAGTCATTTAAATCATCAGCCATACCCCTATTTATTGTCTCTACAGCAGGTGTGAGGCTCCCAACTTTGCAGTAGAGTCCTTGCTTTGTTTGTGTTAGTTCTGCTTTGTGACAAACATGACAGACAGACTGACATTTAATACCACTGAGCGGGTTCTTTTCGATTGGGTTTTATCCCGACGTTTTGGGGAGCCATACCCTGTGATTGTGGATCCGAGAAGGCGGAGAAGAATGTGGGTCCATCCACTTTTGAGGCGAAGGATAACTAAAGGCCATTTCCACCTTCTCTATTCATCTCTGCATAGCCATCCGGACAAGTTTTTTCAATATTGTCGGATGAGCCTTGGTACCTTTGATATTTTGCATGAGATTGTGCGCCCTGGGATCACGTTTCTGGACACCAGGATGCGTAAAGCTATTTCTGCAGAGGGTCGGCTTAGCCTTACCTTACGGTATGTCTTACAACTATATGTTGATAATGTTTGAATCATCATAGTTACTTTCCTGCCCTTGGACCTTACTTATAGTTTACATTTCTGAATGTATAGTTTAAAACACAATTACCCATGTACATTATTTGCTTGTGTATTAAACAAACAAGGCATGGCATGTAATTTAATGTTGTGCATGCATGCTTTATAAGTTAGCCATTGTAAGTTTGAGCAATGCTGTGCCTGTTGTTTGATGGCCTGTATTCTAATTTTTTTTTTTGTTTTTGGTTTTAGCTTCCTTTCCACTGGCCTTTCATATGCTGCTCTGCATTTAGAATTTTTAGTAGGAAAATCAACAATATCGGGCATTGTCCGCTCTACCTGTTCAGAAATCTGGTGCCGACTACATCAAGAGGTCATGCCGGAGCCCAAAATGGCAGAGTGGTTGCGTATATCCCATGGATTTCAGGACACTTGCCAGTTTCCACAATGTATTGGAGCCCTGGATGGGAAGCACATCCTTGAGCGTAAGCCGCCGAACTCAGGGTCCCAATTCTATAATTATAAACAATATTTTTCTGTAGTTTGTTGGCTCTGGTCGACAGTCACTACAGGTTTATAATTGTAGACATTGGGGCCTGTGGAAGAACTGGAGTCTCCAGAGTCTTCAATTCTTCCATGCAGCGGCTGCACATAAGCCAGTTGGACCTTCCACCACCACGTCAGCTTCCAGACTCCAATCTTGAACCGGTGCCTTATGTCCTTGTAGCAGATGAGGCTTTTCAATTGACCCGTCATGTCATGAGGCCATATCCCCGTAGAAACCTTGACCACTGGCGCAGAATATTTAACGTGCGGCTATCACGTGCACGACGACTGGTGGAGTGTGCCTTTTGGATTCTTTGTGCCAAATGGCAGGTACTCCAGTCAGCCATTCAGCTGAGTGAAGCTAACGTAAATGTGAATATCAAAGCGTGTGTGGTCCTACATCACTTCACCCAGATTTATCATTGCTCCTCACCTGATGTTGCTGAACTTGGGTCTGGCAATGTGTGTAGGCCTAGGACACATGTGATCCCTTCCCGTCCCGTCGTCCCCTCTCTGGAGTCAAAGTACGTGATATGTTCACTTCTTATTTTGTATCACCTCAGGGTGCTACTCTCCTGGCAAGAGGATGCCTTATCTATGTAGTGTTGTTTTATTTTGCTATCATAAACTATTTACACTTAACCTTTTTGGTGTTGTTGTGTTGTTCCTGCTCTCCTGTTTGATTGACCTAACAAATTACATAACATGTCACAACATCAACAAGCACTCATTGCGAATTAAATATTTTAATTCTTCTGTATGTTTTTTTTTTAAATTATAAAACCATATTGTACGCATATGGCCTAATGTTAGCATCACATTTGTACGAAAAAATATAATACGGAAAAAAAACATATTATTTGACACAAATATAAGGCACGCACTGTGTCACAAAAGAAAACCTACAAGTGATGGTAGGTCGGGGGTGGGGAAGGCGGGGATCCAGATTGGGTGGTTTGGCTAGGTTGCTGGACATCCTCTGTCACCCTGTGTACTGGCAGACAGACCTGGATTCTGTGGGATCCTTGCAGGATCCAGTTGTGGGTTGGGGTAGGGGTAATTGGGATATTGTTGGGGTAGTCCTGAGTGTAGGACTGCCCAATTTGACTACACCATGTTCCAAATTATTATGCAAATTATATTTTTCTCTGATTTTCCTTAGTGGTCGGTGCAAATGACAGTCAGTCTAATAAAAGTCATCACCCGTTAGAGTATACATCAAACTTTATAGAAGAAACCTCCCAATGATAACAGTATAATCTCCAAAATGAATAAAAACTCAAAATACACTGTTCCAAATTATTAGGCATAGTAGAATTTCTAAACATTTGATCTGTTTTAAAGAACTGAAAATGCTCATTTGTGGAATTTGCAGCATTAGAAGGTCACATTCACTGAAAGAAAAAGCTATTTAACTCCAAAACATCCTAACAGGCCAAGTTACATGTTAACATAGGAACCCTTCTTTGATATCACCTTCACAGTTCTTGCATCCATTGAACTTGTGAGTTTTTGGAGAGTTCCTGCTTGTATTTCTTTGCATGAAGTCAGAATAGCCTCCCAGAGCTGCTGTTTTGTTGTGAACTGCCTCCCACCCTCATAGATCTTTTGCTTGATGATACTCCAAAGGTTCTCTATAGGGTTGAGGTCAGGGGAAGATGGTGGCCACACCATGAGTTTATCTCCTTTTATGCCCATAGCAGCCAATGACTCAGAGGTATTCGTTGCAGCATGAGATGGTGCATTGTCATGCATGAAGATGATTTTGCTCCTGAAAGCACGTTTCTGCTTTTTATACCATGGAAGAAAGTTGTCAGTCAGAAACTCTATATACTTTGCAGAGGTCATTTTCACACCTTTAGGAACCTTATAGGGCCCTACCAGCTGTTTTCCCATGATTCCGGCCCAAAACATGACTCCTCCACCTCCTTGCTGACGTCGCAGACTTGTTATGACATGGTGGCCATCCACTAACCATCCACTACTCCATCCATCTTGACCATCCAGGGTTGCTTGACACTCATTAGTAAACAAGACTGTTTAAAAATTAGTCTTCATGTATGTCAGGGCACACTGCAACCGTTTCTGCTTGTGAGCACTGTTTAGGGGTGGCTGAATAGTAGGTTTATGCACCACAGCAAGCCTTTGAAGGATCCTACACCTTGAGGTTCGAGGGACTCCAGAGGCACCAGCAGCTTCAAATATGTTTGCTGGTTTGTAATGGCTTTTTAGCAGCTGCTCTCTTAATCCGATGAACTTGCCTGGCAGAAACCTTCCTAATTCTGCCTTTATCTGCACAAACACCTCTTTGCTCAGAATCAGCCTCAAATCTCTTAACAGTACGATGATCACACTTAAGTTTTCGGGAAATATCTAATGTTTTCATCCCTTGACAAAAGCATTGCACTATTTGATGCTTTTCAGCAGCAGAGAGATCCTTTTTTCCATGTTACTTGAAAACTCTGGCCTGCTTAATGGTGTGGAACATCCAGTTTTCCTTTTACTGGGCTCACATGGCAAACTAATTATCACAGGTATCTGAGATTGATTTCAGTGATCCAAGGAACTCTGAGACACAATACCATCAATGGGTTTCATTTACAAAAAAAAAAAAAAAACACTATGACGCTTAAAACCAATTTGCATAATAATTTGGAACATGGTGTATATCCCCTAATATGGCCATGTCGCCCATACCCATGTTGTGGCCAGCCTACAACATTGGCATATTGGGAATGTGCACTATGGCCCATATATTGGACCTGTTGAGGCACATTTGTCAGTGCTGCTGGCTGTGGAGGAGGAGTTGGCATCCGTGGCAGAGGAGGAGGAGGTTGAGAGCCTGATTCACCCTGCACTTGATGGCTTCCCAGCATATGTATTTGATTTTCGTTAGAAAGCTGCCACCTTTCTAAAAAATTAAATACATTGCTGGGATTATTTGGTGGGTCCCGGCGTCAAGGACTATTTGGATAGTCCCTCTGGTACGCAGCCTGTACTCACGGGGAATAGCCCTGAGATACCGTGCCAGACTGCGTCCATATGCCTCCTCCCCATCATCATGAGCAGCTGTGGACAAATAATCCAACACACCTCTGTCCACCTGCCTCCTTGTTCCAGATGCTGCTCCTTCTCTCCTTCGCCGCCCTTGCCGTGGATGGCAGAAGCCTGGGGAGAGGCATCCAGAGGCATGGTAGGGCTGCTACTGGTGGCCTGCTCCTCTGGATGTGCTGGCTGGCTTGCAGATTCCGGTGATGGTGGTGGTGTTGATCTTGGTGGTGGTGCTTGGGTGCATCTTGAAAGTGCTGAAGAAGGACCAGCCCCTTCAGCACCATCACCCACTGGATCTATTTGCACCTCGGAGTCGGAACCCGTCTCCCTCTCCGTAAGGTTTAACTCCGTGCTATATATGTGTAAAATAAAAAACATAACATTACTATTTTACAACAAAAGCAAAAACACCCTTTTTAAAGCCATGCACTTATGTTCTCAGATCCATTACCGGAGCGAGGAAATTCAGGTGGTCGAAGTAGAGGTATTTCCTCTTGGTGGTTGCAGCCGCTCCACTCCAGGCCCGCAGCTGTCTCTTCCTCCTATATGAGTCCCGACAGCTGCGCCAACGCCTTGTCACATCTGTCACTGCAATGTAACACAAAACACAAGTGTTCAAATCACTAATATGGATATGTTCTGAGCATATACAAATATAGTTTGCAATCAATATCAAAATTATATGATTTATTTTTGTTATGGCTCCAGACCAATACTACAAAAGTAGTAACGTTTTCAGGGCGCCAAAGGACCTTGTTCAGAACATACTTGAATGGTAAATGCATACAAACATGAGGTTTGAGGTATGGGTAAGAACATGTATTATTACTTAAGGCCAAAGCTTTCAGCTATATACTACCTAAGATAGGGGCAAAACATCAAGGAGAAGAGCAACACATTTGTTGTGTACTAAATTTGATAACAAACCTAATACAAAAATAATGGGGACAACATTCATGGAGCTAGAATTTATATTGTGTAAATATTCACACATAACAATGTGGCGTATTACTTTTAAAATGTTTAGCTGTAAAGGAGGCCACATTTTTACATCCAATATAACATATGAATATTGTACATTTTAGTTTGGTGACACATTTTACAATTACAATTTAAACATTTTTGCATTATTTAACTTTCTAATTTGCTCCTGGTCCTCTCGAGATCTATCCGCATAATCTGGGAACAGTTGGCAACAGATTCTTCTCCACACTCCCCGGTCGCATAGTGGGCATCTCTCTGGTCCCATAGTTCTGGCCTCTCTTGGACCAGAACTATGAGCATCTCGACGTTGATATGCGTCGACATGCTTCAGGAATCCGTGGAGGCGTTGTTCCTGTTTTTTTTTAATCTGTGCCAGTGTAATTAGCATGTCAAACCTTCCTGACAATGCCTGATGCAATTTCCTGTCACCTGAAGAATTCTTGCGATTTTATCACAAGTCACACGTGTGGTCTGTTTGGAATCCGATTTTTCATCGCACACATAGACTTGCATTGCGATTTTCTCGGCACGAGGAAAACGGCCGAGAAAAAAATCGGCTGCTGGGAGCTGCCCCATAGATTAACATTGGTCCGAGTGCAATGCGATATTTCATCGCATTGCACTCGTCCGTTTTTGTTGCCAGTGTGACTCCGGCCTAAAAGGGTTTATCTGACAAGCTATGTGAATGGCGCAGAGATAATAAATGTGGATGGTAGGAGAACCCCTTATATTAAGTTAGTAAGGCTACTTTCACACTTGCGTTTTTTACCGCTGCGCATCGTGCGCTATCGGTCGCATGCGCAATGTTCCCCTATCATTAACATGGCAGGCGCAGGTCTAGCGCTTGCACGCGCTCATCAGCGCTTGGCGTGCGCTGCACATTTTCCAGGTGTGCACCCAGACGCGCTAGACGCTACATGTTGCATTTTTTTTTCCGGCACGCCAATTTAAAAAGGCACGTGTGTGCACGCTGTGCGCATATAAATAGCATTGCCGTCTGTGGGGGCGCTGGCGGGTGCCTGGCTGTGCGCTTGTCAGCTCTTGTGCGCGCACGCGATTTTTGAGTAAACAATGTCTAGACACTTGTCTAAAACACCCCCTACACAAGATACATTGTTTGTGAGGGGAGTAGATAAAGGAAGGTGTCTTCAGTGCCAGACAGATCGCTACTCAGACTGCCTGGAGACTGCATGCTGATAAAGAGACCAGAAGATACAGCCTGGACCCCTATAAAAGGCCTGAACATACAGCCTGGACCCTACTACACTGCCTGGAGACAATCCATGAGACTGGAAGATCCATCCTGGACCCTACTACACAGCCTGGACCCTAATACTGCCTGGAGACACTGCGCCTGGACCCCAAGTACAGCCTGGACCCTAATACTGCCTGGAGAAAGTGCGCCTGGACTCCGACTGCGTTGAAGACACAGCAAGACCGATCCAAAGTGCAAGAATGTGAGTATTCTTTAACCAAATGACTGCCTGTCCTTTACAATGTAATATGTACTCATGTTTTTTTTTTTTTTTTTAAATTTTTTTTGTTGCAGCATGTCTTCTGGATCCCAATATTCCCATCCCGGCAAGAACTGGCCCAAGCAGAGCGTGATGTGAGTATCTTCCTGCCTTTGGGTAAGTATAGCTGCTGAATCTACAAATGGCTAAAATTTGGGTTCCTTTTTCAGACATCATCGTCGGACACGGACATTGAGGAGTCACAGCAGGAGCAGTCGCAGCCGAGTCAAGTCCCGGTGGCGAGACGGAATGTAAGTATCTAGCCTTTGAATGTCTATTTCTTTTTTGTTCCTATCTTTTTTATTTCTGAAAAATATACAAGATTGTAATTTTTTTTTTCGTTTCTTCTAGGTTCCACAACGGGACGAGGACCTGTATGTGGACAACGAGGCCCTCATCTGCCAGGTCCATGAGCGTGTCCCGTTGTGGGACAGCCGTGATCCGCAGTACAAGGACAATGTGGTGAGCCGGCGGCTATGGAACGAGGTGGCCGCAGCGTTGATGGATGGCTGGGACAGCGCCTCTCCAAACCTCAAAAAGGCGTTTAGTAAGTATTTTCATTCTCTGTAATGCCGCAGTCACTCTTGTTCCTGATGGCACTGATGGGTTTGCTGGCAGATATATTCTACCAGCAAACCCAACAGTGCCATCTGGTTCAACAGTGACTGCCCTGTGTTTGCTATTGCTATGTGTTGTGCATTCTATTGAGTTTTTTATGCTGCACTCACTCTTGTTCCTCATGGCACTGATGGGTTTGCTGGCAGATATATTCTACCAGCAAACCCAACAGTGTCATCTGGTTCAACAGTGACTGCCCTGTGTATGCTATTGCTATGTGTTGTGCATTCTATTGAGTTTTTTATGCTGCACTCACTCTTGTTCCTCATAGCACTGATGGGTTTGCTGGCAGATATATTCTACCAGCAAACCCAACAGTGTCATCTGGTTCAACAGTGACTGCACTGTGCATTGTATAGCTTTTTAATGCTGCATTGACTGTTTGCCATTTTCACTCAGGTGTGTGTGATGAGACAGATTTTGCCCTGACTGCATTGTATAATTATTTTTTTTTCCTCTACAGTGAACAAAGTCCGCACACAATGGCGCTCGATGAAGGACCACTTCAACACTGATGTTCGAGCAGAGGGACAGGTTCGCAGTGGTTCAGCAGCAAGGGCCAGAAGGAAATATCGATACTATCGCGAGTTGGCGTTCCTGAGACCGCCGGTCCTTGCCAGCAGAGCGTAAGTTTTTTATAATTTTTTTTTTTTAAAAACTTTTTTTTCCACAGCTGATGCTTCTTGTTAATGCATTATGGTAATGTTTTTGTTTTCTTTCCACAGCACCTGGAGCAGCACCATGCAGCCTGTCCCTGAAGCGGTCCTTCCTCGGACGACCTTGGACCCGTCCCAGCCATCCGACAGCCTGGAAGCAACTTGCAGGTCAGCAACACGGACAGCTGGTGACCAGGAAGCTGGTCCATCAGGTCTTCCCCTCTCCCAGGTCTCTGCCACTGGTTATGCGGGCACTTCTCGCCAGCGGCAGAGGGCCATGGAGAGGAATGTCTTGCCCGAGTTCATGCACTTGAGCGAGGCCTTTCATGGCAATATCAAGTCGCTGGCAGGCACAGTTGGAAGCGGTTTTTCACTGATGGAACGGAGTTTTACACAAAATGGATCACCGCTTCAACTGTGTCGAACAGCGTCTTGATCGCCTGGAGGCCGACCTCAACAGACCAGTGCACCATTTTTTTCAGTAAAATTGAACGGGGCATGGTGGAACACCTTAGTTCTGAGCAACAGCTGAGTGTGTTGCAGGCCTGCAACACTGCTTACTTGCAGGCTATGCAGCAGAATCGGTACGTGAAGCAGTCAGTGGTTGCATATCCAACTGTGCCACCACTGACTCGACACACATCCGTACCGACTTCTGCTGCATACCACTGCACGGCCACCAGCATTCCGAGTCACCACTACACCACCACAAGTCCGAGTACTGCTGGACACTCCACCGTCGCCACCACCATGGCAAGCGCTGCTCCTGTCTGGAGCACCACCACCACAGACACTGGTCCACAGTCTTGGACTCACGCCACCGCAGTACCTGCTTGGGCCACGCGCCCACTTCTCCTTCTAGGAGTACCGCCACCAGTCAGCAACAATTTAGGGCCACCGCACATACTTCTCCTTCTAGGAGTACCGCCATCAGTCAGCAACAATTTAGGGCCACCGCACCCACTTCTCCTTCTAGGAGTAACACCACCAGTCAGCAACAATTTAGGGCCACCGCAACCACTTCTAGTTCTAGGAGTACCGCCACCAGTGAGCAACAATTTAGGAGCACAGCTGCCAGTTCTCCTCCTTGGAACACCGCCACCACTTGTGCTACTCAGAGCACCGCCAACACTTCTCCCACCACCACCGAGCATGAGACGGGTGACCCACATTCACTGTTTTATGTGTCAAGGCCACGGTCCACCAGCTCAAAGCGGACACAGAAAAGTCAGTCCATGCAGGGTACTCCTGCCCCCAAGAAGAAAAAAAGCAAAACTTTGTTGGTCCATCCACCCTCTCCTCCTAATGTGTCTCAAACTGCTTCTACTTCCATGTCTGATCTTCCTTCACCCACTACTTTTGTCGCCTCTTCCCCTCGAACCCCTCATCGCTTTCCAGCCGCTCTTCATCTCTGCACACCCCCAGAGTATCCAAATCTCCACCTAAACATCATTCGCAATAAAATTTGGTTTTTTGTAAAATCTGTACTAATCAGATTTTTCTAAAACTTCTGGGCCAGTCACAATCCGGTGGTCATGTTGTACACAAATTGTACTAATATGCTTTTTCTAAAACTTCAGCGGCAGTCACAATCCGGTGGTCATGTTGTACACAAATTGTACTAATATGCTTTTTCTAAAACTTCTGGGCCAGTCACAATCCGGTGGTCATGTTGTACACAAATTGTACTAATATGCTTTTTCTAAAACTTCAGCGGCAGTCACAATCCGGTGGTCATGTTGTACACAAATTGTACTAATATGCTTTTTCTAAAACTTCTGGGCCAGTCACAATCCGGTGGTCATGTTGTACACAAATTGTGCTAATATGCTTTTTCTAAAACTTCAGTGGCAGTCACAATCCGGTGGTCATGTTGTACTAATATGCTTTTTCTAAAACTTCAGCGGCAGTCACAATCCTGTGGTCATGTTGTACTCAAATTGTACTAATATGCTTTTTTCTAAAACTTCAGCGGCAGTCACAATCCGGTGGTCATGTTGTACACAAATTGTACAAATATGCTTTTTCTAAAACTTCAGCGGCAGTCACAATCCGGTGGTCATGTTGTACACAAATTGGTATTATTATGCCTTTCTAAAACTTCAACGGCAGTCACAATCCGGTGGGTCATGTTGTACACAAATTGTACTAATCTGATTTTTCTACAACTTCTGGGGCAGTCACAATCCGGTTCTCATGTTGCACACAAATTGTACTTATCTGATTTTTTCTAAAACTTCAGCAGCAGTCACAAATACGATGGTCATGTTGTACACAAATTGTACTAATTATGCTTTTTCTAAAACTTCAGCGGCAGTCACAATCCGGTGGTCATGTTGTACACAAATTGTACTAATATGCTTTTTCTACAACTTCTGGGGCAGTCACAATTCAGTCGTCATGTTGTACACAATAAATCATAGAATCATAGAATCATAGAATGGTAGAGTTGGAAGGGACCTCCTGGGCCTTCTGGTCCAACCCCTGCTCAAAGCAGGATTCTCTAAATCATCCCGGACAGATGTCTGTCCAGCCTCTGTTTGAAGACTTCCATTGAAGGAGAACTCACCACCTCTTGTGGCAGCCTGTTCCACTCATTGATCACCCTGTCAAAAAGTTTTTTCTAATATCTAATCTGTGTCTCCTCCCATTCGTTTCATCCCATTGCTTCTAGTTTTCCTTGGCAAATGAGAATAAAGATGATCCTTCACAATGTGACAGCCCTTGAGATTTTGTAGACAGTTATTAATTCCTCCTCAGTCTTCTTTTTTGCAAGCTAAACATTCCCAAATCCTGAAACCGTTCCTATAGGACATGGTTTGCAGACCGGCCCACCATTCTGGTGGCTCTTCTCTGAATTTGCCCCATTTTTGATGTCTTTTTTAAAATGTTCCCAAAACTGGACACAGTATTCCAGATGGGGTCTGACCAAAGAGGAGTAGAGGGCAATAATGCCCACGTGTCTAGACTTTTTTGCTTCTGTTGAACATCCTAGAATTGCATTTGCCTTTTTTGCTGCTGCATCACACTTTTTGACTCATTTAGTTGTGATCAATTGTAAACCAATCTTTTTCACATGTGCTGTTACTTAGCCCTATTCCCCTTTTTTGTATACTTTTTTTTTTTATGCCCAGATGTAGTACTTTGCATTTTTCCCTGTTAAAATCCATTTTTTTGTTGCCCCCACTGCCCAGTTTATGTATATCTTTTTGAATCCTCTCTCTCTCTTTTTTAGTATTAGCTACCCCTCCTAGTTTGTTCATCAGCAAATTTGATCAGTTTCCCCCCCAAATTCCTTCATCTAAATCATTGAAAAAGTGTTGAACAATACAGGGCCCAAAACAGAGCCTTGGGTACCCCCACTTGAGACATTCTTCCAACTGGATTGCACCATTTACAACCACTCCTTTGGGTCCATCATAAGCCAGTTATGAATCCACCTAACAGTGCCTTGCCATTCCATACTTGTCATTTTTTCAAAAAGGGGATTTTGAGATACTTTGTAAAGCTTGCTGAAGTCAAGATTTACTAATCTACAGCATTTCCCGATCCCCCATCAGTGTTCTGTATAGAAGGAAAATTAAGTTAGCTGACATGATTATTGTTACAAACCCATGCGACTCTTTTAAATCACTTCTTCTTATCCAGGTACTTGCATACATGTTTTTAATAATTTTTTTTCAAAGATCTTTCCGGTATAGAAGTCGACTCACCGGCCTTTAGTTCCCTGGGCCACATTCTTCCCCTTTTTGAAGATAGGAACAACATTTCTCTTCTCCTCTTCTGGGACTTCTCCTGTCTCCAAAATTTTCAAAGATTATGACATGGTTCAAGAATTTCTTTGCTATCCTTCATACCTGGGGTGTAATTCATCGGAATGGAGACTTGAATTATTTATGTTAGCAAAGGGTTTCCTCACTGTCTTTCTGTTTATAGATTCCGGATTCTTCTATCCTTTAATAGGACAGGAAGATCAGTTGATGTTACATTTCCTTTTCGAGAGAAAACAGTTGCAAAATAGGAATTTAAAAAGTTCGCCTTCTCAACATCCTATTACCATTTCTCTTTTTCATCCTGTAAAAATCCTATAGATCTTGACTTTTCTTTTTTTACTTTTAAACGTACCCCCCAAAATCCTTTTTTGTTGCTTTTGACGTCACTTCAAGCCTTAATTCATTGTCAGCTTTGATAATCGATTTGTCCCCTGCGGTTCTGCAGACGGCATTATATTCTTTTTTAGTTATGCCTCCCTCTTTCCATTTGATAAACATTTTTTTCTTCCTTTTTAGCATGTTTTAAGTTCTATGTTCACCCCATCCTGGTTTCCTTAAATGCTTCCCATTCTTCCCTCTTTTCGGAATTGTTAACGATTGTGCTTGAGAATCTCATTTTTAAGATTTTCCATTTCCCTTCCTGGACATTTTTGTCCTTAAGGATTTCCAGCCATTGGATCCCTCCAATTCTTTTTTCGGAGTTCCTTAAAATCTGCCTTTCTGAAATCTAACCTTGACGTCTGAGTCTTCACAGGGTCTTCCTCCTCTTGTTTATCCAAAATTCTAAAAGCAGTCACTACCTCCTAGAGTCCCAGCCATCTTACCTCCTCCACCATTTCCCCCTTTTATGGGATTAGATCCAAGGTAAACATCCCTTGTTTTCTCCAATTACCTTTTGGAAAGATAAAGTTGTCAGCAAGAAGGAAAAATAATTTCCGGACCTGTTAGTTTTGCCTGAGAGAGATTCCCAACAAATGTCGGATAGTTTTAATCTCCCATGACCCCTTTTGTCATATTTTTTGGAGAACTTGGCCATTTGATGCTAAAGAGTTCATCCATATCTTCCGCTTCAAGGCGCCTTGAGTAAATGCCTACAATTTGGGGTCCTTTCCCTTGTTCTGTCCTTTATTCTTACCCAAACTTTTCCAAGAACTCCCTCTCTGAAGCGTCAATCTCTGTGCAATTACTTTTTCTAACTAACAATGCAACACCTCCTCCTCGTTTATCAAGTCGTTTCTTGCAAAAAGTTGTATCCTTCTGCCTTGTATTCCAATCGTGTATCGTCCCAAACCCAAATCCGTGATTCCAATGACTCTATTTTTCTCCGCGTTAGTAGCTCCATTCTCCTTGTTTGTTGCCCATGCTTTTTGCATTCGTATAGAAAAAAACTTTAGTTTGTGATTGGTTTCTCTCCTTCAATATTTTTATTATGTAAATTTTTTTTCTTTTTCTTCCCTTCATTCTAATAGCAAAATCTCAATATTTGTCAAAGTCTATGGCTTTTGCTGGCATTTTGCTTCCCTTCCCAATTGTTCTAGTTTTAAAAACTCTCCTGATGAGTGTAGCAAGGCGACTTCCAATAAATGTTGTAATCTGATGTTTTCCAAAAACGTCAGTGGCAATCAAAATGTGTTTTTCTTGTTGACTTAATAAATTACTAATGTGATCTTACAAATTTCATCCAAAACGTCAGTGCCCAAATTTAAAATGTGGTTTTCCTGTTGTTTCAAAATAAATGTGCCAATCTTCTTTTAGTAATTTTGGTTTGCTTTGTGTTAATTTCGACGCCTACACACTGCGCCGTAGACCACTGCGCCGTAGACACACTGCGCCGTATACTTGATTTTTGACTACCATAACTCTAGGATGACACATGTTGTGTCTTTCCTGGAGAATTTTACCCCCAAAAACCAAATAATGCTTGTATTGTCGCCACCAGTCTGTCTGTCGCTAATATTGCACAGACGAATAGGGATGGGTTTAGTGGCAAGGCATATCTATTTTCCTTGCCATATCATAAAAGTTAAAAGGTCTGGTGTGTTTTTCACATAATTTCACTTTGTGTTTCAAGGCCATGGATTCTGATATACTTTAATTGAGCACATCCTCTATTCATGGTGTTGAAGAAATGAGGAGATGATGGTGAAAAACACTTTATATGTACAATCCCTGGCCTTTTATCATTACTATACACCTGGCCAGGTGAATAAACATGAGTTTTAACCTGCATGTCACTTCAGTCTGCATTTTTTGAAGCATACTATAGCGATGCTCATTTGTAACTCATGTGTATTCACCTGCCCAGCCTTTGTATCATTACTATCACACCTGGGCGGTGAATAGACAGAGTTTTAACCAGCAGCGTTGCTTCTCTGCATTTTGTTTAAGCATTCTGAGGATCTGCTGTTTATAACTCATGTGTATCCCCTGCCCAGCCTTGATCTTACTATCCCAAACGGGCAGGTGAGTACACATGAGTTTTAACCAGCAGCGTTGCTTCAGTCGATTAATTTTGAAGCAACTGAGGGGGATTGCTGTTTTAACTCGTGTACTCACCTGCCCAGGCCTGATACATTCTAAGTGAGGATGTTTTTATTTGGGGCATCACCACTTCAGCATGCACCAGGCTTGGTATTGAAACAAGGTATAATCTTTATTATCTCTGCGTTCCAAATCAATCACAGTGTATAATACAAATTATATTTATAGTACATGGTCAGGTAAAAAAAGTTACGATGCTTGTGCATACCCAAATCAATGTTTGAAACATCAGGCAGTGACACAAAATAAGTTTGTTTCTCCACCGTCACTGAAAAGGAACCAAAACTAAGAAAATAAAAAGGGTTTCAACAACTTGTGTGCAGTAATGAACTACCTAGTAGGATAAAAATAAATTCATGATGCACCCAAAAATATCAGCATGGTTCACTGGTAAACTGGCCATTCATCATTGTTTTTGATTTAAAAACAGAACTGCCGTGGTAAGGATAAACAAGGTATTTTATTAACTACAGACAAAAAGTTATTTTATTACTACAGACAAGAACATTATTTACACCATTTGTTCTTGCCATTCCCCCCCTCCTACATCGACATGAAGTAGGCCGAAATTGGCCCCTCATTTGATACTTAACAAAGACCTGAGAGGGTGTGATGAACTCAGGAAATGGGTTAGGGTGCATCATAAAAGTTCAAAGTTTGGGTGCTTTTCGCACAAAAAAGTTATTAGCACCCACAGGCCTTCACCACTTCTCCCTGTTTCCCTTTCAGATAATGGCTGTGCCCAAATGCCCCATCTGGAAACCAGTATACCAAAGGGAACCTCTACAGTTTTTCTTGCCCTGGCAGCCTGTAATTGAAAATTTTTTTGTTGTGGCCAAGTCCCCGGGGGGTAGGTTTTAGCGGTGTTGGCTCATCTGGAATGCCTCTCCCACCATGACAATGGCAGTGCTGGACCTTCTGTGGGGAAGAGCCGTGGCATGGGGAAATTGACTGGTTTCCATACAACCTCGGCCCATGTCCCGATTCTTAAACGCCTGTGAGTCATTCCCAGGCCAAATGCCCAATTTTCCACCGCAACAAAAAATCAGTCTGCCCGCATGGCCGAGAACTGTTAAAAGTTCTTCTTTTAATTGTAGTACTCCCAGCCTGTTTCTTTTAGGTTTGATAATCCGTATGTGTTTTCCCATCAACTGCTCCAACAGTTGGGGAAATTGCAGGTTGTCCGATTTTTTCGGCTATTTCTAGCCACTTTTCTGTGGTGGGCAGGGGCAAAATTCCGGACAAGAATCATTCCACAATGCCCGGCAGGTGTCAACAACAATTCCTACAACGTGGAGATACCAATCCGGTACTGGAAGTGAGTGAAGACAGGCTCTCTCCAAAGCAAGGAATCTAGAGAAAAAAAAAAAAAAAATTGTATTTTTTTTTTTAAAACATTAAAAAAAAAAAGTACATGCCATAAAAATAATTCTGCAGGTCTTTGTTTACTAGATAGCAAACAATAATTGTGGCAGCTTTTGGAATAGTAAAAAAAAAAATGAAATCAAAAAAAAACAAAGTACGATACAATGTGGTGGGGACAAAAATAAATAAATATACTCCATGTGAGAAAATAAAACAACATGGAACACCACCAATTGAATCTTTACCCCCAAGTGCGGATGGTAACCATCCAGTAAATGAAACAAAAAAAACCCAAGGAAAGGAAAAAGGAAAGGGGGAAGAAAACCACCAGGCAGGTTTTTTGTAAACAAATTGCCCCTCTATATTGTGGGCAGGTATTGTGTTTTTAGCTGCATGGTAGCACTTGTTTTTTATGTGGGCATTTTGTTGCACAGTCTTTCTCCATTATTAGGTTCATTTTACTTTATTGCTTAGAGCCCGGGTGCTTTTTGTTATTAACAATTTTTCTGGCATTTTGGCACACTATTAGGTTTTGGGGAATTTTTTTCCCCACAATATTTTGCGTTGCACTTTTTACAATTATTATTACCTTTGCATCTTTTTTTGCTGCACTTGTTTATTACATACCGACCGTTTTTATGTGGATTATCCTTATTATTGGGGGCATTATAGGGTGGCATTTTTGCTTTCTGTTAAACACATTACCATTTTATTTTTATTTTGTGTATTTGTTTACATTCTTCTATTAACCCCTTAGTGACAGGCCTTTTTTTGCAGTTAATCCCCGGGCCAATTTTACAATTCTGACCACTGCACTTTATGGGGTTAAACTCGGAACCTTTAAAACAATCCAGCTATTCTGAGATTGTTTTTTTTGTGACATATGTATTCACGTTAGTGGTAAAATTTCTTTGATATGATTTGTGTTTATTTTTTGAAAAAAACGGAAAATGGCGAAATTTTAAAAAATTTAACAATTTTCAAACTTTAAATTTTTATGCCTTAAATCGAGAGATATGTCACCCAAATTTCTTAATAAATAACATTTCCCAATGTCTACTTTAAAATCCCACAATTTTGGGACCCAAATTTTTTTTTGTTTCGAATTATAAGGGTTAAAAGTTGACCAGCGATTTCTCATTTTTACAACACCATTTTTATTTTAGGGACCACCTCACATTTAAGTCCTTTGAGGGGTTTATGATAGAAAATAGCCAAAATGAACCATTCTAAAAAAACTGCCCCCCTAAGGGCTCAAAACCACATTCAAGAATTTTTATTAACCCTTTCGTGCTTCACGGGAATAAGCAAGTGGAAAGAAAAATTAACATTTAATTTTTTTTGCAAAAACTTTACTTTCGAACTATTTTTTTTTTTTCACAACTGTTAAAAGAAAAAAAAACCCAAAATTTGTTGTGCAATTTTTTGATTAAGCCGATACCCCATATTGGGGGTAACCACTTTTTGGGCGCACGGCAGAGGTTTGAAAGGGGAAGGAGCGACATTTGGACTTTTTCAACCAGAATTGGCTGGACGCCATGTCGGTTTGTAGAGGCCCTATGTGTCTAAACAGGGAAACCCATCACAAGTGACCCCTTTGGAAACTAGCCCCCAAGGAACTTATCTGATGTGTGGTGAGCCCTTTAAACCTCCAAGTGCTTTCACAGAATTTTAACATAGAACATGAAAATAAAAAATCATTTTTTTCCAAAAAACAATCTTTTCACCCCAATTTTTATTTTCCCCCAAGGGTAACAAGACCCCAAAAGTTTTTTGTGCAATTTGTCCTGGCATTCTGATACCCCATATGGGGGTAACCATTGTTTGGGTGCAAGGCAGAGCTTGGAAGGGAAAGGAGCGCCGTTTGACTTTTTCAGCGCAGAATTGTCTGGATATGTCGTTTTTTTGAGGTCCTGATTGTCTAAACATGGAAACCCCCCACAAGTGACCCCATTTTGGAAAATTTAAACCCCCTTAAGGAACTTTCTAATGTGTGGTGGCATTTAAAACCTCCAAGTGCTTCACAGAAGTTTTTAACTGAACCGTGAAAAAAAAAATATATTTTTTCCACAAAAACGATCTGTTCACCCCATTTTTTATTTTCCCAAGGGAAAACAAGACCCCAAAAGTTTTTGTGCAATTTGTCCAGCATGCCGATCCCCATATGTGGGGGTAAACCACTGTTTGGGCGCACGGAGGGCTTGGAAGGAAGGAGCGCCGTTTGTTTTCAAACCAAAAATTGGCTGGAATTGAAATTGGACGCCATGTCCGTTTGGAGAGCCCTGATACGCCAAAAACAGTCGAATCCCCCACAAATCACACCATTTGGAAACTAGACCCCTTAAGGAACTTATCAGATGTGTGGTACACTTTGAACCCCCAAGTGTTCACAGAAATTAATAAACGTTTGAGCGTGAAAATAAAAATCATTTTTTTCCTCAAAATGATTCTTTAGCCCGCGTTTTTTTTATTTTCCCAAGGTAACAGGAGAAATTGGACCCAAAAAGTTTTGTGCAATTTTTCTTGGGGTTTCGCTGTAAACCCCCTATGTGGGGTGAAACCACTTTTGGGCGCATGGGAGTGCTTGGAAGGGGAAAGGGGCGCCATTTTGTAATGCAGACTTTGATGAATTTCCCGCGGGCGTCATGTGTGTTTGCAGAGCCCTTGATGACCAAAACAGTAAAACCCCCTGCAAGTGACACCATTTTTTGGAAACAGACCCCCCAAGGACTTATTAGATGTGGGGGTGAGCACTTTGAACCCCCCAAGTGCTTCACAGAAATTTATAAACGCAGAGCCGTCAAAATGAAAATCATTTTTTTTCTCAAAAATTTTTTTTCAGCGCAATGAAGGAAGGAGCCACAGTATTCATTATGATGGGTAGGCGGAGCCCCAGTCAGGATGTTACCTAGTCAAAGAGTGATGAGGCTGGCCCCTCCCTCGGGCTCCTCCTACTCACTCCAGTCTAAGATTTGAGGTCCAGAGGATGGTCGCTGCTAATGAGCTCCTCAGAAGTTTTATTTTTTTTAATATTGGCAGGAGACTTGGATCACTAGTTGGCTAGAGGTCTCGGGGGATCAGCGCTCTGTACCCCCAACCTCCCCTTGGCGGACTTATTTACTCAAAGTCCCTGCAGAAATCCTTGCCGGCCCTGGGGGTGAGGAGAGCTTTCTGGCGGAACGCAAACCACACTGCGGCACTGCGTTCTTCGCCCTGGGGGGAAGCATGGGCACTCGCCAGAAACCCCTGAGGGTCCGTGGCGCCTTGGGTGGTGAGTACTCCACAAAAATTTTAATAAATTTTGTGTGAGTGCTTTAGCGTCTGAATGGCAGCGCTATTACAATGCAGTTTTGCTTCAGCGCTCTGTGACGCGCTCTTTCATGTAATGTCAGTATGCTTCAGCGCGCTGTGCAGGCTAAATAATGTAATGTCAGTATGCTTCACGTGCTGTGACAGCGCTACTACATGTAAATGTCAGTAGCTTCACGCTGCTGTGAAGCGCTACTACATGTAAGTCAGTATGCTTCGCGCGCGTGACACGCTACTACATTAATTGTCAGTATGCTTCAGCGCTGCTGTGACAGCGCTATACTGAAGATGTGGGATTTTTTGTCCGCAGGCAGATAGGCAGGACGAGGGGAGCAGGGGCGGGGGAGTTCGCGCTTTTTATTTGAGCTGCAGGGGCGTGGCCTATCTACCCGGTCTTTTGAGCAGGAAGACGCGCCTCTGCTTTTCTCCTGCGACCCCCTCACTGTGGCGGCCTTACTCAGGCTTTCCGGGCTCCTCGGACCGCTCCCCTCCTCATATAGACACCACGGGCCCGCTGGGTGAGTGCGGATTCCTCCCCCGCAGGGAGCGATCGCTATCGCAGCTGCGTCTCAATCAGAGCATAAAAATTGGCTGGGCTCACAAATATATATAAATTTGGTGAGTTTGCAATATTAACCCCTTTGAGGGTTATTCTCCGCTAAATTTGCTGACTGAATACCGTGGGGTAACTCTGCTTGGTGGAGCGTTAACCCTTCACGTTGAAAAAAAAAAAAAAAAAAACCGCAGTTTTTTGCGGTATTACCGCTTTGCCCTGTTCATACAGGTGAACTGTTGAACGAGTTCAAAATGCCGCGGATCACGTCCCAGTGCCATTGGGGGCAATCAATACGCAGACCTCCACAGCGTCTAGCGCTGCGGTCGAACGGTGGAAAATTGGTGATATCGCCGACGTTAATAACTTATCTGACCCTTTTAGGTCATATGTGTCTGTAATTCCCTCAGAGGAAGCACGCAGGCCGTTACCGGCCTCTACACGGAGCGAGTCAGATGTATTGATATGGCAGATTTCCCCCTTTAAATTCGGTGGAAAAAATATCCGATTCGATGCGGACGAGCCGCAGGGGCGTTCCTCTATGGCGAAGGTACGGGGCATTAATTAAAGCCATGAGAGATTACTACAGTTACCGGAGGAGGTAACTAGTCGCCGGTAAATCAGCACGCATTTTTCCAGGGGGTCCCTCCCTTCGCGCACAACATTGCCAGCTCGGATGAGCTTAATGGTGTAATAGAGGAGGAACTCTATGTCCAATAAGCTTTTCATGGAACGCATTTCTTTGATACCTTTATCCTTGCTTTCCGGAGTTAAAGGCTAATTGGGACTTCTGCTCCTGAAGTGGTGTTCTTTGTTAGTTAGTAAATCCCTTACTCCCATTAAGGAAAAGCGGTTACAGGAGCCTTTGGATAGAAAGGCAGAATTGGCGGCAAAAGCAAGCTATGAGGCTGGGGTCAGGATTTCGAGCAGTGCTAATCCTGTGTGCTGCTAGAGCTTCTCTAGCTGGTTGGCACGTTGAAGACGGAGTTGCAAAATGAATCTCCGTTATCTGGATAGGGGAAATTTGGAATGGTTAGAAAACGGCGCCTGTTATATTTTGATCCCGGTCTGGAACGCATTCTGCGGGCCCAAAGCCAAGCTTCAGCGGTCACAGTCAGAAGGCTTTATGGTCAACAGTGGGCCGGGGGACCAGTTTCCAAAAAGGGTTGTTGGCCTTCCTTACAAGGGGGCCACTTTTTGGATCCACCTCAAGAGCTGATTTTTCCCAAAGGGTAAGGCGAAGGAATAGCATTACCACAGCGAAGGGGCCCTGGCCTCGGGTCCCTAAGCCTGGTGTTTATATGGTCGGCGGTCCTTTCCCGGGGGCCCAGGACATCTAATCCTCCTCGTGGGGTCGGGTGCCTTCTTTTTTTAGAAAAAAATCCTCTCGAAAACTCGTACTCCCTGGAAGCAGAGTTTCCGCCAAACAAGCGGAACTTACAAGAAAACCGCAAAGTCGTTGACGCCAGGGGTCCACTCGAGGTTCTGAGTGGGGGGTCGCCTGCTTCTTTTCAAGGAGACTTGGATGGGCCGCGTTCCAGATTCCCTGGGTAACGCGGATAGTGTCGGCAGGCTTTTCATAGAGTTTGCTTCTCAACCCCCAAATGTTTTTTGTTCAAACTCGCGTTCCTCGGAACCCGAGCTTGTTGTCGCTCTACAGCGAGAGGTCGAATCGCTTTACAAAAGGGTGGAGTGATACCGTTCCGTCAGAGGACCCAGGGAAAGGTTTTTATTCCAACCTTTTTATAGTTCCCAAAAAGGGGGAACAAATTTCGCCCGATTCGGATCTCAAGCGTTGAAACCGGCATGTCCATGCCCGGAAATTTGCATGGTGGAGCCTTCGTTCCGTTGTGGCAGCTCTGTCACAGAACGATTTTTTGGGTCAAAAGACATTCGCGACGCCATTTGCAATTCCCATCGGAAAGGCTCATCACGCTTTCTTCGATTTGCCATAGGTCGAATCATTACCAGTTCGTGGCCTGCGTTCGGCTTAGGCCTCACGCCAAGGGTCTTTTTCAAAAATTCTGGCGCCCCTATGGCACTCTTTCGAAGACAGGGATTAGATTCTCCCTTATCTGGACATTTTTGATCGGGCTGCCTCGGAGGAGGAGGCGTTGACGCTTGGGATTTGCTCTTCATTTCTGAAGACTTCGGTTGGCTGTCAATTGGGAGAAGTCGCCCTGGAAAATCGAGGACAATTCTCTTTGGGGGAAAGCATCTCGACACGTTTCGGTCGGTAGTTTCCCTACCACCAGACAAACATCATGTCTTCTTCGACATGACAGATTATAATCCTCAAACGGCAATGTCCTACGGAAGTGTATGCGTCTTCGGGGACTGAGGGTGGGTTCAGGAGGCAATTCCTTTTGCCCAGTTCCACTCCAGGCCCTCTTAAAGGTTTCATCTTGGTCGATGGAATCAGTCGCAATCGCTGGATTGCAGTGTCACCATTTCTCCGCGCGGTGCGGGATTCTCTAGAATGGTGGTTACGCCAGGGGCCATTCCCCCTGGGAAAGTCTTTTCCTCCCTCTGAAGTGGTCAGTCAAAAACCCCGATGCCACCTGACGGGCTGGGGGGTGTTTGGAACAATCTTGGATTCAGGGGTATGGTCACCAAGAGTCTGTGCTTCCCGATCAACATCCTGGAATTGGGGCGATTTTCTTTCCCTCCAACTTGGACGGTCCCTTTGAGCGGTCTGCCGTCCGGGCCAGGGAAGACAATGCACGGCGGTCGCGTATATAACACCAAGTGGGACAAGGAGTTCCAGACTCTTTAGAGGTGTCCCGAATTCGATTTGGGGCGGGGCCCAATGTCCCAGCCATTTCGGCATTCCATTCCAGGGGTTCAAATATTACGCGGACTTTCTCGGGCGCGAAGGATGGATCCCGGGGAAGGGAGCCTCCACCCGGAAGTCTTTGCACTACTGTGCTCTCGCTGGGGAACCCCAATGTTTTGTTGGCATCCGGTCCAATGCCAAGTTACCGACATTCATGCCCCAGGTACAAGGACCCGAAGGCGGTGGCGGTGGTGTTAGTGGCTCAGGGGTCAGTTCGAGCGACTATGTATTCCCCCCGATACTTTACTTCCTCTAGGCTGCGTCGGATCAACTAGAGAAATTCCACATTTTTTGATAGCTCCAGACTGGCCAAAAGGGTTGGTTCTCGACAATAATTCGCTTTTTGGGCGGCCCCGTTTCCCCCCCCTTTCAACCGGACTTGTTGACTCAGGGGCCCTTTTTTGTCATCCGGACTTGATGCCCCTGCTTTTTGACGGCGTGGCTTTGAGACCGAAATCTTACCCGTAGGGTTTTTAGCCGAGGTCATTGCTACTCTTCGTGCTGCAAGATGTCCGGCTACTTTAGGATTTACCACAAAATTTGGGAACCTTCTTTTCGGGTGTTTTGGGGTCTTCTCGGAACCCGAGAAAATTTTTTTCCCCAATTTTTTGGCTTTTCTGCAGCATGGGCTAAAACAAGGTTTTGGCGAGCACTCTAAAAGGTCAGATTTCTGCTCTGTCCTTATTGTTTCGGAGAACCATTGTTCGAATGAGACGTGCTCCCCTTTTTCGAGGTATCTCTCGTACGTTTCCGCGCGGAAGGCACCCGTTCTCCCTGGCGGCTCAACCTTGTTTTGGAGGCTCTTCAGATAAACCTTTTGAAACCTATGGTTTCTGCTACCTTTCTTTACTTTCTTGGAAGGTGGCTTTCCTTGTTGCAGTCACTTCCTTGAGGAGAGTTTCTAATTGGCAGCTTTTCTTGCTCGCCTCCTTTTGGAGTTTTTTCCGGATCGTGTAGTGCTTCGCATCGGGGTTATTTTTTGCCTAAAGTGGTGTCACAATTTCATTTAACCAGGAATTGTGTTGCCTTACTCTGTCCGGATCCGAAGAATACAAAAGAGCGAGTTTACACACATTGGATTTAGTGGGGCCTTGAAGTTTTTTCTATTTATTACTCAAGTTTTCGTAAAGACGGACTCCCTGTTTGTGGTTCCAGAGGTCGTGGCGTGGTCAACGAGTTCCAAGGGTTCTATAGCTCGTTGGATTGGTTTAGCTATTTTGGAAAACTTACCGCTTCGGGGAACTTGCCCGATTAAGATTCGAGCCCATTCCACGAGAGCTGTAGTTCATCGTGGGCTTTTCATCAAGGTGCTTCGCAGTGCAGCTTTGCCGAGCGGCGACTTGGCGTCTGTCCACACCCTTACAAGGTTTTATTAAAGTGGACGTCAGTGGCTTCCGCTGTGCGCCCTCGGACGAAAGGGGCCTGCGGAGCTGTTTTTTAAAGTTCTGGATGAATTGTGTTTAGCGCTGGTTGCGTTTGTTGTTAAGGTTGTTGGGTTTTGCCTTTGTTGGTTTTTTTCCCACCCTTATTTTTGAACTCTTTGGCGTCCATCTAATGATTACTGTGGCCTCTTCCTTCACTGCAGCTGAAACACGGATTTGGTAAAAACTTACTGTAAAACCTTTTCAGCGAAGGAAGGAAGAGAGACCAGACCCCTCCCACGGCAGAAGTGTGTTGATGTTTTCATTGCAGGCGACCCTTATTGATAGCGATTATCTGGGCGAGGTCAGGCGCTAAGGCTTTGTTCGCATCGCCCCGCTCATCGCAGTAGTCAGGTTCCGTGAGTAGACCTGGAACTCTGTGGTTTTTTGGCTTTCTTTGCATGCATAACCTGTATCCTTGTTTTTTTCTTGAAGTTCCTTCAGAAGGGTTATTTGCTCCGCTGGTGATCTTGGCTCTTTTCTAAAAGCTTTGAAACTGGGGCTGAGTAGGAGGAGCCCGAGCTGGAGGGGCAGCCATCATCACTCTTTTGATCTGAGGTAAATCCTGATCGGGGCTCCGCCTACCATCAGTAATGAAATACTGTGTCTCCTTCCTTCCTTCCGTGAAAAGGATTTTACAGGTAAGTCTTTTCAAAATCCGTGTTTTAGCCCCCATTTTTATTTCCAAGGGTAACAGGAGAAATTAGAATCCCCAAAACGGGTGCAAAATTTTTCCCGAGTACGCTGTACCCCCTATGTTGGGGTAACCCCTGTTTGGGCGCACGCAGGGGCCGGAAGGGAGGGGGCGCATTTGACTTTTTTAAAGCCAGTCGGTTTTTGGGACCCCCTTTTTGTCTAAACAGTGGAAACCCCCCCCCCAAGTGACCCCCATTTTGGAATAGACCCCTTAAGGGAACTTATTGATGGGGGTAGCACTTTGAACCCCCCTGTTTTACAAATTTATAAAAGCAGACCCTGAAAATGAAAATCTTTTTTTCCCCAAAAAAGTTTTTTTTTAGCCAGCTATTTTTTATTTTCCCCAAAGGGGAACAGGGAAAAATTTGAACCCCAAAATTGGGGTCAATTGTCCTGAGTAGCTAATACCGCATATGTTGGGGTAAAACCCCTATTTGGGCGCCGGCGGGGTCGGAAGGGAGGGGGGGCATTGCTTTTGAAAGCCACTCGTTTTGGAGACCCCCCGATGTGTCTAAACATGGAAACCCCCCACAAGGGGCCCCATTTTGGGAAACAGACCCCTTAAGGAACTTATCTAATTGTGGTGAGCACTTTGAACCCCCCAATGTTTACGAAATTTTTAAACGCAGGCCTGAAAATGAAAAAACATTTTTTTTCTAAAATGATTTTTTAGCCAGTATTTTTTTTTTTCCCAAGGGTAAAAGGAGAAATTAGAACCCAAAATTTGGGTCAATTTGTCCCCGAGTACCTGATACCCCATATTTGGGGTAAAACCATGTTTGGGGCCGGGAGGGCTCGGAAGGGAGGGAGCGCCATTTTACTTTTTGAAACGCCCTGCGTGGTTTGGAGACCCCCTGAGTGCCTAAATAGTGGAAATCCCTCAATCACTCCAACCCTAAACCCCCAAAACACCCTAACCCCAATCCCCCCCTAAACCAAAACCCAAATCCCAACCCCCAAAGTAACCCCAACTTAATTTAACCCAACCCTAATTTTAACCCCCAACCCTAATTGTAACTTTAACCCCAATTATAACCCCAAATTTTAACCCTAACCCTAAAGGTAGGTTCATTTTCGTTTTACCCCCCGTTCAACACA
>JARQOD010000004.1:379810254-379830642 GCA_033576555.1 Oophaga sylvatica | reverse complement strand
ATGAAATACCTCTGACAAATGAAGAGCTAGTTTGAGGCCAGATCTTCTAGCTTCACTGAGTGGATCCATGAAGTATTTTCCGTGTCCAACCTAAAATCATCAAAGACATTATTATCGTTCTACAACAGTCTACTGAAACACAAGTGACACAACTGCAACTCACACAAATAAGAAAACGTTCCCACATTGATATATTCTTCTTGGTTCAAAAAGGTTTCCTATAGTTGTATACAGTTCTACCAAAAAAAGCTTTTCTTGTTTGTTTGTTTTCTTTGTAAGGAAATGAGCCACACTTACCCGCTGTCCCCCTCAATCACTGGCTGCAGCGCTGGGAGATATTAACCAAACCCAGATTATCCCAAAGGTTCGAGGTTAGGGTAAACTTATCTGATGGCAACTAAAGCCCCCCATACACATTAGTTGGCTAGTCGGTTAGTTTGACCTGTGGCCATCTTGCCCGACTGTCCCACACACAGTAGAGCTTTCTCTGCCGAGCACTCCTGGGTTCTCTTTTAGGCTGGCGTCACACTACCGTAGAATACGGGCGACTGCTATGCGAGAAAACATCGCATAGCACTCGGCTCAGTGTTAATATATGGGGCAGCTCACATCACAGTTTATTTTCTCCGGCATATTCAATGTGCGTGTAAAATCGCAGCATATTACGATTGTCAGCGAGACTCAGCCGAAACTTGTCAATGCAAGCCTATGGGTGCGAGAAAAAAAATTGCACAGCACTCAGACCATGCGACTGCTGTCCGATTTTTACGCACTGGTATCCTTTGAAAAGCCAGCAATTCATGTACCACATACAGTAATATCACACTGACGGGTTAGAAAAGAATAGATAGAATACCGTATATACTCATGTATAAGCCGACCCCCCTAATTTTGCCACAAAAAACTGGGAAAACTTATTGACTCGTGTATAAGCCTAGGGTGAAAAATGATTATGCCCCCATATGCTCCATAGATTAGGCCCCCATAAACTGCACAGATTATGCTCCAGTATGATCCACAGATTATGCCCCCATATGTTCCACAGATTAGGCCCCCATATGTTCCACAGATTATGACCCCATATGCTGCACAGATTAGGCCCCCACATGCTCCACAGATTATGCCCCCATATGTTCCACAGGTTATGCCCCCATATGCTGCACAGATTATGCCCAATATGTTCCACAGATTAGGCCCCATATGCTCCACAGATTATGCCCCCATATGTTCCACAGATTAGGCCCCCATATGCTCCTCAGATTATGCCCTCATATGTTCCACAGATTAGGCCCCCATATGCTCCTCAGATTATGCCCCCATATGTTCCACAGATTAGGCCCCCATATGCTCCACAGATTATGCCCCCATATGTTCCAACCAGAATTATGCCCCCATATGTTCCACAGATTAGGCCCCCATATGCTCCTCAGATTATGCCCTCATATGTTCCACAGATTAGGCCCCCATATGCTCCTCAGATTATGCCCCCATATGTTCCACAGATTAGGCCCCATATGCTCCACAGATTATGCCCCCATATGTTCCACAGATTAGCCCCCATATGCTCACAGATTATGCCCATATGTTCCACGATTAGGCCCCCATATGCTCCACGATTATGCCCCCATATGTTCCACAGATTAGGCCCCCAATGCTCCTCAATTATGCCCCCTATGTTCCACAGATTAGGCCCCATATGCTCCTCAGATTATGCCCCCATATGTTCACAGATTAGGGCCTTATGCTCCTCAGATTATGCCCCCATATGCTCCTCAGATTAGGTCCCCATATGTTCCACAGATTAGGCCCCCATATGTTCCACAGATTAGGCCCCCATATGCTCCATAGATTATGCCCCATAGTATGTCCCTTATGCTGCCGCGCAGCTGCTGCAAAAAAAAAATGACATACTCACCTCCCGTCGCTGGGGGCCAGGTGCCGGTGTCCGTAGCAGGCGATGACACCGGCGCGCTATGGGGGACAGGTGCCGGTGTCACTGCTGGCTCAAGACCCCGGCACCTGAGATATTTACCTGCCACCGGACCGCTCCACCGCTGCACTGCTCCCTCTTCCGGGTCCTCGGCAGTGAATGATCAGGCTGGGGGCGCGGCGCGCACTAACAACGTCATCGCGCCCTCTGCCTGAACATTCAGAGTCGGACGAGGAGGTCGGAGCAGCGAGCAGCGGTGGAACGGAACAGGTGAATATCGCTATACTCATCCCTCCGCCGGCGCGTCTCTCTCTGCAGCGTCTCCTCTTCTTCCGGCGGTCTCCGCAGCTCTTCCTTCCTACAGTGGTCACACCGCTAATTAAAGTCATGAATATGTGCATATTCATGACTTTAATGAACAGTACCATGTGACCCCTGCAGGAAGGAGCCGGAGATCGTGGGAGAAGCAGGGGGGCTGCAGAGACAGCGCCGGCGGAGGGGTGAGTATGATCCGACACCCCTGCTCCCCCTCCCCCGCCGACCCCCGTATATGACCTGCGTATAAGCCGAGAGGGGGACTTTCAGCCCTAAAAAATGGGCTGAAAATCTCGGCTTATACACGAGTATACACGGTAGTTATATACACATAGAATACATAGATGCATAGTAGTCAGTGACACACACACACACATATATAATACACATACATACATACATACACAGCTCTGGCAAAAATTAAGAGACCACTGCCAAATTTTCAGTTTGTCTGATTATTCTCTTTATAGGTATATTTTTGAGTAAAATGTAACCTGCTATTTTATTCTATAAACTACTTGACAACAGGTCTCCGAATTTCCAAGCAAGAAATTTTGCATTTATTTTCAGAAAATGAGAAATGGTCAAAATAACAAAGACATGCAGTGCTTGCAGACCTCAAATAATGCTAAGAAAACAAGATCATAATCATTTAGAAACAACAATACTAATGTTTCAACTCAGGAAGAGTTCAGAAATCAATATTTTGTGGAATAACCATGATTTTTAATCACAGCTTTCATGCGTCTTGGCATACTTTCCACCAGTCTTTCACACTGCTTTTGGGTGACCTTATGCCACCCCTGGTACAAAAATTTAAGCAGCTCTTCTTTGTTTGATGGCTTGTGACTATCCATTGTCCTCTTGATTACATTCCAGAGGTTTTCAATGGGGTTCAGGTATGGAGATTGGGCTGGCCATGACAGGGATTTGATGTGGCAGTCCTTCATCCACACATTGATTGACCTAGCTGTGTGGCATGGCGCATTAACCTGCTGGAAAAAACAGTCTTTAGAGTTGGAGAACATTGCCTGAGCAGAAGGAATCAACTGTTTTTCCAGGATAATCTTGTATGCGGCTTGATTCATACGTCCTTCGCAAAAATTAACCTGCCCAATTCCAGCCTTGCTAAAGCATCCCCAGATAATCACCGATCCTCCACCAAATTTCACAGCGGGTGCAAGACACTGTGGCTTGTACACCTCTCCAGCTCTCCGTCTAACCATCAGATGACCAGGTGTTGGGCAAAGCTGAAAATTAGACTCATCAGAGATTACCTTTCTCCAGTCCTCTATGGTCCAATCCTTATGGTCTTTGGCAAACTTCAGCCTGGCTCTCTTTTGCTTTTCATTGATGAAAGGCTTTTTTCTAGCTTTACATGACGACCCCTGCCTCTAGCAGCCTGTTATGAACTGTTCTGGCCGTGTACTTCACCCCAGCTGCCATTTGCCATTCCTTTTGTAGGTCACTTGATGTCATCCTGCGGTTGCTAAATGACATTCGAATAAGATGACGGTCATACCGGTCAGTGGAGTGTCGTTTTCGCCCTCTGCCAGTCTGTAGCTTTGTTGTCCCCAATGTCTGCTGCTTGACCTTGTTCTACTGGACTGCAGTCTTAGAAATTTTTAGGATGGAGGCAACATGACGCTCACTGTATCCCTCAGCTAGTAAAGCCAGAATTGAGCCCTTCTTTTCCTCACTCAAGACTTTTCTTTTCAACTCCTTTTGCATGGTTAAAAGTTATTTTTTCATTCCTATTCCTTTTGCGATATTACTAGCACTTGTTTTGCCATCCAGCTTGTCCTATTGCAAGAGGATTGTGAACACCACAGCAGTGTTTTGTATACTTTCCTTCATTAACTAAGATTTGGTTCAGGTGATCACCTAATCAGAAGCACATTAAGTAGAATGAGGTGTACTCTGGTTGGAATTCAACTGACACTGGAATGGCTGTCAGACATGTAGAGAAGCTGATTTTTATAAAACTGTGCAGTGGTCTCTTATTTTTTGCCAGAGCTGTATGTATTTATATTGCATAGATAGATGCAAGAAAAGCCAGCAATTCATGTGCTGTGTACTGTAAAATTACAGCAGGAGCCGACAGGATAGAAGAGATGGATTACATACAGTAAATACAAATAGAATAGGTAGATGTATAGATGTCTGTGACAAGTACAATTAGTGGAGTGTGTGTGTGCAGCTTACTGTACATGTATTTAATAAAATATTTTTTGGAAATAATGGCGTGGGGTTAGTAATGGGGGTATCTTATTGGCGCTCTCCATTACTAACCTCGGGGCTTGATGTTACCTGACAATACAAAGGTGACAAGTGGGAAGAGTAAGGCTAAGTGCCAGAATTGGCGCATCTTAGAGATGCGCCTTTTCTGGAGCGGCTGAGAGCTGAAGTTTTTAGCCTGGGGGGGGGCAGTATCCATGGCCCCTTCCTACGCTATTAATATCAGCCCGCAGCTGTCTGCACAGCCTTTGCTGGTTATTAATTATAGGGGGATCCCACATTTTTTTGGGGGGGGGTTCCCCCATTTTAATAGCCAGTAAAGGCTAATTATACAGCTGTGAGTCGATATTCATAGCCTTGGAAGCTCCATGGGTATTACCCCCCTTCCCAGAATATAAACATCGGCCCCCAGCCGTCGGCTTTCCCTCTGCTGGTTACGAAAATTGTGCGGGAGCCCACACCATTTTTTTTTCCAAAAAATAATCTTTTGTTAATGAAATGCATGTACAGTAAGCTGCACACACACTGTACTAATTGTATTTGTCACAGACATCTGTATATCTAACTATTCTATTTGTATTTACTGTATGTAAGACATCTTTCTTATCCTGTCAGCTCCTGAGGTGATTTTACAGTACACAGCACATGAATTGCAGGCTTTTCTTCTATGTTACATATATATGTGTGTGTCACTGACACCTATATATCCATGTGTTTATATCTATTCTATTCTTACCTGTCACTCTGTGATTTAACTGTACACGACGCATGAATTGCCGGCTTTTAGTCTATATATATATATATATATATATATATATATATATATATATATAATTAATATTGGTTTGTGTTGCCATTTTCACAAGACCCATCATTTTTTATTTCGATGCCAGTGAGCTTTACGACAGCTTGTTTTTTTTCTATGCTGAGCAGCAAGCAGTAATATTTATTGGTACCATTGCGGGGGATATTTTGATCACTGTGTATTACAATTTTTGGAAAGAGAGTTCACCAAAAAAAAAAAAAGAAAATACTGGCATGGCAATTCAATTTATTTCTTTCCTTCTGACGTTTGCCTTTTTGGTTTACCTTAACAATTTATTAATTTTAAATTTTGATAGATCAGACTTTTATAAATGTTGTCTAACCGAATATGCTTATTGATTTTATTTCTTTGTAAAAGGGATTTTCCAGATCATACAACTGGTGACCTATTCACACTCAGCACCCCACAGCTCTGCTGAAATGTTCTGCAACAACCAGATATTATTTTTATCTTCCATTCACTTAAATCTGAGATAAGATTCATTCCTCAGCAAAGGCCACTAAACAACTTATATTGTAGAAGATTTCAGCTGGCTGGTGGCGGTCCCGAGTGACAGACCCCTACCAATCGTATATTGTTGACCTATCCTCTAGATATGGTAGGTATCGTTTAGCCCGACACAGCACCTTTTATTCTTTTATTATTCTTTAGTATTACCATACTTTTCACCTTTTTTTCCAGTCTTCAGTGTCAGCCAGTGTCCGATACATGCTGCCCGTACATCGGACACATGCATCACGTCAGGTTCCCTTTATTGTTAAACCAAATACCAACAGAAATTACAGTAAACTACCCAACTACATAATAAAATATTCCATTTTAATTAGGTAAAGTACAATAAAAACATACAATTAAAAAGCTGAAATAAACGGGGGGGGGGGAGTTTTCAGAGACAGAAGTGGTAATCAATCATATATACTTAACGAAAGATATAATAACAAGACTAATATAAATATACATACATATACACTCACATGAAGAATTTTACAAAGAGCAGAATATATCAGGAGATGGTTCCAATAACCAAGCAATATTGCAGATGCTACAGCTCCATCTAGTGGTTTAAAGGTGATAGTATTATTTAGGGGGAAATAATGTCCTTATAGATCATATATAGATATAGATTACATTAACAGCATAGTTTTTTTTTACTTGATCAAGATACTTGGTGTTTATACCTCCACCAGAGGTGTAGCTAGGGTTTTGGTTCGTCGGGGGGGGGGGGGGGGGGCGAAACTTCTGAGTGGGCCCCTAACCAGGTAACCCTGATTACAACTCGGTGACGCACCCTAATAGTGGATGTGGGAGATGACCGCGCTGTTACTGAAAATAATTTCTATATAAAGACCAACATGGATATTACCGCCATATGGTCAGTGGTAAATACCAGTCCTACAAAATATCTAAGTGATTACTGCACAGTTACAGATTATGACTTACCGCTGACGTTCTTTCTGATGGAATCGTTCACTTTTCCCGTCATTTTCATCTGACCCAGTGTAAGGTTCTATGTATATATTCCTGAAACTCAGTTTGTTCGTCAGCCATTTTACTTTCTGTCTTGCTGCAGCTATCTTGCCCTCAGTCAAAATGGAGTTTCCAGCTTGCATGTTCCCGCCCTGATTCTCTCCTTTGCTTCTTAAGCAGCCACAGCTAAGCAATCAGTGCTTCAGAATCTAGCCTGCAGTGAACCTGTGACCTGACTCCTAAAGCCTTGGACCTTGTACTCCAGCTATTCCTACTGAGGAACTCTGAAGCACTTGTGGACTCTGAACCCTGCTCTTTAAAAGACCCACGTTTGCATGGACTTACGGTAACAGAGAAGAAGATCCTGAATCTGTATTGGAGAGTGATTGCTGAGCTTGGATTACTCTGGCCTGCTGTGTCTCCTGTTTCTGTGTCTGCAAACTGTGTGACTATTTCTGCCAACTTGTATGAAGTAATACAGGACTTTTCTATATCAAACCTGTGTCTCATGTATGTTCATCGCACCCAAGCACAAGACGCTATATGAACTGTACTACATACATTACAAGATTCTGAAGCCAAAACGTTAGTGTCTGCTGGGTCTGGAAGGCTGTGTCTGCTGTACTGTGGATATCAGACGTCCGGTTGTACTTTCTGTGATGACAGTGGTTGTGACTTCTCACAACCATTCCAGGTGAGCAATTCCCTTAAGTTTTTTCTTTTTGCAGTGTTACCACAGGTAAACACTATTGTTTGTTTTTTTTCCCTTTCTTTTCTCTTTTTTGTCTGCTGTAACTCTGGATATCAGATGTCTGGTTGAAACTTTCTGTGATGATAGTGGTTGTGACTTCTCACAACCATTCCAGGTGAGCAGTTCCCTTAATTTTTTTTTCTCTCTGCAGTGTTGCCACAGGTGAACACTATTGTTTTTTTTCTCTCCTCTTCTTCCAGTAATCCTGTCTTAAAAGATCTGGAAAATGGAGGCCCGCATAAAGGAACTTTGCGGAGTGACTGATAATATCCTTGCAGATTTGCAGAATATAAAGACCCGTTTTACAAATCTACAGGACATCAATAATCACAATTTGCAAGTGGTTGGACAGACTACCCAGGATTTGCGAGCCAGGATTGAGGTTCTAGAGGGGCGAGTCCAGGCTCCTGCCGTAGCCCCGAGTGCTGGGATTCCCAAGTTGCCCCCTTTTCGTTTTGGCGGTGAACGTGAGAAATTCAGGGGATTTATTAATCAATGCAATCTTTTTTTTTCTGCACATGCTTCACAATTTCCCACTGAACGATCTAAGGTGCTTACTATAATTATGTTGCTTACCAACAAGGCTTTAATGTGGGCAAACCCTCTGATTGAGACTGAGGATGATTGTTTGAATCACCTTGATGATTTTATTTCAGCCATGGGGCAGGTGTTTGATGACCCCAATCGAGGTGCAACAGCTGAAGCAGCCATGTTAGCTTTGCGCCAAGGTAAGCACTCGGTAGCTGAATATGCCTTGGATTTCAGGAGATGGGCCCTTGATACCACCTGGGACAGTTCCGCCAAAAAATCTATTTTTCGAAAGGGGTTATCTCCACTGATTAAGGATGAACTTGCTCGTGCCGACCCTCCCACTGCGTTAGGTGACTTTATTAACTACTGCATCCGTATTGATACTCGTCTGACTGAACGCAGGCAAGAGAGATGGTTCGAAAGCAATCGTACTAACCTTTTCCTACCTTCCTCTCCAGCTAAGGAACCTTTGAGTAGGATTACACGGGAACCTGAAACCCATGCAGGTAGACTCTTTACAACGACGGGTTAGTGATGCACGCAAGGAACATCGTTTTAAGGAGAATCTATGTTTCTATTGTGGTAAGTCAGGGCACTTCATTATAAACTGCCCCAGCCGTTCTCGTAAGACTACTGCAGCACTCATTCATTGTGAGTGTTGCGAGAGGGGATCTGTCAGGTCCGAGCCTCAGGCTCCAGAGAGATCTGCAGCAACAGATCTTGATTTCTCGGACTTAAACTCCGTTACCTCTGAGGACGTTGACTGTGTAAACGCTGCCATTTTCCAAGTTTCCTCAGCGGTGTCCCAGCTGAGTTGTAAGAAAAACAATTCTCATTGCTTTCTTTCCATCAAACTCTGGGTTGACTCAGCTTGGGTGTCTAGCTCTGCTATGATCGACTCAGGGGCAAGTGGAAATTTTATGGATGTCTCCTTTGCTCTGAAACAGGGAATACGTTCAGTGAAGAAGGCTACTCCAGTACAGATGGAAACTGGATGGCTCCCTGCTGACCTCTGGACCAGTGGATCAGGAAACAGAGCCTTTGAGGGTTCTTATGGGTAAAGATCATCAAGAGAAACTGTCCTTTATGCTTATCTCTTCTCCCCACTTTCCCATTATTCTAGGGCTACCATGGCTGCAGGCTCAGAATCCTACCATTAACTGGGAGACCAAGGAATTACACTTTCCAGAGAAACAGATGAGTCCAAAAGTTTCAGCTTGCTCTGTTCCTAAAGGAATCATGTCAGTCCCTGAACTACCAGCTGTATACCAGGACTATGTGGATTTATGTGACAAGAAGAACGCTGACCAGCTTCCTCCTCACCGTCCATATGATTGTCCAATTGAATTATTGCCTGGAGCAGAGATACCTTTTGGTAAGATCTACCCCCTGGCGGGGCCCGAGCTAAAGGCTTTAAAGGATTACATAGATGAAAATCTAGCCAAGGGCTTCATACGCCCCTCTTCATCTCCTGCAGGTGCACCCATCTTCTTTGTAAAGAAGAAAGATGGATCTCTGAGACCATGCGTAGACTATAGGGAACTCAATAAGGTTACTATTAGAAACCGTTATCCATTGCCTTTAATCCCTGAGTTATTGGAGAGAGTGCGACATGCCAAAATTTTTTCTAAACTAGATCTTCGTGGGGCCTATAACTTAGTCCGTATTAGACCTGGGGATGAATGGAAGACTGCATTCAGGTCACGCTATGGACACTTTGAATATCTAGTTATGCCTTTTGGTCTGAGTACCGCCCCAGCCACTTTCCAACACTTGGTGAATGACATCTTCAGGGATCTCCTAGATAATTCGTGGTAATTTATTTGGATGATATTCTAATTTTTTCTAACTCCACAGAGGAACATCATGGACATGTGAGAATGGTCTTGGAACGTCTAAGACAAAATCATCTTTACATCAAACTTGAAAAGTGTGAATTCCATAGGACCGAAATTCAATTTCTGGGGTATGTACTGTCTACACAAGGAATTAGTATGGATGGAAGCAAAACCCAAGCCATCAAGGATTGGCCAAGTCCTAGAAATGTGAAGGAGGTACAGCGCTTCATCGGGTTTGCCAACTTCTATAGACGTTTCATTAGAAATTTCTCTGAGGTAGTGTCACCTATCACTCAACTTACCCGGAAAGAGTCTAGGTTTCCTGGACTCCCCAAGCCCAGGAAGCATTTTCCCGTCTAAAAGATAAATTTACCACTGCACCTATCCTAGTACATCCCAACCCGAGCTTGCCTTCATAATAGAGGTGGATGCTTCAGACTGTGCCGTTGGAGCTATACTCTCTCAGAGAACAGGTGAGAAGAATGTCTTGCATCCCTGTGCCTTCTTTTCCCAGCAGTTGTCTTCGGCTGAGAGGAACTACGATGTGGGCAATAGAGAGTTGTTGGCCATTATTGCCGCCTTCAAAGAATGGAGACACCTTCTTCAGGGACTGCACAGCAAATAGTCGTCCTGACAGACCATCGTAACCTTGAGTTTATCAGGTCGGCTAAGTGCCTGACTCCTCGCCAGGCTCGCTGGAATCTTTTCTTAAACCAATTTAATTTTATCATCTCTTATAGACCAGGATCGCGCAATGGAAAGGCTGATGCACTCTCTAGGATTTACTCAGCAGAGACACGTCCAATTACTCCTCCTAAGACTATTCTTCCTGACTCTAGATTCCTAGGAGTAATTCATAATCAAGACTACTTAAGGACATCAAGGAAGCATACCATGCGGATTCCTTTTTGGCACAACCCCCAAGGGACGTAAGTCTTGTCTTTAAGAATGGTGTGTGGATTCAGGGACAACGCCTGTATATTCCTGAAACAGTCAGATTGAGAGTATTGCAACTCATTCACGATTCCAAGATAGCGGGCATAGAGGAATTCTAAAGACACAGGAATTTCTTTCTCGTTTCTTTTGGTGGCCCACTTGCAGGAAGGATGTTTTGAATTATGTCACTTCATGTGAGGTCTGTGCAAGATGCAAAACACCTCGCTCCTCACCAACTGGTCTGTTACAGCCTCTTCCCACCCCGTCCCGCCCGTGGGGATCCATTTCTATGGACTTCATTGTGGAGTTACCAACCTCTCAGGGGAAGAACACCATTCTAGTGGTGGTTGACCGTCTAACAAAGGCAGCTCATTTTATCCCTTGTGTCGGCTTACCCACTGCAAAACAGACATCAGATTTGATGATTAAAGATGTGTTTCGCTTACATGGAGTACCGGATGAGGTTATTTCGGATCGAGGGGTGCAATTCACTTCTAGGTTTTGGCAAAATTTCTGTGCAGCATTGGACATTAAAGTAAACCTTTCTTCTGCTTTTCATCCCCAGACTAATGGACAGACCGAACGAACCAATCAAACCCTAGAGCAGTATCTCCGCTGCTTTATCTGTCACCTACAGGATGATTGGGTGGATCTACTTCCATTAGCTGAGTTCTCGTATAACAACTCTCAGAGTGCCTCCACTAAACAGTCTCCTTTTTACTCTAATCTAGGTTATCATCCTAACATTCTACCACGATTTCCCATAGAAACGCCTTTACCAGCAGTGGCTGAAAGAATCACGTCTTTACAGAAGAATATGGATCTTCTAAAGGAAAATCTGGAATCGGCTCAAGAAAGGTACAAGAAAGCAGCAGATAAATTTCGTAAACCTGCACCAGCTTTCAAGGTAGGAGACTTGGTCTGGCTGTCAACCAGAAATCTTAAGTTAAGGATTCCATCGTCTAAGTTGGGACATAAGTACATTGGACCCTATAAAATCAGTAAAATTATAAGTGCCGTTGCTTGTCGTCTTCAACTGCCCAGAACTATGAGAATCCACCCTGTCTTTCATGTATCCCTACTAAAGGCTGCGACACCCAATACGTTTCCTGGACGTTCCTCTCCTTGCCCTGACCCAGTGCTAGACGATGGTCAGGAAGAATTTGTGGTGGAAAGGATTTTAGATTCCAGGTTGTATAGAAATCAGTTACAATATCTGATTAAATGGCAGGGCTACCCAGTGGAGGACAACTCATGGGAACCGGTCAATAACGTTAATGCTCCTCGCTTGCTCCGTCAGTTTCATCAGAGGTACCCACACAAGCCTGGTCTGAGGTCATCCGGAGGTTGTCCTTAAGGGGGGAGTAATGTAAGGTTCTATGTATATATTCCTGAAACTCAGTTTGTTCGTCAGCCATTTTACTTTCTGTCTTGCTGCAGCTATCTTGCCCTCAGTCAAAATGGAGTTTCCAGCTTGCATGTTCCCGCCCTGATTCTCTCCTTGCTTCTTAAGCAGCCACAGCTGAGCAATCAGTGCTTCAGAATCTAGCCTGCAGTGAACCTGTGACCTGACTCCTAAAGCCTTGGACCTTGTACTCCAGCTATTCCTACTGAGGAACTCTGAAGCACTTGTGGACTCTGAACCCTGCTCTTTAAAAGACCCACGTTTGCATGGACTTACGGTAACAGAGAAGAAGATCCTGAATCTGTATTGGAGAGTGATTGCTGAGCTTGGATTACTCTGGCCTGCTGTGTCTCCTGTTTCTGTGTCTGCAAACTGTGTGACTATTTCTGCCAACTTGTATGAAGTAATACAGGACTTTTCTATATCAAACCTGTGTCTCATGTATGTTCATCGCACCCAAGCACAAGACGCTATATGAACTGTACTACATACATTACACCCAGACCGACATGACAACTTCTCCAGCCAGGACTCGGCTACAGAGATTACAACAAAGACACATTTCACTTCTCATATTCCAGCCCCATCACCATGTATCCCCAACCTGCACAAACTCCTTATCCTTCTGATACCCCAATACTGAGCCGCTGCTGCCGTATGTGCCCCCATTACTGCCCCTGCTGGGTGGTTCTGTGTGCCCTTTAAATTCTAAAGCAACTCTCTATAATATAGTAATGCCGGGTGCAAGTGCCCTAGAAAACAGTTCCCACATTTTGTCCCCTAGAATGTAATAATGCCCTGTGTGCCCCGTATGACAGTCACAGTAACCCGAGTTCCCCTATAAGTGCCCACTTTACATTTAATAATGTCCCGAGTCTCCCCCATACAGCTCCCCTATACACAATATAATGCCCCTTCACTGTATACATACTGACCCCTTAGTATCCCCAATGATGGCTCAAACACTGTATGATGGCCCCCTCACTGTAATCTCCACATTGTATGATGGCCCCTTACTGTAATCTCCATACTCCATGATGGCCCCTAGATAGCATCCATATAGTGTAATACACCAGATAGTTCTCAATATAGTATAATGCAGCCCCCATAGGCAGACTTTACAGTATAATGCAGCCCCCATAGGCAGACTCAATAGTATATTGCAGCCCCCATAAGCAGACTGTAATATAAGGCAGCACCCTCCATAGGCAGACTAATATAAGGCAGCACTCCCCCATAGGCAAACTGTAGTATAAGGCAGCCCCCCCATCCCCTATAGGCACACTGTAGTGTAAGGCAGTTCCCCCCATCCACTATATACACACAGTTGTATAAGGCAGCCCCCATCCACTATAGGCAGACTGTAATGTAAGGCAGCACCCGCCATCCCCTATAGGCAGACTGTAGTGTAAGGCAGCCTCCCCATCCCCATAGGCAGACTGTAGTATAAGGCAGCCCCCATCCACTATAGGCAGACTGTAGTGTAAGGCAGCACCCCCCCATCCCCTATAGGCAGACTGTAGTGTAAGGCAGCCTCCACATCCCCATAGGCAGACTGTAGTATAAGGCAGCCTCCCCATCCACTATAGGCTGACTGTAGTGTAAGGCAGCCCCCATCCTCTATAGGCAGACTGTAGTGTAAGTCAGCACCCCATCCACTATAGGCAGACTGTAGTGTAAGGCTAAGTTCACAATACGTTTTACCAGCCCGTTCAATACATAGCGTTGACGGGCTGGTAACAGTATAGCATAACGCGATCACGCTATGCTATACCCGATAGCGCAGATATTCAGCAGATGATTCATCTGTGCTAGCGGTGATGGAGCCCAGACGCTGCAGCCCGCGTCCGAGGCTCCGTCATTGAATGACGGCACGTCGCGAACGCATGCCACTTTACGGCATGTGGCGCGATGCGCCCACAAATGGGGGTGAATGGCAGCGTTAACGGACTGCCAAAACGCAATATGAACCCAGCCTAAGGCAGCCCCCATCCCCTACAGGCAGACTGTAGTATAAGGCAGCACCCCCCATCCACTATAGGCAGACTGTAGTGTAAGGCAGCCCCCCCATCCACTATAGGCAGACTGTAGTGTAAGGCAGCCCCCATCCACTATAGGCAGACTGCAGTGTAAGGCAGCCCCCCCATCCACTATAGACAGACAGTAGTATAAGACAGCCCCATCCACTATAGGCAGACTGTAGTGTAAGGCCGCACCCCCCATCCCCTATAGGCAGACTGTAGTGTAAGGCAGCACCCCCCATCCACTATAGACAGACAGTAGTATAAGGCAGCCCCCATCCACTATAGGCAGACTGTAGTGTAAGGCAGCACCCCCCATCCCCTATAGGCAGACTGTAGTGTAAGGCAGCACCCCCCATCCCCTTTAGGCAGACTGTAGTGTAAGGCAGCACCCCCCATCCCCTATAGGCAGACTGTAGTGTAAGGCAGCACCTCCCATCCACTATAGGCAGACTGCAGTGTAAGGCAGCCCCCCCATTCACTATAGACAGACAGTAGTATAAGACAGCCCCCATCCACTATAGGCAGACTGTAGTGTAAGGGAGCACCCCCCATACCCTATAGGCAGACTGTAGTGTAAGGCAGCACCCCCCATCCCCTATAGGTAGACTGTAGCGTAAGGCAGCACCCCTCATCCCCTATAGGCAGACTGTAGTGTAAGGCAGCACCCCTCATCCCTATAGGCAGACTGTAGTATAAGGCAGCACCCCCATCCCCTATAGGCAGACTGTAGTGTAAGGCAGCACCCCTCATCCCCTATAGGCAGACTGTAGTGTAAGGCAGCACCCTCATCCCCTATAGGCAGACGGTAGTATAAGGCAGCCCCCCATACCCTATAAGCAGACTGTAGTATAAGGCAGCCCCCCATTCCCTATAGGCAGACTGTAGTATAAGGCAGCCCCCAACCCCTATAGGCAGACTGTAGTATAAGGCAGCACCCCCCTATCCCCTATAGGCAGACTGTAGTATAAGGCAGCACCCCCTATACCCTATAGGCAGACTGAAGTATAAGGCAGCACCCCCCATAACCTATAGGCAGACTGTAGTGTAAGGCAGCACCCCCATCTCCTATAGACAGTGTACGGCAGCCCCCCCATCCCCTATAGGCAGATTGTAGTGTAAGGCAGCACCCCCCATCCCCTAGAGGAAGACTGTAGTATAAGGCAGCCTCCCCATTCCCTATAGACAGACAGTAGTGTAAGGCAGCCTCCCCCTATTGGTAGACTGTAGTATAATGCACCCCCATAAAAAAAAAAAATCCTGTGCTCACCTTTCTTGCTCCCAGCTCCTGCGCTGCTCACTGCTCTTCCGCTCATCTCCTGACAGCAGGCGCCGGGCAGTGACGTCATCGCGCCCGCTGTCAGGGAGAGGGGGATGATGGGAGTAGGCGCGCTTCGCTCCTTCTCTCCAACTGCGGTCAGCTGTATCGGCTGCATGCCGATACAGCTGAACCTGCGATCGATGACGGGCTGCTGGCATCGGGCCCCCCCCGCCTGCTCAGGGGCCCATAGCGGCCGGGCGCAAGTGCAGGGCGATCGATTCTCCCTGCACTGCTGCAGAACGTAACTGTATCGGAGTGCTATGCACGCTGATACAGTTACAGTAGCGTAGCTCCGAGTGAGCCTCCTCAGAGCGCAGGGCGTGGACCACCGCCCCCTCTGACCCCCGGTAGCTACGCTACTGAGCTGCACAATACCCATGGAAGACTGTATGCAGCACTGGTCTGCACTTTACTTTTTTATTACTTTGTACTTACCTCATCTTCCATGGATATTTCACAGTGGTTGTTATATATGCTCTGACTGCATTATATATTTTCTTTTGGGTATGCTCAGCTTTTGCTCTGTCTCTTCATTAAACATACGGTGTGAATCACTTGCTGAACAATATTTTCATTAATAAGCAAACATACTATTGTTTTTATTTATTGATGTATATGGTGCAGAGATGATACAGTAAAGATGTATATCTTAGTACCGTGTTAGCCAGTAGATAGAAAAATATTTAGAATTGAGAGTCCTCAGTGGTTGATACCTTTTAATGGCTAACTGAAAAGATGGTAACAAACTGCAAGCTTTCGAGACTACTCAGATCTCTTCATCAGGCAAAGACAATACAAAATCTGAAGAATCACATATTTATACACAACACAGCACAGAAAAAATGCAATAGATGAGACAAGTGACGTGAAGCAGAACTGTCATTATGGGAGAGGGATGAACAGTTGTGGCAATAAATATTGGACTAGTTCATAGATAAGGAGTGTGAAAGTTTTATTGCCCTCTGATTGGGGTCTGGTAATGTTTTGTGATGTTCTCACAGGGTCTTTGAAGAAAATTCCTTAATTGATGTAAAACGTCATAAATCCTTGTGATATGTTCATTCCAGCATTGAGAGTGTCAAAGGTCACCATCAATTTGTATTCGCAAACTCTCCTGCGTCTCTGAGATGTGAAATTACCTTTCAGTACAAAAATATTTAGACTTGAGAGTCCTCAGTGGTTGATACCTTTTAATGGCTAACTGAAAAGATGGTAACAAATTGCAAGCTTTCGAGACTACTCCGGTCTCTTCATCAGGCAAAGACTAAAACAAAAACTGAAGAATCACACTATATATATATACACAAGAGGACACAGGAATAGTGCAATAGGTAAGACAAGTGACGTGAAGCAGAACTGTCATTATGGCAGTTCTGCTTCACGTCACTTGTCTTACCTATTGCACTATTCCTGTGTCCTCTTGTGTATATATATATATGTGATTCTTCAGTTTTTGTTTTAGTCTTTGCCTGATGAAGAGACCGGAGTAGTCTCGAAAGCTTGCAATTTGTTACCATCTTTTCAGTTAGCCATTAAAAGGTATCAACCACTGAGGACTCTCAAGTCTAAATATTTTTCTATCTACTGGCTAACACGGTACGAAGATACACATCTTTCCTCTTTCAGTACAAGTAATTTCATGTCCAACATGCTATGACCGGGGATGCAAAAGTGTTTGGCCACAGGTAGATCCATTCATTTTTCTTTTATTGTGTGGCGATGAGAATTCATCCTTGTTCTCAGTTTTTCCCGTCTCCCCCACATACAGACCCCCAGTTGGACATTTTGTACAAATAATTAGGCACACCACATTAGATGTGATGCAGCTGAAAGTACATGGTATCTTGTAGTCCTGATGGGAGTTGGGGATCTTTATCTTGTCCGTGGTCATTATAAATGGACAGGTTTTGCATTTCTTCTGGTTGCAAGGAAAGGTTCCTGCAGCTGTTGGAGAGGACAGGGAACTTCTGACAATGATGCTTCTTAGATTTGGGGGCTGCCTAAAACACAGTAGTGGGGGGTCTGGAAATATGGATTGTAATCAGGCATCTTTCTGTAGTAAAGGTTGTAGTTTCCGTGCAGCTCCTCTTAGCATCTCCAGATTTGGATTGTAGGTGACCACTAGAGGCACCCGGTTATTTTCTTCTTTAGCTTTGTAATGTAGCAGGTGATTCCTTGATATTCTGGTGGCTCTTGTAATTTGGTTTTCAATTGTTCTTGGATGGTAGCCCTGATTTAAAAAGGTCTTTCTAAGGCGACCAAGGTGTTCATCTCTATCCATGGGGTTGGAACATATACAGTGCCTACAAGTAGTATTCAACCCCCTGCAGATTTAGCTGGTTTGATAAGATGCAAATAAGTTAGAGCCTTCAAACTGCAAACGAGAGTAGGATTTATTAACAGAAGCATAAATCTTACAAAACAAAAAGTTATGTTGCTCAGTTGAATTTTAATAAATTTTAAACATAAAAGTGTGGGTCAATTATTATACAACCCCTATGTTTAATATTTCGTGGAATAACCCTTGTTTGCAATTACAGCTAATAATCGTCTTTTATAAGACCTGATCAGGCCGGCACAGGTCTGTGGAGTTATCTTGGCCCACTCCTCCATGCAGATCTTCTCCAAGTTATCTAGGTTCTTTGGGTGTCTCATGTGGACTTTAATCTTGAGCTCCTTCCACAAGTTTTCAATTGGGTTAAGGTCAGGAGACTGACTAGGCCACTCCAACACCTTGACTTTTTCCCTCTTGAACCAGGCCTTGGTTTTCTTGGCTGTGTGCTTTGGGTCGTTGTCTTGTTGGAAGATGAAATTACGACCCATCTTAAGATCCTTGATGGAGGAGCGGAGGTTCTTGGCCAAAATCTCCAGGTAGGCCGTGCTATCCATCTCCCATGGATGCGGACCAGATGGCCAGGCCCCTTGGCTGAGAAACAGCCCCACAGCATGATGCTGCCACCACCATGCTTGACTGTAGGGATGGTATTCTTGGGGTCGTATGCAGTGCCATCCAGTCTCCAAACGTCACGTGTGTGGTTGGCACCAAAGATCTCGATCTTGGTCTCATCAGACCATAGAACCTTGAACCAGTCTGTCTCAGAGTCCTCTAAGTGATCATGAGCAAACTGTAGACGAGCCTTGACATGACGCTTTGAAAGTAAAGGTACCTTACGGGCTCGTCTGGAACGGAGACCATTGCGGTGGAGTACGTTACTTATGGTATTGACTGAAACCAATGTCCCCACTGCCATGAGATCTTCCCGGAGCTCCTTCCTTGTTGTCCTTGGGTTAGCCTTGACTCTTCGGACAAGCCTGGCCTCGGCACGGGAGGAAACTTTCAAAGGCTGTCCAGGCCGTGGAAGGCTAACAGTAGTTCCATAAGCCTTCCACTTACGGATGATGCTCCCAACAGTGGAGACAGGTAGGGCCAACTCCTTGGAAAGGGTTTTGTACCCCTTGCCAGCCTTGTGACCCTCCACGATCTTGTCTCTGATGGCCTTGGAATGCTCCTTTGTCTTTCCCATGTTGACCATGTATGAGTGCTGTTTACAAGTTTGGGGAGGGTCTTAAATAGTCAGAAAAGGCTGGCAAAAGAGATCATTAATCCACACATGTGAAGCTCATTATTCTTGGTGCCTGAACTACTTCTTAATACTTTAGGGGGACCAAACAGAATTCTTGTGGTTTGAGGGGTTGAATAATAAATGACACTCTGAATTAACTTTTAACGTTTTTTTTTAAAAAAAAAAAAATTAAAACAAAAATTTTTGCTGCAGTGCATTTCCCACTTCCAGGCTGATCTACAGTACAAATGTCACAATGCCAAGTTAATTCCGCATGTGTCAACCAGCTAAATCTGCAGGGGGTTGAATACTACTTGTAGGCACTGTACGGTTGTATCTGATGGCTTGCAATAAAACTTTCACACTCCTTATCTATGAACTAGTCCAATAATTATTGCCACAACTGTTCATCCCTCTCCCATAATGACAGTTCTGCTTCACGTCACTTGTCTCATCTATTGCATTTTTTCTGTGCTGTGTTGTGTATAAACATGTGATTCTTGTATTTTTTTTTGGAAGTGCATTAGAGCAGCAGGGTGATTTGCTGCTGAAGGAGAAAAAAAAAAAAAAAATCTCTCTTTAAATCTTCTGCTCAGCGAGTGTGACGAGCTGATGACGGGCGAGTGTGTTGAGCGAGCTGATTAAGTGTGACGCTAATCGCAGTGCAGCGATAAGATTCAGTGACACGAGGGTGGTAAGTTACGTGGAACTGTGAGATGATCACGTGTGTAACGTTTTAGCGATTCTTAGCGTGAGTGGATCCTTATGCTACATGATGGACAGGATTTCAATTTCTGAATTGCTGTTACTGTATATTTTATTAATACTTTTTATTTATTTTTACTTATCTTTGCTGTCTGGTGAAATCCCATTAGATATGTGCTCCACTATAGCCAATGCCATCCAGTGTACATCTTGCCACATGTATGCAGTCCTTGAACAGCCGGTCGAGGGTGCATACTGCTGTGTGAGATGTGAGCACGTTGTGCATTTGGAAGCCCAAATCTTGGATCTAAATGTGCAGCTGGCAACACTGAGATCCATAGACAATATGGAAAGGAGTCTTCTGCTCACTGAGCAGACGCTCAATGGGATAGATGAGGGGGGGGATGCTAGGGTGGAGCTGCAGGACACTGAAGTAGGAAGCTGGGTGACAGTTAGAAAGCGGGGTAGAGGGAAGAGCGCCAGGGAGGCTAGTCCTGATCTGGCACACCCCAATAAGTTTGCAAAGTTGGCAGATGAGGGG
>JARQOD010000004.1:379588142-379810154 GCA_033576555.1 Oophaga sylvatica | reverse complement strand
ACACAAAGAAAATGGAGAGTTTATTGTACCAATGGCCCCTGTGAAGTTTCCCTAGGGGAAAAAAAACTGAGAATTGGGGGAAACCACTAGGTAAATAGGCGAAAGGGGGCGCAAAAGGGGGACAAAAAAAAGGGGTTTTTGGGGAATTTAAAAAGCAAGTAGGTATGAAGGGGCCCATTAAATAAATACAGAAGATGAAAAAAATTCTAAAAAAAGCAAAAAAAGACGAAGTTTGAGGCAAGAGATCACCCAGAGAAAAAAAAAAATAATCCCAAAATATTCTTTAACTAAAAATAGAAAAAACAAAAAAATGATAGTGTTGGCCCTAAAAAATTTTCTGGGTAAAAAGGGGAGAGGATGGGAAAAAGCCAATATGAAAAATTGACTTTTTCAAGTATTTACACAAGAAAACCCTGAAAAAAAAGATCAGAGTAAAAAAAATTTCCCTTTTAAAATGTACATATTAACCCAGCGGAAAAGTGGGCGGCGTCTAAAAACACTAAATTTGAAAACCCCGGGGCCCCGGGGGGATAACCCCGATTACTGCGGGAATTAAGAAGTCAAGTAGACCATTATTTTTAATCTTTAAGATTCCAAATAATGGGTCTTTCACAGGACTGGGTATAGAAATTGGTCCAATATTCAAAAAGGGGGCAAAAAGAACCGGAAAAATTTGGGGCCAGTGATTTAACATTATGGGGAAAAAACCTGGGGGTTTTTTAAGGGAACATTTGGAGTATTAAGTGAATAACCCATGACACAGTATCACAGGGTTTTAAAAGGGGGGCCCATTCTTGTCGATAATCTAAAAAGTTTTATAAAGGGGGTAATTCAGGTGGCCAAGGGAAGCGTGGAGGGTGTTAGGATTTCAAAAGTTTTTGATACAGTCCCAAAAAGTTTGATAAAAAAATGAGAAAAGGGGAAGGGGAAATTTGTAAGGGGGTTAAGAACTGGCTAGGATGGAAACAAAGGGGGTTTTAAGGAGCACCCGAAGGGTCCGGGTTAGCAGGGGGGTCCCAAAGGGGGCATATTGGGGCCCCGTTTCTTTACAATTTATTAATGACCTTGTAGGGGGCTAAAGTAGTATTTAATTTTGCGATGACATAACTTGGGGAAAAAAATTACAGGGGGATAATTTTTTTTACGGGGGGATTATGTAAACTAGAAGTTGGGTGAAAAGGGAAAAAGAGCTTTAAGGGGGTAATGAAGGTATGCTTTTGGGGTGAAAAATAAAGTAAAAAGTGCTTAATTGAAAAAAACAGGGGGCAAAACTGTATGAAAAGACTTGGGGTGTAGGGGGGCGACAAACTACATTTAGGGGCCCAAAGTCGGCGCTGGGCAAGGCAAATAAAAAATGGGATCATTGCGGGATAGTTCATGGGAAAAATAATTTTACCTTTACAAGTACTGGGCGAAAAAAATTAGAATCTGTTGCATTCTGTTCCGGGAAAAAGAAAAAAGCTGAATAGCGGGGGGAGAAAGGCCCCAAGGTTTTTGGAAGGGGGGTCTGAAAACCCCAAACGGTTTTTCACTTGGGGTTTTTTTTTTTTGGAAAACGAAGGCTTGGGGGGGATCTTTTTTAATGAAAAAAATTATGAGGGGCGTACAAAAACCTTTTATGATTTTTTTTACTCTTAGACCTGTGAGGGGGGACGGGGGGCATCCTTTCGTCTGGAGGAAAGAAAGTTTAGCCATAATCACAGACGCAGTTTTCTTACGTAAGCAGTGGATATGGAACTTTGCCGTCTAATGTTGTAATGAGTGATTCCCACTAAAATTTAAGGGGGATGGATGCCTTTCTTGAAAAGTATAATTTACAGGCTATATTTCACTAGTTTCCTAGATACAGCGTTGATCCAGGGAGCTAGTTGTTCCCCGTATGTGGAAGTGGGAAGGAATTTTTTCCCCAATGTGAAGCTTACTGTTTGCCACTTGGGTTTTTTTTTGCCTCCTCTGGATCAACATGTTTAGGGCAGGTTGGATTGGATAGGGTTTGAATTTAGATGGACTTAAAGTCTTCCTTAACCTTAAAAACTATGTTACTATGTTAATTTGTATTGTCTTTGTGATGAAGAGACTGAGTAGTCTCGAAATACGGATTTTGTGTTATCACCGTAAAATCCTTTTCTCCCAGACGTCATTGGGGAAAACAGGACTGTGGGTGTATGCTACTGCCACTAGGAGGCTGACACTAAGTAAACATAAAAAAAAAGGTTAGCTCCTCCTCCCCCGTTACACCTCAGCACTGGCCCCAGGCAAACCCAGTTTAGTGCAAAAAGCAGTAGGAGGCTAAAACAAAAATCAGTGTTAATACAGGTACAATATATCCAGAAGTAAATCTACTGATATAGACCAAGCAAACCAAATTAGCTTAGAAAGCAAAGCCATCCCGGGTATAAGGGAGGGTGCTGTGTCCCCCAATGAGCGTCTCGGAGAAAAGGATTTTACGGTGAGTAACACAAAAATCCGTATTTCTCCCTTTGTCTCATTGGGGGACACAGGACTGTGGGAGTCCCAAAGCAGTCCCCTTGGGTGGGAAACTGACTCCACAGTGCAATTAAAACATAGGCATTGCTCATAGGTGCGCTACCGCGCCCTTTAAGAATCCTTCTACCCAGGCTAGCAAACCCCTGACGCCTGAGTATGGACATTATAATGTTTTGAAAAAATTGCAAACTGGACCAGGTTGCCGCCTTACAAACCTGTTCCGCCCAAGCCTGATGCCGAAGAGCCCAGGAAGCACCCACTGCTCTGGTGGAGTGAGCCCTGTTTTCCCGCGGAACCACCGCGCCCCTGATGCGGTAGGCCTCTTGAATGGTTACCCGTATCCATCTAGCTAAAGTTGACTAGACGCAGCGAGTCCTTCCTGCGACCTCAGGGAGGATAAACAGGTGTCCGTCTGCCTAAAGGATGCCGTCCGAGATACATATCTCCTGAGTTTCTTCCCAGATCCAGCGTATTTGGGGAGCTTTTTCTACCGGTGCGTCGGAGCTGGGCAAAATGAGGGCAAAACAATGTCCTCATTGATGTGAAAAGAGGACACGACTTTAGGCAAAAAAGGAGGTGCGGCCTAAGCACTACCTTATCACGGTGGAAAAGTAAGTACGGAGCTCGGCAGGATAGTGCTGCCAGCTCCGAAACCCGCCTTATGGATGTTATGGCCACTAAAAATACCACCTTCCAGGAAAGGTATGTCAGGGAAACCTCCCGAAGAGGCTCAAAAGGAGATTCTTGCAAAAACTCCCAGAACAAGATTGAGATCCCAAACATCTAAGGGAGCCTTGTAGGGGGGCACTATAGGGGACAACCCCTGAATAAAGGTCTTGCCCCTGTAAATTAGATGCGATCCTTCGCTGAAAAGAAACCGACAAGCCCGATATTTGACGCCTAAGAGTACTTGGTGCTAAGCCTGAATCTAAGCCTGCTTGGAGAAAAGACAGAATGTTGGGGATTGAAAAGTGAAGTGGGGAATAACCATGTTCCTGCACCATGTAAAAAAGACCTTCCAAGTACCGTGGTAGATACGAGCCGAGGGGGGTTTTCTGGCGCTAGCCATTGTGGCGGCGACCTTTTTGGAGAATCCAGTCCTAGTCAGAATCAAGATTCAACGGCCAGGCCGTCAAACACAGGACCGCTAAGTTCTGGTGGTAAAACTGGGCCTGGGAGAGAAGATCACGCGTTCTGGCAGACGCCAGGGTGCGTCGCTGAGCAGCTTTACCAGCTCTGCGTACCATGAGCGACGCGGCCAATCCGGAGCGATCAATATCGCTGGTACCCCCTCTAACCTGATCTTCCTGATCACCCTTGGGAGCAGAGCATTGGTGGAAACAAGTATAGAAGATGAAACTGATTCCATGGTAGAACCAGGGCATCCACTGCAATTGCCTGCGGATCTCGGTACCGGGAGACAAAGTTGGGCACCTTGGCGTTTATCCTGGAGGCCATCAGGTCCACATCTGGGGTTCCCCAACGTAGGCATATCTGCTGGAATACCTCGGGATGTAGCGACCTTTCCCCCTGACGCTATCCCCTGACGGCTGAGAAAATCCGCTGCCCAGTTCTCCTCGCCTGGAATGTGGACGCTGATATCACAGAGTGATTTCTTTCTGCCCAGGATAGAATGTGTCCTACCTCGCGCATGGCTGCCCTGCTGCGGGTACCCCCTGATGATTTATGTTTTGCCACGCTGTGGCATTGTCCGATTGTATTCGGACAGGGCGGCCGCCAAATGATGGTGAAAACGCCTCAGAGCCAGCCGAACAGCTCGGATCTCCAAAATATTGATTGGGAGGGTCGCTTCCTGCCGACACCAAGTCCCCTGAGCTGTATAGTGACGAAACACTGCTCCCCATCCGAGAAGGCTGGCGTCCGTTGTGACTATCAGCCAATGGACTGGAGGAAAATATCGCCCCTGGCGAAGAGTGATGTCCCTTGTCCACCACGAAAGGTCTGTTGACCTGCCGGGAAAGACGGCACTGAAAATTGAGCGAGGTAAGGGCTCCCGTTCCATACTGCCAAGAGAGCATGCTGAAGGGAGCGGAGATGGAACTGGGCAAATGGAATGGCTTCGATCGCTGCCACCATCCTTCCTAGGACCCTCATACAAAACCGGATGGTGTGAGGTATTGGTTGGCGAAGGATCCGTACCTCCTGACGGAGAACTAGAGCCTTCACCTGAGGAAGAGTTATCAACCCTTGAGCAGTGTTGAAAATCATTCCTAAAAGGTGATCCTTTGAGATGGCACGGGAGACGATTTCTTTAGATTACCAGCCACCCCCGGCGAGCAAGGGGTCTAGCGTAATGCTGACACTCTTCTCGCAAGCCTGATAGGACGGACCCTTGATGAGAAGATCGTCCAAATATGGCAAATGACTATCCCCGGGAGTGCAGAATGGACACAACGGCAGTTTATAACCTTTGTGAAACACCCTGGGGGCTGTGGCTAGTCGAACGGCAAGGCTGTGAACTGGAAGTGAAGGTTGCCGATGGCAAACCGAAGAAACCTCTGATGAGGAGGAAATATGGGGGATGTGGAGATAGGCATCCTGAATGTCTATTGATGCTAGAAATTCCCCTTTTCCATGGCTGCAATAACCGATCGGGAGGACTCCATTCAAAAAACCCTCGAATTCTGACTAATTGATTTAGTCGTTTTAGGTCCAAAATGGGTCTGACAGAGCCGTCCTTCTTGGGTACTATGAACAGATTGGAGTAAAACCCCTGACCCCTTTCGACCTCTGGAACAGGAACAATGACCCCGCTGCGCCGAAGAGATTCGACCGCCTTGAATAAGGCCGTGAACCGGGATTCTTTTCTGGGAAGACGCGAAAGGAAAAAATCGATTTGACGGACGATTGATGAATTCTATTTTGTACCCCGAGGAAACTAACTCCCTGACCCACTTGTCGTGAGTAATTGATAGCCAAGTGGGGCGAAAACCAGAGTAAGCGGCCGCCTACTCTGGATAAATTGACCGGATTCTGCCTCCCGTCATTTATCCGAATATCTTTGGGATTTAGACCCTCTAGATCTTGGCTGTTGAGATCGCATTCTTCCCAAAGGGTTGGTCTTGTAGGAGACTTGGCGATCTCTGGCCTGATTAGGTCGACCTGAGCCGCTGGGGTGGCTGGCGCGGCCCAACCTGGGTTACGAAAGGCCCTAAAGCGAGGCTGAAGTGTCGGCGAAAAGGCTGTCTAATCCTCTGCTGAGGAAGGAAACTGCTCTTTCCTCCCGTCGCATCAGATATGAGCTGATCCAACTTCTCGCCAAATAATCGGCCGCTCTGATAGGGTAAGGACGTAAGTGATTTCTTGAGGTTGAATCGCTCGCCAAGTTCTCAACCACAAAGCTCTCCTGATAGCAATCGCATTAGCTGCAGCTAATGCCGCGCAATTTGCCGCATCCATAGAGCGTTGATTAAAAAATCTCCTGCAAGAGCTATCTGATTGGAGATTTCCGTTACTCAGAAGGCACCTCTATACCGTGAAGGGCTCTATTTAGAGACTCCGACCAAGATTTTCATGGCCTTAGCAACCCAAGTCGCTGCAAAAAGAAGGAGAGAGTGCAGAGCCTGATGCCTCAAACACTGAGCGGGCCAAACTTTCAACCAGACGATCCGTTGGATCCTTGATCGAGGAACCGTTAGGAAGGGAGAGAAGCGTTTTAGACGCTAAACGCGATACAGGAGGATCGACTGTAGAGATTCTGCCCACACTTTCAGAAGTTCGGGAGCAAAAGGATATCTGGTATTAAGGGCCTTTTGTCCTGCAAAGCGCTTGTCCGTTTTTTCTCGGTGGCGCTGCACCAGCTCCTCAAACTCAGGATGGCACCAAAAACCTTATGAGTTTGTCTGGCTCGTTTGAAAGACACCTTGACCAGAGGCCAAGGTGGATTCATCCTCTATCCCCAGGGATTGATTGACAGCTTCAATCAGACTGTCAATTGTCTCCTGACAATACGGTGCCTCTAGATTTGAGGGACCCTTCAGAATCAGAATCTGAATACTGATCACTTGCCTCCAAAGGAGAGGGGAGAGCGAGAAACTGAGCTAAAGGATGCCGAGGCCCCGGACGGCATAGGCGACGCAGTATGGGTTCGCTTCCCATGCGTCTGCCTGGTAAGAGCGCGGCCCCTGCAGGCCGGAGGTTCCTGAGGCGTAGTGAAGCCGGGTGAACCACTGTCCCTGCTCCTATCGGGAGCTTGAAGGGACTCGATTGCTCTGGTTAATGACGCCACAGATTGAGAAAGAGACAAGGCCCATTCCGGAGGACCTGACGCACTAGGCTCGGTTATAGGTAAGGACTCCTGAGCCCGTTCGGAGTCACAGGCTTCGCAGACCCGATTAGTCTGGGCGTGCGGGAAAAGGGATCTACAGGCAATGCATGCAGTATAAAACACCGTGTGGGTCTTAGCCCTTCTGGACATACTGGATCTGTCACAGATTTCCTCCTGTCAGAATAATTTGGATGTGGCGGTGCGGGTAGTAGCGGTGCGGAGCGCAGCAAAAAACGGAGCAACCAGGCTGGAGGTAGTAGCACTTACCCCAGTCCTGTTCCCCGAACGTCCTTTAATGATTTTTCACCTCACTTGCTGGACCGTTGTGGCGTAAAAAGGAAGAACGGAAGCTCCAGACTTCCAAAAAACGCGCTTCCCTTTCAGGGAGGCGTTCCTAAATAGCCGAGCCCTAGGGGGAGGGGGTCGCAGGGCGCGGCCTAGCGCCGGCAGAAGCCGGGGACCTGATTTCCAGCCGCGGCCTAGTCTCCGGCCGAAGCCGGGGCCTAAATTTTCTGCGGCGGGTCCGTCGGGATCAGGGGGGCGGGGCCCGCCGGAAAGTGCCGCTGATGGGGGGAGGAGCCGAGAACGCGCTCCTCCCGAATTACCCCCGCGTTGCCTGACCCTCGGCAAAAGCCGGGGGCTAGATTTCCGCCCGCGGCCTAGCGCCGGCATGAAGCCGGGAGGTAAATTTTTGGCGGCGGCCGCCCCTGTGTCGGAGAGCAGGCCGCCGGATACGGGGGGAGGGGTATGGGGAACTCAGCCATGGACTTGCCCGCTTTTGCCTTGGAGCTGCTCCTGAAAACACCGGACCGCTTTCCCTTTGCTCCAACTCTTCCACGACCGACGATCCTGGATTAAAGGTGGGTTCCCAGCCGTGATCCACTGGAGCATATGTAGGCTTTTCTCCCAAAAAAGGTCCCAGCGTCTCTCAGCCGCAGTGGTTAGAGGGGCTTCCCAGAAAAAAAAAGGGGGTGAGGATGGTGCAGGCACCCTAACTCCATCACCCCTTCAGGGGGTGAGGGAGGGACCATCCGCCTCCTTGCAGCACCGCGGTCTTGCCTTGGTGGTGCAGTGGGGGCCGCACGGACTATTTTCTGCCTCAGTACAGCCTAGGGTTTCAATACCTTAGGGTGGTCAGGGCTGAGTCCGGCATTCGTGTCCCACGTCGCGGGAGAGGATACGTGGAGGCTTTACTCCACGTGCTCGCCCGTTGGTGGTTTGGGGAGATCGGACCCCTTCAAAGGGTCCGTCGCCCCTGTCAAATCTTCGTGGGAAAATAGAGAAAAAAAAAAAATGGTCTGGAAGAAACCAGACGTGTGCCTCCATCAGACACTAAGCATGAACTGGGTTTGCTGCGGCCAGTGCTGAGGTGTATACGGCGGGAGGAGGAGCTAACCTTTTTTTATGTTTACTTAGTGTCAGCCTCCTAGTGGCAGTAGCATACACCCACAGTCCTGTGTCCCCCAATGAGACGAAGGAGAAAGCTTGCAATTTGTTACCATCTTTTCAGTTAGCCATTAAAAGGTATCAACCACTGATGGACTCTCAATTCTAAATATTTTTCTATGGTGAAGTGAGTGTTTTTATACATACACATCTTAATTTAGGGGATCTATAAGGACATTATTTTCCCCTAAATAATACTATCAGCTTTTAAAACCACTAGGTGGAGCTGTAGCGTCTGCAGTATTGCTTGGTTATTGGAACCACTCTTAGATATATTCTGCACTTTGTAAAATTCTTCATGTGAGTGTATACACGATATGTATATTTATATTAGTCTTGTTACATTATATCTTTGATTATGCATATGTGATTGATTACCACTTCTGTATCTAATAATACCCCCCTTTATGTCAGCTTTTTAGTTGTATGTTTTTATTGTACTTTACCTAATAAAGATGGAATATTATATGTAGTTTTAATTTCTGTTGGTATTTGGTTTATCCCTAAACTCCCATATATTGGTTAACAGTGTATTAGCTTGAACCATGTTGGCGTTACACATACATATGTCTGGAACCACAAAGCTGTATTTTTAATGACGTGTGAATAAAGAAGAATCTCCTTTAATTATAGGTTCTGGATATTAGACTTCTAATCTATGTTTTTCTGCTTTGTTTTTGTTTTTTAGCCACACTTGTCTTCAGAACCAGAGATATAATTTCACACGTATGTACCTTCACATGATGCTGATAAAACCGCTTGTATCTGCTTGTGTTTTACGCACGGTCTCTGATGCAAGATACAGCACCCATGTTTGTTTTCTGACTACTATCTCGCTCACCCTACCTTCTAGGACCAGATGGTACATAGGAGATAAGGATGCTTTGTCATGAAGTCCTTCTATGACACTAGGCAACAAGCTCGGGGGGCCTCCACAAGGATAAGAGCTCAGGAATACATTCTGTCTCTGTTCTGCAAGGTACAACATGGCTGCATGGGCTACTATCTATCATAAACACCTCAAGCGTAACATTTCAAAACAAAAAATGTATTATTGTAAAAGCTCTTCTATATTCAGGTCAACATAGAAAAGAGAGTACATGGATCTGTGCTGTATCATAGATTTAGCTTTTTTTCTTGCTGTTAGAAAAAATAAATATCTGTTTATACAAATGTGTTATACACTTTTTTATGGTTAGCCCTTTAATCAACCCTTATGGGGGTTCTGCGGGAATTTAAAAAAATCCTAAATACTTATCATTAATAAATCAAAATCAAATCTTTTTGGGTAGGTAATTCATATAGAATTTAAATATCCGCGTCCTGTTACACTGACAGAAGACTGTCAGAGAAGGTCTATATAGGTGCCTGTGCAGTAGAAAGCTCCACTTCTGTGACCTGGAGATAATCTACAGCATGTATTGTCACTCAGAAAGACAGCAGTGTGAGCAGCCTCTTCTTACCTAAGCACTCCCAGTATGGCTTGTGGTGCATCAGATAGACAAAGCGGAAAACATTGTGATCAGCCTCTTATCTCAGCACTCATAATATCTACAGTATTAGCTCAGATAGGCCTCTTCTTATCTCAGCACCCTTAATATCTACAGTATTAGCTCAGATAGACAGGGTGGACAGCAGTGTGAGCAGCCTTTTCTTACTTCCATCATTAGATCAGAATATTCCCTGGGAGTACGTCTTCCTACACATGAATGGAGGGACGGATCTTTTACAGTGAATGGTCATTGGCACCTGTTTTGTTATTAATAATCTAGGACATGTTTCTATCAGTGTAATAAGACAGTGACCATTTCAATTCTTTATTGCCTACCTTCTTAGAAAAAAGGATTGTTAGTTACTAATTAAATGTATTTAGTAAATTATTTATAATGACAATTTAATGACAGGCAAGTCTCTAGTAACATCACTGGATGAAAACGCCTGCAACCTACAAGCAGCAGGTAAGCTCCCTTACGGTCATAAAAAGCCAGTGATCCTGGAGAGAAAATAAAGGCAGTTTATACACAACTTCTGTCTTCTTTTTTTCATCTTATATATTACTTAACGAATGCCATGTAGTGAATAAAATAGTGATCGTCAGGTTCCTACATGGCACCGCAGAGCTGCTGGTTCTTAGAAGACTAGTGATGAGCGGAGTATACTTGTTGCTCGGGTGTCCTCCGAGTATTTTTGACGTGCTCAGAGATTTAGTTTTTTGTCACCGCAGCTGCATGATTTGCGGCTGATAGCCTGAATACATGTGGGGATTGCCTGTTTTTAGGGAATCCCCACATATATTCAGGCTGTCTAGTAGTTGCAAATCATGCAGCTGTGGCGACAAAAAACTAAATCTCCGAGCACAAAATACTCGGAGGACACCGAGCATACTCGCTCATCACTACAGAAGACCCAAATCAGCCCTGCCACTGACTAAGAAATTGTAACTGCTAAAATGAAAAAAGAAAAATTTCTAGTCATTTACTTATTTTCTTTTAGGTCTGGTCAAGTACCTGTGTCAAGGTCAGTATCTCCTAATTCAGACAGAATTTCAGTCCCTAAAGACTTCTTCATAAGTAGCATATTTGATGCATTTTTTTTTTTTGCACACATTTTCCTTTGTAAAATAGCAGCGTTGTACAGGGGCAGAAAAAACGGGATTACTAAAATATCATGCCCATGTTGTGTTCTTTTTCCTTATGATTTCCAGCTTTCCATGCGTTTTTTTTTTTTTCAAAACTGGATAGCAATTATTTGAGCATATTTGCAGCGCTTGTGCTGTATTTTTTACCCATTGAAATTAATGTGGGGCTTAAAAAATACAATTGAAAGTTTACATGTTTTTCTCATGCTTTTTTGTTGTTGCTATTTCACTCCATAAAAACGTAGGTGCATTTTTAAAATAGGATATTAGATGTCACGCCGGTGACTCACACAGGTGGGAAGTCCCGTCCCACTCACTATGGTCACCGCTCTGCTCTCCCCAGTAGCGGGCTCTCTTGCTGAGCTGCCTCTTGTAGTATTTCCAACACTGCTGCATCATCCTGCTGCTGGTAAGTCTTCACTTGCCTGTTTTGAGGCGCAGCCACTATCTGCAGGTATTTAACCCCATGGTGTCCTGCAGAGGTGAGATCCTTTGGCCTATCCCCAAACAACAGGGGGAGTATTAGGCAGCTCCTCCCACCACTCCTCACCTGATCTAAGGTTCTAGTTCAGTCTTTGTCTAGATTCTTGTAAGGTGCTGTCTTGTATGGTCTCTTCTGTTATCTGACCCGCTTTGCCTACCTGTTTATCCTGACCTCTTCTCTCTTGACCTTGGCTACGTTTATTGAACCCATGCTGCCTTCCCTGACCTTGGATTGTCTGACCACGTCTTTACCTCCGTCCACTTGTACCACACAGTAATGTCTCTCACCCTCCGGTCAGCTGCTGCCGACCCGGGGACTGCCATGGAGTGGTACTTGGTGACTACAGGCATCCAAGCCTATCCTCACCATCAAATGCTCTAGTGAACACTCAGTAGTCACTTAGTCACACTTCTCCAGGGTAAGCCTGGCCCGTGGCGCAGCGGGTCCGCACCCACCAGTGTTACATTGGATCCTCTGAGGAGGAGGAAGACACTGGCACTTATAGAAAGCATCAACAACCTCATCAATAACGCATAAAAAAAGGAAACATGCAGCGTATTTCCTACACTTATTTCACGTGGGAAAAAAGCAGCAAAAACACTTCGTGTGAATTATATCCTAACTGTAAACAAAAATGTTTGCGCTAACTGACTGCAAGGAGAGATCATGAACACTTTAAAAGGATTGAAACGTAAATTACATTAGTTGCCAAACTGTGCTTGACTAAAGGTGTTTTCTGACTTTTTCCAAAGTATGCATAAATACCATCGGTAAAACTGGTTAGCGACATTAGTCATGCGGTATAGGAAATGTCAGCACTTGGAGTACACTGAACTCACGGTTGGGTCACCGCTTAGATCCAGGCCTAAAACCAGGTCATTGGTAGAATGGAAAAACTGTTCGGCCAGTTTTACAGTTTCTTTTGCAACTGTTGGACCACCTCTTCTGTCAATTGCTAGTAAGAATCTGAAAGAAGTGAGAAACAGAAACAAGGTTATATAGAGATTTCTAAGATGAAAATATAGCCCCTTTCCAATAAAATACTCCTCGGCTTTCTTTATGTTATGTGACAGAACAACGCGAGTTCTGTGGATAAGTGGAAATACCCACAAGGAATTGTAGTAGAGCGAAACCACTGGGCGAGGCGTACCTAACATCGATGTCCACCTCCTCAGCCTTGCACTGCTTTATACCTTCAAGCACAGTCTCCACATATGTTCGCTTTGTCATCCCTGCAAGGAGATAAGTAATGGCACGAATTCATCCATCTGGTGAACACATGGACCAGGCAACATATCAACTGTCTGTTGCTCTGCTCGTGATGTGATCACAACATTTATGTAATTCTTCCTAAAAATACCCAAAATGAAATGGACAAAAGGTAGTACCTGTGGGAGACTCTCTTGGTGTGCTCCGTAACTCCAGGTATTTAACACCATCTGCCGCAAACTCTTTAATAACATCCTTTGTGACCTAAATGAATAACAAGGTAATCAGGTAAAACCAGGACAAGTTCATTTTATGTGTATGTGTCAAAGCTAGAATAAACTACTAATATACTCTAATTAAAGAAGTGCAGCGTCCTTATGTGGAGAATACAGTGCTAGTCTTGAGGGCTAACTCAGGCACGTTTCAAAAGCTAAGCCAGATCCTTTCTATCTATGGAGATATGAAGATGGGGGTTGGCTTAGCTACTGGAAGAAGCAGTCAGCCCCCTTTAAACACTGGAGAAAGTGACAAGGAGGAAGCTGTCTATATGTTGAAACAAGTGAAAGTGCAGCTAAATGGACCACTGGGTATAGTTCTTTTTTTACGCATATTAATAAGATTAAGGGTATGTTCACATTTAGTTTTTTTGTACGTGGTTTTTATACATTTTTGCAACTAATCCATTTTAATTTCACGAAGGAAAAACCGTATTAAAAAGGGATGAAAAAATTTACATGTTTTCTTTTATTTTTTAAATTCCGTACAGGTCAAAAAACACAAAGGAAAAAAAATGCCACGTGTGAACGAGATTTCAGAAATCTCATTCATTTCGATGTTATTGTAAAACCTGTGCTTTCACTTTACCCCTGAGGAAGCCATAGAGCAGGTGGCGAGACTCGTGGGGCGTCTTCCTCATCTATTTTCTTGCCTCGTTCACAGGTCCTTTTTATATCTAGTAATAAGCTTAGCTTGTATATTGCCATCATCGTTCCTAGTCTGATAAAATACCTGCATAGATTATATATTAAATGCATGATATCGGTTCTAGAGGTGGTGTTCTACTACAATTAACCATTAGTAGATGGCTTTTGTCTCTCATTTATTTATTCACTTTCGTTGGACATTTATATTTTGGGCATACTGTGGGTGTCATCAGTAGGCAGATGAGTTTAGGTGTTTGTCCCATTTAGACACACCTATTTTGTATCTATGTAGAATATTGGCTTTTTAATATGTTTATAGTATTTAGATCTTGATTTGTCCCTTTATTTGTAATAAAGTTGATATTACATGGTGATCCCAGTGTATCGCATACTTCTTTCTTCTTTTGTTTATGGTATATTAAGTGAAACCTGTCCCCCCGACAGCATTGCAGCCAATCAGTGAGGTTGGGCAAAGCCACTGAGCTCAATCATTGGCTGCAGTGCTGTCTACATGACGTCAGCGCTGCAAACAATACCAGATATTGTGAGCAGCCGTAAGGACTCTGTGCTGGACCCGGGGAGGGTGAGTATAACAAAGTTTAGTATTTTTAAAACATACCGTGCCTGGGAGCAGGTTTTCTAAAACTGGAAAATCTGATTAGCCATGTGACAATAGAAGTATTAAATACAAGAATGAGCAATTCTGGAACGTTATGCATAACAAGCATGGGTCACTTACATCCCTGTATGATTATAAAGGAAGCTTCTCATTCCCTGTCACTAGCGGACGAAATCATAGCGCCGAAACGCACATTGGGGCAGATGCCATTCCAGCAGAAGAGAACGTTGATCGGTTTGTGCTTAATATACTTATACTTCATTGATTCACTTGTGTATTTTAATCTTATTGTACCTTTATTGCACTGCCCTTATGTTATCCCCTTATGTCATGTGATTTCCTCTGCTGCTAAGTATGGCGCCCAACTGCTGTAACTATCTCCCAGTTTTTACCAATAAAGTTTTTTGATATATAATTTACTTCCATATTTTTCATGGGCTTATGACTATTTTTCTAACCTTGCCTGCTTTCATATTTGTTGGTTTAGCCTCATACTTAATCCCTTGATTTGATCAAGTGACCAGAGAATACATTATATTATATTTATTTTTTTGTCATTTGGCTCTATACATTCATGGGCGGATATACTGCTGGTGCAGCCGATCCAACTGCACCGAAGACCAGAGGTGGAGGGAGGCCCCTGCAGGGCGGCTAATAATGAGGTCAATCTGGCCTGTTTCTCCAGCCCAAGCCTCCGGGGGGCCCATGGCCAGATCGCTCTCATGTGCGGCGGGCAGGGAGCGATCCCTGCGGCTCAACTGCCTACAAGAGAAAAAAAGCAGCAGAGCGGAGCTGTAGGGATCAGTCCTATGCTTCCTGCCAGGCGCTTTCTGTTTGACACAGTCGCGCGGCTGGATGAAGTCAGCATTCAGCGCGAGACTGTGTTAGAGAGAGAAAAAGCTGCTGGTGATGATGATGCTGCAGCGGAACATGCGGAGAGGTGAGTGGTGCTGTTTGGTTTTTTTTTAACAATACATTGGTTTGTAGTGGAGAGGGCAATGATGGAGGTGGTGGGGGGAGTACTATGATGGGGTGGAGAGGGCAATAATGGGGGTGGTGGAGAGGGCAATGATGGGGTGGAGGAGAAAACAATGATGGATGTGGGGGATCTGGATAGGAGGAAGGGGGACTTATAATGAAGTTATGAACAGGGGGAGGAGGACTCTGGCTATCGATGTAAAATGAATTGGGTGTGGAGGAGGGTGCCAAGCCCCTGATAGTGTCCTCTTCCATCTCACAATTCATTGTGGTGCTATTGGAAACTTAAAATTTATTGGGGACTTGGAGAGGAGGGGGTAAGGTGCATAGGACACTTTAAAATTAATTGAAAGGTGGGAGAAGACGGTCTCAGGGACTTGTTATGAATTGGGAGTTGGTGGAGGATGCTCAGTACCTGATAGTGTCTTCTCCCCCCCAAATTCATTATGATGCTACCAAGGACTTATAATGAATGGGGGGACAAAGGACAGGGACTAAGGCTATGTGCACACATTCAAGATTTGCAGGAGAAAATTTTGTTGCTAATTTTCCCCTACTCATTAGTATGGGTGAAATAAGCTGCAAGAATTGACATAATGCAGATTTTAATCTGCAGCAAATCAGCAAGAAAAAAATAAGCAACGTGAGCATGAGACTTCAGAGATCTCATTCACTTTGCTTGTTCTGTAAAACCTTGCATATATTCCGTGTGCACATAGCCTTACTGTTAATTTGGGAGAGTCACAGACTGAATAATTTATATTATTGGATGGCGGAGATTATAGTTAATGGGGGGCAGTGTGCTGCTTATCACTTTACATTTTTAATGGTGCGTGGCTAATAGTATATTAATGATGGGGTACATGTCTGTATTCGGGAGGGGGGAGGGGAGACATGTATGTATACATATATGTGACCTTGTTATTTTCAGGGCTGCGGTGATCATTGTGAGAAGACAAGTCATGGCTGGGAGATGTCGACACTTATGTATAGCTTAGTTACATAGTTTCCTCTTTTAATATGTATAACACCGTCCCTTATTACATACCATCCTCTAGTTATATATGGTGCCGTCCCTTATTATATAGCTTCCTCTGCTGTTATGTACAGCACTGTTCTCTTACATAGTGTATTCTTATTTTTTTTACTCACAGCACCATTTCTTTATTACATAGTCCTCTTTTGTTAAGATATAAAATGACTGCTGATTGAGGAGTCGGTGACCAGAAGACCAGTCCATCAGCTCCTACATTAGAAAAGAAGCTTTCCCATGCTCCATCAGTAGTCACTGCATTATATATCTAACAAGACAGGACGGTATATAATAAAGAACAGGGCTCTATATAGTCCCATATGCAAGGGACGGAGCTGTACATAATAAAAGAGGGCACTGTGTAATAATAAAGGATGGCAATATACATAATAAAAGAGACTATGCAAGATGTGTGTGTGTACCTGTATCTTTGTCACCATAAAAGGAAGGGGGCCCAGACACATTTATTGCACAGGGGCCCCAAGCAGTCAGTGTCCGCCCCTGATCTAGTCTATATATACACTCCCGTGGGGTCATGTTTGCATACATACATATGTTTAGAAGCAGGAGTGCTCCACAGTCAGAAGGTTCCATGCATATACTACTAAGCCTAAGAGGTGAATATCAGCCACTTGGCAGGAACTAATACCCATCCTGGCAAGGTAATGAACAATTTATGTATTAACAGAAACCTTTTAACAATAATGGTACTTACCAGTAATATGTCTTCCGCTGTATCTGTAATCTGGTGAATTATTCGGAACATTTGAAAACACCTACAATTAATGAGATGAGATCAGGGACAGAAGACCGATGATCACTTGTAGTAACATATCTATAATAGTTGTGAAAACAATGCAACACAATAGAAGCTAAAAATACAACAAACCACTGGAAAATAAAAAACAATAATGCTACCATGGTGAACTCATCCTTTATACCTAGATTTCAGTAGAATATGAAATAAAACACGGATTTTGGTAAAAACTTACCTGTAAAATCCTTTTCAGCGAAGGAAGGAAGAGAGACACAGTATTCATTACTGATGGGTAGGCGGAGCCCCAGATCAGGATGTTACCTCAGATCAAAAGAGTGCTGACTGGCTGGCCCCTCCAGCTCGGGCTCCTCTACTCAGCTCCAGTCGTACCAAAGCTTTTAGGAAAAGAGCCAAGATCACCAGCGGAGCAACATAACCCCTTCTGAAGGAACTTCAGAGAAAAAACACAAGGATACAGGTTATGCATGCAAAGAAAGCCAAAAACCACAGAGTTCCAGGTACTACTCACGGAACCTGACTACTGCGATGAGCTGGCGATGCTGGAACAGAGCCTTAGCGCGCTGACCTCAGCCCAGATAATCGCTATCAGATAAGGGTCGCGCTGCATCTGAAAACATCAACTCACTTCTGCCTTGGGAGGGTGCTGTGTCTCTCTTCCTTCCTTCGCTGAAAAGGATTTTACAGGTAAGTTTTTACCAAAATCCGTGTTTCAGCTGCAGATGGAAGGAAGAGAGCCACAGTATTCATTACTGATGGGACGTCCCAAAGCAGTTCAAAAATAAGGGTGGGAAAAAACCAACAAAAGGCAGAAACCCAACAACCTTAACAACAAAGCGCAACCAGCGCTAAACACAAGTTCATCCAGAACTTTAAACTACAGCTGCCTGCAGGACCCTACGTCCGAGGGCTGCATCAGCGGAAGCACTGACGTCCACTTTATAAAACCTTGTAAACGTGTGGACAGAGCGCCAAGTTGCCGCTCGGCAGAGCTGCACTGCCGAGGCACCTTGATGAAAAGCCCACGATGAAGCCACAGCTCTCGTGGAATGGGCTCGAATCTTAATCGGGCAAGATTCACCCTGAAGACGGTAAGCTTCCAAAATAGCTGACCGGATCCAACGAGCTATAGAATCCTTGGAAGCTCGTTGACCACGCCGACGACCTGCTGGAACCACAAACAGGGAGTCCGTCTTACGAAAACCTTGAGTAATAGATAGATAAAACTTCAAGGCCCGCACTAAATCCAATGTGTGTAAATCTCGCTCTTTCGCATTCTTCGGATCCGGACAGAGTGAAGGCAACACAATATCCTGGTTAACATGAAATTGTGACACCACTTTAGGCAAAAAATCACCCCGAGTGCGAAGCACTACACGATCCGGAAAAAAACTCCAGAAAAGGAGGCGAACAAGAAAGAGCTGCCAACTCAGAAACTCTCCTCAAGGAAGTGACTGCAACAAGGAAAGCCACCTTCCAAGAAAGTAAAGAAAGGCTAGCAGAAACCATAGGCTCAAAAGGTTTATGCTGAAGAGCCTCCAAAACAAGGTTGAGCCGCCAAGGAGACACGGGTGCCTTCCGCGGCGGAAACTTACGAGATATACCTCGGAAAAAGGAGAGCACGTCTCTATTTGAAGCAATGGTTCTCCGGAACAATAAGGACAGAGCAGAAATCTGACCTTTCAGAGTGCTGACTGCCAAACCCTTGTCTAGCCCATGCTGCAGAAAAGCCAACAGGTTGGGAATGGAAAATTTTCTCGGGTTCCGAGAGGACCCAAAACACCACGAAAAGAAGGTTTCCCAAATTTTGTGGTAAATCCTAGTAGTAGCCGGACATCTTGCAGCACGAAGGGTAGCAATGACCTCGGCTGAGAAACCTCTACGGGTCAAGATTTCGGTCTCAAGAGCCACGCCGTCAAACGCAGGGACATCAAGTCCGGATGACAAACGGGCCCCTGAGTCAACAAGTCCGGTTGAAGAGGGAGTGGAAAAGGAGGTGCCGCCAACAGCGACATTATTGTCGAGAACCACACCCTTCTTGGCCAGTCTGGAGCTATCAAAATAGCTGGAATTCTCTCTAGTCTGATCCGACGCAGTACTAGAGGAAGTAAGGATATCGGCGGGAATACATAGATCAGCTCGAACTGATCCACTGAGCCACTAGAGCATCCACCGCCACCGCCTTCGGGTCCTTGTACCTGGACATGAATGTCGGTAACTTGGCATTGGACCTGGATGCCATCAAATCCACTTGGGGGGTTCCCCAGCGAGAGCACAGTAGTGCAAAAACTTTCGGGTGGAGGCTCCATTCCCGGGATCCATCCTTCTGCGACTGAGAAAGTCCGCTGTAATATTCTGAACCCCTGGAATGTGAATCGCCGAAATGGCTGGTACACAGGCCTCTGCCCAAATCAGAATTCGGGACACCTCTACCATGAGTCTGGAACTCCTCGTCCCACCTTGGTGATTGATATACGCGACAGCCGTCGCATTGTCTGTCTGCACTCGGACTGGCAGACCGCTCAAAGGGACCGTCCAATGTTGGAGGCAAAGGAAAATCGCCTTCAATTCCAGGATGTTGATCGGAAGAACAGACTCTTCCGATGACCATACCCCCTGAATCCAGAGATTGTTCCAAACACCCCCCCAGCCCGTCAGGCTGGCATCGGTGGTTATAACTGACCACTTCGGAGGGAGGAAAGACTTCCCCAGGGAGAATGCCCCTGGATGTAACCACCATTCTAGAGAATCCCGCACCGCGCGAGAAATGGTGACACTGCAATCCAGCGATTGCGACTGGTTCCATCGACTCAAGATGAACCTTTGAAGAGTCCTGGAATGGAACTGGGCAAAGGAATTGCCTCCATGGACGCCACCATCAGTCCCAGAAGACGCATACACTTCCGAAGGGACATTGCCGTTGAGGATTTCATAATCTGTACATGTCGAAGAAGACATGACTGTTTGTCTGGTGGTAGGGAAACTACCGACCGAAACGTGTCGAGATGCATTCCCAAAAAGAGGATTGTCCTCGATGGTTCCAGGGACGACTTCTCCCAATTGACCAGCCAACCGAAGTCCTTCAGAAACTGAAGAGACAAATCCCGAGCCGTCAACGCCTCCTCCTCCGAGGAAGCCACGATCAAAAGATCGTCCAGATAAGGGAGAATCGTAATCCCCTGTCTTCGAAGGATTGCCATGAGGGGCCCAGAATTTTTGTAAAGACCCTTGGCGCTGAGGCTAAGCCGAACGGCAGAGCCACGAACTGGTAATGATTCTGACCTATGGCAAATCGAAGAAAGCGCTGATGAGCCTTTCCGATGGGAATATGCAAATAGGCGTCGCGAATGTCGATTGACACCAGAAAATCGTTCTGTGACAGAGCTGCCACAACGGAACGAAGCGACTCCATGCGAAATTTCGGGCATGGACATGCCGGTTTAATCGCTTGAGATCCAGAATCGGGCGAAATTTGTTCTCCTTTTTGGGAACTATAAAAAGGTTGGAATAAAAACCTTTCCCTCGGTCCTCTGACGGAACCGGTATCACTACACCCTTTTGTAGCAGAGATTCGACCTCTCGCTGTAGAGCGACAACAAGCTCGGGTTCCGACGGAACGCGAGATTGACAAAAAACATTTGGGGGTCGAGAAGCAAACTCTATGAAATAGCCTGCCGACACTATCCGCGTTACCCAGGAATCTGGAACGCGAGCCATCCAAGTCTCCTTGAAAAGAAGCAGGCGACCCCCACTCGAGAATCCTCGAGTGGACCCCTGGCGTCAATCCGACTTTGCGGGCTTCTTGTCAAGTTCCGCTTGTCCTGGCGGAAACTCTGCTTCCAGGGAGTACGAGTTTTCTGAGAGGATTTCTTTCCTGAGAAGGAAGGACGACCCGATCCCCACGAGGAGTGACTAGATCGTCCTCGGCCCCGAAAGGACCGCCGACCACTATAGACACCAGGCTTACTGGACACAGAGGCCATGGCCCTACGCTGTGGTAATGCTGATTCCTTCGCCTTAGCCTTGGAAATCAGCTCTGTGAGGTCGGATCCAAAAAGATGGCCACCCTTGTAAGGTAAGGCCAACAACCCTTGTTTGGAAACTGCGTCCCCGGCCCACTGTCTGAGCCATAAAGCTCTTCTGACTGTGACCGCTGAAGCTTGCGCTTTGGCCAGCAGAGATGCCGTATCCAGACCGGCATCAAAGATATAACAGGCTGCCGTTTCTAACCATTCACAAGTTTCCGTATCTCAGATAACGGAGATTCATTTTGCAACTCCGTCTTCAGACGTGCCAACCAGCCTAGAGAAGCTCTAGCAGCACACATGGATCCTAGCACTGCTCGGAATCCATGACCCGCAGCCTCATAGCTTGCTTTTGCCGCCACTTCTGCCTTTCTATCCAAAGGCTCCTGTAAGCTCGCTTTTCCCTTAATAGGGAGTAGTGAGGATTTACTAAGCTGAGACAAAGACACATCTACTTCAGGAGCAGAAGTCCAATTAGCCTTTAACTCCGCAGAGCAAGGATAAAGTGTATCAAAGAAATGCGTTCCATGAAAACGCTTATCTGGACATAGACGTTCCTCCTCTATTACACTATTAAGCTCATCCAGAGCTGGCAATGTTGTACGCGAAGCACGGGACTCCTGGAACATGCGTGCTGATTTACCAGGACGACTAGTTACCTCCTCCGGTAACTGTAATATATCTCTCATGGCGTCAATCAATGCCTCCGTACGCTTCGCCATAGAGGAACGCCCCTGCGGCTCGTCCGCATCTGAATCGGATATTTCTCCATCCGAATTTAAAGGGGAACTCTGCCCAATATCAGATACATCTGACTCGCTCCGTGTAGAGGCCGGTAACGGCCTGCGTCGCTTCCTCTGAGAGGAATTAGCAGACACATATTGACCTAAAAGGTCAGACAAGTTGTTGATCGATCGAGCGATATCGTCCAATTTTCCACCGCTGTCGACCGCAGCGCTAGACGCTGTGGAGGTCTGCGTATCTGATTGCCGTAATGGCACTGGGACGTGGTCCGCGGCATCTGAACCCTGTTCAGACATGTCTCACCTGTATAAGCAGGTCAAAGCGGTAATACCAGCAAAAACTATGCGGTTTTTTTTTTTTTTTTTTTTTTTAAACGCTGAAGGGTTAACGCTCCACCAAGCAGGGTTACCCCAGCGGTATTCAGTCAAAAAATTTTAGCTGGTAAAAATAACCCTCAGAGGGGTTAATATTGCAAACTCACCACAATATATATATATTTGTGAGCCCCAGCCAATTTTTATGTCTCTAATGAGACTGCAGCTGCAGGATAGCGATCGCTGCGCTGCAGGGTGAGGAATCAGCACTCACCCAGCTGGCCGTGGTGTCTTATGTGGAGAGGAGCGGTCTGAGGAGCCCAGGAGCCTGTGTAATGGCCGCCACAGTGAGGGAGTCGCAGGAGAAACGCCAGAGCGCGCGTCTTCCTGCTCAGAAGACCGGGAATAGTTAGGCCACGCCCCCCGCCAGCTCGAATATTGAGCGCGAACTCCCCCGCTCCTGCTCCCTCTCTGTCCTGCAGGTATCTGCCTGCGGACAAAAAATCACCACATCTACTTGTAACAGCGCTGTCACAGCAGCGCTGAAGCATACTGACATACATGTAGTAGCGCTGTCACAGCAGCGCTGAAGCATACTGACATACAAGTAATAGCGCTGCTCATCCAGACGCTAAAGCACTCACACATTAATATAACATTTTGTGTGGAGTACTCACCAGCCAAGGCGCCACAGGGACCTCAGGGGTTTCTGGCGCTGTGCCCATGCTTCCCCCCAGGGCGAGGGACGCAGTGACCGCACGTGTGGTTTGCGTCCCGCCAGGGAAGCTCTCCTCATCCCCCAGGGCCGGCAAGGATTCTGCAGGGACTTTAAGTAAATACAGATCCGCCAAGGGAGAGGTTGGGGTACAGCAGCGCTGGTACCCCTGAGACCTCTAGACCACATCTGGTGATCCAAGTCTCCTGTCCGAATATAAAATAATAAAATCTTCTGAGGAGCTGCATTAGCAGCGACCATCCTCTGGACCTCAAATCTTAGACTGGAGCTGAGTAGGAGGAGCCCGAGCTGGAGGGGCCAGCCAGTCAGCACTCTTTTGATCTGAGGTAACATCCTGATCTGGGGCTCCGCCTACCCATCAGTAATGAATACTGTGGCTCTCTTCCTTCCATCTGCAGCTGAAATATAAGCTAATGTAGACATATTGACAGACGCTAAGTTCACATGTTCAGTGTTTGTAAGCCAAAGCCAGGAGTGGAGCAGTCAGAGGAAAAGTATAATACAAACACATCATCACTTCTTTATTTTTCACCCACTCCTGGGTTTGGCTTAGAAACATTGATGTGAAATACTGAGCCTCATTTATCAAAAGTGTCAATAAGAAAAACTTTTTTTTAAATGAATCTGCCTCATTGTACCTCATCTAGTATTCTTCTAGACATACACATTATCCAGCTCAACAAACAGGAATTTACACAATCGCATTAAGCAGGTAAACACAAGGCTGTGTTCACATTTAGGGTACATGCTGCATTTTTTTATCCAGTTGATTTTTATCTGCATGTGTCTGAGCTAAAATATGCAATAACAATATTCTCTGATTATTGTTATTTTCCTGTGCATATTCCCTTTAATTTGATGCGGTTTGGTTGCAGATTTAAAGCTGCATTTTTTTAGTGCAGAAATGTTGAAACTGCACTTAACCCCTTCGTGACTACCAATATGTCTTTTTACTGACCTGTGATATAAGAGAATAGCATCCTCATACAAAATAATTCCAAAAAAGTGTAAATCTGCACAGCGGGGAAGCCTACTCAATGCACAGGTGTTGCGTAAACAAAGCTGCAAGGTGTGACCAGTAGAAGCGCCACTGTTGGACGAAACAGCTGTCGTCCCTTCCACTCCGGCTCCCATCCTCCCGACGCCGATGTTGGAATAAAGAAGTTTTTTTTTACCAGTGAGTGCCATCCGTTCCTTTCAATTTTAGCATCCTCATACAGGTGACAATCCTGTAGCTGTCGGCTGTACACTACAGCTCATAACTTGATGCACTAGCCACAATCAGTGTTGGCATCGACCATGGCCGTTTAACCCCGTCAATACTGCTGTCAATAATGACTATAGCTTCTAGATTGTTAACACAGTGTGGTAGCTCCCTCTTTAACCCCACTGGCACCCTGAGATCTTGATCGTGTGGTCCTGATGTTTGCCATGGTAGTTCACTGCCAAATAAGCCGGATTACGTACCGGTAATGCTCTTTTAATGAGTCCACGACAGCACCCACTTGAGAGAGGGATCCGCCCATAGGAACAGGAAACCTACAGAGATAAAAGAGGGCGGTCCGCCTCTCCTCCTCAGTTGGATTTCAGAGTACCCGGAGGACCGCCAGTATTAGGCATTTATATTTTTCAATTTCTTCATTTCATTCAAGAAGGTATATACACAGTCTATTAACTTTCAGGGAGGGAACTGAGTGGGTGCTGTCGTGGACTCATTAAAAGAGCATTACCGGTACGTAATCCGGCTTTTTACCCTTCGCCACGACAGCACCCACTTGAGAGACTTTCAGAGACTTTCACCTGGGAGGGACCACTGTGCTGAGAACTGCCCTACCAAAGGATAGGTCAGAAGAGGATGATAAATCAAGCCAGTAGTAGTTGTAAAAAGTGGAAGGAGACGACCAAGTTGCGGCCTTACATATAGACTCGATTGGGACGTCTCCTCTTTCTGCCCAGGAGGATGCCATGGCCCTGGCGGAATGTGCTTTTATGCCTTCTGGGGATCTTCATTTTTTGCAGTATACGCCAGACAGATTGCTTCTCTGATCCACCGAGATAGGGTGGCTTTCGTGACCCCGTATCCCTTCCTTTGGCCCTGGAAGGATATAAAAAGAGCCCTACTCTTCCTCCAGCTAGCCGATCTTTCAATAAATTTTAACACTATTCTTTTCACATCTAACATGTGATATTTCTCTTCTGACGGAGAAGAAGGGTTACTAAAAAAGGAGGGTAGGTGAATTTCCTGCGATCTATGGAACTTCCCTGCCACTTTTGGTAAATATGAGGGGTCAGGTTTTAAGATTAACTGATCCTGGAATGATAGCAGAAATGGAGGATCTATAGATAATGCCTGCATGTCACTGACTCTTCTGGCTGAGGTTAATGCTACCAAGAGTACCATTTTAAGAGATATAATCTTAAGGGGTATGCAATCTAACGGTTCAAAGGGTGGACCTGTTAGGGCATCTAGAACCAAGTTTAGATCCCAAGGAGCAATTCTAGATATATGAACTGGTGTAATTCGTTCACAAGCCTGGATGAATCTAGCTATCCATCTATTACCAGATAGATTATAACTATAGAGTGCTCCTAGTGCAGATACTTGGACTCTAAGTGTGTTTACTGATAATCCTAGATCTTTCCCTTTTTGCAGAAATTCTAAGATAAATTTTATCGGAATCTCTTTAAAGTTGAGATCTGGATGGAATTCTAAAAATCTTCTCCATATCTTGGTGTAGATTTTAGTAGTGGTTGGCTTTCTGCTATGTAAGAAGGTGTTGATTAATTCCTCAGAGAACCCCCTTGTTCTCAGTATTTCCCCCTCAAGTTCCACGCCGTCAAGTGGAGACTGTCCACTTGAGGGTGGAAGAAAGGCCCTTGAGAGAGAAGCCTGGGAGTTGAAGGAAGTATCCAGGGATCTGTCAAGGACATCATTTGAAGGCATGAGAACCAAGGTCTCTTGGGCCAGAATGGGGCTATCAATATTATCCGTGCCCTGTCTGCCCTGATCTTCCTGATGACTTGTGGTAGCAATATGATCGGGGGAAAGGCATATGCTAGCCTGAACTGCCACGGACTTTGAAGGGCATCCAGAATTTCTGGCTGATCTGCCATACTCAGGGAGGCGAATCTTGGTAGTTGTCTGTTCTGTCGAGTGGCAAAAAGGTCTATCTGCGGAAGGCCCCATAGTGAGACAATGTTTCTGAATATTTTTTTGTTTAGGCACCACTCTCCTTGTTGCAGGGTGTGGCGACTTAGGAAGTCCGCTTCTGAATTGTCTATGCCTCTGATGTGAAGAGCTGACAGAGAAACAAATTTTTCCTCGGCTAAAGAAAATATTTCTTTTGTGGAAGACATTAATTTGTCCGACCGTGTTCCGCCTTGTTTGTTGATATATGCCACTACTGTGGTGTTGTCCGAGAGGATTCTCACATGTTCTCCTTGAAGCTGCGGAAGGAAATGATATAGGGCATGACCCACCGCTTTTAATTCTTTTAAATTTGAGGAATCGTTTATTTGTTTTCTTCCCCACCGGCCCTGGGAAAAAATTTCTCCCATGTGAGCTCCCCATCCTGTAGGGCTGGCGTCAGTGATGTACGAGAAGGTGTTATTACCCAGTCTACTCCTTCTGATAATTTATTATCATCTAACCACCAGTATAATGAATGTATTACTACGTGGGATAAGGTGATTTTGTTTGTTAGATGACCTCTAGCATAGGCTTCTTCTGATATTATTTGGTGCTGTAGATCTCGGGTGTGAAATTGCGCCCACTTAACCGCCGGAATACATGAAGTGAGGGACCCCAATAGGGACATTGCTTCTCTCAGAGTCATGCGTGGTTTCCTTATTGCTGCACTGACTTTTGTTTTTATTGCTGATATTTTTACCTGTGGCAGTAGACATTTCTGTACTGTTGAATCTAATTGGAGGCCTAGAAAGGACTGGACGGATTGTGGCTCGAACCTGGATTTCTTGCTGTTTATGAGCCAGCCTAGAGCCTTTGTAAACACTCTTGGTGCGATCGAAAGTCCAAATGGCATCGCTGCAAACTGGAAATGATGTATGCTGCCGTCTAAGGAAACTGCCACTCTGAGGTATTTTTGGTATCTGGAATGGATTGGAAGATGATAATAAGCATCTTTTAGATCTAAACCTGCCATCATGCAGTTGGGAAAAAGCAGTTTAATTGCCGATCTAATGGATTCCATTTTAAATTTTTCATTCCTGATGAACGAGTTTAATCTTTTCAGATTGATAATTGTTCTGAATGAGCCATCATGTTTTGAAACTAGGAAGAGCGGGGAGTAAAACCCTTTCCCCTCTTGCTCTACAGGCACCGAGATCAATACGTTTTTAATTATGAGATTTCTTATCTCATTTTCAAGGGCCTGTTGTTGTACCGGGCAGCTTAAGGATGTTAGTATAAATGTATTTTGGGGAATTTGATGAAATCTTATTTTTAACCCATGTTTAACTATGTCCAGGACCCATATATTGGTAGATATATTTCCCCATTCCTGGAAGAATGATTTCAGTCTTCCCCTACTGGGGGGACTGGTTGGTGCATTTTATCTTTCCCTACGGAAGGTATGTCCTCTGAACATAGCACCTTTATTTTTTCCTATCTTTGATGACCAGCGGTTTTGTTTTCAGTTGTTCTTCCTTTACCAAATGATCTCCTCTTAAACGCCCTCCTAAAGGATGGAAGAGGGGGGTTAGGGAAGGCCTTCTTTCTTTCTAATGCCTTTTTGAGGATGTTATCCAATTCTTTCCCAAATAAAAACTCACCATCACACGGAATAGTACAGAGTTTTGATTTGGATTGTGTGTCTCCTCTCCAACTCTTAAGCCATAGACTACGTCTGGCATTATTTAATAGGCCTGTTGTTCTGGCCGCCAGGCGTAGTGAGTCGGCCGATGCGTCGGCTATAAAGGCGGCCGCTCCTCGAATTAGGGGAATAGCAGCTCGTAGCTTGTCTCTGGAAATTTTCTTCTCTATTTTTTGGTCAAGTTGATCAATCCAGGCCAGCATAGAACGGGCCGTACAAGTACTGGCTATCGTAGGTTTGAATGTGCTAATAGCTGCTTCCCACGCTCTTTTAAGTGAGGCTTCGGCTCTGCGGTCAAGGGAAACTTTCAATAATCCTGCATCTTCCACCGGTAAGGATGACTGTTTTGAGGAAGAGGCGACCGCTGCATCAACTTTTGGAACTTTAGACCAGTTTGATAATTCCTCGTCGCTGAAGAGGTACCTTCTTTTTGAGGCGGAGGGAAGATAACCCCTCTGATCCTGTTTTTCCCACTCCTTTTTAATTAAGGCTTTAATGGCCGGAATTACTGGGAACGCTCTTCTTTTCCTATCTGTTAGGCCTGCGAACATGACCTCTTGAGTGGTTTGAGGTCCCTTTACATCTGGACAGCCCATGGTGTTTCTGACAGATTTCACTAGACTGTCCATGTCCTCTAAGGGAAAACATGAACGCCCCCCCATATTTGAGGAGGATGAGGACGCAGAGGATGCAGATGATTCTGCTTTATCGGATGCTATTCCTTCCTCTGGATCTGAGTCCGAACTGGAAATTATTGCTTTTTTCTTTTTCTCCCGTATGGGTGCTTTTTTGGGCTGATTAAGGGCCTGCAGTTCTGCTCTTATTATAGCCCTTATGTCCGATTCTGATACGGACGCTTGTTGCACTGTATCTTTTATGCATATTTTACATAACCTTTTTGTATATGTTTGAGCTAGTGGGCACCTACAGAGGCCACACTCTTTGTTTTTTGTTTTCCCTTTTTCTTAGCCTGAATGATTATCCAAAGAGGGAGAGAGAGAGAGAGAGAGAGAGAGAGAGAGAGAGCACCTGCCAGCTTTTTATAGGCAGATAGTGATAACTCACCCAGTGAAGCTGTCGGTACCGATTGGGAAGGCGGTGAAACAGGTCTCGTGGCATGGGTTCTGTGGCTTACGTCCGAGGATTTGTGGTCTCTGGACGGAGCTTCAGTATCCTCTGCCGGGGGATGCGTGCTTTGTCCTGGGGAAGACATGCTTGCACGCTGCTACCTCTTAGCAGGGCTTTTTATCTGCCACTTCCTGTTGCCTTCTAGTACCTCCTCCTCCCCCGCTCCTCCACTATATATATATATATATATATACATATAATATACATCACACACACATATAAATATACACATATATATATACATATATACACACATATCCATCATGCATCCCTTGGGGATACATGATGTTATGCTGAACTGGGCTGCTTTGCAATTTGTGCAGCAGCCGCAGCATATATCACTGAATCGATCGTTTTGTTTTTTTTTACTTGTGGGTGGAGTGGGTGGAGCTGGTGGAGGGGGCGGGCAAGTGGGCGGGGTGGCGTCTCTGCTTCCTCAGCCCTCTGAATGTGTCAGCGTCATCGCTGGGTGGAGTGGGTGGAGCTGGGTGGATGGGGCGGGCAAGTGGCGGGGGCGGCATCTCTGCTTCCTCAGCCCTCTGAATGTGTCAGCGTCATCGCTGGGTGGAGTGGGTGGAGCTGGGTGGAGGGGGCGGACGAGTGGGCGGGGCGGCGTCTCTGCTTCCTCAGCCCTCTGAATGTGTCTGCGTCATCGCTGGGGAACTTCCAGTGACCCGGAAGTTCCCCCTTACCGCTTCCTGTCGGCTCCAACGCTGACGCTGGCCCTTCTGTGCCACGCTTTCTCCGTGTGCTGGGGCTGCTATCCTGGACCCCCACACAAGGTGCACCCACCATTTTGGATCCCATATGCTTGTCAGACGAGGGGGGAGCCGGATTACAGCACTCCCCCGACGCTGCTTCCGATATGGAGCTCCTGCCGTTCCCAAAGAGACTGCACAGGCAGCTGCAATATCAGGTATTTCTTCCCTGTAGGGATATCCTGCGGTTTCCCATAGGAACAGGAAACCAACTGAGGAGGAGAGGCGGACCGCCCTCTTTTATCTCTGTAGGTTTCCTGTTTCCTCTCTCAAGTGGGTGCTGTCGTGGCGAAGGGTAAAAACGGCCTTAAAGTCTGCTGGCTACAGTGGCCTGTTCAGAAGTTATCAACATTTAGACTGTAAAAATAAACTTTTCATTCCTGTCATACCACTTTGCATTAATTCTTGAAAAGCACGTGAAAGGTTAATAAACTACCGGAAAGCTATTTTGCATACGTCGAGGAGTGACATTTTTAATATGGCATCACTTTTGGGGGTTTTCCAATATATAGGACACCCAAAGTCACTTCAAATCTGAATAGGTCCCTAAAAAATAAGTTTTGTAAATTTCTTTAAAAAAATGAAAAATTACTGCTACATTTTTAAACCCTCTAAAATGCTAACAAAATAAAACAACATTTTACAAATGGTGCTGATGTAAAGTAGACATGAGGGAAATGTTATGTATTACTGTTTTTGTGTGCTATGACTATCTGGATTAAAGCAATAATCAAAGTTTGAAAATTGCTAATTTTTTGACATTTTTGGAAAATTTATGTTTTTTGTTTATCTTTAAAAATATCAATTGCTCTAAATTTACCATTACCATAAAGTACAATGTGTAATACACATTTATCTTTTTGTTTTGGCTCCCCACAGAAGCCTATAGAGAAAAAATATGCTCAGTTCAATGGAATCATTAAAACTATACGGTGGGTATGAGAGTTTTCAAGAAATCACATCCACTTTGCAGACAGGTAAACACAGCAGATTTTCTTAAAACAAACCAAAAAAATAAACATTCCAGAGTATTTAAGCTACATATGAACATGGCCTTAGATCTACTCACATATCAGTATTTAAACCTACTGTACATGTTGGCAATATACTCTTGACAGCATAGAATGAAAGGGGTTGTACAATATCTTATTCTAATTCCCTATGTAATAAAACTAAGTATTCCTCTATTTACATCGGATTTACCGTCTATTTCTTCTTTTTTTAAACTTCTAATGAGGTTCCCAGCATGCATAGCGGGGATCTAAAATAAAATGTCATCACTGATGATCACTTCATTGGCTAGTCCTGCTGTCCCCTTCACTGGCTCATTCCCTTCACTTGCTCTCTATCCTTAGAACAGAAGCCCATCAATGACATCTGCTTCAGGGGCTGGATTTGCTTTCCCTTGCACTGAGCAGGTGACGGTTGTTTGTTCCGAAACATGCTGAGCGTCTTCTCTCTCGTTCATTCATCCATTCCCCCTCTTCACTACTAATATATGAGGCCTTGCTTCATATCCAATCACACAGTGCGTGTAACAATGTCACTTAGACCCATATGCCCAGTAAAGTCCAAGAAGAAAGCTGGCCATCATCTACTTGCCTGGCCCTTGATCTCACTTGCCTAGCTAAAAGGATTATGAGAAATCGAGTATGGTCACTATGTGAGCTCTACCACTATGTCATCACTGGTACAATGGAGCTGGGAGGAGAGCGAGAGAGTCACTGATAGGCGATTGGTCAGGACGATCTAGCACTAGCTGAGAACCTACAACTATTGGGGGATAATATAGATCTATTTTAATTAATATAATTACATTGGTTCTAGAGAACCTACTCAACTAAGTATTACATGCACCACTTATATTAGCCATTAAAAGGGACCTGTCACCAGGCCTGAGGAGTCGGCAAGCCAAACTTCCGAATCCGACTCCTCAATTTCGGTGACTTGGACTGACTCCACAGCACTGCCTCACTACTGAGCATGTACATAAAGTGCAGCACAGATTCATCTCCGCTAAGAGCCAAGATCCTTAGTTCAGGAATAGTTGGGAAAGGTATGAAATGTCTTATAAATATAGGGCATTTCATAACTTTCTCAAATTCTTATAAAAAAATGTACATTTTAGGAGTCGGATTCGGTCCATTTTATAAAGACTGACTCCAACTCCACGACTCGGGCTCCACAGCATTGCCTGTCACCTCTCCTGACATCTATCTTTTAGTAAATGATGGCTTTCTCCAGGATTCAGGATCGTCTTTTCTAAGAACTTTGCATTGTACTGTACTGCGGCAATTTCTCCTAAAAACGTATGAATAAATTCACTGGATGATGCCACCTCTTTATCAAAGGGATGTGTCACTACACTGGCAACATTTATTGGACAACGGCAAACTGTGAAGAGACACAGACCCAACTGGTGACACTCAGTTATCAGTGTATTCACACATCTTTAGGATTAATAACAGAGAAATGGCACAATGCAGTTCTAAGAGTCTAAAGAAAAGGCGCTCCAGAATTGTTTAGGACGAGCATCATGGTAAGAAGTACACGTGGCACACACGGTCCCTGACCCTCATCTCATGGCTGACGTTAGTGGAGGGGTGGGTACAGATAAGTGACTCTCCAATTCCAAGCAAAAAGCTCAGCAAGTTGTACTCAACTGATTACGTCAAATAACAAAATATAAAACTGTGTTAATGCCCAGAGATGGCATCAGACACTTACTCTTCTAGACTCCTCTTCTGTCCTTTGTCTATCATCGTCATTCCATTCTGAATTTGAAGATGAGGCTTTTGTGCCATGAGCTTTTTCATGGTGGCAGAACTTATGGAGCCATTCAGGTGGGCATGCAGCTCCTAGAAGAGGCAACCCAGTAATACCAATTATCATAGTATATTGTGAACTTCCATTAAATTTGTTGATTTTCCTCTGTATTCTAGAAACATTCAGTGAATGAAAACCCCTTCATATATAAGCGATTGTTACCCCAAATAGATGCACATATTGCCTTACGTTCTGTGGCTTACGGCTATGACGGAACTCACACGACTCTGCTGGACCAACTGTATAGTGCCTGACAAAATGAATCGGAAAGTAGCATTGATGGGAAAATAGCAAAAACAATGGGCACCTTAATGGAACCAGATAGGCCCCATCTACCTGAGGCAGCGCCAACCTCCCACACTACTGGACCTCGTGATGGTGGCTGTAAACTGATGATTGGTGATGAACGTTTATTGGTTCATATTACATTATACATTTTTTTGGCTTTGTACAGTTATACATAAAAAAACAGCACTGACCCTCTGGCTATTTATGTTGGGTAATGATATCTCCAGATTCACACAGTGCAGTTTTCTATGCCTGTTTATTTTAGCCGTAATATGGATCCAAAAAATTGATGAGAATTTTTAAATTTCCTTCACACTTTTACATTGAATTCCTGTGCAAATATATATAATACATACATGCACAGATATGTACATTTATTATTTGAACCATCCAAACCTCATGGAGCCCAGGTCTGTCAGCAACTAATGAAATTGGCTGCCTGAGTATGGCTGTCAACACTAGATAGGTGAAGTTTGAAGAATAATCATTTAGATTATTAATCGTGAGATTAATAATTAGTTATACTACTGTAGGTATTGACAGTTTTTTCTAACCAAACCATGAGGCCTCCATTATCAGGGAGAACACTCATGTTATCAGTAGACCATCTGCACTGAGGGTTTAGGTCATGTATGTACACCGCTCTCCTTATGTTACCTCATGGTGTGTTCACAGAGGCTTCCAGGCTAAAGCTGGCCATACACGAGACAACCATCTCCCCAGGGTGCCCATACACGAGACAACCAACTCCCCAGGGTGCCCATACACGAGACAACCATCTCCCCAGGGTGCCCATACACGAGACAACCATCTCCCCAGGGTGCCCATACACGTGCACTCGGCCGAGAGTGAAAGCTGCCAGACAATCGGGCAGTGGCTTTGGGTCCAAAACAGATCGGGCAAGGAAGTACTGATACCCTAATTCTTCTCTACCTGGACGTCCTTGTCAGCTCATGAATTAGACAAATGGGCATCGCCACTTTCGCACATTGTTTTCAAAGCTGAATGAAAGTGACGAGAAACTTCCATTCCACAATGATGAAACCGCAGGCACTTTTCCTGAGCAAATACACTTGTAAAACACTCAAAAAGATGCGTCTTTTGAGCCTATTACCGGTAACTTGTATTTTAAATAATTTAATATGGATTTTTTAATCTAGTTTTGGCAACTAAATGTCTAATCTAGCCTAATGAATGACGGATCCATGATTTTTTTCCCTTAATTAACATATATAATCTGTGAAGTACACACTAATTTAAAACAAAAAAAAAGTGAACCATGAACAGAACTAACTACCATAAAACGAACAGAAAATGTAATCTCCCAATCTGTACACGCCAGACGTTGACTACAGACCACGGCGCTTCTCAGCCTGATATTTACTCAGTTCTTTCTAAATTTGGACATTGATAAGATTCCCTATCCTAAATCTGCTCTATTAGTCCCAGTATTATTAAGCACAAAAAATTACCATAAGAATATATAGGTGCTATATAGGCAAGTAAAAGAAATAACTGTCCCAAAGTGGACCCTATAAGAAATAATGCTGAAACCTAACTTACAGCAGGTTCTGGAGACATCTGCTTTCTCCAGTAATATTGGGGGAATGTATGTGGAGGATCACTATGATCCTCAAATCCTGAATTGCTGCTTGGATTGGTAGCAAATCACCTTTTCTGTAGTCAGTTGTAAACAGGTCGTTATAAATATCCCTAAGATTATTTGCACAGACAATGTACCCAGAAGAGTGCTGCTGTGTGATAAGGACGAGTGCAGGGACTGTCAGCGGTAGATACAAGGTGCTCAGGACTGTCAGCGGTAGATCCAATGTGCCGAAGACTGTCAGCGGTAGATCCAAGGTGCCCAGGACTGTCAGCGGTAGATCCAATGTGCCCAGGACTGTCAGTGGTAGATCCAAGGTGCCGAGGACTGTCAGCGGTAGATACAATGTGCCCAGGACTGTCAGCGGTAGATCCAAGGTGCCCAGGACTGTCAGCGGTAGATACAAGGAGCCCAGGACTGTCAGCGGTAGATACAAGGTGCCCAAGCAGGACTGTCAGCGGTAGATACAAGGTGCCCAAGCAGAACTCTCAGCGGTAGATACAAGGTGCCCAAGCACGACTGTCAGCGGTAGATACAAGGTGCCCAGGACTGTCAGCGGTAGATACAATGTGCCCAAGACTGTCAACGGTAGATACAAGGTGCCCAGGCAGGACTGTCAGCGGTACATACAAGGTGCCCAGGACTGACAGCGGTAGATACAATGTGCCCAGGACTGTCAGCGGTAGATACAAGGTGCCCAAGCAGGACTGTCAGCGGTAGATACAAGGAGCCCAGGACTGTCAGCGGTAGATACAATGTGCCCAGGACTGTCAGCGGTAGATACAAGGTGCCCAAGCAGGACTGTCAGCGGTACATACAAGGTGCTCAGGACTGTCAGCGGTAGATACAAGGAGCCCAGGACTGTCAGTGGTAGATACAATGTGCCCAGGACTGTCAGCGGTAGATACAAGGTGCCCAAGCAGGACTGTCAGCGGTAGATACAAGGTGCCCAGGACCGTCAGCGGTAGATACAAGGTGCCCAGGACTGTCAGCGGTAGATGTGCCTAGGACTGTCAGCGGAATATACTAGGTGCCCAGGACTGTCAGCGGTACATACAAGGTGCCCAGGACTGTCAGTGGTACACACAAGGTGCCCAGGACTGTCAGCGGTACATACAAGGTGCCCAGGAATGTCAGCGGTACATACAAGGTGTCCAGGACTGTCAGCGGTAGATACAATGTGCCCAGGCCTGTCAGCGGTAGATACAAGGTGCCCCGGACTGTCAGCGGTACATGCAAGGTGCCCAAGACTGTCGGCAGGACATACAGTCATGGCCAAAAGTTTTGAGAATGACACAAATATTATATTTTCACATGATCTGCTGCCCTCTGGTTTTTATGTGTGTGTTTGACAGATGTTTTTATCACAGACAGAAATATAATTGCAAACATATGAGTAACAAAAGCTTATATTGACAGTAAGAATGAGTTAATGCAGCAAGTCAATATTTGCAGTGTTGACCCTTCTTTTTCAGGACCTCTGCAATTCTCCCTGGCATGCTCTCAATCAACTTCTGGACCAAATCCTGACTGATAGCAGTCCATTCTTGCACAATCAATGCTTTCATTTTGTCAGAATTTTTAGGTTTTTGTTTGTCCACCCATCTCATGATAATTGACCACAAGTTCTCAATGGGATTAAGATCTGGGGAGTTTCCAGGCCACGGACCCAAAATCTCTATGTTTTGTTCCCTGAGCCATTTAGTTATCACCTTTGCTTTATGGCATGGTGCTCCATCATGCTGGAAAAGGCATTGTTGATCGCCAAACTGCTCTTGGAGGGTTGGGAGAAGTTGCTATTGGAGGATATTCTGGTACCATTCTTTATTCATGGCTGTGTTTTTAGGCAAGACTGTGAGAGAGCCGATTCCCTTGGCTGAGAAGCAACCCCACACATGAATGGTTTCAGGATGCTTAACAGTTGGCATGAGACAAGACTGGTGGTAGCGCTCACCTTGTCTTCTCCGAATGAGGCGTTTTCCTGATGTCCCAAACAATCGAAAAGGGGATTCATCAGAGAAAATAACTTTACCCCAGTCCTCAGCAGTCCACTGCCTGTACCTTTTGCAGAATATCAGCCTGTCCATGATGTTTTTTCTGGAGAGAAGTGGCTTCTTTGCTGCCCTCCTTGAGACCAGGCCTTGCTCCAAGAGTCTCCGCCTCACAGTGCGTGCAGATGCACTTACACCTGCCTGCTGCCATTCCTGAGCAAGCTCTGCACTGCTGGTAGCCCGATCCCGCAGCTGAAACACTTTTAAGAGACGGTCCTGGCGCTTGCTGGTCTTTCTTGGGCGCCCTGGAGCCTTTTTGGCAACAATGTAACCTCTCTCCTTGAAGTTCTTGATGATGCGATAGATTGTTGACTGAGGTGCAATCTTTCTAGCTGCGATACTCTTCCCTGTTAGGCCATTTTTGTGCATTGCAATGATGACTGCACGTGTTTCTTTAGAGATAACCATGGTTAACAGAAGAGAAACAATGATGCCAAGCACCAGCCTCCTTTTAAAGTGTCTAGTGGTGTCAATCACACTTAATCATGACATATTGATCTCCAGCCATGTCCTCATCAACACCCACACCTGTGTTAATGGAGCAATCACTAAAAAGAGGTTAGCTGGTCCTTTTAAGGCAGGGCTGCAATGATGTTGAAATGTGTTTTGGGGGATAAAGTTCATTTTCCAGCCAAATATTGACTTTGCAAGTAACTGCTGTTAAGCTGATCACTCTTTATAACATTCTGGAGTATATGCAAATTGCCATTAGAAAAAGTGAAGCAGTAGACTTTGTAAAAATTAATATTTGTGTCATTCTCAAAACTTTTGGCCATGACTGTACAAGGTGCCCAGGACTGTCAGCGGTACATACAAGGTGCCCAGGACTGTCAGCGGTAGATGTGCCTAGGACTGTCAGCGGAATATACTAGGTGCCCAGGACTGTCGGCGGTACATACTAGGTGCCCAGGACTGTCAGCGGTACATACAAGGTGCCCAGGACTGTCAGCAGGACATACAAGGTGCCCAGGACTGTCTGCGGGACATACAAGGTGCCCAGAATTGTCAGCGGTAGATACAAGGTGCCCAGGACTGTCAGCAGTACATGCAAGGTGCCCAAGACTGTCGGCGGGACATACAAGGTGCACAGGACTGTCAGCGGTAGATACAAGGTGCCCAGGACTGTCAGCGGTAGATACAAGGTGCCCAGGACTGTCGGCGGTACATACTAGGTGCCCAGGACTGTCGGCGGTACATACTAGGTGCCCAGGACTGTCAGCGGTAGATACAAGGTGCCCAGGACTGTCGGCGGGACATACAAGGTGCCCAGGACTGTCAGCGGTAGATGTACCTAGGACTGTCAGCGGTACATACAAGGTGCCCAAGCAGGACTGTCAGCGGTAGATACAAGGTGCCCAGGACTGTCAGCGGTAGATACAATGTGCCCAGGACTGTCAGCGGTAGATGTGCCTAGGACTGTCAGCGGTACATACAAGGTGCCCAGGACTGTCAGCGGTACATACAAGGTGCCCAGGACTGTCAGCGGTACATACAAGGTGCCCAGGACTGTCGGCGGGACATACAAGGTGCCCAGGACTGTCAGCGGTAGATACAAGGTGCCCAGGACTGTCAGCGGTACATACTAGGTGCCCAGGACTGTCAGCGGTAGATACAAAGAGCCCAGGACTGTCGGCGGTACATACTAGGTGCCCAGGACTGTCAGCGGTAGATACAAGGTGCCCAGGACTGTCGGCGGGACATACAAGGTGCCCAGGACTGTCAGCGGTAGATACAATGTGCCCAGGACTGTCAGCGGTAGATACAAGGTGCCCAAGCAGGACTGTCAGCGGTAGATACAAGGAGCCCAGGACTGTCAGCGGTAGATACAATGTGCCCAGGACTGTCAGCGGTAGATACAAGGTGCCCAAGCAGGACTGTCAGCGGTACATACAAGGTGCTCAGGACTGTCACGTAGATACAAGAGCCCAGACTGTCAGTGTAGATACAATGTGCCCAGGACTGTCAGCGGTAGATACAAGGTGCCCAGGACTGTCAGTGGTACACACAAGGTGCCCATGACTGTCAGCGGTACATACAAGGTGCCCAGGACTGTCAGTGGGACATACAAGGTGCCCAGGACTGTCAGTGGGCCATACAAGGTACCCAGGCAGGACTGTCAGCGGTAGATACAAGGTGCCCAGGCAGGACTGTCAGCGGTAGATACAATGTGCCCAGGCCTGTCAGCGGTAGATACAAGGTGCCCAGGCCTGTCAGCGGTAGATACAAGGTGCCCAGGACTGTCAGCGGTAGATACAAGGTGCCCAGGACGGTCAGCGGTAGATGTGCCTAGGACTGTCAGCGGAAATATACTAGGTGCCCACGACAGTCGGCGGTACATACTAGGTGCCCAGGACTGTCGGCAGTACATACTAGGTGCCCAGAACTGTCAGCGGTAGATACAAGGTGCCCAGGACTGTCAGCGGTACATGCAAGTTGCACAGGACTGTCGGCGGGACATACAAGGTGCCAAGGACTGTCAGCGGTAGATACAAGGTGCCCAGGACTGTCAGCGGGACATACAAGGTGCCCAGGACTGTCGGCGGTACATACTAGGTGCCCAGGACTGTCAGCGGTAGATACAAGGTGCCCAGGACTGTCAGCGGTAGATACAAGGTGCCCAGGACTGTCAGCGGTAGATACAAGGTGCCCAAGCAGGACTGTCAGCGGTAGATACAAGGTGCCCAGGACTGTCAGCGGTAGATACAATGTGCCCAGGACTGTCAGCGGTAGATGTGCCTAGGACTGTCAGCGGGACATACAAGGTGCCCAGGACTGTCAGCGGTACATACAAGGTGCCCAGGACTGTCAGCGGTACATGCAAGGTGCCCAGGACTGTCGGCGGGACATACAAAGTGCCCAGGACTGTCAGCGGTAGATACAAGGTGCCCAGGACTGTCAGCGGTACATACTAGGTGCCCAGGACTGTCAACGGTAGATACAAGGTGCCCAGGACTGTCAGCGGTAGATACAAGATGCCCAGGACTGTCAGGGTAGATACAATGTGCCCAGGACTGTCAGCGGTAGATACAAGGTGCCCAAGCAGGACTGTCAGCGGTAGATACAAGGTGCCCAAGACTGTCAGCGGTAGATGTGCCTAGGACTGTCAGCGGAATATACTAGGTGCCCAGGACTGTCAGCGGTACATACAAGGTGCCCAGGACTGTCGGCGGGACATACAAGGTGCCCAGGACTGTCAGCGGTAGATACAAGATGCCCAGGACTGTCAGCGGTACATACAAGGTGCCCAGGACTGTCAGCGGGACATACGAGGTGCCCAGGACTGTCAGCGGTAGATACAAGGTGCCCAGGCAGGACTGTCAGCGGTAGATACAAGGTGCCCAGGACTGTCAGCGGTACATACAAGGTGCCCAGGACTATCGGCGGTAGATACAAGATGCCCAGGACTGTCGGCGGGACATACAAGGTGCCCAGGACTGTCAGCGGTAGATACAAGGTGCCCAGGACTGTCGGCGGTACATACAAGGTGCCCAGGACTGTCGGCGGTAGATACAAGGTGCCGAGGACTGTTAGCGGGACATACAAGGTGCCCAGACAGGACTGTCAGCGGTAGATACAAGGTGCCCAGGACTGTCAGCGGTACATACAAGGTGCCCAGGACTGTCGGCGGTAGATACAAGATGCCCAGGACTGTCAGCGGGACATACAATGTGCCCAGGCCTGTCAGCGGTAGATACAAGGTGCCCAGGACTGTCAGCGGTACATGCAAGGTGCCCAAAACTGTCGGCGGGACATACAATGTGCCCAGGCCTGTCAGCGGTAGATACAAGGTGCCCAGGACTGTTGGCGGTACATACTAGGTGCCCAGGACTGTCGGCGGTACATACTAGGTGTCCAGGACTGTCAGCGGTAGATACAAGGTGCTCAGGACTGTCAGCGGTACATGCAAGGTGCCCAGGACTGTTATGATTTGGAAGCTGAGGAGAGCAGGCAAAAAGGAAATACACCAGAGCAGTTGGAAACTATGAGATTGCAGTACCCTGACTAACCACCATAACTAGAGGCAGCCGTGGAGCGTTCCTACGTTGGTCCTAGACGCCTCGTCACAGCCTGAGAAACTAACTACACCTAAAGATAGAAAGAGGAAAGCTATCTGCCCCGGAGCAGATCCCCAAAGAACATAGAAAGCCCCCAAACATGTAATGGCGGTTAGACAAGAAGAAATACTGACACAGACAGAAAATAGTATGAGCAAACGTTGGGGCCCAAACTTACTAAATAGAAAAGGATAGGAAGGGCACTTACTGCAATCCCAAAAAACCCTGAAAAGCACCAACGTTACTAATTTCAAAAACACCTGAGATCACACACAGACATCTACTTCCATCCTAAATCAGTTCTTGGGTACCAAGAAAAAAACTCCGAGCCACATGAATCGGAAAAATGCCACTCCCACCCCCCTGGGTCAAAAAAACAGCAGCAAAAATAAAAAATGTACAAACATCAGTGGCTGAACTGAACTGAGAGGGCAAAAGCCCCCAGAGGGGACCCTGAAGGCCCCCACAGAAGTGCAGGACAAAATGCAAAAATCAAGCACAAAAACAAAAAGAAGAAAATGTCTTATCTGTTAGCAGGAGATTCAGACACGACACAGCAGGCTACCAAGGAAACAGGAATCAAGGAATGAGACCAGAACAATTGATCACCGGCAACCCTGATGGGAAGGCGACTCCCTTATAAAACCAGTCAGTAACACCTGATTCCCAATCCTCACAATCTTCACTGGACAGTCCAGTACCGTTTGTAACCACCAGAGGGAGCTTCTGCTCAGAACTCATTTCCAGCCTATTCACAACAGTACCCCCCCCTTGAGGAGGGGTCACCGAACCCTCATTTGAGCAACCAGGTCGGTCAGGATGAGTTCTATGATACGCACGGATGAGTCTTCTAGCATGGATGTCCGAAGCAAACACCCAAGAATTGTCTTCCTGACCATTACCTCTCCATTTAACCAAATACTGGAGTTTCCGTCTAGAAAAACGAGAATTCAATATTTTCTCAACCACATACTCCAGATTGCCCTCAACCAAAACAGGGTCAGGAGGCACAGTAGTAGGAACCACTGGCTCAACAAACCTCTTCAACAAGCACTTGTGGAACACGTTATGGATCTTAAATGTCTCTGGAAGAAGCAAACGAAAAGAAACAGGATTAAGAATCTCCATGATCTTATAAGGTCCAATGAACCTAGGCTTAAATTTAGGAGATGCCACTCTCATAGGAATATTTCTTGAGGACAACCAGACCAAGTCCCCCACTTTAAACCGAGGACCATCAGTCCTATGCCGGTTAGCAAACCGCTGGGCCCTCTCCTGAGAGAGGGACAACCTCTCCACTACCTGGTCCCAAATCTGTTGCATACGCTCCACAACAGAGTCAACACCTGGACAGACAGAAGCCTCCGTCTGTCCTGAAGAAAATCGAGGGTGAAACCCAGAATTACAGAAAAATGGAGACATCAAAGTGGCAGAGCTAGCCCTATTATTAAGAGCAAACTCAGCCAAAGGCAAAAAAGAGACCCAGTCATCCTGATCAGCAGACACAAAGCATCTTAGATAAGTCTCCAATGTCTGGTTTGTTCTCTCAGTTTGACCATTGGTCTGAGGATGAAACGCCGAGGAGAAAGACAATTGAACACCAATTTTAGAACAAAAGGTCCTCCAAAATCTGGAAACAAACTGGACTCCTCTGTCAGACACAATGTTCTCAGGAATGCCGTGTAAACGAACCACGTGCTGAAGGAACAAAGGCACCAATTCAGAGGAGGAAGGCAACTTAGGTAATGGCACAAGATGTATCATCTTGGAAAACCTATCGCAAATCACCCAGATGACGGTCATTCTCTGAGAAACAGGGAGGTCGGAAATGAAATCCATAGAGATATGGGTCCATGGTCTCTTGGGCACAGGTAATGGCATCAACAAACCACTAGAACGAGAGCAAGGCTTAGAGCGAGAGCAAGTCCCGCAGGACTGCACAAACTCCCTGACATCACGAGACAAGGTAGACCACCAAAAGGACCGACTAACCAAGTCTCTGGTACCAAAAATTCCGGGATGACCGGCCAACGTGGAACAATGAATCTCAGACATTACACTCTTTTTCCACTGGTCCGGGACAAACAATTTCCCAACAGGGCAGCGCTCGGGCTTATCCTCCTGACACCCCTCCAGAGCCAGTCTCAAATTGGGCGAGATGGCGGAAAGAACTACACCCTCTTTCAAAATAACAGAAGGATCAGATAACTCAGGAGAGTCCGCCAGGAAACTCCTCGAGAGGGCATCCGCCTTAACATTTTTAGTGCCAGGAAGAAATGAAGCCACAAAATTAAAACGTGTGAAAAACAAGGCCCACCTGGCCTGTCTAGGATTAAGTCGCTTGGCAGATTCCAGATAAACTAGATTCTTATGGTCCGTAAGGACCACCACCTGATGTTTGGCTCCCTCCAGCCAATGTCTCCACTCTTCAAAAGCCCACTTCATGGCTAATAACTCCCGATTACCCACGTCATAATTACGTTCAGTGGGAGAAAATTTTCGAGAGAAAAAGGCACAAGGGTTACTTTTAGAGGTCTCTGGATCTCTTTGGGACAAAACGGCACCTGCCCCAATTTCAGAGGCATCAACCTCCACCTGAAATGGTAGAGAAACATCAGGCTGCCGTAGAACAGGAGCAGAAGTGAATCTCTGCTTAAGTTCCTGAAATGCAGAGACTGCCTCAGGAGGCCAATTCACCACATCAGAACCCTTCTTGGTCAAATCAGTTAATGGTTTAACAATAACAGAGAAATTACCAATAAATTTACGATAAAAATTGGCAAAACCCAAGAATCTTTGAAGAGCCTTTAATGAAGTAGGTTGGACCCAATCACAGATGGCCTGAACTTTGACCGGGTCCATTTCAATAACAGATGGGGACAAAATGAATCCCAGAAATGAGATCCTCTCTACGCCAAAAAGACACTTTGATCCCTTCACATACAGAGCATTCTCTCTCAAAATCTGGAACACAGTCCTAACATGTTTTACATGAGAGTCCCAGTCATTGGAAAAAATCAAGATATCATCCAAATAAACAATCAGAAATTTATCCACAAAATCCCTGAAAATGTCATTCATGAAGGACTGGAAGACAGAAGGAGCATTAGTGAGCCCAAAGGGCATCACAAGGTACTCAAAATGCCCTTCAGGGGTATTAAATGCCGTCTTCCATTCATCCCCGTGCTTAATGCGAATAAGGTTATATGCCCCCCTGAGGTCAAGCTTGGTAAACCAAGTAGCGTTTTTCACCCTGGAAAACAGATCAGAGATCAAGGGTAAAGGATATTGATATTTCACAGTAATATTGTTCAAGAGACGATAATCAATACACGGCCTTAATGAACCATCCTTTTTGGCCACAAAGAAAAAACCGGCACCTAAGGGTGAAGAGGATGGTCTGATATGACCCTTCTCCAATGACTCCTTGATATAAGACCGCATAGCGTCATGTTCAGGTACAGACAAGTTAAAAAGGCGACCTTTAGGGAATTTACTACCAGGCACTAATTCAATAGCGCAGTCATAGCTCCTATGGGGAGGTAAGGATGCAGATTTACTTTCGCTAAACACATCAGAAAAATCAATCAAAAAGTCAGGAACATTCTGAGCCTGGGGGAGGCAGAAAAAACAGGAGTGTTGGTATTAACACATTGGCAGCCCCAACTGGTAACAGACACAGATTTCCAATCCAAAACAGGATTATGAGACTGTAACCAAGGGAAACCCAGTACGATAATGTCATGCAGATTATACAGAACCAAAAATTTGCAACTCTCCTGATGATCAGGTTCTACCCTCATTATCACCTGAGTAGAGAACTGAGGTTTATTCTCAGCCAAAGGGGTAGAATCGATCCCCAGTAGGGGAATAGACTTCCGTAGGGGTATCAAGGGAAACCCACAATGTTTAGCAAAATCAAAATCCATCAGGTTAATAGCTGCTCCAGAATCAACAAAAGCCTGAGCAGAAAATGAGGACAGAGAGCATATCAGGGTAACAGTTAATAAAAACTTAGTCTGAACACTACCCAAGACAACTGAGCGTGCAAAACGTCTTCCCCGCTTAGGGCAGACTGAAATAGCATGAGAGGCATCACCACAGTAGAAACATAACCCATTGCGCTTTCGAAATTCATGACGCTGTGCCCCAGAAACCACTCTATCACACTGCATGGATTCAGAAGCAGGTTCACAAGGCAACATTATTCCACGCATACCTTTCCGCTCACGCAAATGTCTGTCAATTTGAATCGCTAATGACATAGAATCATTGAGACCAGAGGGAACAGGGAATCCCACCATAACATCCTTTACATTATCTGACAGTCCCTTCCGAAAAAGAGCTGCCAAAGCGTCGTCATTCCATTTGGTCAGGACTGCCCACCTACGGAATCTCTGACAGTATAACTCAGCGTCCTCAAGCCCCTGACTTAATGCCAACAAAGTTTTTTCAGCTTGATCAGTGACATTAGGCTCATCGTACAATAACCCCAAAGCCTGAAAAAACGCATCAACATCACTCAAAACAGGATCCCCAGGTGTCAGGGAAAAAGCCCAATCCTGAGGGTCGCCGCGCAGGAGAGAGATGACAATTTGAACCTGCTGCGCTGCGTTCCCTGAGGACTTAGATTTTAAGGCAAAAAACAATTTACAGTTATTTCTGAAATTCTGAAACTTAGCTCGATCCCCTGAAAACAAATCTAGCATGGGAATCCTAGGTTCCACAACAGGCAACCTAGCAAGATAGGTAGCAATACTCCGAACTTCAGTGGCAAGCTGATCCACACGGCCAGACAACTGTGCAAACTCCATTGAGAGAGAAAAAAAAAATCCTCCTCAGCACCCAGAGATACAGAGGGAAAAAAAAAAAAAATGCAATAAACAGAAAAAAAAAAAAAATCTCTGACAACTCTGACAACTTTTTTTTCTTTCCACAATATTTTTCCCTTCTGTGAGTACCATATAATTTTCAGTTTAGGGCCGGTGATACTGTTATGATTTGGAAGCTGAGGAGAGCAGGCAAAAAGGAAATACACCAGAGCAGTTGGAAACTATGAGATTGCAGTACCCTGACTAACCACCACAACTAGAGGCAGCCGTGGAGCGTTCCTACGTTGGTCCTAGACGCCTCGTCACAGCCTGAGAAACTAACTACACCTAAAGATAGAAAGAGGAAAGCTATCTGCCCCGGAGCAGATCCCCAAAGAACATAGAAAGCCCCCAAACATGTAATGGCGGTTAGACAAGAAGAAATACTGACACAGACAGAAAATAGTATGAGCAAACGTTGGGGCCCAAACTTACTAAATAGAAAAGGATAGGAAGGGCACTTACTGCAATCCCAAAAAACCCTGAAAAGCACCAACGTTACTAATTTCAAAAACACCTGAGATCACACGACCTCTACCACCTAAATTAGTTCTCTGGTGTAACCAAAAACAAAACAGCAGCCACTGAAAAAACTGGAAAAAGCAAATGTACAAACATCAGTGGCTGAACTGAACTGAGAGGGCAAAAGCCCCCAGAGGGGACCCTGAAGGCCCCCACAGAAGTGCAGGACAAAATGCAAAAATCAAGCACAAAAACAAAAAGAAGAAAATGTCTTATCTGTTAGCAGGAGATTCAGACACGACACAGCAGGCTACCAAGGAAACAGGAATCAAGGATTGAGACCAGAACAATTGATCACCGGCAACCCTGATGGGAAGGCGACTCCCTTATATAAGACCAGTCAGTAACACCTGATTCCCAATCCTCACAATCTTCACTGGACAGTCCAGTACCGTTTGTAACCACCAGAGGGAGCTTCTGCTCAGAACTCATTTCCAGCCTATTCACAACACAGGACTATTGGCGGGACATACAAGGTGCCCAGGACTGTCAGCGGGACATACGAGGTGCCCAGGACTGTCAGCGGTAGATACAAGGTGCCCAAGTCTGTCAGCGGTAGACACAAGGTGCCCAGGACTGTCAGCGGGACATACAAGGTGCCCAGGACTGTCAGCGGTAGATACAAGGTGCCCAGGCAGGACTGTCAGCGGTAGATACAAGGTGCCCAGGCAGGACTGTCAGCGGTAGATACAAGGTGCCCAGGACTGTCAGTGGTAAATACAAGGTGCCCAGGACTGTCAGCGGTAGATACAAGGTGCCCAGGAATGTCAGCGGGACATACAAGGTGCCCAGGACTGTCGGCGGTAGATACAAGGTGCCCAGGACTGTCAGCGGGACATACAAGGTGCCCAGGACTATAAGCGGGACATACAAGGTGCCCAGGACTGTCAGCAGTAGATACAAGGTGCCCAGGACTTTCGGCGGTAGATACAAGGTGCCCAGGACTGTCGGCGGGACATACAAGGTGCCCAGGACTGTCAGCGGTAGATACAAGGTGCCCAGGACTGTCGGCGGGACATACAAGGTGCCCAGGACTGTCGGCGGGACATACAAGGTGCCCAGGACTGTCGGCGGTAGATACAAGGTGCCCAGGACTGTCGGCGGGACATACAGGTGCCCAGGACTGCGGCGGTACATACAAGGTGCCCAGGACTGTCGGCGGTAGATACAAGGTGCCCAGGACTGTCGGCGGTACATACAAGGTGCCCAGGACTGTCAGCGGTACATACAAGGTGCCAGCTGTCGCGCATGACAAGGTGCCAGATCGGGACATACAAGGTGCCCAGGACTGTCTGCGGGACATACAAGGTGCCCAGGACTGTCGGCGGGACATATAAGGTGCCCAGGACTGTCGCGGGGACATACAAGGTGCCCAGGACTGTCATCGGGACATACGAGGTGCCCAGGACTGTCAGCGGTAATACAAGGTGCCCAGGACTGTCAGCGGTGGTACATACAAGGTGCCCAGGACTGTCGGCGGTAGATACAAGGTGCCCAGGACTGTCAGCGGTAGATACAAGGTGCCCAGGACTGTCAGCGGGACATACAAGGTGCCCAGGACTGTCGGCGGTAGATACAAGGTGCCCAGGACTGTCAGCGGTACATACAAGGTGCCCAGGACTGTCAGCGGTAGATACAAGGTGCCCAGGACTGTCGGCGGGACATACAAGGTGCCCAGGACTGTCGGCGGGACATACAAGGTGCCCAGGACTGTCGGCGGTAGATACAAGGTGCCCAGGACTGTCGGCGGGACATACAAGGTGCCCAGGACTGTCGGCGGTACATACAAGGTGCCCAGGACTGTCGGCGGTAGATACAAGGTGCCCAGGACTGTCGGCGGTACATACAAGGTGCCCAGGACTGTCGGCGGTACATAAAAGGTGCCCAGGACTGTCAGCGGACATACAAGGTGCCCAGGACTGTCTGCGGGACATACAGGTGCCCAGGACTGTCGGCGGGACATACAAGGTGCCCAGGACTGTCGGCGGGACATACAAGGTGCCAGGACTGTCAGCGGGACATACGAGGTGCCCAGGACTGTCAGCGGTAGATACAAGGTGCCCAGGACTGTCAGCGGTGGTACATACAAGGTGCCCAGGACTGTCGGCGGTAGATACAAGGTGCCCAGGACTGTCAGCGGTAGATACAAGGTGCCCAGGACTGTCAGCGGGACATACAAGGTGCCCAGGACTGTCGGCGGTAGATACAAGGTGCCCAGGACTGTCAGCGGTACATACAAGGTGCCCAGGACTGTCAGCGGTAGATACAAGGTGCCCAGGACTGTCAGCGGGACATACAAGGTGCCCAGGACTGTCGGCGGGACATACAAGGTGCCCAGGACTGTCGGCGGGACATACAAGGTGCCCAGGATGCGGGATGTCCAGAGCGGGACATACAAGGTGCCCAGGACTGTCGGCGGTAGATACAAGGTGCCCAGGACTGTCGGCGGGACATACAAGGTGCCCAGGACTGTCGGCGGTAGATACAAGGTGCCCAGGACTGTCGGCGGTAGATACAAGGTGCCCAGGACTGTCAGCGGTAGATACAAGGTGCCCAGGACTGTCAGCGGTAGATACAAGGTGCCCAGGACTGTCAGCGGGACATACAAGGTGTCCAGGACTGTCAGCGGGACATACAAGGTGCCCAGGACTGTCAGCGGTACATACAAGGTGCCCAGGACTGTCAGCGGGACATACAAGGTGCCCAGGACTGTCAGCGGTACATACAAGGTGCCCAGGACTGTCAGCGGTACATACAAGGTGCCCAGGACTGTCGGCGGTAGATACAAGGTGCCCAGGACTGTCGGCGGTAGATACAAGGTGCCCAGGACTGTCGGCGGTAGATACAAGGTGCCCAGGACTGTCGGCGGGACATACAAGGTGCCCAGGACTGTCGGCGGGACATACAAGGTGCCCAGGACTGTCGGCGGTAGATACAAGGTGCCCAGGACTGTCAGCGGTGGTACATACAAGGTGCCCAGGACTGTCGGCGGTAGATACAAGGTGCCCAGGACTGTCAGTGGTACATACAAGGTGCCCAGGACTGTCAGCGGTAGATACAAGGTGCCCAGGACTGTCAGCGGGACATACAAGGTGCCCAGGACTGTCGGCAGTAGATACAAGGTGCCCAGGACTGTCGGCAGTAGATACAAGGTGCCCAGGACTGTCAGCGGTACATACAAGGTGCCCAGGACTGTCAGCGGGACATACAAGGTGCCCAGGACTGTCGGCGGGACATACAAGGTGCCCAGGACTGTCAGCGGTACATACAAGGTGCCCAGGACTGTCAGCGGTAGATACAAGGTGCCCAGGACTGTCAGCGGGACATACAAGGTGCCCAGGACTGTCGGCGGTACATACTAGGTGCCCAGGACTGTTGGCGGTACATACAAGGTGCCCAGGACTGTCGGCGGTAGATACAAGGTGCCCAGGACTGTCGGCGGGACATACAAGGTGCCCAGGACTGTCAGCGGGACATACAAGGTGCCCAGGACTGTCAGCGGTAGATACAAGGTGCCCAGGACTGTCAGCGGGACATACAAGGTGCCCAGGACTGTCAGCGGGACATACAAGGTGCCCAGGACTGTCAGCGGGACATACAAGGTGCCCAGGACTGTCAGCGGTAGATACAAGGTGCCCCGGACTGTCAGCGGGACATACAAGGTGCCCAGGACTGTCAGCGGGACATACAAGGTGCCCAGGACTGTCAGCGGGACATACAAGGTGCCCAGGACTGTCAGCGGGACATACAAGGTGCCCAGGACTGTCAGCGGGACATACAAGGTGCCCAGGACTGTCAGCGGGACATACAAGGTGCCCAGGACTGTCAGCGGGACATACAAGGTGCCCAGGACTGTCAGCGGGACATACAAGGTGCCCAGGACTGTCAGCGGGACATACAAGGTGCCCAGGACTGTCAGCGGGACATACAAGGTGCCCAGTAAGTTCCCAGGACGGTGCTGCACAACAGGATGACTGCTATAAGGTTATTACACACCACCGGCAGTGCCCTGATATAAGACAATGCTCTGCAGGTGCCGGAAATTGCGGGGTCTCACCACTTTGGGCAGCTGTGTGTAGAAGTGTCGCTCCGCTCCCCCAGACATTGCGCCGCGGCTCCGTGCTCCTGTCTGCTGTGTGAATTGTGACAGTGCAGCGCCGGCGTCTTCCTCTCCACATACAAGAGCCGCGCTCATTGGCCCCGGCGCCGGCATCCTCCTCCTCCTCCACGTGGGCGGCCGTGTCACCAACCTCTCCGTCTTACTTTCTGTGCAGTCAGTGCTGTGACAGGATGGGCAGGCTGGAGCTACCACCATGGGGGCAGGATGTGAGAACCGGGGATAACGGCCTGTGTCCCCACTGCAAGAAGCGGCCAGTGTGCACAGCACTGCAGTGTTTGTTATTATGTGTAGTAGGGGGCAGTGGGACCCTCAGTTCATATTTACATAGTAATCAAAATCATGGGAAATTACTAAAACCCTATGTTTGTCTATAACTATGCCTATGGTAGATTTTATATATATCTGAAGTTCTGTGTTCCTGAAACCAGATTCAAGTTAGTCTGTAGTTAGCTATTAGATATTCATCAATCATTAGATATTCATCAATCGTCCATAACTTTTATTTGAAAAGAAGTACCCTGGACCACTAGTGCTCAAAATGAACATCTCAGTGACCTGAATAATATGTGCAGAAAAATTATCAACTCTATGTGTAGTTCAGGAGTTATTCACGTAAATCGCTTATTTATGTCGCATATAATCAAACGTACTCAATCAATCGTCCATAACTTTTATTTGAAAAGAGGTACCCTGGACCACTAGTGCTCAAAATGATCATCTCAGTGTCCTGAATAATATTTGACAAAAAATTATCAACTCTATGTGTAGTTCAGGAGTTATTCACGTAAATCGCTTATTTATGTCGCCCATAATCAAACGTGCTCAATCAATCGTCCATAACTTTTATTTGAAAAGAGGTACCCTGGACCACTAGTGCTCAAAATGATCATCTCAGTGTCCTGAATAATATTTGACAAAAAATTATCAACTCTATGTGTAGTTCAGGAGTTATTCACGTAAATCGCTTATTTATGTCGCCCATAATCAAACGTACTCAATCAATCGTCCATAACTTTTATTTGAAAAGAGGTACCCTGGACCACTAGTGCTCAAAATGATCATCTCAGTGTCCTGAATAATATTTGACAAAAAATTATCAACTCTATGTGTAGTTCAGGAGTTATTCACGTAAATCGCTTATTTATGTCGCCCATAATCAAACGTGCTCAATCAATCGTCCATAACTTTTATTTGAAAAGAGGTACCCTGGACCACTAGTACTCAAAATGATCATCTCAGTGTCCTGAATAATATTTGACAAAAAATTATCAACTCTATGTGTAGTTCAGGAGTTATTCACGTAAATCGCTTATTTATGTCGCCCATAATCAAACGTGCTCAATCAATCGTCCATAACTTTTATTTGAAAAGAGGTACCCTGGACCACTAGTACTCAAAATGATCATCTCAGTGTCCTGAATAATATTTGACAAAAAATTATCAACTCTATGTGTAGTTCAGAAGTTATTCACGTAAATCGCTTATTTATGTCGCATATAATCAAACGTGCTCAATCGTCCATAACTTTCAATCATGCATAACTTTAATTTCTCCAACACGCTCCACCAACAAATCAAAGTTCTCCATTTTCATGCGAAGATATGCAAAAAAAATTCTGAGGGTTTCCTCGTAGCTCCACGTATAGTGTAGAATATACCCCAGCGTCATTCTCTGGGCTGTGATGGGTGGATCCATAAACGTTGTCGTCGTCGCTGCTGTATCTTTCTCTCCTTCTCCAGAACAATCGCTTTCAGACGATTCGCCTCCACTGTGAAATCCACCAAATTCTTCAGAATGTTTCCTATCACAACGTCCATTTTCAGCAGCCACTTGCTCTTCTCTCCAACCGGCACTTGCTCCTATACAACCAGATGGGCTGTAGGAACAGTGCATATATAGGTTTTCAGTAGCCAATCACGTTTGGAACCCCAAAAAGGGCGTTTTTAAAAACCGGATCCGGCGTAATCTGTCGAAAAACGGCTTAAAAACCGGATACACTGGATGAGACGGATCCGGTTTTTGGCCTGACGCCGAAAACCTGATGTGTGAAAGAGGCCTTACAATCACACTGCATTCTGTTGTAAATCAGATGATCGGTGAGAAAAATCAGATTGTACTCGCAAAAAAAACGCCTGACACTCGCATTACACTCATCCGACTCTCCTGCATCAAAAGTGGACCGATTTTTAAATCGCTTGTGTGTCTCCAGCCTTACTGTGTTTGTAATGGTGGTGTGAGTCAGTGGCCCAAAGTCATTAACCCCTTAAAAACATCAGTTACTTAGTCAAATCTGTGAAAATTGGCTGTTTGCCCACTTTGATGCCAATTCTGATGCCCAGAACCCATTTAGGCCAGGCAGGAGGGATCTGGGATTGATGCAAGGCATCAGTATCTGTGTATACTTAGTGTGAGATCAGTGGCCCAAAATCATTTAACCCCTTAAAAACATCAGTTACTTATTCAAAACTGAAAATTGGCTGTTTGCCCAGTTTGATGCCAATTCTAATGCCCAGAACCCATTTGGGCCAGGCAGGAGGGACCTGGGATTGATGCAAGGCATCACTATCTGTGTACTCATAGTGTGAGATAGTGGCCCAAAGTCATTTAACCCCTTAAAAACATCTGTTACTTATTCAAAACTGTGAAAATTGTCTGTTTGCCCATTTTGATGCCAATTCTGATGCCCAGAACCCATTTGGGCCAGGCTGGAGGGACCTGGGTTTGATGCGAGGCATCACTATCTGTGTACTCATAGTGTGAGAACAGTGGCCCAAAGTCATTTAACCCCTGAACAACATCTGTTACTTATTCAAATCTGTGAAAATTGGCTGTTTGCCCACTTTGATGCCAATTCTATGCCCAGAACCCATTTGGGCCAGGCAGGAGGGACCTGGGTTTGATGCGGGGCATCACTATCTCTGTATTCTTAGTGTGAGATCAGAGTCCCAAAATCATTTAACCCCTTAAAAACATCAGTTACTTATTCAAACCTGTGAAAATCGACTGTGCCCACTTTGATGCCAGTTCTGATGCCCAGAACCCATCTGGGCCAACTGGAGAGACTTGTTTTTAATGTTGGGCGCCCTGTTCTATATGTCTGCAGTGTCATTTCAGTGGCCCAAAGTCATTTAACCCTTTCATTAACGCCCTCTGGTGCCCACTTTGATGCCCATTTTTGTGCTAGTTTTATAATTTTTGGCGCACATTTTAAGTGTATTCACATCAGGGCATCTAGCTGCATTGTTTTTTATTATTTTGATGCTTATTTTTTGTTGTTAAACCTATAAAAAACAGAAAAGAAAAATTTGCCGAATAAGAAACTGACGAATAAAAAACTAACTTCAGCTCCGAATAAGAAACTGAACAAATAAGAAACCAACTTCAGCCTCGTCAAAATATGTGCCTATAATACATAGAGTATGAATATCCATTTGAATCACTACTTCCTTGCACACTAGTTGACAAGATGATTCTAACCCAAAAAAATCCTCAAAAAGCAACAAAGATCTAATAAAATTGCAGTGGTGGGCGAGGAAAAAAAAATCCCGGCAACACGGCTGTATATATATTGGAGTTAAGCAGACAAAAAGAAAAGGTGTGTTATCCAAAAAACGCATCACAAAATATCACAAACAATATGTACCTTGCAAAGGAAATCCAAATATCCAGAAGGTATAATGGCAAAGATGAAGCGCTGTAGCGACTTTGACAGGATGTCAAAATCCCCACACACGATAGTATCCTCGCAACAACGCACAAAGGACAGAACGTTGGAGTCAACCACAAAGCGCTCTGGAACAATGGGTGGGGGCACAGTTACGTTTTCATTTATTGCTGAGGTGATGTTGTGGCCACCAATCGGAGCTGAGGGGCATTATGAAAGAAAACCTGGTCCCGCCTGCGCCGCTGACATATGAGTCGCCAACGAGGTCGCTCGTCGTTACTAAAAGGGTGTCAAACTCAGCGATTCAGGCTCACCAGCCGGACGCCAACGATCAAAATACGGCCCAGAACGTTCGTGCACGATCAGCGTGAGGGTGAGACAGAAGGTGAGTATGTACGTGGAGATGACCCGCGGCTACAGTCAGGAGATCGGCCGTTAACGCCGCTGATCTCCCGACGATATCGGTGGCGTGCCTGGTTGAAATCCTGCACCAATTCGCGGTCGGATGTGCCTGTCACTGATTGGTCGCGTCCGGCCGGGCGTGACCAATCAGCGATGAAGGATTTCCGTTGCAGACGGAAGTTAAAAGTTAGACAATTATATAGATAGATATGCCGTTAATTGTTTGGGGATCCTAATAAAGTCCTAATATTGTGATTCCCTCACCCTGTGTTGTCTGAGTAGTGTTACACCCACTGTTAAGGAGGTCGGGCGTTAAGTTGGGATGAGCCCTGGTCAATGCTGTCTTTGTAAAGGCCGCCGGGCCAGCGGACGAGAGGACCCACTGACACCCGTGTCAACACAAGAACCACTATGTAAAGTTAAAAAAAGGTTAATAATGACGTTACAATTACATATAAATAATTTGAGGACATAAAACTTTATTAAGTGTAATTTAACATACAAACTTAGCATCTGTTCAACAAACCTTGAATTAAACATGGATTAGTTGGTTAAGCCCCTATGGAAATTTCTCGACAGTTGTGATAGCAAACAGTGAGGTACCTATAAAATGTTGCACATGTGGAGTAATCAATAACCAGAAAAAAGAACTGCTAAACGGTAAAAATTTGAAAGCAGAAAACTAGCACAATTTATGGAAATTTAATAATTAATTTTATTATATCAAAATTCAACAAATAAATAAATGATGTAAAAAGTCTGGTTACAAAACAGTTGTGGGACATAATAAAGGCTACAAGCTCCCTTATAATTCATACAAGGAGTGCAATTGAAAAATGTGTAAACCAGCAGTCAATTGTCACTGCCTTAGGGCTGAGAGAGGAAAAGCTAAATAATTACCAAACCCTAACTAAGAAGGCTCACCGCAATTATATTTGCACATGCCTGACACTAATCATAGCAACTCAATTAGCGGTGCCAAACTCAAAATAGGTATGTGTAATTCAAACCTTCAAACTGCCCATTATTAGCACTCACTTGTCAGGGCGCCCCCTGAAGAAGAGGACGAAACGCGCGTAGGGGTGAGGGACTCGGCACTAGTCTCCTGACAAGTGAGTGCTAATAATGGGCAGTTTGAAGGTTTGAATTACACATACCTATTTTGAGTTTGGCACCGCTAATTGAGTTGCTATGATTAGTGTCAGGCATGTGCAAATATAATTGCGGTGAGCCTTCTTAGTTAGGGTTTGGTAATTATTTAGCTTTTCCTCTCTCAGCCCTAAGGCAGTGACAATTGACTGCTGGTTTACACATTTTTCAATTGCACTCCTTGTATGAATTATAAGGGAGCTTGTAGCCTTTATTATGTCCCACAACTGTTTTGTAACCAGACTTTTTACATCATTTATTTATTTGTTGAATTTTGATATAATAAAATTAATTATTAAATTTCCATAAATTGTGCTAGTTTTCTGCTTTCAAAGTTTTACCGTTTAGCAGTTCTTTTTTCTGGTTATTGATTATTGTATGGGCACAAAAATATTTTTCGGATCATTTTTTGATTACACATGTGGAGTAAGCATATTTTTTTTAACTCTTCAATTATACATAGAGTTGTGAATTTTTTGGGCAAAATTGGTTCGATTGAGTACTTTTGAATATGCGCGTTATGTAACAAAGAATTTCAAATTCATACAGAATCTGTGAATAATTAATGTCTTACTGGATGTAGTTCACAACATTCTGGCCATGAAGTACATTGTGATGATAGTCCTACCAAGTTACTGTTGAAACTCTTGCAAGTTTCCGTTAACATTTATAAATAAGCGATTTACGTGAATAATTCCTGAACTACACATAGAGTTGATAATTTTTTTGTCAAATATTATTCAGGACATTGAGATATTCATTTTGAGTACTAGTGGTCCAGGGTACCTCTTTTCAAATTAAAGTTATGGACGATTGAGCACATTTGATTATGCGCGACATAAATAAGCGATTTATGTGAATAAATTCTGAACTACACATAGAGTTGATAATTTTTTTGTCAAATATTATTCAGGAGTCAGGACATTGAGATGTTCATTTTGAGCACTAGTGGTCCAGGGTACCTCTTTTCAAATAAAAGTTATGTACGATTGATTGAGTACTTTTGATTATATGCAACATAAATAAGCGATTTACGTAAATAACTCCTGAACTACACATAGAGTTGATAATTTTTTTGGCAAATATTATTCAGGACATTGAGATGTTCATTTTGAGCACTAGTGGTCCAGGGTACCTCTTTTCAAACTAAAGTTATGTACGATTGATTGAGTACTTTTGATTATGCGCGACATAAATAAGCGATTTATGTGAATAACTCCTGAGCTACACATAGAGTTGATAATTTTTTTGTCAAATTATTCAGGACATCGAGATGTTCATTTTGAGCACTAGTGGTCCAGGGTACCTCTTTTCAAATTAAAGTTATGTACGATTTGAGTATGTTTGATTATGCGCCACATAAGCGATTTACGTGAATAACTTCTGAACTACACATAGAGTTGATAATTTTTTTTGTCAAATATTATTCAGGACATTGAGATGTTCATTTTGAGCACTAGTGGTCCAGGGTACCTCTTTTCAAATAAAATTATGGACGATGATTGAGTACGTTTGATTTATGCGACATAAATAAGCGATTTACGTGAATAACTTCTGAACTACACATAAAGTTGATAATTTTTTTGTCAAATATTATTCAGGACATTGAGATGTTCATTTTGAGTACAAGTGGTCCAGGGTACCACTTTTCAAATAAAATTATGGACGATTGAGCACGTTTGATTATGCGCGACATAAATAAGCGATTTACGTGAATAACTCCTGAACTACACATAGAGTTTATAATTTTTTTGTCAAATATTATTCAGGACATTGAGATATTCATTTTGAGCACTAGTGGTCCAGGGTACCTCTTTTCAAATTAAAGTTATGTACGATTGATTGAGTACTTTTGATTATGCGCGACATAAATAAGCGATTAACGTGAATAACTCCTGAACTACACATAGAGTTGATAATTTTTTTGTCAAATATTATTCAGGACATTGAGATGTTCATTTTGAGCACTAGTGGTCCAGGGTACCTCTTTTCAAATTAACGTTATGGACGATTGAGCACGTTTGATTATGCGCGACATAAATAAGCGATTTACGTGAATAACTTCTGAGCTACACATAGAGTTGATAATTTTTTGTCAAATATTATTCAGGACACTGAGATGATCATTTTGAGCACTAGTGGTCCAGGGTACCTCTTTTCAAATAAAAGTTATGTACGATTGATTGAGTACGTTTTATTATATGCGACATAAATAAGTGATTTACGTGAATAACTCCTGAACTACACATAGGGTTGATAATTTTTTGTCAAATATTATTCAGGACACTGAGATGATCATTTTGAGCACTAGTGGTCCAGGGTACCTCTTTTCAAATTAAAGTTATGGACGATTGAGCACGTTTGATTATGCTCGACATAAATAAGCGATTTACGTGAATAACTCCTGAACTACACATAGAGTTGATATTTTTTTCTGAACATATTATTTAGGACACTGAGATGATCATTTTGAGTACTAGTGATCCAGGGTACCTCTTTTCAAATTAAAGTTATGGACGATTGATGAATATCTAATGATTGATGAATATGGTGTTCCTGAACTGATGTTTTGAGAGTGATAAGTAGACATGCTCGCTGGGGCATATCTTACAGAAGTCAAGCTGCAACACCAGGCTCTCCTATCATCACTTTGGCAAGTATTACGAATAACAGTTTTAAGCTCCGGTTTTTTTATTGGAATAAATTCATATTAGTACAACAAGGTTATCTTCCAAGTTTCATTAAGATCTTTTTAGGGATTCAGTCTTTGTGCCGCCATATTCTGCCATACCTATGCCTAGTGTGTTATCATGGTTTGAAGCAGAATAACGGTTTTAAGCTCCGGTTTTTCTATTGGAATAAGTTCATATTAGTACAACAAGGTTATCTTCCAAGTTTCATCAAGATCTTTTTAGGGAATCAGTCTTTGTGCCGCCATATTCTGCCATACCTATGCCTAGTGTGTTATCATGGTTGACCTTACCATACTCACCCTACTGTCTTATACGTTGTCTATTACTATTTACAGTTAAAATGTAGAATCATAGAATGGTGGAGTTGGAAGGGACCTCCTGGGTCCAGGGCCGGCTCCAGGTTTTTATGGGCCTCGGGCGAAAGAGCCTCAGTGGGCCCCTTTAACACAGACCACGATTCATGATGCACAGATACAGCAGAGAAATATGGGTATAGTACAATGCCAAACACTTCACTTCTTCCATTACATGACTAATATCTATTGTAAATTGTACAATAGCTCAAAAACCGCCAAATCCTTACAGCGCACAGAACAGACTGGACAGTACAGTCCTCCATACAATATTATGGGCACCACAGTCTCCCCCTCATCACCCATATAATACCCCATGCAGGATGTCACCCCTCATATAATGCTCCATACAGAATACTGGTCCCCATATAATGCTCCATACAGGATACTGGTCCCCATATAATGCTCCATACAGGATACTGGACCCAAAATAATGCTCCATACAGGATACTGGTCCCCATATAATGCTCCATACAGGATACTGGACCCAAAATAATGCTCCATACAGGATACTGGTCCCCATATAATGCTCCATACAGGATACTGGTCCCCATATAATGCTCCATACAGGATACTGGTCCCCATATAATGCTCCATACAAAATATGGAGCTCTCCTCTGCGCTGTACTGCGTTCTGCACTGTTACAGCTCAGGAAAGGGCGCTGTGGAAAGACTCCCCATTATCATCATGATTTCCTCCTCATCATCATCATTGCCTCCTTATCATCATCATTGTCTCCCCATCATCATCATGGCCTCCCCATTATCATCAATGCCTGCCCATCATCATCATCTCCTCCCCATCATCATCAATGCCTGCCCATCATCATCATCTCCTCCCCATCATCAATGCCTGCCCATTATCATCAATGCCTGCCCATCATCATCATCTCCTCCCCATCATCATCAATGCCTGCCCATCATCATCATCTCCTCCCCATCATCAATGCCTGCCCATTATCATCATGTCCTCCCCATCATCATCAATGCCTGCCCATTATCATCATCTTCTCCCCATCATCATCATGGCCTCCCCATTATCATCAATGCCTGCCCATCATCATCTTCTCCCTATCATCAATGCCTGCCCATTATCATCAATGCCTGCCCATTATCATCATCTTCTCCCCATCATCATCATGGCCTCCCCATTATCGTCAATGCCTGCCCATCATCATCTTCTCCCTATCATCAATGCCTGCCCATTATCATCAATGCCTGCCCATTATCATCATCTTCTCCCCATCATCATCATCAATGCCTCCCCATTATCACACACAGACAGCACACAAGCACTCTCTCACATACATACACACACACATACACACACACACACAAAGCACCGCACTACATACACACAGACACACACACACAGAGACACACACACAAGAGACACACACACACACGTCTCACCTCCAGCGTCCGCGCTCTCTGCCACAGCCGGCCGTTGAATGATGACGTCATTCAGCGGCTCTGCTGTGAGAGGAAGCGCCGGCGCCCCCTGGAGCCCGGAGCTGCGGCAGCGGAGGCACGGGAGAGGTAAGTATTGTGCCAGCTGATGCCGGGGCCCTGACAAGCGGGGGGGGGCCCAGTGGCGGCGCTGACACCGCTCTCCTCCGCTAACGGGCGCGGGGGTGCCAGACGGCGAGTGGGTCCCCCCGCCTGCTCAGGGCCCCGGCACTTGCCCGGGTGTGCCGGGTGCTGACGCCGGCCCTGCCTGGGTCCAACCCCCTGCTCAAAGCTGGATTCACTAAATCATCTCAGACAGATGTCTGTCCAGCCTCTGTTTGATGACTTCCATTGAAGGAGAACTCACCACCTCTCGTGGCAGCCTGTTCCACTCATTGATCACTCTGTCAAAAAGTTTTTTCCAATATCTAATCTGTGTCTCCTCCCATTCAGTTTCATCCCATTGCTTCTAGTCTTTCCTTGTGCAAATGAGAATAAAGATAATCCTTCTACAATGTGACAGCCCTTGAGATATTTGTATACAGCTATTAAGTCTCCTCTCAGTCTTCTTTTTTGCAAGCTAAACATTCCCAAATCCTGTAACCGTTCCTCATAGGACATGGTTTGCAGACCGGACACCATTCTGGTCGCTCTTCTCTGAACTTGCTCCAGTTTGTTGATGTCTTTTTTAAAATGTGGTGCCCAAAACTGGACACAGTATTCCAGAGGAGGTCTGACCAAAGAGGAGTAGAGGGCAATAATGACTTCACGTGATCTAGACTGTATGCTTCTGTTAACACATCCCAGAATTGTATTTGCCTTCTTTGCTGCTGCATCACACTGTTGACTCATGTTCAGTCTGTGATCTATTAGTATACCCAAGTCTTTTTCACATGTGCTGTTGCTTAGCCTTATTCCTCCCATTCTGTATATGCTCTTTGGGTCCTATCTCTAAGCCAGTTATGAATCCACCTAACAGTTGCCTTGTCCATTCCATACTTAGTCATTTTTTCAATAAGGATTGTGTGAGATACTTTGTCAAATGCTTTGCTGAAGTCAATATATAATATATCTACAGCATTTCCCTGATCCACCCAGTCAGTGATTCTGTCATAGAAGGAAATTAAATTAGTCTGACATGACTTATTAGTTACAAACCCATGCTGACTCTGGTTAATCACTTCATTCTTGTCCAGGTACTTACATACATGTTGTTTAATAATTTGTTCAAAGATCTTTCCTGGTATAGATGTCAGACTCACCGGCCTATAGTTCCCTGGGTCCACCTTCTTCCCCTCTTTGAAGATAGGAACAACATTTGCTCTTCTACAGTCTTCTGGGACTTCTCCTGTTCTCCAAGAATTTTCAAAGATTATGGAGAGTGGTCCAAAAATTTCTTCTGCTATCTCCTTCAGTACTCTGGGGTGTAATTCATCTGGACCTGGAGACTTGAATTCATTTATGTTAGCTAAGTGTTTCCTCACTATTTTTCTGTTTATAGATATCCTGGATTCTTCTATTCCCTTAATAGGACAGTGAAGATCAGTTGATGGTACATTTCCTTTCTGAGAGAAAACAGATGCAAAATAGGAATTTAAAAGTTCGGCCTTCTCAACATCCTTTCTTACCATTTAATAATTTTCATCCTGTAAAAATCATATAGCATCTTTGAATTTTCTTTTACTTTTGACATATCCCCAAAATCCTTTTTTATTGCTTTTGACATCTCTTGCAAGCCTTAATTCATTGTCAGCTTTAGATAATCTGATTCTTGCCCTGCAGGTTCTGCAGACATCATTATATTCTTCTTTAGATATGCCTCCCTCTTTCCATATGATAAACATTTCTTTCTTGCTTTTTAGCATGTGTTTAAGTTCTTTGTTCATCCATCCTGGTTTCGTTAAATGCTTCCTACTCTTCCTTCTTTTCGGAATTGTTAATGATTGTGCTTTGAGAATCTCATTTTTCAAGATTTCCCATCCTTCCTGGACATTTTTGTCCTTAAGGATATTCAGCCATTGGATCCCTCCGATTCTCTTTCTGAGTCCCTTAAAATCTGCCTTTCTGAAATCTAACCTTGAAGTCTGAGTCTTCACAGGTCTTCCTCCTCTAGCTATTCAAAATTCTAAAATAGCATGGTCACTACCTCCTAGGGTCCCAGCCACTCTTACCTCCTCAACCATTTCCTCCCTGTTTATAAGGATTAGATCCAAGGTAGCAGTTCCCCTTGTTTTCTCCCCCATCTTTTGGATGATAAAGTTGTCAGCAAGAGAGGATAAGAATTTCCTGGACCTGTTAGTTTTGCTTGAGAGATTCCCAATAAATGTCTGGATAGTTGAAATCTCCCATGACCACTATGTCATATTTTTTGGAGAACTTGGCCATATGATGCATAAAGAGTTCATCCAAATCTTCAGCTTACATAGGCGGCCTGTAGTAAATGCCTACAATGGTGTCCTTTCCATTGTTCGCTCCTTGTATTCTTACCCAAACAGTTTCCACAGAACTCCCAGTCTCTGAAGCTTCAATCTCTGTGCAGATATACGCTTTTCTAACATACAATGCGACACCTCCTCCTCATTTATCAAGTCTGTTTCTTGCAAATAAGTTGTATCCTTCTAGCCTTGTATTCCAATCATGTGTATCGTCCCACCAAGTTTCAGTGATTCCAATTACATCATACTTCTTCTCCTGCGTTAGTAGTTCAAATTCTCCTTGTTTGTTGCCCATGCTTTGTGAATTTGTATAGAAATATTTTAGTTTGTGATTGGTTTATCTTCCTCCAATATTTTTATTATTTGGATTTTTTTGTCTTTGTTCTTCCTTTCCACTTCTAATAGCCGCATTCTCAATAGCATTTGTCAGGTGTATGGCTTTTTCTGGCCTTTTGCGTCCCTTCCCACATTGTTCTAGTTTAAAGCTCTCCTGATGAGTGTAGCAAGGCGACTTCCAAATACATGTTTTCCAGTCTTCGTAAGGTGCACCCCATCTCTAGCAAGTAGTCCATCATATAGGTAATTCACTCTGTGATCCAGAAATCCAAATCCTTGCTGACGGCACCATCGACGTAGCCAGTTATTCACCTGCAGAATCTTATTCCACCTCCTTGTTTCATGGCCATCCACTGGAAGGATGGATGAGAAGACCACCTGCGCACCCAGTTCTTTCACTTTCTTGCCTAAGTTTTCAAAGTCACTGCAGATGGTTTCCAGGTCGTTTCTTGCGGTGTCATTTGTCCCCACATGTATTAGCAGGAATGGGTAGTCATCTTTAGGTCTGAAGAGTCCTGATGTCCTGTCTGACACATCTTTAATTTTTGCACCTGGAAGACAGCACATTTCTCTTGAGGTCATATCCGGTCTGCAGATAGCGGCCTCTGTTCCTCTCAACAGGGAATCCCCCATGACCACAACTCTCCGTTTCTTCTTCACAACATTTTTCTTTCTCAATCCAGGAGGACTCTGAGGGCGTACAATGTTATTGTTTGTGGCCAAAGTCTTATCCTGATGTATTTCTTCATCGTTCTCTTGTGTGAGAGCCTGGTACTGGTTCCTGAGCAGTATGGGTGCTGACTGCATCCCTATCCTGTTTCTCTGGGTCACATGCTTCCATTCCTCTGTTTCTTCAGGTGCACTTCGAATTTCTTCTCTTTCTGTACCATGAAGAGATAATTCTGCTCTGTCTAAGAACTCTTCATCTTCCTTAATGATTTTCAATGTAGATAACCTCTCTTCTAGATTTCGCAACTTTTCCTCCAACAGGGACACAAGCTTGCATTTCTGGCATGTGAAATTTGGCTTTTCCACTGGTAAATCTGTGAACATGTAGCAAGAAATGCAGCTCAATAAATGGCTCCTGGCCTCTTCCATACTCTTATTGTTAAAGAGATATCAAAGCGGTGAAAAACGTACTCTTCACTTATCCCAGAATGAACTGGGAATATGCAAATGATCTCCTCAGGACTCCTCCCCTGGTTTACCGATGTCCTCCTTTCAGCTGCAACAGCCAAAACCCAGTGTTCTTGGAGCTCGCGGAGACTCTTCACTTATCCCAGAATGAACTGGGAATATGCAAATGATCTCCTCAGGACTCCTCCCCTGGTTTACCGATGTCCTCCTTTCAGCTGCAACAGCCAAAACCCAGTGTTCTTGGAGCTTGCGGAGACTCTTCACTTATCCCAGAATGAACTGGGAATATGCAAATGATCTCCTCAGGACTCCTCCCCTGGTTTACCGATGTCCTCCTTTCAGCTGCAACAGCCAAAACCAGTGTTCTTGGAGCTCGCGGAGACTCTTCACTTATCCCAGAATGAACTGGGAATATGCAAATGATCTCAGGACTCCTCCCCTAGTAGGAATGTAGGAATGGTAGGAATTCCTCAGGACTCCTCCCCTGGTAGGAATGTAGGAATGGTAGGAATCTCCTCAGGACTCCTCCCCTGGTAGGAATGTACCATGGAATGTACCAGGAATGTAGGAATATACAGTATCATAACTGTTATCTAAAGTGCTTCTATTTTAAAGGATATACCTTGTCACTGTCTCATACAAAGTATTTGTGGATATGGTGTAAAAGTTACCAACTTTTATGACATTTCAGAGGATACAATTTCACTAATTTGGAGCAAAAGTCCACTGGACAACCATGCTACATAGGATATTTCTCTTCAGTATGCTTACATTCAAGAACTAACAAAAAGGTAGTATGAAGTTTTGTGTGATTTATGCCTTAGCTGCTTTTGATACTAATCTTTAGTGGACATTTACCGTATATACTCATGTATAAGCCGACCCGTGTATAAGCCGACCCCCTAATTTTGCCACAAAAAACTGGGAAAACTTATTGACTCGCGTATAAGCCTAGGGTGAAAAATGATTATGCCCCCATAGATGCTCCACAGATTATGCCCCCATATGCTGCACAGATTATGCCCAATATGCTCCACAGATTATGCCTCCATATGCTCCAGATTATGCCCAATATGCTTCAGAGATTATGCCCCCATATGCTCCAGATTATGCCCCCATATATTCCACAGATTATGCCCCGTATGTTCCACAGATTATGCCCCATATGTTCCACAGATTATGCCCCCATATGCTCCATATTATGCCCCCATATGTTCCACAGCTTATGCCCCCATACGCTCCATATTATGCCCCCATATGTTCCACAGCTTTTGCCCCCATATTCTCCAGATTATGCCCCCATATGCTGCACAATTATGCTCCATAGTATAGGCCTCATATGCTGCTGCAAAAAAAAAAATTAAAAAATGACATACTCACCTCTCGTCGCTGGGGGCCAGGTGCCGGTGTCCTGAGCAGGCGGTGACACCGGCGCGCTATGAGGGACAGGTGCCGGTGTCACCGCTCGCTCAGGACCCCGGCACCTGAGATATTTACCTGTCCTCTCTGCACCGCTGCACGCTGCTCCCGGGTCCTCTGGCTGTGAATGATCTGGCAGGGGGGCGGGGCGCGCACTAACGACGTCATCGTGCCCTCTGCCTGATCATTCACAGCCAGAGGAGTCAGACCGAAGGAGCAGCGCAGCGGTGGCACGGGGACAGGTAAATATAGCTATACTCACCCCTCTGCTGCGCGTCCCTGCAGCCTCTCCTCTTCTCCCGGCGCTCTCCGCAGCGCTTCAGTCCTGCAGCGGTCACGTGGTACCGCTCATTAAAGTCACAAATATGTGCATATTCATGACTTTAATGAGCGGTGCCATGTGACTGCTGCAAGAAGGAGCCGGAGATCGTGGGAGAAGCAGGGGGGCTGCAGAGACCACGCCGGCGGAGGGGGAGTATGATCCGACACCCTCGCTCCCCCTCCCCCGCCGACCCCCGTATATGACCCGTGTATAAGCCAAGAGGGGGACTTTCAGCCCTAAAAAATGGGCTGAATATCTCGGCTTATACATGGGTATATACGGTACTTAAATTTTAAAATTGCTTTTCATTTCAGACTGAATTTTATATTATTGAATCAGCTTTGGCTTTAAGTACTTTTGAATAATTTAAGGTTTCTAATTTTGCATTAAATTAAAATATAATTTATTATTTTTTTTAGTTTTGTAACTATTCCTACACTAAACCGTCCCTAAATCACTCAGTTGCAAAAACGCAACCGACTGTCCCTTGCTAAGCTATCCTCCTAAACCGTTTTCACATTGAAGACGCTTTAGTCGAATGAATGCGCGTGCACGCGCGTCCCAGGGCATCACATGAGTGCTTTGCTCGCTTCTCATGGGAAGCGAGCCAGCGCTCAGCTGTACTGAATGCATGGCAGCCATGCCATCCCAGGCACGGCGCCAAGTAACCTACTGCTGTCAGGAGTCGAACCCAGTACCTCTTGTCTACTGGCCAGCAGCTCTACCATCTGAGCTATTCTGCTGGCTGCAAAGTTCCTTGCTGAACCCAGATACCATTGACTGTTCTTCCTGATTGGCTACACCTAGTGCTCTCTTGATTGGGCCTCTGATTGCCAATTACACACCCTATATAAACCTGGCCCTGTGGGTGTGTCATTGCGAGATTATTGAGCTCCAAGCCTTTAGTCAAGCGTTTCCTGCTGATCCATTGCTACAAACACTGCTTTCCTGTGAACCGACCTCGGCCTGCCTTCTGACTACGCTCTCCGCCTGATCCATTGCTACAAACACTGCTCTCCTGTGAACCGACCTCGGCCTGCCTTCTGACTACGCTCTCCGCCTGATCCATTGCTACAAACACTGCTTTCCTGTGTACCGACCTCCGGCTGCCACCTGACTACGTTATCTGCCTGCTCCTCTGTTACCTAACTGCCTTTCCTGTGTACCGACCTCCGGCTGCCACCTGACTACGCTACCTGCCTCTGCTTCCCCTAGTGTTTGCAGTAACATCGGCTCCAACCCAGACGGGATCTTGACAGAATAATCTCGCGCCAAAATGGAGTCCGCTGTGAACACCCTGAGGCGGCAAGTTACGGAGCTTCAAAGTTTTTGTACTGACTCTCAAGGAAAATATGCCAAGTTACAAACTGATTTCACGGCGATACAACAGGAAGTAATTGAGCTACAAAAACAACTTCTGGACGTGCGCAATTCAGGGTCCGAATCACACGCGCGGCTGCCGCTGCCTGCAAAGTTCAGTGGGGATCGCAAGCAGTACCGAGGATTCCTCAATCAATGCCGCATATACTTCCAGATGCAACCTGCTCCCTTTACCACTGAGAGGAAGAAAGTTTTTTTCATGATAAATCTCCTGACGGATGAAGCTCTTGCTTGGGCTTCACCTTATGTAGAAAAGGACTATGCCCTCCTTAATGACCTGGAAGCTTTCATCGCAGCTATGAATCAAGTTTTTGATGACCCAAACCGCTGTGCCACAGCAGAAACCAAATTACATAATTTGCGCCAAGGACGTCGCTCTGTTGCGGAATATACATCGGAGTTCCGTCGCTGGGTGGCCGACACCACCTGGAATCCAGCGGCCCAGAGAAGTCAATTTCGACGAGGGTTATCAGAACCAGTGAAAGACGAGCTTGCCAGGGTTGAGACCCCTGACCAGTTGGAGGACTTTATTCAACTATGTATCCGGATTGACCAGAGACTTACTGAAAGGAGAAAGGAGAGACTGCGAGCACTTGGGGAATAGCCCTGGCTTCTCATTTTCAGCATCGGACCACCAAGAAAAGACGCAAGGCGTGTCTGAACCGATGCAGATCGACGTCATCCGAAGACCACTCTCTGCACAGGAGAAGGAGAGGCGACGTGCAGAACATCTCTGCCTCTATTGTGGGGACCCTGGACACTACGCCATCAACTGTCCTAACAAAAGGACTATAGCCTTTACCAACAACAGGTCTGCCAGCAATATGGACCTTTCTCAGCAGTCGGATTCCATCTTGCAGACTATCTCATCAGTAACGCCAGAAATAGACAAAATACATTCTACATCATCTCATTTTGTAATCCCCATTCAGGTTGTAATGGGCACCCAAAAAATACAATGCTCTGCCCTGTTGGATTCGGGAGCAGGAGGAAATTTTATGGACTTAAAATTTACACGTGATAATAATATTTCCAGTAGGACCAAATCCACACCAATTGAAATGGAAACTGTGGATGGATCACCCTTGTCTTCTGGACCTGTCACGCATGAGACAATCGAACTGGAGATTTGTATCGAACCGGATCATCATGAAGCTGTCAGTTTCCACCTTATTTCATCTCCGAAATTTCCGGTTATTCTAGGGATCCCCTGGTTTTCAGTCCATAACCCTTCTATCAACTGGGCATCAAGGACCATCACCTTTCCATCTGACTACTGTAAGAATAATTGTCATAAGGAACCCCCTGTTCTCCAACAAGTCCAAATCTCTGAGATTTCGCATGAGAAGGAAGAGAAACTACCACTCAATATCAGCAGTTCTCTGATGTCTGCAGTAAGAAGAAAGCAGATCAATTACCTCCTCACCGTCCTTACGACTGTCCCATTGAATTGCTGCCAGGAGCAACCATTCCATTTGGACGGATTTACAATCTTTCCGAACCTGAATTGAAGGTATTAAGAAAGTTCCTGGATGAAAATTTAGAGAAAGGCTTTATTCGACCTTCCACATCTCCAGCTGGGGCACCCCTGTTCTTTGTTGAAAAGAAAGACTCCACTCTGCGGCCATGTATTGACTACAGAGAGATGAATAATATCACTGTCAAGAATCGCTACCCGCTACCCTTGATTCCTGAACTATTTGAGAGACTCCGTTCTGCGAAAATCTTTACGAAGCTGGATCTTAGAGGGGCTTACAACCTCATACGGATTCGCCCAGGAGATGAGTGGAAGACAGCCTTCAGAACGAGATATGGACATTTTGAATCTCTGGTTATGACCTTTGGTCTTAGCAATGCCCCAGCCACCTTTCAACATTTTATTAATGATGTATTTCGAGATTTCTTGGACCAATTCGTTGTGGCTTATCTCGATGACATTCTTATATTTTCAGACACCTTGGAAGAGCATCGCAGGCACGTCCAGTTAGTCTTGGAACGACTACAGGAGAACCATCTTTACATTAAACTTGAAAAATGTGAGTTTGAACAAACCAGTATCCAATTTCTGGGATATATCATCTCCCCAGAAGGTCTGAGCATGGATCCCGGCAAAATCAATGCTGTAGTGGACTGGCCTGTTCCAAGAAATTTAAAAGACGTCCAGCGTTTCATAGGATTTGCAAATTTTTACCGAAAATTTATAAAGAACTTTTCACGGATCATTCTACCAATTACTACACTAACAAAAAAGACCAAAGCATTTTTCTGGTCTCCGGAGGCACAGGAGGCTTTTGACAAATTGAAAACTCTTTTTACGTCTGCTCCATTGTTAGTACACCCAAATCCTGAATTGCCATTTACTGTCGAAGTGGACGCCTCGGACTCTGCAGTGGGAGCCATTCTGTCTCAGCGAGTTGGGGACAAAATGCAACTTCACCCATGTGCGTTTCTTTCCCACACCATGTCATCTGCAGAAAAGAACTACGACATCGGTAATAAAGAACTGTTAGCCATTAAAGTTGCCTTCTCCGAATGGAGACATCTTTTGGAAGGTGCCAATCACCCTGTGACTGTCCTCACGGACCACAAGAATCTTGAATTCCTCCGTACAGCAAAAAGATTGTCTGCAAGACAAGCACGATGGGCCTTATTTTTCTCAAGATTCAATTTTATAATTTCTTACCGGCCTGGTTCAAGAAATGGCAAGGCTGACGCCCTGTCCAGGATGTGTTCGGAACCTCAGGAGAGGTCTAGTAATGACGATACAATTCTAGGCCCTAAAAATTTTTTGGGAATATTGCACTCTAGAGGACTATGTAATAGAATTAAAGATGGATATCAAGAGGACTCTTTCCTTAACCATCCTTCGGAAGACGTCGATCTTTCATTCAAAGAGGGGTTTTGGATGCAGAAACACCAAATATATGTACCTGAATCTTCTCGCCTTGAAGTCCTCAAAAGTGTCCATGATTCTAAACTGGCAGGACATCCTGGAGTTGCAAAAACACAAGACTTACTACTTCGTTTCTTTTGGTGGCCTAATTGTAGGAAGGACGTGAGGAAATATGTTTCAACCTGTTTAACATGCGCACGAAACAAGACCCCCCGATCGTCTCCTCTAGGACTCTTGCAACCACTCCCAGTTCCATCCAGGCCTTGGGGATCTATTTCCATGGATTTTATTGTGGAACTACCCCCTTCCAAACAGATGACCGTCATCCTTGTCATAGTGGACCGACTCACAAAAATGGCCCACTTTATTCCAACTGAAGGAATTCCTACTGCTGAAAAAACTGCAGAACTGATAATCAAAGAGGTATTCAGGTTACATGGAATTCCTGACAGCGTGGTGTCTGACAGAGGCGTTCAGTTTACGTCAAAATTTTGGAAGAGTTTCTGTACAGCCTTGGGAGTCACGGTGAATCTTTCTACCGCTTTCCATCCTCAGTCCAATGGCCAGACGGAGAGAACGAACCAGACTTTGGAGCAATACCTCCGTTGCTTCATTTCCTATCTTCAGGATGACTGGGTGGACTATTTACCAACAGCAGAGTTTGCCTACAACAACTCCATACATAGCGCTACATCTCAAACCCCATTTTTTTGCTAATTATGGAGTACATCCAGTATTTATCCCTAATCTGCCAGTGAACACTCCCATTCCTGCTGTAAATGACAGGCTTGCAAATTACAGGAATCCCAGAAGGAATTATCAGAGATATTACTCAAGACCCAGGAAGTATATAAGGAAGCAGCAGATAAACATCGGAGAGTGCCCCCTGCTCTTCAGGTTGGAGACAAAGTTTGGCTGTCCACTAAAAACCTTAAGACACATGTGCCATCCTCCAAATTGGGTCAGAAATTCATTGGACCTTTTCAAATTTCTGCAAAAATTAACCAGGTTGCTTTTCGTTTAAAACTTCCCAACAATCTAAAGATTCATCCAGTGTTTCACATATCCTTGCTCAAACCCTTCTGTGAAAACCCGTTTCCAGGAAGAATTCAGCCACCTCCTCCACCAGAAAGTATCCGTGGTGAAGAAGAATACATTGTGGATAAGATTCTGGACTCCCGAAAATTCAGAGGTAAACTGCAGTATCTGGTGCAGTGGAAGGGTTACGGACCAGAGGAAAATTCATGGGAACCAAGGGACAACGTCCATGCTCCTAGACTAACAAGAGCCTTTCATCAGAGGTACCCAGATAAGCCAGCTCCTGAGATGTCCAGAGGCCATCCTGGAAGGAGGGGAGTACTGTCAGGAGTCGAACCCAGTACCTCTTGTCTACTGGCCAGCAGCTCTACCATCTGAGCTATTCTGCTGGCTGCAAAGTTCCTTGCTGAACCCAGATACCATTGACTGTTCTTCCTGATTGGCTACACCTAGTGCTCTCTTGATTGGGCCTCTGATTGCCAATTACACACCCTATATAAACCTGGCCCTGTGGGTGTGTCATTGCGAGATTATTGAGCTCCAAGCCTTTAGTCAAGCGTTTCCTGCTGATCCATTGCTACAAACACTGCTCTCCTGTGAACCGACCTCGGCCTGCCTTCTGACTACGCTCTCCGCCTGATCCATTGCTACAAACACTGCTCTCCTGTGAACCGACCTCGGCCTGCCTTCTGACTACGCTCTCCGCCTGATCCATTGCTACAAACACTGCTTTCCTGTGTACCGACCTCCGGCTGCCACCTGACTACGTAATCTGCCTGCTCCTCTGTTACCTAACTGCCTTTCCTGTGTACCGACCTCCGGCTGCCACCTGACTACGCTACCTGCCTCTGCTTCCCCTAGTGTTTGCAGTAACATCGGCTCCAACCCAGACGGGATCTTGACAACTGCGCTGCAACCCCGGGAGACATCTCCCGAGGCTTCAGTGTATATACGCTCTGTATACAGACCGATGCAGCCTGCGATGTGCGGGCACGCCGGCGAAGACGCGCAAACGTCATCAGCCGGCGTGCATGTGCATCTCGGCATTTGTTCAGTTGCGGGACGGCCTAGGAAAGGAGCTTTGTGGGCCGACAGGAGGGTAAATAAGTTTTTTATTTTTAAACCGGTCCAAATGGGTTCAGGAGGGAGGGGGGACCCAAAAAAATAAATAAAGGTAAATGATAGGTAACGGTTTAGGAGGATAGCTTAGCAAGGGACAGTCGGTTGCGTTTTTGCAACTGAGTGATTTAGGGACAGTTTAGTGTAGGAATAGTTACAAAAATTAAAAAAAATAATAAAGACCTATTTAATTTTTTTATATAATAAAAATATTAATTTAAAACAATTGATAGTTACTCTTTAAACAAAAATATTTTTATATTTTAATTTAATTATTTAATGCAAAATTAGAAATCTTAAATTATTCAAAAGTACTTGAAGCCAAAGCTGATTCAATAAAATAAAATTCAGTCTGAAATGAAAAGCAATTTTAAAATTTAAGTAAATGTACACTAAAGATTAGTATCAAAAGAAGCTAAGGCATAAATCACACAAAACGTCATACTACCTTTTTGTTAGTTATTGAATGTAAGCATACTGAAGAGAAATATCCTATGTAGCATGGTTGTCCAGTGGACTTTAGCTCCAAATTAGTGAAATTGTATCCTCTGAAATGTCATAAAAGATGGTAAGTTTTACACCATATTCACAAATACTTTGTATGAGACAGTAACAAGGTATATCCTTTAAAATAGAAGCACTTTAGTTAACAGTTATGATACTGTATATTCCTACATTTTAACTGTAAATAGTAATAGACAACGTATAAGACAGTAGGGAGACTATGGTAAGGTCAACAACCATGCCGGCTTAAAGCACTTTCCTACCTGTTCTATCTGCCACATGATCTTGTAATCCATAATAGTCTAAATAAGTTGAAGGAGGGCCATTAGGCCTTTCTTGAATAATATAATATTGCAGGTTTTTGGTATTAGTTTTTCTTATGGGACGTTGATCCAGGGAACTAGTCTGATTGCCACATGTGGAGTCGGGAAGGAATTTTTCCCCTAATATGGAGCAATTTGCCTTTGCTTCATGGGTTTTTTGCCTTCCTCTGGATCAACACATTAGCTTTTGGGTTGAACTTGATTGACTTGTGTCTTTCAACCTTTAAAGTTATGAACCTGTCCCTCTATTGAGGTTTAAGGGTGAAGGCCAGGGTTCCTTTGGAACCAACAGAAATTGAGTGTCCTGCTCCAAGTCTGTCCGAGGAAACAATTTGCGCTGATGGTCTCAGAAAGATCCTAATATATAGGAAAGTAGCGTTATATAGAGTTTATTTTAGTTAGGGTTGGCTAAACTATTCTAGCCATAAGCTCGCGCCTCCAGTCAGCATCAACTATGTAGATAGTATCTGTTAGGGATCGAGTTCCCGCTGTTGCACAAGTGGAATCTCGAACCAGTCCCGCTACGGTTCCCCATCCATATTCGGCCGCAGTGGAGCCTGCTCAGCGGACACGTCGGTGCCAGCGTCTCGCTCAGTCTAATACTGTGCAGAGGCTTGTTGCTGCCTCTTCTTGTTCCTCTATTATAACCAGTGCTGGAGCAGGCAGTCTTGGGCCTAAGTCCTGCGTTTCTCCATCTGAGCATGCCAGGGCAAGATCTCCCATTGGAGATCAGGGGTCACATGCTCGGTTACAGCAGCGACTCCATTGGTCCGCCAGGAAGGTCTTGAAACTGCTTGTGTTCTGGAACAGTTTATCATTCGTCCTTTTCTGGAAGGTCCTGTAGCTGCTACTATAAAAGGTGCGCATTTCCGCTCGGCCATGCGCTAGTATCAAATCTGTTACGTGCTTGCGCCAGTGTGCTCATGTATGCATGTGGTTAGGTCCGGCTGAAATAAGCCCCTAGAATACCGGCACCTCCGGTGAGGAGTTTCGTATGCACATGTTCAGTGCTCGGCTGAAAACGCCATTAGAATACCGGCTACTCCCGTGACGAGATAATTGCTTGTGTTCTGATTGCATGTCCACAGACTTCAATCCGCTTAGCAGTCATGTGTGTCCCCTGTGAGTCTGACAGGACACAGCCTTTGTCACAGCGGCTCTGTGAATTAACAGAGTCCGCTTATACCGCCATATAGTGCTACGGCATTTACATCTGCGAATCTGCGGGATAACAGAGTTCGCTCATACTGCCTATTTTCGCCATCTTACTAGCAGCAGGCTCTGCCTGCACGGTGGACCCGGGCTGTGAACGCACCTCTCTTTAATATCTATTAGGTGCGTTCCGCAGGCCCTTAACAGTATCTTGTTACTGTGATCGTCTTTATCACGTTAAAGGGGTGTAGGAGTGAAGGCCAGGTTTCCTTTGAAACCTGGAGGATAGAGTGGCTTGTGTCAAGTCTGTCCGTGGAAGCCTTTTTGAGACGACGACCTCAGACAGGTTCTAACAAGAAAGTGGCATTTTATAGTTTTTTCAGCTACAGTTAGGGTTGATTCAGCTACTCTAGCCTCAAGCATGCTCCTCCGGCCAGCAGCTACTCTTTAGATGCAAACTCTGCGCCTGTGGTAAGTATCTATCCCTGTACAGTGGTATAATGGTAAGGCGAGGGTTCCTTTGGACCTGCAGAATGGAGTAGCTTGCGCCAAGTCTGTCCGAGAAAGCCTTTTAGAGCTGATGGCTTTAAACAATTAAGGCCAGGGATGATTGCAGGATGGAGTGGCTGGTACCAAGTCTGTCCAAGGTAGTCTCTTTGAGCTGACGTCCTTAGACAGATCCCAACATTAAATAAAATAAAAGTTAGCTAGAGTTGAATCAGCCACCATAGCTTCTCAAGCTTCCTCCTCCGGCCAGCAGTTTCTCTGTAGATGCAACCCTGCAACTGTGGTAAGAATATATCCCTGTTAAGTGGTATATTACAGCCAGGGTTCCTTTGGGACCTGCTGAATGGAGTAGCTTGTGCAAAGTCTGTCCGAGGAAGCTTTTTTGAGCTGATGGCTTTAGACAATAAAGGCCAAGGATGATTACAGGATGGAGTGGCTTGTACCACGCCTGTCCAAGGAAGTCTCGTTTAGCTGATGTCCTTAGACAGATCCTAACATTAAATACAATAAAATTTAGCTAGAGTTGAATCAACCACTATAGCTTCTCAAGCTTGCTCCTCCGGCCGGCAGCTACTCTGTAGATGCAACCCTGCGCCTGTAGTAAGTATCTATCCGTGTACAGAGGTATAATGGAAAGGCCAGGGTTCCTTTGGAACCTGCAGAATGGAGTAGCTTGCGCCAAGTCTGTCTGAGGAAACCTTTTTGAGCTGATGGCTTTAAACAATAAAGGCCAGGGATGATTGCAGGATGGAGTGGCTTGTGCAAAGTATGTCCAAGGAAGTCTCTTTGAGCTGAAGTTCTTAGAAAGATCCCAACATGAAATAAAATAAAATGTAGTTAGAGTTGAATCAACCGCCATAGCCTCAAGCTTGCTCCTCCGGCCAGCAGCTACTCTGTAGATTCAACCGTGCGCTTGTGGTAAGTATCTTTCCCTGTACAGTGGAATAATGGTAAGGCCAGGGTTCCTTTGGGTCCTGCAGAATGGAGTAGCTTGTGCCAAGTCTATAAGAGGAAGCATTTTTGGGCTGATAGCTTTAGATAGGTTCCAGCAGTTAAGAAAAAAGCTTTGCTTTGTTTAATTTAGTAATGTGTTATGTTTCGGTAGCTGAGGAGGACAGGAACAACAGCAGGGCAGCCGAACACCTGAGATGTTGGTAACTGATGGGTTGCAGACTCCTAAACTAACGACACAACTAGAGGTAGCCGTGGAGCGTTCCTACGTTGATCCTAGACGCCTCGTCACAGCCTGAGAGATAACTACACCTAAAGGCAGAAAGATGAAAGCTATCTGCCCGGAGCAGATCCCCAAAGAAAATAGGAAGCCCCCAAACATATAATGGCGGTTAGACAAGATGAAAATACAAACATAGGCAGAAAATAGACTGAGCAAACGCTGGGGCCACAAGCTGACTAAATAGGATAGGACAGGAGAGATTACTTTCTGCAACCAGAAAACCCTACAAAAATCCAACAATTCTGATTACAAAAATACTGAGATCACACGATCTCGCCACCCACTAAATCAGATCTCAGTGTGAACAAAAACCAAGCTGCAGCCGCTGAAAAAACAGGAAAAAGCAAATGAGCAAATAACAGTGGCTGCAGATAAACTGTGAGGAGCTCAGGCCCAGGAGGGGACCTGGCTAACCTCCACAAAAGTGCAGAAAACACAGAAAGCACAAAAAGAAAAGCAAAAAATATCTTATCTGAAAGCAGGAGATGCAGGCAAGACTCCAGCAAACTTCTAAATGAACCAGGAACCACAATTGAGACAAGAACAATTGATCACCGGCAACCATCATGGGAGGGAACCTCCCTTATATCAGACCAGTCAGTGAACCCAGATTGCCACTCCTCGCTGAAAGGTTCAGTACTGTCTGTAACCACCAGAGGGAGCCTCTGCTCAGAAACCATCTCTAACACATTCATAACAGTACCCCCCCTTGAGGAGGGGTCACCGAACCCTCACTTGTGCAACCAGGCCGATCAGGATGAGCGCGGTGATAGGCACGGATCAGTCTCCTAGCATGGATGTCCGAAGCAAACACCCAAGAATTGTCCTCCTGACCATAACCTCTCCACTTAACCAAATACTGGAGTTTCTGTCTAGAAAAACGAGAATCCAATATTTTCTCAACCACATACTCCAGATTGCCCTCAACCAAAACAGGGTCAGGAGGCGCAGCCATAGGAACCACTGGCTCGACAAACCTCTTCAATAAGGACTTGTGGAACACGTTATGGATCTTAAATGTCCCTGGAAGAAGCAAACGGAAGGAAACAGGATTAAGAATCTTCATGATCTTATAAGGTCCAATGAACCTGGGCTTAAACCTTGGAGATGCAACCCTCATAGGGATATTTCTTGAGGACAACCAAACCAAGTCCCCCACTTTAAACCGAGGACCATCAGTCCTATGCCGGTTGGCAAACCGTTGGGCCTTCTCCTGAGAGAGAGACAAACTCTCCACTACCTGGTCCCAAATCTGCTTCATTCGCTCCACAACAGAGTCAACACCCGGACAGACAGAAGCCTCCGCCTGTCCTGAAGAAAATCGAGGGTGAAACCCAAAATTGCAGAAAAATGGAGACATCAAGGTGGCAGAGCTAGCCCTATTATTAAGAGCAAACTCAGCCAAAGGCAAAAAAGAGACCCAGTCATCTTGATCAGCAGACACAAAACATCTCAAATAAGTCTCCAAGGTCTGGTTTGTTCTCTCAGTTTGTCCATTGGTCTGAGGATGAAAAGCAGAGGAGAAAGATAATTGAACACCAAGTTTAGAACAAAATGTCCTCCAAAATCTGGAAACAAACTGGACTACTCTGTCAGACACAATGTTCTCTGGAATGCCATGTAACCGAACCACGTGCTGAAGGAACAAAGGCACCAATTCGGAGGAGGAAGGCAACTTAGGTAATGGCACAAGATGTATCATCTTGGAAAACCTATCACAGATTACCCAGATAACGGTCATTCTCTGAGAAACAGGGAGGTCGGAAATAAAATCCATAGAGATATGGGTCCATGGCCTCGTGGGCACAGGTAATGGCATTAACAAACCACTAGAGCGAGAGCAAGGCTTGGAGCGAGAGCAAGTCCCACAGGACTGCACAAATTCCCTGATGTCACGAGACAAAGTAGGCCACCAAAAGGACCGACTCACCAAGTCTCTTGTACCAAAAGTCTCGGGATGACCAGCCAATGCGGAACAATGAATCTCAGACATCACACTCTTCTTCCACTGGTCTGGGACAAACAATTTCCCAACAGGGCAGCGTTCAGGTTTATCCTCCTGACACCCTTCCAAGGCCAGTCTCAAATTGGGCGAGATGGCGGAAAGAACTACACTGTCACGCGGTCTTATGATATGTGTACGATGTCAGTAAACTATTCTTAAAAGAACAACACTCTATACAACATATAGATTAGCAACATCAGCATGTAAATATAGAATAGATTTACCTGACACGATATCCGTTGAACTCAGGATTAATCTTGAGGACTTGATACACTGTCACAGGAAAGAAGAGGACCGGGGGTCTAACCTGACCCTAAACTGGGGTCCTAACTAATCCCTCACCTTGGAGGTACTGATAATGGTTCAGAGGTCCAAGTCTCCAGCCTAACCCTGTCTCCTATCAGTCCCTGAACCCTGTAATCAGTCCTAAGAAGGATTCTGATTACCACCAAAGGGATATGGGCTGATCTCTGCTAAATACACAGATTAGAAATATAAGACAGACTGGAGAAAACACAGACTTGCATACACACTCAAACACAGAAGGAACATAAATGATCTGGGATATTAAACTCTAAGCAAGGTGAGCTTAAAACAACTAAGGAGCTCTTTAACTTAAGTCTATACAGATACAATCCTATCTGTGGTCTGCATGAAGAATTTCACTGGCAACTCCCAAACAGACAACCAGAGATTTAAAGGAAACCAATCAACAAATAATTAATTGCAGCCGGGAGAAACTGCACCCATTCCCAGAACTGAGCACAGACAGAATTAACTCCCTAACTGCCAAACACAAAGAAACAGCAACTCAGCTGTGAGAAGTCAGAATGTGCAACCGCGACGATCTTCGTGGCGATGCACACATGACAGTACCCCCCTTCTACGAGGGGCCTCCGGACCCTCAGGGCCAGGTTTGCCCGGGTGAGTTCTGTGGAAGGTCCGCACCAAACGATCTGCGTTAATGTCAGACGCAGGAACCCACGTCCTCTCCTCTGGACCATACCCCTTCCAATGCACCAAGTACTGAAGGGACCGGCGATTCAGACGTGAGTCAATGATCTTTGACACTTGAAACTCCAAGTTACCATTGACCACCACTGGAGGAGGAGGTAGAGGTGATGGTATGACTGGTGCCACGTACCTCTTAAGTAATGACTTGTGGAACACATTATGAATTTTAAACGTAGGAGGGAGGTCCAGACGAAATGCCACAGGATTAATTATGGAACTGATCCTGTACGGCCCGATGAATCTGGGGCCCAGCTTCCAGGAGGGAACTTTAAGTTTTATATTCCTGGTAGACAACCATACCAGATCGTTCACATTAAGATCTGGACCAGAAACTCTCCTCCTATCAGCCATACGTTTATAACGGTTCCCCATAGCACTCAGATTATTCAATACACCTCTCCACACTGAAGCAAGTGACGACGAGAAACGCTCCTCCTCAGGAACCCCAGAAGGGCCCCCCCCATTGAAAGTACAAAACTGGGGATGAAAACCATATGCCCCAAAAAACGGGGATTTACCAGTGGACTCGCTCCGCCTGTTGTTAAGAGCGAACTCTGCCAGAGGCAAGAAAGAAGACCAGTCTTCCTGGTTCTCTGAGACAAAACACCGAAGATAAGTCTCTAGGCTTTGATTCAGACGCTCTGTCTGACCATTGGTCTGCGGATGAAAAGCCGAGGAAAATGACAATTGCATCCCCCGACGTAAACAAAATGCCCTCCAAAACTTGGACACAAACTGAGACCCCCTATCTGACACCACATCAGAAGGCAACCCATGAAGTCTCACAATCTCCCCAATGAACACCTGCGCCAGAGTTTTAGCATTAGGGAGGGCAGGAAGAGCAATGAAATGTGCCATCTTACTGAACCTGTCAACAACCACCAGTATGACAGTCTTCCCTGACGACTGAGGAAGGTCCGTGATGAAGTCCATAGACAAATGAGTCCATGGACGCTCCGGAAGTTTCAAGGGTAAGAGGGTCCCAGACGGACGGGTATGAGGGGTCTTAGAGCGAGCACAAACCCCACAGGACGCGACAAAAGTTAAAACATCTTTATTAACGTTAGGCCACCAAAACCGGCGAGAAAGGAGATCTAAAGTAGCCTTACTCCCTGGATGTCCTGCTAAAGCAGAATTATGATGTGCCTCAATAACCTTTTGTCTCAACTGATTTGGGACAAACAGTCTCCCTGGAGGTCCTGCAGGGGCGTCCCCCTGAACCTCTAATACCTCCTCCTCAAGCTCAGAACATACAGCCGACACTACCACCCCCTCCTGAAGGATAGGAATCGGGTCATCCATTTTCCCGGCCCTGGGAAACTGCGAGACAAGGCATCCGCCTTAACATTCTTAGATCCAGGGCGATAAGTGACAACAAAATTAAACCTGGTAAAAAACAACGACCATCGAGCTTGTCTGGAATTCAGACGCTTAGCAGATTCCAAATACAGCAGGTTCTTGTGATCAGTAATGACGGTGACCGGGTGGACTGCCCCCTCCAAAAAGTGACGCCATTCTTCAAAAGCCAACTTAATGGCCAAAAGTTCCCTATTGCCGATATCATAATTCCTTTCGGCGGACGACAATTTCTTAGAAAAGAAAGCGCACGGATGCCATTTACCAGGGGACGGACCCTGGGACAATATTGCACCCACCCCTACGTCAGACGCGTCCACCTCCACAACGAACGGCTGTGATGCATCTGGTTGGATGAGAACGGGTGCCGAAGCAAAACATTTTTTCAAAGAGGAAAAAGCTTGGCAAGCTTTGTCCGACCATTTAGAAAAATCCGTCCCTTTTCTTGTCATGTCAGTGAGAGGTTTGACAACAGATGAGAAATTACAAATAAATTTCCGGTAGTAATTAGCAAACCCCAGAAAACGCTGCAGAGCCTTAAGATCCTCTGGCTGATCCCATTCAAGCACTGCTCTCACCTTTTCAGGGTCCATACGGAAACGGAGGCTGACACCAAGAAACCCAAAAACTGAAGTTCCTGTACGGTGAATACACACTTTTCCAGTTTGGCGTATAGTTTATTGTCTCGCAAGATCTGCAACACCTGTCTCACATGCTCCTGGTGAGACACAAGATCTGGCGAGTAAATTAAAATGTCATCCAAATATACGACCACAAACAGCCCCACCAGATGACGAAAAATGTCATTAACAAAATGTTGGAATACTGCTGGTGCAGTAGTCAGACCAAAAGGCATGACAAGGTTCTCATAATGTCCCTCCGGCGTGTTAAACGCCGTTTTCCACTCATCCCCCTCTTTTATCCTAATCAGATTATACGCCCCCCTGAGATCCAATTTAGAAAACCATTTGACGCCAACAATTTGATTGAAGAGATCAGGAATCAGAGGGAGTGGATACGGATCTCGAACAGTAATCCGATTAAGTTTGCGGAAATCCAAGCAAGGGCGTAGGCCTCCATCTTTCTTCTTCACAAAGAAGAACCCCGCGGCCACTGGGGAAGATGAAGGTCTAATATGCCCTTTAGCCAGACTTTCCGAAATATAATCTTTCATAGCCTGCCTCTCAGGACCAGAAAGGTTATATAACCTAGCTTTAGGTAACTTAGCATCAGGAAGTAAATTAATAGAGCAGTCATACACACGATGAGGAGGCAACTCCTGACACCCTCCTCAGAGAACACATCCCCAAAGTCCTCCAAAAAAGGAGGCAAAGTACTAGGCACGACCGCACTGATGACTGTGTTCATGCAGTTACTTTTGCAAAAACTCCCCCCCATTGGCTTATCTCTCTGGACTGCCAATTAATCACAGGGTTATGTTTAACCAACCAAGGAAGTCCCAACACAATAGGAGTAGGTAGACCCTCCAACACATAACAAGATAATTGTTCCCTATGTATTGCCCCTACCCGAAGGTCAATGTTATGAACCTCATGAACAAAGCTACCTTGGCCGAGAGGCCTGGCGTCAATGGAGAATATAGGGATCGGTTTGACCAATACACTCAGATGCATACCTTGAGCCTGAGCAAACTGAGCGTCAACCAGATTAGCCCCGGACCCACTATCAAGAAGAACAGAAAATCTCTCCACTCTCGTACCAACCACCACCTCCACTGGTACAAGGAACTGAGAAGAACTAGCGGACGAAATACATACTCCCAGGTTGTCGTCCACCACACAACCTGGGATTAACAGTTTTCCGGCGACTTCTTGCTCAACAAGGCACGGGACGGACATCCCCCAACAAAATGTCCCTCTTTCCCGCAGAAGAAACACCTTCTAGTCCTGCGGCGTACCGCCAATCCCCTCCTACGAAATGATGTCCCTCCTAATTGCATGGGCTCCTCCGAACAGACAAGGGGAACCTCAACATAAGGGACTTTAGTAGTAGGTGGAGTAACAACAGGGGGCGGAGTTACCTCGCACCTCTCCCGGAGCCGTCTATCAGTACGGATAGCCAGGGCCATAGCAGCCTCCAGTGATGGAGGAGAATCATACTGAGCCAAAACGTCCTTTAATTTGTCAGAAAGCCCATGACAAAACTGGCTCCTAAGAGCTGGGTCATTCCACTGAGTATCTGTGGCCCATCTACGGAACTCAGAAGCAAATTCCTCTGCCGGACGATTTCCCTGCTGTATCTTACGTAATTTTGTCTCAGCAAGAGAGACCCGATCTGGGTCATCATATACCAAACCCAGGGCAGTAAAAAATCGATCTACTGACTGTAGAGCCGGGGATCCCGGAGGAAGGGAAAATGCCCAGGATTGAGGGTCCCCTTGTAGGAGCGAGATAACAATTCCCACTCTCTGCTCTTCACTCCCTGATGATCGAGGCCGAAGCCGAAAATACAATTTACATGCTTCCCTGAAGGTAAAAAATTTGTCTCGCCCACCAGTGAACCTGTCCGGGAGAGCAACCTTAGGTTCAACTCTGGTTTGCTCCAGGGGAGACAAAACTTTGGACTTAATGTCCGTCAGCTCCATGGATAATCCCTGCAACTGCAGAGCCAGCTGGGCTACTGGATCCATGGCAACTGGGAATAATTTTATCGGCCAGTGAAAATGTCACGCGGTCTTATGATATGTGTACGATGTCAGTAAACTATTCTTAAAAGAACAACACTCTATACAACATATAGATTAGCAACATCAGCATGTAAATATAGAATAGATTTACCTGACACGATATCCGTTGAACTCAGGATTAATCTTGAGGACTTGATACACTGTCACAGGAAAGAAGAGGACCGGGGTCTAACCTGACCCTAAACTGGGGTCCTAACTAATCCCTCACCTTGGAGGTACTGATAATGGTTCAGAGGTCCAAGTCTCCAGCCTAACCCTGTCTCCTATCAGTCCCTGAACCCTGTAATCAGTCCTAAGAAGGATTCTGATTACCACCAAAGGGATATGGGCTGATCTCTGCTAAATACACAGATTAGAAATATAAGACAGACTGGAGAAAACACAGACTTGCATACACACTCAAACACAGAAGGAACATAAATGATCTGGGATATTAAACTCTAAGCAAGATGAGCTTAAAACAACTAAGGAGCTCTTTAACTTAAGTCTATACAGATACAATCCTATCTGTGGTCTGCATGAAGAATTTCACTGGCAACTCCCAAACAGACAACCAGAGATTTAAAGGAAACCAATCAACAAATAATTAATTGCAGCCGGGAGAAACTGCACCCATTCCCAGAACTGAGCACAGACAGAATTAACTCCCTAACTGCCAAACACAAAGAAACAGCAACTCAGCTGTGAGAAGTCAGAATGTGCAACCGCGACGATCTTCGTGGCGATGCACACATGACATACACTGTCAGGAGTCGAACCCAGTACCTCTTGTCCACTGGCCAGCAGCTCTACCATCTGAGCTATTCTACTGGCTGCAAAGTTCCTTGCTGAATCCAGATACCATTGACTGTTCTTCCTGATTGGCTACACCTAGTGCTCTCTTGATTGGGCCTCTGATTGCCAATTACACACCCTATATAAACCTGGCCCTGTGGGTGTGTCATTGCGAGATTATTGAGCTCCAAGCCTTTAGTCAAGCGTTTCCTGCTGATCCATTGCTACAAACACTGCTCTCCTGTGAACCGACCTCGGCCTGCCTTCTGACTACGCTCTCCGCCTGATCCATTGCTACAAACACTGCTCTCCTGTGAACCGACCTCGGCCTGCCTTCTGACTACGCTCTCCGCCTGATCCATTGCTACAAACACTGCTCTCCTGTGTACCGACCTCCGGCTGCCACCTGACTACGTTATCTGCCTGCTCCTCTGTTACCGAACTGCCTTTCCTGTGTACCGACCTCCGGCTGCCACCTGACTACGTTATCCGCCTGATCCATTGCTACAAACACTGCTCTCCTGTGAACCGACCTCCGGCTGCCATCTGACTACGCTACCTGCCTCTGCTTCCCCTAGTGTTTGCAGTAACATCGGCTCCAACCCAGACGGGATCTTGACATACACCCTCTTTCAAAATAACAGTAGGATCAGATAACTCAGGAGAGTCCGCAAAAAAACTCCTCGAGAGGGCATCCGCCTTAACATTCTTAGTGCCAGGAAGAAAAGAAACCACAAAATTAAACGTGTGAAAAACAAGGCCCACCTGGCCTGTCTAGGATTAAGTCGCTTGGCTGATTCGAGATAAACCAGATTCTTATGGTCCGTGAGGACCACCACCTGATGTTTGGCTCCTTCCAGCCAATGTCTCCACTCTTCAAAGGCCCACTTCATGGCCAATAACTCCCGATTACCCACGTCATAATTACGTTCAGTTGGAGAAAATTTTCGAGAGAAAAAGGCACAAGGGTTACTCTTAAGAGGTCTCTGGATCTCTTTGGGACAAAACGGCACCTGCCCCAATTTCAGAGGCATCAACCTCCACCTGAAACGGTAGAGAAACATCAAGCTGCCGTAGAACAGGAGCAGAAGTGAATCTCTGCTTAAGTTCCTGAAATGCAGAGACTGCCTCAGGAGGCCAATTCACCACATCAGAATCTTTTTGGTCAAATCAGTCAATGGTTTAACAATACCGGAGAAATTACCAATAAATTTATGATAAAAATTGGCAAAACCCAAAAATCTCTGAAGAGCCTTTAATGAAGTAGGTTGGACCCAATCACAGATGGCTTGAACCTTGACCGGGTCCATTTCAATAACAGACGGAGACAAAATGAATCCCAAAAATGAGACCTTCTGTACGCTAAAAAGACACTTTGATCCCTTCACATACAGTGCATTCTCTCTCAAAATCTGGAACACAGTCCGAACATGTTTCACATGAGAGTCCCAGTCATTGGAAAACATCAAGATATCATCCAAATAAAAAATCAGAAATTTATCCACAAAATCCCTGAAAATATCATTCATGAAGGATTGGAAGACGAAAGGAGCATTAGTGAGCCCAAAGGGCATCACTAGGTACTCAAAATGCCCCTCTGGGTATTAAACGCCGTCTTCCATTCATCCCCGTGCTTAATGCGAATAAGGTTATACGCCACCCTGAGGTCAAGCTTGGTAAACCAACTCGCACTTTTCACCCTGGAAAAAGGTCAGAAATCAAGGGTAATGGATATTGATACTTCACAGTGATCTTATTCAAGAGACGATAATCAATACACGGCCTCAATGAACCATCCTTTTTGGCCACAAAGAAAAAACCGGCACCCAAGGAAGAAGAGGATGGTCTGATATGACCCTTCTCCAATGACTCCTTGATATAAGATCGCATAGCATCGTGTTCAGGTACAGACAAGTTAAAAAGGCGACCTTTAGGAAATTTACCACCAGGCACTAATTCAATAGCGCAATCGTAGCTCCTGTGAGGGGGCAAAGATGCAGATTTACTTTCACTAAATACATCCGAAAAATCTGTCAAAAAGTCAGGAACATCCTGAGACTTGGGAGAGGCAGAAAAAACAGGAGTGTCGGCATTAACACATTGGCAGCCCCAACTGGTCACAGACACAGATTTCCAATCCAAAACAGGATTATGAGACTGTAACCAAGGGAAACCTAGTACAATAATGTCATGCAGATTATACAGCACCAGAAATTTGCAACTCTCCTGATGATCTGGTTCAACCCTCATTATCACCAGAGTAGAAAACGGGTTTATTCTCCGCCAAAGGGGTGGAATCAATGCCCAGTAGGGGAATAGACTTCCGCAGGGGTATCATGGGAAACCCACAACGTTTGGCAAAGTCAAAATCCATCAGGTTAATAGCTGCTCCTGAATCAACAAAAGTCTGAGCAGAAAATGTGGACAGAGAGCAAATCAGGGTAACAGTCAACAGAAATTTAGTCTGAACACTACCCAAGACAACTGAGCGTGCAAACCGTCTTCCCCGCTTAGGGCAGACTGAAATAGCATGAGAGGCATCACCACAGTAGAAACATAACCCATTGCGCTTTCGAAACTCATGACGCTGAGCCCCAGAAGTCACTCTATCACACTGCATGGGCTCAGAAGCTGGCTCACAAGGCAACACTATCTCACGCATACCTCTGCGCTCACAAAAACGTCTGTCAATTTGAATAGCCAATGACATAGAATCATTGAGACCAGAGGGAGCAGGGAATCCCACCATAACATCCTTTACATTCTCTGACAGCCCTTTCGAAAAAGGGCTGCCAAAGCATCATCATTCCATTTGGTCAGGACTGCCCACTTTCGGAATTTCTGACAGTACAACTCAGCGTCTTCACGACCCTGATTTAATGCCAACAAGGTTTTTTCAGCTTGATCAGTGACATTAGGTTCATCATACAATAACCCCAGAGCCAGAAAAAATGCATCAATATCATTCAAAACAGGATCCCCAGGTGTCAGGGAAAAAGCCCAATCCTGAAGATCGCCATGCAGGAGACAGATGACAATTTGAACCTGCTGTGCTGCGTTACCTGAGGACTTAGGCTTTAAGGCAAAAAAACAACTTACAGTTATTTTTGAAATTCAGAAATTTAGCCCGATCGCCCAAAAACAAATCTGGCATGGGAATCCTAGGTTCCACAACCGACAACCCAGCAAGATAGGTAGCAATACTCCGAACCTCAGTGGCAAGCTGATCCACATGGCCAGACAACTGTGCAAACTCCATTGAGAGAAAAAAAAATCCTCCTATCACCCAGAGAAAAAGAGAAAAAAAATGCAACAGACAAAAAAAAATAAAAAATTTCTGACAACTCTGACAACTTTTTTTCTTTCCACACTATTTTTCCCTTCTGTGAGTACCATATAATTTTCTGTTATAGTCGGTGATACTGTTATGTTTCGGTAGCTGAGGAGGACAGGAACAACAGCAGGGCAGCTGAACACCTGAGATGTTGGTAACTGATGGGTTGCAGATTCCTAAACTAACGACACAACTAGAGGTAGCCGTGGAGCGTTCCTATGTTAATACTAGACGCCTCGTCACAGCCTGAGAGATAACTACACCTAAAGGCAGAAAGATGAAAGCTATCTGCCCCGGAGCAGATCCCCAAAGAAAATAGGAAGCCCCCAAACATATAATGGCGGTTAGACAAGATGAAAATACAAACATAGGCAGAAAATAGACTGAGCAAACGCTGGGGCCACAAGCTGATTAATAGGATAAGACAGGAGAGATTAATTTCTGCAACCCAGAAAACCCTACAAAAATCCAACAATTCTGATTACAAACATACTGAGATCACACGATCTCGCCACCCACTAAATCAGATCTCAGTGTGAACAAAAACCAAGCCGCAGCCGCTGAAAAAACAGGAAAAAGCAAATGAGCAAATAACAGTGGCTGCAGATAAACTGTGAGGAGCTCAGGCCCCAGGAGGGGACCTGGCTGACCTCCACAAAAGTGCAGAAAACAATGCAAAAAGCAAGCAAAAAAAGAAATGCAAAAAATATCTTATCTGAAAGCAGGAGATGCAGGCAAGACTCCAGCAAACTTCCAAATGAACCAGGAACCACAATTGAGACAAGAACAATTGATCACCGGCAACCATCATGGGAGGGAACCTCCCTTATATCAGACCAGTCAGTGAACCCAGATTGCCTCTCCTCGCTGAAAGGTTAAGTACTGTCTGTACCCACCAGAGGGAGCCTCTGCTCAAAAACCATCTTTAACACATTATAACAGTAATGGTTAAGTCAACCGCTCTAGCAATGAGCTTCTAATTCATTTTGTCTAAAGCAAATTAGATGACAAATTTTTATTGCGTGAGCAATGTGGTTATGGAACTCTCTATTTGCACATTATCTTGTAATCCATAATACTCCAAATAAGTTGAAGGAGGGCCTTTATGCCTTTCTTGAATAACATAATATTGCAGGTTTTTGGTAATAGTTTCTGTTATGGGACGTTGATCCAGAGAACCAGTCTGATTGCCATATGTGGAGTCTGGAAGGAATTTTTCCCCAATTATGGAGCAATTTGCATTTGCTTCATGGGGATTTTGCCTTCCTCTGGATCAACACTTTAGCTTTTGGGTTGAACTTGATTGACTTGTGTCTTTCAACATTTAAAGCTATGAATCTGTCCCTCTATTGAGGTTTAAGGGGAAGGCCAGTGTTCCTTTGGAACCAACAGAAATAGAGTTTTTTGCTCCAAATCTATCCGAGGAAACCTTTTGTGCTGCCGGTCTCAGAAAAATCCTAATATATAGGAAAGTAGCGTTATATAAAGTTTATTTTAGTTAGGGTTGGCTAAACTATTCTAGCCATAAGCTCGCACCTCCAGTCAGCATCTACTATGTAGATAGTATCTTGTCACTGTGATCGTCTTTATCACTTTAAAGGGGTGTAGGAGTGAAGGCCAGGGTTCCTTTGGTACTTGGATGATAGAGTGGCTTGTGCTAAGTCTGTCTGTGGAAGCCTTTTTGAGCTGACTACCTCAGACAGGTTCTAACAAGAAAGTGGCATTAGATAGTTTTTTCAGTTACGGTTAGGGTTAATTCAGCTACTCAAGCCTCAAGCTTGCTCCTCCGGCCAGCAGCTACTCTTTAGATGCAACCCTGCGCCTCTGGTAAGTATCTATCCCTGTACAGTGGTATCATGGTAAGGCCAGGGTTGCTTTGAGGCCTGCAGAATTTAGTAGCTTGTGCCAAGTCTGTTCGAGGATGCCTTTTTGAGCTGATGGCTTTAGACAATAAAGCCAGGGATGATTGCAGGATGGAGTGGCATGTACCAAGTTTGTTCAAGGAAGTCTCTTTGAGCTGACGTCCTTAGAGAGATCCCAAAATTATATAAAATAAAACTTAGCTAGAGTTGAATCAACCACCATAGCCTCAAGCTTGCTCCTCCGGCCAGCAGCTACTCTGTAGATTCAACCCTGTGCCTGTGGTAAGTGTTACACCCTGGTCCCAGCGCTGGCCCTGCACTCCGTTCTGCTCACTCACCTGTTCCTCGGGCTGTCTCTCTGCGGCGGTCTGTGCGTGGGCTGGGGTCTCCTGTCCCATCTGCTCCCGGGTGTCCTGTGTCCTCCTCCACTTCCTGGCACGCTGCTGGCAGGCCTCCAGACAGTCGGCTTAGGACGCGAGGCCGCGCCCACCGCCTCTCTTAAAGGGGCAGCGTGCATCTTTTGAAAAAGCTAATTAACCAATGGCTGCGTACTCAGTACTATATCTGGTCACTCCACCATTAGGGGAGTGCCGGAGCAACGTGTTCTATCATTGCTATATCCGGTTCTGTTCCTGATCTGTCTGCGCTGCGTCTGCAGTCTCTGTGCTTCGCTGATACTGTTTGTCTCCTCAGATCATTGCTAACCTGTATCAGGATATCTGGACAGTCTCGGCTATTACTGGCGCAAGTGTCATCCCGTTCCGCCATCAGCCATCCGAACCCGTGGTCCGTGACAAGGTCACTGGAGCCTGCCTACTACCATCCGTTCTGGACCAGGACCTTACCCTTCTCCGTCAAGAACCCTCCACGGACTCTGTATATACCTGTTTACCTTTTGGTCCCTCTGGGACAGCTGCCACATGTCCGGGGTCTAACTGGAGGTAGCACCTGTGTCCTCCGGGTATTCCATTCTGGTCCTGTTCGAGGGGCCTTACTACGGGTACCCGGGGCTCACTAGTTACGCCCCCTTCGGAGCCCTCCGGACCGCGGTCTCGAGGTTCCACATTAAAAAATAAATACGAATGTGAACTTCACCACCTCTACCTCCGCTTCCATTCGTTACAGATTGCTCCGGCCATGGAACCCGCTGCATCCCAGAGACCTCCGACCACGGATCTGTGCCAGGAGGTGGCCCGTTTGGGAGCTCAACAGGACAAGATCACGACTTATCTACGCAGCTTGTCTACCCGCATGGATTCCCTAGGGTCCTCGTCTGCACCTGACTCTTCTATCAATAATCAGGTACCAGTTCCCATGGCAAGTCAAGGTCCCCGTCTGGCGGTTCCTACCCGTTTCCAGGGTGACCCTACTCTGTGTCAGGGTTTCCTCAATCAGTGCACTCTACACTTCGAAATCTTGGGGCATATGTTTGCTTCTGACCGAGCCAAGGTGGGCTTCATCATGTCACACCTGGGAGGAGAGGCCCTCGCCTGGCTAAACCCGCTATGGGAGAGAGGGGATCGCTGGTTAATGATCTTCAATCTTTCCTAGAGGCTTTTCGCAGGACTTTCGATGAACCTGGTCGTACCACTTCGACTGCATCAGCTCTGCTCCGCCTGCGCCAAGGTACTCTCACGGTAGCTCAGTATGCTGTTAAATTCCGCACCCTCTCGTCTGAATTATCGTGGAACAATGAGGCCTGGTTGCTAACTTCTGGGAGGGCCTATCCGGAAGAATCAAGGATGAGCTGGCGGGACGGGACAGACCTACCCTCTTGGAAGAGCTAATATCCTTGGCAACCCGAATTGATCTGCGTTTTCAGCAGCGCTCCATGGAGATCAAGCGGGACAAAAGGTCCTATCACTTGGACTCTAGTTTGTACAAAACAGGTACTTCACCCTCCGCCTCCGAGGCCATGGAGGTGGACCATGTAAGTTTGGCCACCCGCCGCCGGGAGGCACGTCGCAAGGAGGGAAGTTGTTACTACTGCGGTAGTTCTGAACATTTGATTCATTTCTGTCCTAAAAAGTCGGGAAACTCCAGTGCCTAGGTCGGTGGGAGGGGCAAACCTAGGTAAAGAGCAGTCCTCTCCCTCTTTACACATCGCTGTCACCGTGTCCTATGGAGCAATAAAATTCTCCGAACATTGTCTACTGGATTCTGGAGCTGCAGGGAACTTCATCCAGCAGGCTGTTGTGGATCATTACCGCTTACCAGTCCAGCGTCTTCCTGATCCGTTACAGGTGTCCGCCGTGGATGGCAAACCGCTGACCGAGCCCGTCCAGTTTCAAACCGAGTTGGTGGAACTCCGGGTAGGTCTAATGCATACTGAACGAATGCGATTTTATGTATATCCTGGTTTATCTCATCCCATGCTTCTAGGTTTACCTTGGCTCCAGATGCATGAACCAGTCCTTAATTGGAAAACTGGAGAAGTTCTGCGTTGGGGAGATACCTGCATGAATCGTTGCTTAACCCGGATTCAACCTGTTTCGCCTCCAGTCCAGCCTGATACCCTGCCAGGGTTGCCTTCCGCCTATTGGTCCTTCTCTGACGTCTTTGGGAAAAAGGAGGCTGAGAGACTACCTCCACACAGGTCGTATGACTGTCAGATAGAGCTTCTTCCAGGAGCATCACCCCCTCGCGGGAGAGTTTATCCTCTTTCACAGGCAGAGACTCAGGCCATGTCGGACTACATTCAAGAGAATTTGGCTAGAGGATTTATCCGAAAGTCATCATCACCGGCAGGAGCTGGATTCTTCTTTGTGAAGAAAAAGGACGGATCCTTGCGGCCCTGCATTGACTATCGGGGTCTAAATCAAATCACGGTAAAAAACAGGTATCCATTACCTCTTATTTCAGAGCTGTTTGATCGTCTCCGAGGGGCCAAGATCTTCACCAAATTGGACCTCAGAGGGGCCTACAACCTGATCCGAATCAGAGAGGGAGACGAATGGAAAACAGCCTTCAACACCCGTGACGGCCACTATGAATATCTGGTAATGCCATTCGGCCTAAGCAATGCACCTGCGGTTTTTCAGGAATTTGTTAATGACATTTTCAGGGACTTGCTCTATACTTGTGTCGTGGTTTACCTGGACGATATTTTGATTTTTTTGCTGACTTGACGTCACACCGGAGGCAAGTACGCCTGGTCTTACAAAGACTGAGAGAGAACAGGCTCTATGCCAAATATGAGAAATGCCTCTTTGAGCAGTCTTCTTTGCCTTTCCTTGGGTACATTGTATCTTCCACAGGATTAAAGATGAATCCGGAGAAGTTGTCTGCAGTTCTCAACTGGCCTCGTCCGTCTGGGCTAAAAGCCATACAAAGGTTCCTCGGATTCGCCAATTACTACCGGCAATTCATTCCACACTTTTCCACCCGAGTGGCTCCAATCACAGCCTTAACCCGGAAAGGTGTAAACTCTAAGGAATGGTCCTCCGAGGCAGAAGAGGCCTTTGTTTCTCTCAAAAAAGCCTTCGCTTCCGCACCCGTTCTCCATCGTCCTAATTCAAGTGAGCAATTTTTTCTTGAAGTTGACGCTTCTTCCATAGGTGCAGGAGCAGTTCTGACCCAGAAGTCGTCTACCGGGCGGATGATCTCGTGTGGTTTTTTTTCCAAGGTTTTTTCTCCTGCAGAAAGGAACTACTCTGTCGGTGATCGCGAACTGTTGGCCATCAAATTGGCTCTGGAAAAATGGAGACATCTTCTTGAAGGAGCTCATCACCAGGTAATCATATTCACCGACCATAAAAACCTTGCCTATCTCCAATCTGCATTAAGACTGAATCCCCGTCAGGCCCGTTGGGCATTATTTTTTGCCCGTTTCAATTTTGTACTTCATTTCCGTCCAGCTGACAAAAACATCAAGGCAGACGCACTCTCCAGGGCCTTCTTGCCTCCTGAACTGGAGGAGGAACCTCAGCACATTATTGAACCTTCTAGGTTAGTCTCTGTTGCCTCCACTGATCTGGCCCGGCTTCCTCCTGGGAAGACTTTCGTGTCTGCTTCTGACCGTACTCGTGTTCTGCGCTGGGGTCATTCTTCTAAGTTGGCTGGCCATGCTGGTCAGAAAAAGACGCAGCAACTCATCTCCCGTTATTACTGGTGGCCTACCATGGGCAAGGATATCCAGGAGTTCGTCGCAGCCTGTCCTTCATGTGCTCGTAACAAAACTGTTAAACATCTTCCAGCCGGCAGGCTTCTGCCTCTTCCGATTCCGTCCGCTCCCTGGCAGCACATCGCGATGGATTTCATCACGGATCTTCCATTTCTTCTGGCTGCTCAGTGGTCTGGGTTGTGGTGGATCGCTTCTCTAAAATGGCCCACTTCGTTCCGTTATCTGGCCTCCCGTCTGCTCCAGAACTGGCCGCTCACTTCATTCAGCACATTTTCCGTCTACATGGATTTCCTCTCCACATCGTGTCCGACAGGGGCGTCCAGTTCACCTCTAAGTTCTGGAGAGGACTCTGTAAAATGGTAAAAATTGAACTAGATTTTTCTTCTGCATATCATCCCCAGTCTAATGGGCAAGTGGAGAGGATCAATCAAATCCTGGCTGGATACCTGCGTCACTTCGTCAACGCTCATCATAGTGACTGGGTAGAATTACTGCCCTGGGCGGAATTCTCCTACAACAATCAAGTAAGTGAATCTTCTGGAAAGTCTCCCTTTCAGATTGTGTTTGGACTGCAACCCGGAATTCCTCTTCCTGTCTCGGGATTGTCTGATGTTCCGGCAGTCGATACCTTGTCTAAAGATTTCTCGGACATTTGGAGAGAGACCAGGTCGGCTTTGGAGAAAGCTTCTCAACGTATGAAAACGCATGCGGACAAAAGACGTTTGGAGGCTCCCATCTTTCATCCAGGAGACAAGGTATGGCTCTCCTCCAAGTACATCCGTCTGAAGTTACCATCGTACAAATTGGGTCCCCGTTTCATTGGTCCCTTTGAAGTCTTGAGACAAATCAACCCGGTCTCTTATAAACTGAAATTGCCTAATTCTCTTAGAGTACCTAACTCCTTTCATGTCTCCCTCCTCAAACCAGTAGTGTTGAGCTCCTTCTTTAAGGACCCGGGTACCACTCCTGATCCGGTCTCTGAGGATGATGTTTTTGAGGTAAAACATATCTTGGCCTCTAAGCGAGTAAGAGGTAGGATCTATTACCTGGTGGACTGGAAGGGTTTTGGTCCTGAGGAGAGGTCTTGGGAGCCCAAAGAGAACATCCAGGCCCCTCTTCTTCTTAAAAGATTTCACGCAGGCTTGAAAAAGAGGGGGAGTAAAGAGGGGGATACTGTTACACCCGGTCCCAGCGCTGGCCCTGCACTCCGTTCTTCTCACTCACCTGTTCCTTTGGCTGTCTCTCTGCGGCGGTCTGTGCGTGGGCTGGGGTCTCCTGTCCCATCTGCTCTCGGGCGTCCTGTGTCCTCCTCCACTTCCTGGCACGCTGCTGGCAGGCCTCCAGACAGTCGGCTTAGGACGCGAGGCCGCGCCCACCGCCTCTCTTAAAGGGGCAGCGTGCATCTTTTGAAAAAGCTAATTAACCAATGGCTGCGTACTCAGTACTATATCTGGTCACTCCACCATTAGGGGAGTGCCGGAGCAACGTGTTCTATCATTGCTATATCCGGTTCTGTTCCTGATCTGTCTGCGCTGCGTCTGCAGTCTCTGTGCTTCGCTGATACTGTTTGTCTCCTCAGATCATTGCTAACCTGTATCAGGATATCTGGACAGTCTCGGCTATTACTGGCGCAAGTGTCATCCCGTTCCGCCATCAGCCATCCGAACCCGTGGTCCGTGACAAGGTCACTGGAGCCTGCCTACTACCATCCGTTCTGGACCAGGACCTTACCCTTCTCCGTCAAGAACCCTCCAAGGACTCTGTATATACCTGTTTACCGGGGTCTAACTGGAGGTAGCACCTGTGTCCTCCGGGTATTCCATTCTGGTCCTGTTCGAGGGGCCTTACTACGGGTACCCGGGGCTCACTAGTTACGCGCCCTTCGGAGCCCTCCGGACCGCGGTCTCGAGGTTCCACATTAAAAAATAAATACGAATGTGAACTTCACCACCTCTGCCTCCGCTTCCATTCGTTACAGTAAGTATCTATCGCTGTACAGTGGTATATTATGGCCAAGGTTCCTTTGGGACCTGTAGAATGGAGTAACTTGTGCCAAGTCTGTCCGTGGAAGCCTTTTTGAGCTGATGGCTTTAGACAATAAAGGCCAGGGATGATTGCAGGATGGAGTGGCTGGTACCAAGTCTGTCCAAGGAAGTGTCGTTTAGCTAACGTCATTAGACAGATCCCAACATTAAATAAAATAAAATTTAGTTAGAGTTGAATCAACCACCATAGCCTCAAGCTTGCTCCTCCGGCCAGCAGCTACTCTGTAGATTCAACCGTGCGCTTGTGGTAAGTATCTTTCCCTGTACAGTGGAATAATGGTAAGGCCAGGGTTCCTTTGGGTCCTGCAGAATGGAGTAGCTTGTGCCAAGTCTGTCCGATGAAGCCTTTTGGGCTGATGGCTTTAGATAGGTTCTATCATTTAAGAAAAAAGCTTTACTTAGTTTATTTTAGTAATGGTTAAGTCAACCGCTCTAGCATTGAACTTCTAATTCATTTTGTCTAAAGCAAATTAGATGACACATTTTTATTGTGTGAGCAATGTGGTTATGGTACTCTCTATTTGCACATCATCTTGTAATCTATAATACTCTAAATAAGTTGAAGGAGGGCCTTTAGGCATAGAGTTTATTTTAGTTAGGGCTGGCTAAACTATTCTAGCCATAAGCTTGCGCCTCCGGTCAGCATCTACTATGTAGATGCTATCTTGTCACTGTGATCATCTTTATCACTTTAAAGCTGTGTAGGAGTGAAGGCCAGGGTTGGAACCTGGAGGATAGAGTGGCTTGTGCCAAGTCTGTCTGTGGAAGCCTTTTTGGGCCGATGACCTCAGACAGGTTCTAACAAGAAAGTGGCATTAGTTTTTTCAGTTACGGTTAGGGTTGATTCAGCTACTCTAGCCTCAAGCTTGCTCCTCCGGCCATCTTTATGCGGGTGTGGTCCAACCAAGTCATTAAACCTATTTCTTATGAGGTTATGATATTATGGAGAGACCTTCTAATCGAGAATAGGTCTATCCGGGAGTCGGAGTGATGTACCTGTGAAAAGTAGGTATAGTCCTTATCACATGCATGACGAACCCTCCATATGTCATATAGGTCCTCCAGAAAGGCTAAGGGAGGGGTGGCCAATGGCACTTTTATGAAATCCTAAAAAGATGTACACAGCCTCATTACAGGGAATCTTCTGCCGGAGGTTCTGTCTGAATCACGTATTTCAGAGATTTACACAGAAACCCCGGGTAAGCGCTCAACGCAGAGCACAGGATAAATGTGCGCCAAGCATAACTGCGATTTTTGGGAGGCAGAATGAAAAAAATCAAAAGCATGTGAAGAATTGGCTTTATTTATTTTTTATGCCGTTCCTCGTGCAATATAAGTGATTAGGCCACTTTATTCTTCGGGTCATTGCGATTACAGCGACACCAGATTTATATCAGGTTTTTATGTTTGGCTGCTGTCACACACTAAAAAACACTTTTTATTGCGAAGACTAGTTTTTCCATCAACATATTTTGAGAGCTATTTTTTTTTCATATTTAGGTCAATAGAGTCATGTGATGGCTTGTGGTTTGCGGGACGAGCTGACGTTTTTATTTGTACCATTTTCGGGCACATGACATTTTTTGATCGCTTTGTATTTCGATTTTTGGGAGACAGAGTGAACAAAAACCAGCAATTCAGGAATTGTTTTTTATTTTTCATACTGTTCCGCGTGTGGTAAAATTGATAAGGCAGTTTTATTTTTTGGGTCAGTATGATTACAACAATACCCAATTTATATATTTTTTTATGTTTTGTCGCTTTTACACAATAAAAACTATTTTATAAAAAAAATTATTTTTCGCATTATCTGAGAGCTATAACTTTTTTCTTTTTCTGCTGATAGAGCTGTATAATGGCTTTTTTTTTTGCGGGACAAGATAAAGTTTTTAGCAGTATAAATTTTAGTAACATTCCTTTTTTTATCTCATTTTATTGCACTTTTTGCTCAGCAGTATGTTGCTAAAGCATTGTTTTTTGCATCATGATTTATTTATTTTTTACAGTGTTCACTGAAGGGGTTAACTAGTGGGACAGTTTTATAGAGCAGGTCGCTACGGATTCGGTGATAACAAATATGTGCACTTTTATTGTTTATTTATTTACATAAATAAATGTATTTATTGGAAAAATATTTGTTTATTTTTTTCTTTATTTAGTGATTTTTGAAAAAAAATATCTTTACACTTTTTATATATTTTTTTTTACTTTTTTACATTGTCCCAGTATGGGACATTACTGTATAACATCAGATCGCTGATGTGATGTTCTGCAATGCATCTGCACTGTAGAGCATTATGCCAGGATCTGACAGGCAAGGAGGAGTCGTCTCAGGTCCTACTCTGAGCAGGCACTGATACGCCACCTTTGCTGTAGTACCCTGCAACCATCTTGCTGCCGGGAGTCTCCATGGAGACCATCAGGACAACGAGATCGCATCACATTGTCCTGATGGAAATGCACGATGGCCCTCTATGTCACTGTCACTACTGCTGACACCCGTTGTCACATACAGCTGACACCTGCACTCAATCGCCGTGGCGCTCAGCGTGAGGCCACGCAATCGGTGCGCCATACTAGTACTGCTGTTTGCGGGAATGCAGCTCCCACAGAGCAGTACTAGTACGGCGTATGTCGGGTAGGGGTTAAAGGCAAAAAGTTATATGTTATGGTTGAGGCCATTAGGTGTAAGAATATTCAAATTAAAAATCCATTTGGATTCCACCCTTGACATCCATGCCATAAAATTGCCATCCCTTCCAATCCTTATCGATATACTCCAGACCCAGGAACCTAGTGTAAGATTCTTTGTCTCTTTTGACATGTTCCTTGAAACTCAGTTTTCCGTCGGCCATTTTGCTTTCTGTCTTTCTGCAGCTCTTGCCCTCAGTTAATATGGAGTTTCCAGTTTTCATGTTCCCGCCCTGATTCTCTCCCTCTTGCTTCTTAAGCAGCCTCAGCTGAACAATCAGTGCTCCTGAATCAAGCCTCAGTCAGCCTGTGACCTGACTCCTGGAAACCTAGGATTTTGGACTCCAGCTATTTCCTACTGAGGAACTTTGGAACACTTTTGGACTTTGGAAACCTGCTGTCTGGTGAATCCATGTTTGCAGAGGAATTACGGTACAGAGAAGAGATCCTGAACCTGCTTGGAGAGTTATTGTAGAGCTTGAATTTACTCTGGCCTGCTGTGTTCTCCTGCCTCTGTTCCTGCAAACTGTGTGACCTTTTCTGCATGCTTGTATGAAGTAATACAAGTCATTTCATATCAACCTATGTCTCATGTGTTTTCCTCGCACCCAAGCACAAGACGCTATAGGAACTGTACACTATACATGACAAGATTCAGGAGCCAATGTTTAGTGTCTGCTGGGTCTGGGAAAGCCGTGTCTGCTGTGACTGTGGATATCAGATGTCCGTTTAATACCTTCTGTGATGACAGTGGTTGTGACTTCTCACAACCATTCCAGGTGAGCGCATTCCCTTAAATGTTACTCTGGAGTGTTACCACAGGTAAACACTATTGTTTTTTTTGTTTTTTTTTTTCCTTTCCTCTTCTCCTTCCAGCACTTCTGCCTTAAAAGATCTGGAAGATGGAGGCCCGCATAAAGGAGCTTTGCGGAGTGACTGATACAATCCTTGCAGATATACAGACTATAAAGACCCGTTTTGCAAGTCTACAGGACCTCACTAATCATAATTTGCAAGTGTTTGGACAAACTACTCAGGAATTACGAGCCAGGATTGAGGCTCTAGAGGAACGAGTCCAGGCTCCTGCCATAACCCCAAGTTCTGGGATCCCCAAGTTACCTCCTTTTCGTTTTGGCGGTGAACGTGAGAAATTCAGGGGATTTATTAACCAATGCAATCTATTTTTCTCTGCACATGCTTCACAATTTCCCACTGAACGATCCAAAGTGCTTACTATAATCATGTTGCTTACCAATAAGGCTTTGATGTGGGCAAACCCTCTGATTGAGACTGAGGATGATTGTTTGAATCACCTTGATGCTTTTATTTCAGCCATGGGGCAGGTGTTTGATGACCCCAATTGAGGTGCAACAGCTGAAGCAGCCATGTTAACTTTGCGCCAAGGTAAGCGTTCAGTAGCCGAATATGCCTTGGATTTCAGGAGATGGGCTCTTGATACCACTTGGGACACTTCCGCCAAAAAATCTATTTTTCGGAAAGGGTTGTCTCCACTGATTAAGGATGAACTTGCTCGTGCCGACCCTCCCACTGCGTTAGGTGACTTTATTAACTATTGTATCCGTATTGATGCTCGTCTGACTGAACGCAGACAAGAGAGATGGTTCGAAAATAATCGCACTAACCTTTTCCTACCTCCCTCCTCAGCTAAGGAACCTTTGAGTAGGATCACAAGGGAACCAGAACCTGAACCCATGCAGGTGGACTCTTTACAAAGACGGGTTAGTGATGCACGCAAAGAACATCGTATAAAGGAAAATCTATGTTTTTACTGTGGTAAGTCAGGGCACTTCATTATAAACTGCCCCAGCCGTTCTCGTAAGACTACTGCAGCAGTCATTCACTGTGAGTGTTGCGAGAGGAGCTCTGTCATGTCTGAGCCTCAGACTCCAGAGAGATCTGCTGCAAGAGATCTTGATTTTTCGGACTTAAACTCTGTTAGTTCTGGGGACAATGACGGTATAAACGCTGCAATTTTTCAAGTTTCCTCAGCGGTGTCCCAGCTGAGTTGTAAAAGAAATAATTCTCATTGCTTCCTTTCCATCAAACTCTGGGTGGACTCAGTCTGGGTGTCTAGCTCTGCTATGATCGACTCAGGAGCAAGTGGAAATTGTAACGGGTCTGGTAGGTGAAACCACTGAGCTTTATTATACAAGACAGTATACTTGTAAGAGAGCAGGTGGCGCCCGGGGAATACGGACAGGAATTCACGGGAAGTGACCAGGGCAGTCTCTGGGTAGGCAGGTTGTCACGGCAAGTGACCAGGGCAGTCTCTGGGTAGGCAGGTTGTCACGGCAAGTGACCAGGGCAGTCTCTGGGTAGGCAGGGTTGGTCAACAGCAAGTGACCAGGGCAGTCTCTGGGCAGGCAGGTTGTCACAGCAAGTGACCGGGGCAGTCTCTGGGCAGGCAGGTTGTCACAGCAAGTGACCAGGGCAGTCTCTGGGCAGGCAGGTTGTCACAGCAAGTGACCAGGGCAGTCTCTGGACAGGCAGGTTGTCACAGTAAGTAACCAGGACAGTTTCTGAATAGACAGGCTTATACGACCTGAGATGTTGGAGCCTCCTGGTAGGCTGCAGTCTGATGGCAGATGATCGCTCCCAAGCGAGCAGGCAGGAGTCTCTGGAGTAGCCGGTGATCACTGCTGAAGATGTCCGAACCTTCGGATAAAGCTGCAGTCGGATGGCAGATGATCGCTCCCAAGTGAGCAGGCAAGAGTCTCTGAAGTAGCCGGTGATCACTGCTGATGAAGTCCGAACCTTCGGATAGAGCTGCAGTCGGATGGCAGATGATCGCTCCCAAGTGAGCAGGCAAGAGTCTCTGTAATCGCCGGGGATCACTGCAGGTGATGTCCGAACCTCCGGGGAGGGCTGCAGTCAGATGGCAGACAGCAAACAGACGGGTAACAGGCAGGCAACTGGAAACAGGAGCTGAGGGCTGAAGCAGAGTTATACAGTGCAACAACAAACATTGCTCGGGCACCTCCATTAAGGAGGAAGCCCTTAATATAGGGTGGAGTCCTCCGGCATTGGCCGGAGACTAATTTGGAAAATGCGCGCGGCTCCTTTAAGAGCGGGGGAGGGCGCGGGCGCGCGCCCTTAGTCCAGCAGCAGGGAAGGAGCGCGCGGGCCCAGCAGGGCGGAATGAGGACGCCGAGGATGCTGGGGGCGCTGAGGACGCTGGGGGCGCCGAGGACGCTGGGGGCGCTGAGGACGCAGAGCGCTGGTAAGGGGAACGGCGTCCCTGCCTGGCAGAGGGCCGGGACGCCGATGCTACAGTACCCCCCCCTCTAGGCCCCCCCCTCTTTAGGCCAGAAAGAAATTTAGCTAGGATGAGAGGGGCATGGATGTTCTCCCGAGGCTCCCACGTTCTCTCCTCAGGACCAAACCCCTTCCAATCCACCAAAAAATAAGTCTTTCTTCCTACCCTTTTTGTGGCCAGAATGTTCTCTACCTCAAATTCATCATCAGCAGACACTGGAGCAGGAGGTGTACCTGTAGACTTGAAAAAAGAGTTAAGTACCACAGGTTTGAGGAGAGACACATGAAAAGAGTTAGGAATTCGCAAATTGGCCGGGAGTTTCAGTTTATAGGACACTGGGTTGATCTGCCTGATGACCTCAAAAGGACCGATAAACCGAGGACCTAACTTGTAGGAAGGAATTTTGAGCCGAACATATTTGGACGAAAGCCAGACTTTGTCCCCAGGACGGAATTGAGGAGGATCCAGACGTTTCTTGTCAGCATGTCTTTTCATGCGCTCGGATGACTGAATGAGTGCGGACCGGGTACTCTCCCAGATGGAGGAGAATTCTCTAACCAGAGATTCCGCAGCTGGATTGTCCACAGAGATGGAAACGGGGACAGGAATCCGAGGGTGCTGACCGAAGACTATAAAAAACGGAGACTTGGTGGACGATTCGCTCTCGTGATTATTGTAAGAGAATTCGGCCCAAGGCAGGAGCTCCACCCAATCAGAATGATGAGCATTAACGAAGTGTCGGAGATAGCTGGTCAGATTCTGATTTATTCGCTCAACTTGTCCATTGGACTGTGGGTGGTAAGCGGAGGAGAAATCCAAGGTGACGTCTAGTAACTTACAAGTAGCTCTCCAGAAACGTGAAGTGAACTGTACCCCACGATCCGACACAATGTGACGAGGCAAACCATGGAGACGGAAGATGTGGCGGATAAAGTCTTTAGCCAACTCGGGTGCAGACGGAAGACCTGGCAGAGGAATGAAGTGAGCCATCTTGGAAAAGCGGTCAGCGACCACCCAAATGACCATACAACCGGCAGAGACGGGCAGATCCGTAATGAAGTCCATGGCTATATGTTGCCAGGGAGCAGCGGGTACCGGAAGCGGAAGAAGACGGCCGGCAGGCAGGTGTCTCGGAACTTTGTTGCGGGCACAGGAGACACAGGCAGAAACAAAGTCTATTACGTCTTTGTACAGGGTAGGCCACCAATAATGCCGGGTAATGAGTTGGAGGGTCTTTTTCTGACCAGCGTGGCCAGCGAGTTTAGACGAATGACCCCAATGTAGAATTCTCTTCCGATCAGTCTCTGATACGAACGTCTTACCAGGAGGGAGACGGTTTAGACTCACGGGAGCCACCTGCATCACTCTGGCGGGATCGATGATATGTTTAGGCTCATCTTCGAGATCCGACACCAGGAAGGACCGGGACAAGGCATCCGCCTTGATGTTTTTGTCAGCCGGGCGAAAATGCAAGAGAAAATCAAAACGGGCAAAAAACAAGGACCACCGGGCTTGGCGAGGGTTAAGTCTCTGAGCATGCTGAAGGTAAGACAGATTTTTGTGGTCCGTGTAGATGATTACCGGATGAAGAGCCCCCTCGAGTAGGTAACGCCACTCCTCCAATGCCAATTTAATGGCCAATAACTCTCGATCTCCTATGGAGTAGTTGCGCTCGGAGGAGGAGAAGAGTTTGGAGAAGAAACCCACAGGAAACCATCTTCCCGGATGAAGATTTTTGAGTAAGTACCGCTCCGGCTCCAGCAGAGGAAGCGTCCACCTCCAGGAAGAACTGCTTGTTGCCGTCCGGGCGATGCAGCACTGGAGCGGAAGAGAAGGCTTGTTTCAAGGAAAGAAAGGCCTCCTCTGCTTCGGGCGTCCACTGTTTGGGGTTAGCATCCTTGCGGGTGAGCGCTGAGATTGGAGCAGTCCTGGAAGAGAAGTGCGGTATGAAGAGACGGTAATAGTTAGCGAATCCCAGGAACCGCTGAATGGCCTTCAACCCCTCTGGTCGGGGCCACTTCTCATGGCAGACAGTTTCTCCGGATCCATTCGTAGGCCTGTCTGAGAGATAATGTAGCCCAGAAACGGAAGCGAGGTCTGCTCAAAGAGGCACTTCTCATATTTGGCGAAGAGGTGATTCTGCCTGAGCCTGAGCAGAACCTGACGAACATCCCTCCGGTGAGACTGGAGATCCGGAGAGAAGACCAAGATGTCGTCAAGGTACACCACAACGCAGGAGTAGAGGAGGTCCCGGAAGATGTCATTGACCAACTCCTGAAAGACTGCTGGAGCATTACAGAGACCAAAGGGCATAACCAGATACTCGTAGTGGCCATCCCGGGTGTTGAATGCCGTCTTCCATTCATCTCCTCGACGGATACGAACCAGGTTGTATGCTCCACGAAGATCCAGTTTAGTGAAGACTCTAGCCCCTCCAAGACGATCAAACAACTCCGGAATGAGCGGAAGAGGGTACTTATTCTTCACTGTGATCAAATTTAGGCCTCTGTAGTCAATACAGGGACGGAGAGATCCGTCTTTCTTTTTTACAAAAAAGAAACCTGCTCCCGCGGGGGAGGTAGATTTACGGATGAATCCTAAATTCTCCTCGATATATTCTGACATCGACCTGGTCTCTGCAGCGGACAATGGGTAAATACGCCCACGGGGAGGCGTAGTACCGGGTAGCAGGTCGATCGGGCAATCATATGGTCTATGCGGGGGTAATGTCTCTGCTTCCTTTTTATTAAAGACATCCGCGAATGACCAATATGGAATCGGAGTCCAGGTAGATTAGCAGGTGTAGGAGAAGAAGGACGGGATGGACAGGCACCAGACACGTTTTATGACAGTCCTGTCCCCAGCGAAGAATCTCTCCATTCTGCCAGTCGAGCACGGGTGCATGTTTTTGGAGCCAAGGCAGACCTAGTAAGAAAGCATGAGAGAGTCCAGGTAAAACATGAAACGAGATGCTCTCAGAATGCAACATTCCCACCTGCAGGGTTATGGCTTCGGTGATAAGTTGGATGGGACGAGGTAGGAGACCCCCATCCACAGCAGCAACAGATACTGGTTCAACCAGAGGTTTGGTGGGAATGCGATACTTCTCTACTAGAGCCTGTGAAACTAGATTCCCAGCTGCTCCAGAATCAAGTTGGGCCAGTTCGAAGTAACGGTTCTTACCGATGAGAATAGAGACAGACAGCAGCAGAGATGAAGAGGATTTATTCTGGTCTAGGTGGACCTCTCCGAGCGAACCTAGACACAGGTGTTTCCCGACTTCTCCGGACAGGTACGGATCCAGTGCTCCTTACTGCCACAGTAGAAGCAACTCCTCTCGGCACGGCGTGAGTCCTGACGGGCTTTGACCATCTTGGTCTGGTCGACCTGCATAGGCTCAGCAGTGTGCATCTGGGGAGAAACGGAAGGGGTTATAGGTCTCTGAAACGAGGGTGCAAGACGAGGAAACCCTCTCTCACGGGTGACCTCTTTGGCACGTTCCTGGAACCGTAGATCAATTCGATTGGCAAGATTTATTAAATCATCAAGGGAGGTTGGAATGTCCCGACCGGCAAGTTCATCTTTAATACGGCCGGACAGACCCTCCCAGAAGACCGAAATCAGGGCGTTATTGTCCCAAGCCAACTCTGAGGCTAGAGTACGGAACCGTATGGCATATTGACCAACGGTGAGACTCTCCTGACGGAGACGCAACAGAGATGATGCAGAGGAGGTCTTCCGTCCAGGTTCGTCGAATACCTTCCGGAAGGCCGAGAGAAAAGCAGGCAGGTCAGATACCAGAGGATCTTCTCTCTCCCAGAGAGGATTAAGCCAGGCCAGAGCCTCTCCGGTGAGATGGGACATGATGAAGGCAATTTTGGCCCGGTCAGAGTTAAACTGGTTGTGCCAGGAGTTCGAAATGCAGGGTGCACTGGTTAATAAAACCACGTGCCAGAGCAGGGTCGCCTCCAAACCTAGGAGGAGCTGAAAGTCGGGGTCCGGGAATGGAAACCACGGAATTGGGAAGCAGCGAGGCTGCCGGATTATGAGTCATGGCTCCAGCGGTGGTTGCTGGTGATGAATTCAGAGTGTCCAGGCGGGAATTGACGTTCCGCAGGTGACCCAGGATGGCCTCCTGTTGCGACCTCTGGCGAGATAGTTCATGACACAATTCCGGGAGTGAAGGGGTTTGGGTGCCACCGGGTTCCATGGCCCGAGCAAACTGTAACGGGTCTGGTAGGTGAAACCACTGAGCTTTATTATACAAGACAGTATACTTGTAAGAGAGCAGGTGGCGCCCGGGGAATACGGACAGGAATTCACGGGAAGTGACCAGGGCAGTCTCTGGGTAGGCAGGTTGTCACGGCAAGTGACCAGGGCAGTCTCTGGGTAGGCAGGTTGTCACGGCAAGTGACCAGGGCAGTCTCTGGGTAGGCAGGTTGTCACAGCAAGTGACCAGGGCAGTCTCTGGGCAGGCAGGTTGTCACAGCAAGTGACCGGGGCAGTCTCTGGGCAGGCAGGTTGTCACAGCAAGTGACCAGGGCAGTCTCTGGGCAGGCAGGTTGTCACAGCAAGTGACCAGGGCAGTCTCTGGACAGGCAGGTTGTCACAGTAAGTAACCAGGACAGTTTCTGAATAGACAGGCTTATACGACCTGAGATGTTGGAGCCTCCTGGTAGGCTGCAGTCTGATGGCAGATGATCGCTCCCAAGCGAGCAGGCAGGAGTCTCTGGAGTAGCCGGTGATCACTGCTGGAGATGTCCGAACCTTCGGATAAAGCTGCAGTCGGATGGCAGATGATCGCTCCCAAGTGAGCAGGCAAGAGTCTCTGAAGTAGCCGGTGATCACTGCTGATGAAGTCCGAACCTTCGGATAGAGCTGCAGTCGGATGGCAGATGATCGCTCCCAAGTGAGCAGGCAAGAGTCTCTGTAATCGCCGGGGATCACTGCAGGTGATGTCCGAACCTCCGGGGAGGGCTGCAGTCAGATGGCAGACAGCAAACAGACGGGTAACAGGCAGGCAACTGGAAACAGGAGCTGAGGGCTGAAGCAGAGTTATACAGTGCAACAACAACATTGCTCGGAAACCTCCATTAAGGAGGAAGCCCTTAATATAGGGTGGAGTCCTCCGGCATTGGCCGGAGACTAATTTGGAAAATGCGCGCGGCTCCTTTAAGAGCGGGGGAGGGCGCGGGCGCGCGCCCTTAGTCCAGCAGCAGGGAGGGAGTGTGCGGGTCCAGCAGGGCGGAATGAGGACGCCGAGGATGCTGGGGGCGCTGGGGGCGCCGAGGACGCTGGGGGCGCTGAGGACGCAGAGCGCTGGTAAGGGGAACGGCGTCCCTGCCTGGCAGAGGGCCGGGACGCCGATGCTACAGAAATTTTATGGATATCTCCTTTGCTCTGAAACAGGGGATACGTTCAGTGAAGAAGGCTACTCCAGTACAGATGGAGAGTGTGGATGGCTCCCTGCTGACCTCTGGACCAGTGGATCAGGAAACAGAGCCTTTGAGGGTCCTTATGGGTAAAGATCATCAGGAGAAAATGTCTTTTATGCTTATCTCTTCTCCCCACTTTCCCATTATTCTAGGGCTACCATGGCTGCAGGCGCAGAATCCTACGATTAACTGGGAGACCAAGGAATTACACTTTCCGGAGAAACAGATGAGTCAAGGAGTTTCAGCTTGCTCTGTTCCTAAAGGAACCATGTCAGTCCCTGAACTACCAGCTGTATACCAGGACTATGTGGATTTATGTGACAAGAAGAACGCTGATCAGCTTCCTCCTCACCGTCCATATGATTGTCCAATCGAATTATTGCCTGGAGCCGAAATACCTTTTGGTAAGATCTACCCCCTAGCGGGGCCCGAGCTAAAAGCTTTGAAGGACTACATAGATGAAAATCTAGCCAAAGGCTTCATACGCCCCTCTTCATCTCCCGCAGGTGCACCCATCTTCTTTGTGAAGAAGAAAGATGGATCTCTGAGACCCTGCATAGACTATAGGGAACTCAATAAGGTTACTATTAGAAACCGTTATCCATTGCCTTTAATCCCTGAGTTGTTGGAGAGAGTGCGGCACGCCAAAATTTTCTCTAAACTGGATCTCCGTGGGGCCTATAACTTGGTCCGTATTAGACCTGGGGATGAATGGAAGACTGCATTCAGGTCACGCTATGGACACTTCGAATATCTAGTTATGCCTTTTGGTCTGAGTACTGCCCGAGCCACTTTCCAACACTTGGTGAATGACATCTTCAGGATCTCCTAGATACATTTGTGGTGATTTATCTGGATGATATTCTAATTTTTTCTAACTCCACAGAGGAACATCATGGACATGTGAGAATGGTCTTAGAACGCCTAAGACAAAACCATCTCTACATCAAACTTGAAAAGTGTGAATTCCATAGGACCGAAATTCAATTTCTGGGGTATGTACTATCTACGCAAGGGATTAGTATGGATGGAAGCAAAACCCAAGCCATCAAGGATTGGCCAATTCCTAGAAATGTGAAGGAGGTGCAGCGCTTCATCGGGTTTGCCAACTTCTATAGACGTTTCATTAGGAATTTCTCTGAGGTAGTGTCACCTATCACCCAACTTACCCGGAAACAGTCTAGGTTCTCCTGGACCCCGCAAGCTCAGGAAGCATTTTCCTGTTTAAAGGACAAATTTACCACCGCACCTATCTTAGTACATCCCAACCCCGAGCTTGCCTTCATAATAGAGGTGGATGCTTCAGACTGTGCCGTTGGAGCTATACTCTCTCAGAGAACAGGTGAGAAGAATGTCTTGCATCCCTGTGCCTTCTTTTCCCAGCAGTTGTCTTCGGCTGAGAGGAACTACGATGTGGGCAATAGAGAATTGTTGGCCATTATTGCCGCCTTCAAGGAATGGAGACACCTTCTTCAGGGAACTGCACAGCAAATAGTCGTCCTGACAGACCATCGTAACCTTGAATTTATCAGGTCGGCTAAGTGCCTGACTCCTCGCCAGGCTCGCTGGAATCTTTTCCTAAACCAATTTAATTTTGTAATTTCTTATAGACCAGGATCGCGCAATGGAAAGGCTGATGCACTCTCTAGGATTCATTCAGCAGAGACACGTCCACTTACTCCTCCTAAGACTATTCTTCCTGACTCTAGATTCCTGGGAGTGATTCATAATCAAGACCTACTTAAGGACATCAAGGAAGCATACCATGCGGATTCTTTGTTGGCTCAACCCCAAGGGACGTAAGTCTTGTCTTTAAGAATGGTGTGTGGATTCAGGGACAACGTCTGTATATACCTGAAACAGTCAGATTGAGAGTATTGCAACTCATCCATGATTCCAAGATAGCCGGGCATAGGGGGATTCTAAAGACACAAGAATTTCTTTCTCGTTTCTTTTGGTGGCCCACTTACAGGAAAGATGTTTTAAACTATGTCACTTCATGTGAAGTCTGTGCAAGATGCAAAACACCTCGCTCCTCACCAACTGGTCTGTTACAACCTCTTCCCACCCCGTCCCGCCCGTGGGGATCCATTTCTATGGACTTCATTGTGGAGTTACCAACCTCTCAAGGGAAGAACACCATTCTAGTGGTGGTTGATCGTCTAACAAAGGCAGCTCATTTTATCCCTTGTGTCGGCTTACCCACTGCAAAACAGACATCAGACTTGATGATTAAGAATGTGTTTCGCTTACATGGAGTACCGGATGAGGTCATTTCGGATCGAGGGGTGCAATTCACTTCAAGGTTTTGGCAAAATTTCTGTGCCGCATTGGACATTAAAGTAAACCTTTCTTCTGCTTTTCATCCCAGACTAATGGACAGACAGAACGAACCAATCAGACCCTGGAGCAGTATCTCCGCTGCTTTATCTGCCACCTACAAGATGATTGGGTGGATCTACTTCCACTGGCTGAGTTCTCTTATAATAACTCTCAGAGCGCCTCCACTAAGCAGTCTCCTTTTTACTCCAATCTAGGTTATCATCCTAACATTCTTCCTCGATTTCCCATAGATACGCCCTTGCCGGCAGTGGCTGAAAGAATCACTTCTTTACAAAAGAATATGGATCTTCTAAAGGAAAATCTAGAATTGGCTCAGGAAAGGTACAAGAAAGCAGCAGATAAATTTCGTAAACCTGCACCAGCTTTCAAGGTAGGAGATTTGGTCTGGCTGTCAACCAGAAATCTTAAAATAAAGATTCCATCGTCTAAATTGGGACATAAGTACATTGGACCTTATAAGATCAGTAAGATTATAAGTGCTGTTGCTTGTCATCTTCAACTGCCCAGAACTATGAGAATCCACCCTGTCTTTCATGTATCCCTACTAAAGGCTGCAACACCCAATACGTTTCCTGGACGCTCTTCTCCTTGCCCTGACCCAGTGCTGGTCGATGGTCAGGAAGAATTTATGGTGGAAAGGATTCTAGATTCCAGGTTGTACAGAAATCAGTTGCAATATTTGATTAAATGGCAGGGCTACCCAGTGGAGGACAACTCATGGGAACCAGTCAATAATGTAAATGCTCCTCGCCTGCTCCGCCAGTTTCATCAGAGGTACCCTGACAAGCCTGGTCTGAGGTCAACCGGAGGTTGTCCTTAAGGGGGGAGTAATGTAAGATTCTTTGTCTCTTTTGACATGTTCCTTGAAACTCAGTTTTCCGTCGGCCATTTTGCTTTCTGTCTTTCTGCAGCTCTTGCCCTCAGTTAATATGGAGTTTCCAGTTTTCATGTTCCCGCCCTGATTCTCTCCCTCTTGCTTCTTAAGCAGCCTCAGCTGAACAATCAGTGCTCCTGAATCAAGCCTCAGTCAGCCTGTGACCTGACTCCTGGAAACCTAGGATTTTGGACTCCAGCTATTTCCTACTGAGGAACTTTGGAACACTTTTGGACTTTGGAAACCTGCTGTCTGGTGAATCCATGTTTGCAGAGGAATTACGGTACAGAGAAGAGATCCTGAACCTGCTTGGAGAGTTATTGTAGAGCTTGAAGTTACTCTGGCCTGCTGTGTTCTCCTGCCTCTGTTCCTGCAAACTGTGTGACCTTTTCTGCATGCTTGTATGAAGTAATACAAGTCATTTCATATCAACCTATGTCTCATGTGTTTTCCTCGCACCCAAGCACAAGACGCTATAGGAACTGTACACTATACATGACACCTAGCTCCCTTATTAGATCAGTGGTGTTTAACCCTTTCACCCCGAAGCCTGTTTTCACCTTCCAGACCAGGTCAATTTTTTCAATTCTGACATCTGTCATTTTATGAGGTAATAACTCTGGAACGCTTCAATGGATCCCAGCGATTCTCAGACTGTTTTCTCGTGACATATTGTACTTCATAATATTGGTAAAATTTCTTTGATATAACTTGCACTTTATTTGTGAAAAAATCGGAAATTTGGAGAAAATTTTGAAAATTTAGGAATTTTCAAAATTTTTATTTTTATGCCCTTAAATCAGAGTCATATCACAAAAAAAGTTAAAAAATAACATTTCCCACATGTCTACTTTACATCAGCACAATTTTTTTTATTTTTTATTTTTGTTACAATTTATAAGGGTTAAAAATTTCTCATTTCTACAACAAAATTTACAAAACAATTTTTTTTATGCACCACATCACATTTGAAGTGACTTTATTTTTCTATATGACAGAAAATAATCAAAAGTGACACCTTTCTAAAAAACTGCACCCCTCAAGGTTTTAAAAACTACATTAACCCTTTAAATGCTTCACTAGAATTAATGGAAAATAAAAGGAAAAAATGAATATTTAACTTTTTTTTCACAAAAATGTTACATTAAATCCAAATTTATTTATTTTTCCGCAAGGTTAACAGGAAAAAAATGACCCCAAAACATGTACAATTTCTCCTCTGGTTTCAAATACCCCTAATGTGCCTACACAGTGGAAACCCCTCACAAGTGACACCATTTTGGAAACTAGAACCCTCAGGGAATTTATCTACATGTGTGGTGAGCACCTTGAACTCACAGGAATTTCACAGAAGTTTATAATGTTGAGTCGTGAAAATAAAAAAATCACATTTTTCCCACAAAAATGTTTTTAGCCCCAAATTTATCATTTTAATAAGGGTAACGGGAGAAAATGGACCCAAAATTTTTTGCGCAATTTCTCCTGAGTACACTGGTACATCACGTGTGGTTGAAAACTACTTTTGAGGCACAGTGCAAAGCTCAGAAGGGAAGCAATGCCATGTTGAATTTCAGATTTAGTTGGTTTGGTTTTAGGGTGCCACATCTCAGTGGCAGCACCCCTGAGTAGAGATGGGCGAATCCAAACAGGAAAGTTCGGCGTCCGTACCAAATATCTACTGTTCGGGCACGGACACCAAACATGGACTTCACCAGGAAATCTGCTACTGTTCGGATTCGGCCCCCCCAAACACCGGGTGTTTGTTGCGCTGTCATGTGCATGACAGCGCAGCAAACACTGCTTCTGATCGGCGGTAAAATCATTAACACCGGTCAGACAACCGCAGTTCCCATGCTGTCAAATGACAGCCTGAGCCCGCAGCTGTGATCAGAGGTAAAAAGATTACCTCAGTCACTGGCGTCAGCTGATGGGATTACTGCTTCCATCAGCCTACGCCTGCTGCCACTAATAACAGCGAGAGCAGGCGCGACTGATGGGAGTATTCATCAGCCGGGGCCTACGATAGAAATAATTTAAAAACAAAACCCGGCATGGCTTCCCCTGTATTTTTGATAACCAGCCAGGCAAAATAGACAGTTGGGGCTGCAACCCTAAGCTGTCAGCGTTAGCAAGACTGGTTATCAAGAATAGAGGGGTCCCCATGCTGTTTTTTTATTTAAATAATTAAAAACAATGGCGTGGGGTTCCCCCCCAATTTTTGACAACCAGCCTTGCTAAAGCAGACAGCTGGGGGCTGGTATTCTCAGGCTGGTAAGGGGCCATGGATATTGCCCCCCAGCCTAAATATAGCAGCCCGCAGCCGCCCCAGAAAAGGCACATCTATTAGATGTGCCAATTCTGGAGCTTTGCCCAGCTCTTCCCACTTGCCCTGTAGCAGTGGCAAGTGGGGTTCATATTTGTTGGGCTGACATCAATCCCACAGCTTAGTATTGGAGAAGCGTCTATAAGACACCTATCCATCACTAATCCTATAGTTATACTGTAAATATACACACAGTAAGAATAAAGTATTTTATTTGAAATAAAAACAAAACACACTTTTACATTTTTATTTAAAAATAACCAACACAGTTATACTCACCTAACACTCATTCCATTGAATCCCTTGTCTCCTGTAATAAAACAAAATAAAAAAAACAACAATATCCCTCACCAGTCCATCTTTCTGTCCCACTGTCACGTACCCGCTTCTCAGCACATGACTTGGGGTTTACGCTTGCAAGAGTTAATCTATCTCCTTTCACTCAGTCCAGCATTCACCCTCTGTCCTATGCTGCAATGGGAGCTTAAATCAAAACCCGACACAGCCCACGCACCCCACTTCATACATGCTGCCACCACTCACTGAACACACGGGCGATGAGTCCCGGAAGTACTACTACTACTGTCTGCCAATCACCAGGATAACACACTCTAAGGCTATGGATTATTTTAGAACATACAAAATTCAAACTTATTAAAGTTTTAAGCTTAAATAGAAAAGGTACAGTGCATAAAATAAAAGGATATAAAAAATATGGAAATAAAAAGTAACAAACAAATATGCAAAACAGTTATAAAACGAAAGGGAGAAACTTACAGAAATACTTAATCTTTGCAGTCTGGTATTCTGCTCCCTGAGGGGGGAATGAATATGAAATGGATCACATCAGCTCGGCTGTCCCTCAATCTGTGAACCGACTTTCTTTGTGTAAGGCCTAATTTATAGGTTTTGGAGATCAGATTTCTAGACCAGCTGCTCATGTTAATATTCTAATTCCTAGTTCGTGACTGGACCATGGCTATTTTACCAATAAATACATTATTTTTCTAAAAATTCTTGTCTTAGCTTTCTTTCCCATAGTAAATAGAAATTGTCAGGCTGCAAATAGGTCCCATTTGGCAACTGCCTTCAAGGCATCAGAGGTGTGAAATGTTTCCCAGGAAGGCCCCTGGGGTATAAGACCAGGAAAACTGCCTTTTCTCTGGATAACATATCATCTTTGTGAGAACCTGCAGCCTAAAGGTACTGCCACACTAAACAATCCCGCTAGCGATCACAATTAACGACGCATACTAATGCGATCGCTAGCGGGATTGTTTCTATATCGCTAAATGCTACCGCATTTAGCGATATAGTTAACGACGCTATCGCCGTTAGCGATCTTCTTAACGACTTTAGCGGTACAAAAGTACCGCTAAATCGCTAAGAAAAGGTGCCACACAGCGATTAGATACTTACCCAGCGGGAGCGCCGACGAGAAAATAGGGTCCGGAACGATTCCAGCGACGAGCGAGATCACAGCAGGAAGCTCGTCGCTGGAAGCTGCCGCACTGAACAACATCGCTAACGGGATCGCTAATAGTGACGTTTTTTAGCGATCCCGTTAGCGATATTGTTTAGTGTGGCATACCCTTAAAGGTACTGCCACACTAAGCTATCCCGCTAGCGATCTCGTTAGCGTTGCATACTAATGAGATCGCTAGCGGGATTGTTCTATATCGCTAAATGCTGCCGCATTTAGAGATATAGTTAACGACGCTAATCGCGTTAGCGATCTTCTTAACGACTTTAGCGGTACAAAAGTACCGCTAAATCGCTAAGAAAAGGTGCCACACAGCGATTAGATACTTACCAGCGGGAGCGCCAGCGATGAAATAGGGTCCGGAACGATTCCAGCGACGAGCGAGATCACAGCAGGAAGCTCGTCGCTGGAAGCTGCCGCACTGAACAATATCGCTAACGGATCGCTAAATAGTGACGTTTTTTAGCGATCCCGTTAGCGATATTGTTTAGTGTGGCATACCCTTAAAGTTACTGCCACACTAAACGCTCCCGCTAACGATCACAATAACGACGCATACTAATGCAATCGTTTTTGTGATCGTTTTAATGTCGCTAGTAGCTGCCACACTTAGCGATCTCGTTAATGACGCATAAGCGTTAGCGATCTCCTTAACGACTTTGGCGGTCATTGTGATGTAAAAAACAGCGCACATCGTTCACAAAAGGTGCCAGACACAGCGATATAGCGTCACCAGCGGGACGCCAACGATAAAAATACGGTCCAGAACTCTAGTGAACGATCAGCGAGATCACAGCAGGGGCCACGTCGTTGCTACATGCCACACACAACAGCGTCACTAACGAGATCGCTAAATAGTGACGTATTTTAGCGATCTCGTTAGCGACGCTGTTTAGTGTGGCATACCCTTAAGAACAGATGCTAGTTAACTGCCCGCCATACAAATACATATTGCCACTACACCTCCCTCCTTATGAAGGTGCATCTGGGTTGACTTACAGGTCAGCTCCCGAGCACGTATCTGGTTCCACCTCGCCTTGGCGAGATAAGCAACAGCAAATCCTTCCAATAAGTGATTAACCAACCTCTGGAAGGTGGCAGGGGCATTTTTCATACCAAATGGCATCACCAGAAACTCAAACAGTCCAATTGGCGTTATAAAGGCAGACCTCTCCTGAGCTTCTTTGGTCAAGGGTATCCGCCTATATCCCTTATTTAAGTCTATGATAGTGAGGTACGATGCATTAGCTAGCTGCTCTAACAGCTCTTCTATCCTTGTCATGGGGAAGGCCTCACATGTAGTAAGTAGATTTAATTTCCTATATAGTCTACACAGAACCTGGTAGTACGGTCCTTTTTTGGGACAGCCACAGGGGAGGCCTAGGCACTCTGGGATTTTTGTATTACCTCGAGGTTTAGCATCTCCTCTACCTGTTCCTTCATGTGTGCCTTTACCTCTGCTGACGCCCGGTATGCAGACTGCCATACTGTGGGATTCCTACCAGTGTCCACATGATGAGTTGATAAGTGAGCCCTCCCAGGCTTCCCTGTGAAGAATTCTGTGAACTCGCTGAGCACCCCCATCAGCTCAGACCTCTGTGTGATAGCTCAGGGTTAAACTCCGCTGACTCCAGGGACTCCATACACTGAGTCCCAGCGCCCACATCTAGTAACAGATCAGCCTCCCCTTCTTCAAGCATGATGCCACAGACAGGTAAGACACAGGTCTCCCTGTCATGATGAGCCTTCAACATACAGGTCCTTCTCAAAAAATTAGCATATAGTGCTAAATTTCATTATTTTCCATAATGTAATGATTACAATTAAACTTTCATATATTTTATTGTTTTAATACTGATGATTTTGGCATACAACTTCAGATAACCCAAAAAACCTGTCTCAAAAAATTAGCATATCAAGAAAAGGTTCTCTAAACGACCTATTACCCTAATCTTCTGAATCAACTAATTAACTCTAAACACATGCAAAAGATTCCTGAGGCTCTTAAAAACTCCCTGCCTGGTTCATTACTCAAAACTCCCATCATGGGTAAGACTAGCGACCTGACTGATGTCAAGAAGGCCATCATTGACACCCTCAAGCAAGAGGGTAAGACCCAGAAAGAAATTTCTCAACAAATAGGCTGTTCCCAGAGTGCTGTATCAAGGCACCTCAATGGGAAGTCTGTTGGAAGGAAACAATGTGGCAGAAAACGCTGTACAACGAGAAGAGGTGACCGGACCCTGAGGAAGATTGTGGAGAAGGACCGATTCCAGACCTTGGGGGACCTGAGGAAGCAGTGGACTGAGTCTGGTGTAGAAACATCCAGAGCCACCGTGCACAGGCGTGTGCAGGAAATGGGCTACAGGTGCCGCATTCCCCAGTAAAGCCACTTTTGAACCATAAACAGCGGCAGAAGCGCCTAACCTGGGCTACAGAGAAGCAGCACTGGACTGTTGCTAAGTGGTCCCAAGTACTTTTTCTGATGAAAGCAAATTTTGCATGTCATTCAGAAATCAAGGTGCCAGAGTCTGGAGGAAGACTGGGGAGAAGGAAATGCCAAAATGCCTGAAGTCAGTGTCAAGTACCCACAGTCAGTGATGGTGTGGGGTGCCATGTCAGCTGCTGGTGTTGGTCCACTGTGTTTCATCAAGGGCAAGGTCAATGCAGTAGCTATCAGGAGATTTTGAGCACTTCATGCTTCCATCGGCTGAAATGCTTTATGGAGATGAAGATTTTATTTTTCAGCACGACCTGGCACCTGCTCACAGTGCCAAAACCACTGGTAAATGGTTTATGACCATGGTATTACTGTGCTCAATTGGCCTGCCAACTCTCCTGACCTGAACCCCATAGAGAATCTGTGGGATATTGTGAAGAGAAAGTTGAGAGACGCAAGACCCAACACTCTGGATGAGCTTAAGGCCGCTATCGAAGCATTCCTGGGCCTCCATAACACCTCAGCAGTGTCACAGGCTGATTGCCTCCATGCCACGCCGCATTGAAGCAGTCATTTCTGCAAAAGGATTCCCGACCAAGTATTGAGTGCATAACTGAACATTATTATTTGATGTTTTTTTTTGTTTGTTTTTAAAAAACACTTTTATTTTATTGGACGGTTGAAATATGTTAATTTTTTGAGACAGGTTTTTTGGGTTATCAGGAGTTGTATGCCAAAATCATCAGTATTAAAACAATAAAAGACCTGACAAATTTCAGTTGGTGTGTAATGAATCTAAAATATATGAAAGTTTAAGGCCTCTTTCACACATCAGGCTTTTTGAATCAGGCGCGATCCGGCGTGTGTTCTAAAAAAACGGATCCGGTACCGGATGCGTTTTTTTAGCATTGACTTACATTAGCGCCGGATCGCGCCTGATGTCACTGCGTTGCATCCGTTTTTGGCCGGATCCGTCGGAATTGTAGATTCGGCGGCCGGACAAGATGGTTTTTGTAACGTTTTTTTTTTTTTTTCCGGAGGCACCTGACAGTGCCTGAATCGCATTCAGGCGGCGGAAACAATGCAAACCTATGGAGAGGACCGTCCGTTCTCTCTCTCTCTCTCTCTCTCTCTCTCTCTCTCTCTCTCTCTCTCTCTCAGTGGTACACTGCAGTATATATATATATATATATATATATTATATATATATATATATATGCTTTTATATAATACGTATGGCGGATCTACAGATATTTTGCATAAAGCATTGATGATATATCATATAATTCAGTATAGCATGTGGCGTATAAATATGTATATACTACAGCATAACGCCATTACTGATAAGACGCTATTATAGTCTAAAGGAACAAAAGAATTTCAGCTATGTGCCCAATTTTACTTTCAGCTATCAGGCTGTATACAGGGGGAGGGGAATGTACACATTCCTGAGGGAGGGGGAAAGGATAACATTACAAGGAGCAAAGTGGTGTATCAGTAGTGTGCTGGATCCATGGAACCCATCCTCTGCTTGTGTCTTTACAGGGAGAGGTGGAGGGGCTGCAGCTTGTGCATTACAATCTGCGTCCACGTCAGAAGAGCTGGAGTTCCGCCATCACCTGGCTTCACTCTGGTTCTAGCGCAACACGGAGCTGGAGTTCCAGCCTCTACAACCAGCAGACCACCATCCAACACGGGGCAGGAGTTACGCCAACACTAGGCTTCACTCCTGCTCTTGTGCAAACACGGAACCGGAGTTCCCCCATCACCGGGCTTCACTCCGGTTCTAGCGCACGATATTACATTACATGCTTCTAATGTGGCGTTCAGCCGGGAAGACGCTTCTCCTTCCCCCGGGCCTTCCAGCCACCGTGTTAACCAATCTTTCGTCCAAGCAGGAGCCGGAGTAACTCCAGCGCTGGTTTTCACCCCTCCTGCACCAGCGGGAGCCGGGGTTCCACCCGCATCGGTCATCACTCCTCCTGCAGCACAGCGGTGAGTGTTCTAATAACAATGACTATCTAGCGTTACACAGATTGATTTCAAAGGAGAACGAGCTATCCTCAGCGATCACGGAAGAAGGTTTTTACTGCGGGATCAGCCCGTTTGGTGCACATTTAGAACAGGAGATTAAAAAAAAATAAATAAATAAATATAAAAAAAAAAAAAAAAAAAAATTACATTGACATACGGTCGCTATTGTCAGTGGATCAACAAAACGTTAATATAGAAATGAAGACGGGAGGTGGGATATGTTATAGAAGCTTAATTAGCGAGAAACCTGAACAATTGGCAACAGGCATTTGTGTGTTATATGGGCCAGAAGCATCCGGAACGATGCTCCGAATTGTTCATATATCAGGATATGATATATAACACACACAAGTCGCATGGCGGTTCCACTTGGAGACAATACAATGAGGACTTCCGCAGGCGTCTGGCCCTACAGCCGATCTAGTATGGGGGTTTAAAGCAAGAAGTGTGATTACGATTGATGCTAGAGCAGAAGAAGTTCCCTTCTCTAACTTCTCTTCGGCGACCAAAAACCTAACTAAAAACAAACGGTTGCCAATAACCTAAAATCAGCGCGAGAATTCCCTGAAACCTTAAACAAAAAAAATAATAAAGGAATTTAAACTAGGTAGAATGCCGGGTCCCTTTCATTTGCTGCCCTTCAAAAACTTCAAAATATCACCTCTAGGCAATATTACGAAAAAATAACCCGACAAATATCGTTTAATCCATCATCTTTCCTTCATCTTTCTCATTCAAAAGGCAAATCTTTTAACTAGGCGATCCCCCCTGAGGAAGCCTCCTTCACATACGCGTCTTTTGACAAGGCCGTAGATTTAGTCCGTGCTGCAGGCCCAGCGCTCTGCTAGCTAAAAGTTAAATCGGATATAGAATCGGCATTTCGCCGTTTACCCGTCCATCCCAAATGTTACCACTTATTAGGATGCAAAAGTAGACCTGCACTATTATTTTGATATGTGCCTGCCGATGGGCCAATGGGGTGTTCAATCTCGTGTCACTTGAAACAGGCAGTAATTCTTTGATTCATTACCTCAACGATTTTTTGTTCGTTGGCCCCATAAATTCGAAACTCTGCTCTTTCCTGCTGAAAAAATTTAAACTGATATCGCGTCATTTCGGTGTCCCGCTATCACCAGAAAAAACAATCGGACCGTGTAACGTTCTATCTTTTTTGGCCATTGAAATAGACACCAATTCGATGATTTTCCGGTTACCTTCCGAAAAAAATACAAAATACACTTCAGATGCTGGAAAGCTTCTGCACAGTTAAAAAGTCACTCTTCAGCAGATGCAGCAATGCGGTCAGCAGATGCAGCAATGCCGGTCGGCAGAGCCTTCTCTCGTCAATTATCGGTGGCAACAAAGGGCGTTTCTCAGCCCGGCCATAGACTCAGATTTAATCGCTCGTTAAAAGCTGACATGGTAGTTTGGAAAACATTCCTGGAATCATACAATGGTCATACATGTGTCATGTTTAACGAGACGTCAAAGACTTTGAGTTCACAGTTGGGTGGAGCAAACAACACGGTTTTGCAGCGGTCTACAAAGACCAGTGGTGCAGAAGTGATTGGCCAGAACTTTTTGCTACATCGAGCTGGGGACAAGATCCAGCTCTGTGGGAAACTTTCTCAATTGTGGCAGCCATTGAGATTTGGGCCAAGCTGCTAATAAATGCCAATATCCGGTTTCATACTAGAAATATTATAACCGCTCTTAATCTGCGCCTCTGTGTCACCGGCTACCTGGCAGGTTTATGGTAAGGCTTGGGAGGAATGGTGCTCCTTAGTTCAGGGGAGGCCGTAGATATGTGTGACCGCACAAGAGGAGAAGTTACTGCAGAATTTTTTAAAAATGCGGGGGTGTCAGGCAGGGGTGTCGGGTACATCGGCGCAAAGGAAATTATCGGGATTAGCCTTCTTTTTACAGCTTATGGGGTGGGCCGACGTGAAACTCTTTTTTATCAGGCAAGCCATCAAAGGGTGGAAAATGCTTCAGCCAAGTCTAGAATGTCGTCGCCCCATTTTACTCACACTATTGCACAACATTATCTCAATATCCCCATCGCTCTGCAGATCACAATACGAGGCGACCCTCACCTCAGCAGCCTTCGCTATCGCTTTTTTCGGAGCACTGCGTATCAGTGAGCGTTACCTTGTTCTAAAAGCGTGTCGGAAGTCGGTTTAATTAACGAAGACATAGTCATATGTAATATGTAGTGACGCCCTGCGCATCTGAGTGCGAAAATCCAAGTGCGATCCAACCTGGAGGGGCACGTGGGTGCTGGTTAAATCAGCAGATGGCCCAGTATGCCCCTTAACATAGTCAAAAGTTATGCTGTAGTAACACACAAAGGCAGATTTTTCCTATCTCACACAGATGAGTTCCCTCTTACCAGGTATCAATTTCAAACAATTTTCACATCATGTTTAAAAAGAATATGGGATGCTTTCCTTTCTAATAGGGGCAGCTAACGAGGCAGCTTGGGCTGGAGTATCAGAAGCCGTAGGGGATGGATGATGGAAATCCGCATGCTTCGCTTAATACATAAGACCTGATCTGCTCAAGTGACACATTTTTTCTCTTTCAGGAGTCGAGTTGTGGGTTTTCGGACATTCATATGTCTATTGGTAAAAAAAAAAAAAAAACGGCCGAACGGCGGCCCGGTGGAAAAAAAAAAAAAAAACGGCCGAACGGCGGCCCGGTGGAGCCGAACGGCGGCATGGTGAAAAAAACGGCCCGAACGGCGGCATGGTGAAAAAAACGGCCGAACGGCGGCCATGGTGGAAAAAAAAAAAAAAACGGCCGAACGGCGGCCTGGTGAAAAAAACGCCGAACGGAGGCCTGGTGAAAAAAAACGGCCGAACGGCGGCCTGGTGAAAAAAGTCGAGACTTCCCGGGTCTGGAAGTCAACTGGAGAGGGATAAGAGGCCTCCAGTGGCGGCAGGTGTTTCAAGAGTTAGTTTACATCTCCAGGAGGGTGAAAAGCCCGGTGATAATCGTGTTACATGTCGGTGGCAATGATCTTGGCAAAAGTAAAATCACTGATCTGTACAAAAGGATAACAACGGACATTGGGCGCGTTGCCTGTTTATTTGAAGATATGGTACCGGTTACTGGTGTGGTCACAAATGACACCTCGAGCCGTATGGTGGGGGGCAAGAGATCAAAAGGCCATAGAGCGAATAAGGAAAAAGTTCGATACACGGATGGCGAAATTTGTAAACAAAAAAAAAAAAAAGTGGTATTGTGGTGCGTCATGACCAACTGGAAGGAGACAACACGGCATTACTCAGACCGGACGGTGTTCACCTGACGGTCATTGGCCTAGATATATTTTTGTCTGGCCTGCAGGATGGGGTTGAACAAGCCCTAATGGTGATGGGTGGGGGTCGGAGTCCTGTGTAGGTCATACACCGGATCCTCCGTGGCGGATTAGTAGAGGAGGGCAAAGGTTCGTGACCGCTCGTAGGCATAATCTCCTGTCGATCGCGGACAAGGAACTCTGCCATGAGCCCCCATTACGAAATGTAATTGCCCTTCTCTGCTTTGGTAATTAATAAACTGTGACCGACCTGTTCAACCCATCCAGGCCTGATTGTGTATTCTTTATGGGATTGGTGGGAAGAGGAGGGGTGAAGGCACTGTTTAGGACACACACAGGTCTCCCCAGTCTGGCAGGCCCTGTACTGAATAAGGAAAGGGCCTCTGACTGGAGAGCCTATAAGGTGGATGCTAGTGGAATACTGTCCGTGCCCAATTCACCCCCCCTCTCACACCACTCCCCTCGGTGATGTACTAATTGGGGATGTCCAGCTCTCCAGTGACCTCGGAGGGGAAGGTACCTGGGACCACTCCTACAGGGGGTAAATTTAGGTGTTCTGGTCAGCAACTTCCTTTGCCCTCCGGCAGTCACTGGAAGCTGTTGTTGTCCCACCCTCCCTCCCTTACATAATTCAATAAAGTGAACTGTCATTCTATATACTTCGGAGATATGTATATACGTGTAATATGTACAAGTTATATAAAAAAAAAAAAAAGTTTCTGTATTAGCAAAACTAAGTCACAGCGGATTAGTAGAGGAGGGCAAAGGTTCGTGACCGCTCGTAGGCATAATCTCCTGTCGATCGCGGACAAGGAACTCTGCCATGAGCCCCCGTTACGAAATGTAATTGCCCTTCTCTGCTTTGGTAATTAAAAACTGTGACCGACCTGTTCAACCCATCCAGGCCTGATTGTGTATTCTTTATGGGATTGGTGGGAAGAGGAGGGGTGAAGGCACTGTTTAGGACACACACAGGTCTCCCAGTCTGAAATTTAGCACTATATGCTAATTTTTTGAGAAGGACCTGTATTTACATGGAATACTTTGACAATTTGCATGTTCATCTAGGGTCACCACATAGTTAACATCATTTAGCCGCTTGTGTACAGTTTATGGTCCCTTCCATGCGGCCTGTAATTTATTCTGTAACATATGGACCAACACCAAATCTTCTGCCCCTCCTCGTAGGCCCTCAGTCTGGCATTACGGTCATACCAGACCTTCTGGTCGATTTGGGCCTGGGTCACGTTCTCATGGACCAAGTTGCTCAGTTTTTGCATTCTTTCTCTAAGTGATAGTACATATTCAACCACCCAGACTCCCGTAGTTTTGGGGTCACACTCCCAACAGTCCTTAATCAAATCAAGTGGCCCCCTAACCCTCCTCCCATAAACCAGTTCAAAGGGGGAGAATCCTGTAGACGCCTGGGGTACCTCTACGTACGCAAACAACAGATGAGGGAGGTACTGTTCCCAGTCTCTTCTTTCTGTCTCCACCAGCATTTTGAGCATTTGTTTTAATGTCTCGTTAAAACGCTTGCAGAGTCTGTTGGATTGGGGATGATAGGCGCTGGCCACAAAATGCTGCACTTGTATTTTTTCGCAGAGGCTTTCAATCAGATTGGACATGAATTGGGTTCCCTGATCAGTTAACATTTCCCTGGGGAAACCCACACAGAGAGAAAAGTCAGTAAAGCATCCGCCACTTTGCTCGGATGGAACAGTGCCACAGCTTCTGGATATCGTGTAGCATAGTCCTCCACTGTGAGGATGAACTTTAAGCCAGAACTGCTAGGTATTGCAAGTGGTTCTATGATATCCACAGACACTCGTTGGAAAGGCTCATCGATCACTGGCAGTGGTATCAAAGGTGCTTTCTGTATACTCCTAGACTTTCCGACTCTCTGACAAACTACGCAAGATCGACAGTAATTGGCTATATCGGTCTCCATCTTTGGCCAATTTAGTCTTTTGTATTCCAAGGTGTCTAGCCAGAGGAATTTCATGAACAATTCTCAATAATTGTTCTCTGAATAGATAAGGAACGACCAGACGCTTTTCACAGTCCCAATGTTCTGTAGTATCAGTGGGGAGAGTGTCTTTATACAGTTTACCCTGGTCCCAGTATATTCTTTCTTTGTCAGAAGCAGTAGGAGGTTGGTCTACAAGACATATGAGGTTCTCCAGACTGACATCTGTCCACGGGACCTCCTGGAAGCTGTGTCAGTCTGCAGGCCCTGGCCTAGTGTGAATGCCAGTCTCTGGTCTGAAGCGGAGTCTTCATGGTCGGTTATCAGAGACCTCGGTGGGTCTGCCATGCTGGGGGCTCTCAGGCCATAGTATGGCCCCCCTGTTCTGGCAGTTCTATCTGAGACTCATCCTTTAATCTCTGGAGTTGAGTCTGAGCCGCAGCCTGACTCTGGGTCACAGCGGCCACATATGTACATTCCTGAGCATTAGTACATTTTCCCTTCCCGCATGGGACCTCAGGTGGGTCACTTGCTTCCACCTTCTCTGTAGTATTTATTTGCAAGGGAGGGACATTGTAGGACACCATACTCCCAAGTTCGTGCCTAGCAACACATTGGTGGTAATAGCCTCTGATACTCTCACTTCTCTGTCTTTTCCCTGCTCCCCAGTCCAGGTACACACGGGCCATAGGCATGGCAGGGCTGACCCCTCCAACCATGGTTTTAGACATAGTCATTCCTGGTATGATATCTGCAGGGTTTACCATTTCTGGGTGCACCTGAGTTACCTGTGCCCCAATGTCTCTGAGACCAATGGTGACTTGATTGCCAACAGTGACAGTTCTCATTGGTCCTCACATCAGAGCCGGCCACAAAGAAGACAGAAGGTGGGGGCCCAGATGGCTTTGAGGTTATAGTTGGGCATTTCTCCCTATTAGGGCACATTTTGCTAACATGTCCCACTTTGTTGTAGGAGAAGTACTGGCGTGCATCGCCTAAAGAATGTCTAGTCCCCGGGACCCATAGTAGATGGGCTTGGACAGCACTGGAAATCGGCTGGCTGAGGGAGAAGGGTCCCCATTTGGCTTACCTCCCTTCCAGCTGAGCACCGATGGCTTCCGCACCTCAGGCATCCTGTTAGCCACATAACAGTGCAATCTTTGCAGCCTGATCCGCAGTTTGTGGCTTATGATCACACACAAATTGTCGTACATCCGTGGGGCACATATGAAGAAATTGATCCTTGACCATAAGATCCGTTAAATCCTCAAAACTGTTAACAGAAAGTCCCCTGTCCCATTGGTGGAAAGTGGTCCTCAAGGTGTTCACGACATCCGCATAGCTGTCAGTTGATCCACGTTGTAGGTTCCGGAACTTTCTCCAATACACTTCTGGGGTTAGGTTGTATTTCCTGATCAGGGCCTCTTTTATTGCCTCATAATTTCCATCCAGCTCTGGTGGGAGGCCAGTGAAAACTTCCAAGGCTTTGCCTCTCAGCCCTGAAGTTAGATACTGTGCCCACTGTTCACGGGGTAGATGTTATTGCTTGCAGGTTTTTTCAAACCCCTGAAGAAAAGTATCTAAGTCCGTATCCTTCTCCATCACAGGCAAGTTTTCCAAACGTGGTCTCTTTGGATTTATGTCCTGGGAGGGGGTTAGCGAGGGGTTAGCTTAGGACTGTTATCCCTTTCTATTTGAGCTATCTGAAGCTTGAAAGCTCTCTTCCCGGCGTTCTGCAGCAGCAGCCTCTCGCTTATCCCGGTCCCGGCGTTCTGCAGCCTCTCAGTACTGTAGAATAAGCTGCAGGTGCAGATTGGGATCACTTGTTCCCAGCTTTTGTAAGGCCATTACTAAAGTCCATAGGCTTTGCAGCACTGGCATTACTGGCAACTCCATCAGGTATCTCTGGCACAAGAGCTGGCATTGCTGGGTCTCTCCGAGGTGGACTCTCTCCTTGCCCAGATGCTTCAGTATTTTGCTCTATGTCATGCTCGACCAGGGTGCAATCAGCAGTTCCTTGGATTTGTCGGCTGTCTCTATTCCTCTCTGCTCACAGAAGTCGATCAGGGCCTCTTTGGTCTGCTTCTTGTACAGGGCTGCCATATCAATGAACAGCCTTTTCCCAAATAAAAGATAGAAGAGAAAAACGGGGAAGGGAAAATGTTTGCAAGTATGTCTAAGTAAGCACTGAGTTGAACCTTGTAGAACTGGTGCTCTCCTCGCAAGGATACCAATTTTTTAGTACAGGGAATAATTGCTTAAACCATGCACTAATGCTCTAATAGAAATATATTCTATCCCACAGCTCTGCCACCAATTTGTCACGTACCAGCTTCTCAGCACATGACTTGGGGTTGCGCCTGCAAGGGTTAATCTATCACCTCTCACTCAGTCCAGCATTTACCCTCTGTCCTATGCTGCAATGGGAGCATAATTCACACCCCGACACAGCCCACGCACCCTGCTTCATACACGCTGCCACCACTCACCGAACACACGGGTGATGAGTCCCGGAAGTACTACTACTGTCTGCCAATCACCAGGATCACACACTCTAAGGCTATGGATTCTTTTAGAGCATACAAGGTTCAAACTTATTAAAGTTTTAGGCTTTAATAGAAAAGGTACAGTGCATACAATAAAAAGATATAAAAAATATGGAAATAAAAAGTGACATACAAATATGCAAAACAGTTATAAAATGAAAGGGAGAAACGTACAGAAATATTTAAACTTTGCAGTCTGGTATTCTGCTCCGAGGGGGGGATGAATATGAAATGGATCACATCAGCTCGGCTGTTCCTCAATCTGTGAACCGACTTTCTTTGTGTAAGGCCTAATTTATAGGTTAAACCTGGAGATCAGATTTCTAGACCAGCCTCTCATGTTAATATTCTAATTCCTGGTTTGTGACTGGACTATGGCTACTTTACCAATGAATACATTATTTTGCTAAAGGTTCTTGTCTTAGCTTTTCTTTCCCATAGTAAATAGAAATTGTCAGGCTGCAAATAGGTCCCATTTGGCATCTGCCTTCAAGGCATCAGAGGTGAGAAATGTTTCCCAGGAAGGCCCCTGGAGTATGAGACCAGGAAAACTGCCTTTTCTCAGGATAACATATATTATCATCTTTGTGAGAACCTGCAGCCTAAGGACAGATGCTAGTTAACTGCCGGCCACACAAATACATATTGCCACTACACCCACGCTGTAATCCATGCCTTGAGATTAATAATTTTCAACCTGGACTGTGCTAAGATGCAACCATCCAGGCTGAAAACCACTGGTGAATGAGCTGCTGCCAGAGCAGCATCAGTGAGCAGCGGTGACCTCATCGAGGTTACCTCTGGTCACTGAGGCTGCCTTCCCAGCCGGACCAATGAACTGCGGTGACCGCCATCCAGTGAGATTAGCTCAGTGAGAAAAAGTCTCATTGTGCAGAGGCGAGTTCACCGCAGTTCACTAGGAGAATTTAATTGCGGTGAATTTGAACTGCATATTTTGGGATGGATGTATTTTAATAACTATCTCTATAGAGGATTTTTATACATACATATTTAAACATTTGTTCGGTTGAAAACACATGTAGGAGGTTCATGCTGATTGGTCTTCCGTTCTCGGAGACTCCACTCATGGAAATAGAGAAAGATATAAATAACCTTTAGGAGGTGTATATCCTCAGACACCTGATGAAGGCTATACTAGTCGAAACATTGTTTAATTCTTTTTATTATATTTTATGGATGATAGCTGTGGCACTCCTAGTACACCTCTCAAATATCAAAACAAATTTTTTTTATCAATAAAACTTTTTTATCATCATTTATGACTAGTGTTGAGCGATACTTTCCGATATCCCTAAGTATCGGAATCGGAATGGTATCGCCGATACCATTAAAATATCGGCGATACCCGATACCGGAAGTCCCATGTAAGTCTATGGGAACAAAATATCGGAACTAAAAAAACCCCATTCTTTCCTTGTAAACACTAAATATACACACATAGAATACATATATATATATACATGTCATTGTGACATATATATATATACATATATGTATAGTTTATACACTTCTACATAGTAAAATATCCTCTGATTCAATTGCCGGGTAAAGCCGGCTTCAGTGAAAAGACAGAAGCACCCGACATGAAATGACACTTGGTGTACATAGGGTTAACCATGTCTTTTCATGTCCTTTGCTATCTGATTTGCACAAACAATTAAATCAGTCTATGTGTGCAAAATTTCACACCTGTAGGGGTTAATTAAAGGTGTAAATTTGTTGTAAAAAAAAACGGACTTTTTTGCTACGAATTTACACCTTTAATTAACCCCTACAGGTGTGAAATTTTGCACACATAGACTGATTTAATTGTTTGTGCAAATCAGATAGCAAAGGACATGGTTAACCCTATGTACACCAAATGTAATTTCATGTCGGGTTCTGCATTTTCACAAAAGCCGGCAATTGAATTAGCGGCTATTATACTATGTAGAAGTGTATGAACTATAAATATATATATATGTGTCACAAACTCAATGACATGTATATATATATATATGAGGTGTAAAATTGCTGAAAAAAAATGCGTGGGCTCCCGCCCTATTTTCGCAACCAGACAGACAAAGCCAGTGAGTGGGGGCAGATAATAATAGCCCAGAGAGGGACATTATTTTTGGCCCCCCCGGCTACTAACATCTGCCCCAGACACCCCAGAAAGGGCAAATCTCTAATTAGATTTGCCCTTTCTGGCACTTTGCCCGTCTATTCCCATTGCCCTGTAGCGGTGGCGAATGGGTTAATAAGGGGTTAAAATGACCTTGCAATTGAAAGGTCACTTTAAGCCAGGTTAATAATTGAGAGCTGTCAATTAGACAACTATCAATTATTAATCCTATTGTATGAAAGAAAAATCAAACACACACACTTTAATAAAAAAGAAGTTTAATGAAATAATCACACAGTTTTGACCATATTTTATTTACCTGCTAAAACCATTTCCTGTAATAAAAATAAAATAATAAAGCAAAATTATTCTTACCAATCCGATGCACAGTCAGGTCCCACGGTGTAATCCTTCAGAAAGGGTTAATGTTTACTGCAGGGACCGCAGCTAATGCTGCAGCCTCACAGTAAACCCCCAAATGAATGAGTTCCTCTCCTGGCTGACAGGAGAGGAAGTGGAAAGCTTAATTGATTGCTTTCCACTTTCACTTCAGGTCAGCCAGGGACACCATCAGTGACGTCAGAGGGAACTGATGAACAAAAATAGGGGTTCCCTTCGAAAAAAAAATGGCGTGGGGTCCCCCCTATTTTTGTTAACCAGCCAGATGAAGCAGACCGCTGAGGCCTGGTTTTTCAGGCTGGTAAGGATCCAATATCCATGGACCTTGCAAGCCTGATAATACCAGGCCACAGCAGTCTGCTTAGCTTGGCTGGTTAACAAAAATAGGGGATCCCCTCGAAAAAAAAACGGCGTGGGGATCCCCCTATTTTTGTTAACCAGCCAAGTAAAATGCAGACTGCTGCGGCCTGGTATTAAAAGACTGTCAAGGCCCATGGATTTTGGCCCTCAACAGCCTGATAATACCAGGCCACAGCAGTCTGCTTAGCTTGGCTGGTTAACAAAAATAGGGAATCCCCTCGAAAAAAAAACGGCGTGGGGATCCCCATTTTTGTTAACCAGCCAAGTAAAATGCAGACTGCTGCGGCCTGGTATTAAAAGACTGTCAAGGCCCATGGATTTTGGCCCTCAACAGCCTGATAATACCAGGCTACAGCAGCCCCACATTTGGCGCATCAAAAGATGTGCCAATTGTGGCACTTTACCCGGCTCTTCCCACTTGCCCTGTAGCGGTGGCAAGCGGGGTAATAAGGGGTTATTGTCACCGTTGATTGCACGGTGACAATAAGCCCGGTTAATAATGGAGAGGCGTCAATAAGACACCGATCCATTATTAATCCCAAAGTTATTAAATGTTTAAAAAAAAGACACAGCAAGAAAAAGTCTTTTAACCCCTTCACCCCCAAGGGTGGTTTGCACGTTAATGACCGGGCCAATTTTTACAATTCTGACCACTGTCTCTTTATGAGGTTATAACTCTGGAACGCTTCAACGGATCTTCGCGATTCTGAGATTGTTTTCTCGTGACATATTGTACTTCACGTTAGAAGTAAAATTTCTTCGATATAACTTGCGTTTATTTTTGAAAAAAACGCAAATATGGCGAAAATTTTTAAAATTTTGCAATTTTCAAACTTTGAATTTTTATTCCCTTAAAACAGAGAAATATGTCGCACAAAATAGTTAATAAATAACATTTCCCACATGTCTACTTTACATCAGCACAATTTTGGAACCAAAATTTTTTTTTGTTAGGAAGTTATAAGGGTTAAAAGTTGACCAGCGATTTCTCATTTTTACAACAAAATTTACAAAGCCATTTTTTTTAGGGACCACCTCTCATTTGAAGTCACTTTGAGGGGTCTATATGGCAGAAAATACCCAAAAGTGACACCATTCTAAAAACTGCACCCCTCAAGGTACTCAAAACCACATTCAAGAAGATTATTAACCCTTCAGGTGCTTCACAGGAACTAAAGCAACGTGGAAGGAAAAAATTAATATTTAACTTTTTAGCCACAAAAATGATCTTTTACAAACTTTTTTTTTATTTTCACAAGGGTAAAAGGAGAAAATGGGCAGATAAGGTTGTTATGCAATTTCTCATGAGTACGCCAATACCCAATATGTGGGGAAAACCACTGTTTGGGCACACGGCAGAGCTCGTAAGGGAAGGAGCGCCGTTTGACTTTTTCAAACTAAAATTGGCTGGAATTGAGATTGGACGCCATGTCGTGTTTGGAGAGCCCCTGATGCGCCTAAACAGTGGAAACCCCCACAAGTGACACCATTTTGGAAACTAGACCCCCTAAGGTACTTATATAGATCTGTTGTGAGCACTTTGAACTCCCAAGTGTTTCACAAAAGCTTATAATGCCTGGGTGTGAAAAAAAAAAAAAAAAACAATTTTCCACAAAAATGATTTTTTAGTCCCAAATTTTTGAATTTTCCCAAGGAAATTGGACCCCAAAAGTTGTTGTCCAATTTGTCCTGAGTACGCTGATACCCCATATGTGGGGGGGGGGGGAACTGTTTGGGTGCACGGCAGGGCTTGGAAAGGAAGTAGTAACGTTTTGGAATGCAGACGTTGATGGGGGTCATGTTCCGTTTGCAGTGCCCCAGATGAGCCTAAACAGTGGAAACCCCCCAGAAGTGACCCCATTTTGGAAACTATACCCCCTAAGGAACTTATCTAGATCTTTGGTGAGCACTTTGAACCCCAAGTGCTTCACACAAGTTTATAATGCCCGGGCATGAAAATAAAAAATCCTATTTTTTTCCCACAAAAATTATATTTTAGTCACTAATTTTTTATTTTCTCAAGGGTAACAGGAGAAATTGGACCACATAAGTTGTTGTCCAATTTGTCCTGAGTACGCTGATACCCATATGTGGGTGGGAACCACTGTTTGGGCGCACGGCAGAGCTCGGAATGGAAGGAGCACCATTTGACTTTTTCCAACCAAAATTGGCTGGAATTGAGATTGGATGCCATGTTGCATTTGGAGAGCCCCTGATGTGCCTAAACAGTGGAAACCCCCACAAATGACCCCATTTTGGAAACTAGACCCCCTAAGGAACTTTTCTAGATCTTTGGTGAGCAATTTGAACCCCCAAGTGCTTCACACAAGTTTATAACGTAGAGCCGTAAAATTTAAAAATCATATTTTTTCCACAAAAATGATCTTTTCACCCCAATTTTTATTTTTCCAAGGGTAACAAGACTCCAAAAGTTATTGTGCAATTTGTCCTGAGTGCGCTGATACCCATATGTGGGGGTAAACCACTGTTTGGGTGCATGGCAGAGTTTGGAAGGGAAGGAGCGCCGTCTGACTTTTTCAACGCAGAATTGGCTGGACGCCATGTCGTGTTTGGAGAGCTCCTGATCTGCCTAAACAGTGGAAACCCCCATAAATGACGCCATTTTGGAAACTAGACCCCTCAAGGAACTTATCTAGATGTGTGGTGAGAACTTTTAACCCCCAGGTGTTTCACTAAAGTTTATAACGTACAGCCGTAAAATAAAAAATCTTTTTTTTTTTTTTACAAAAATGATTTTTTCGTCCCCAATATTTTATTTTCACAAGGGTAACAGAAGAAATTGGAACCCAAAAGTTGTTGTCCAATTTGTCCTGAGTACGCTGATACCCAATATGTGGGAGAAAACTACTGTATGGGCGCACGTCAGGGCTCGGAAGGGAAGTAGTGACGTTTTGGATTGCAGACTTTGATGGAATGGTCTGGGGGCGTCATGTCACATTTGGAGAGCCCCTGATGCACCTATACAGTGGAAACCCCCCACAAGTGACCCCATTTTGGCAAATAGACCCACAAGGAACTTATCTAGATGTGTGGTGAGCACTTTGAACCCCGAAGTGCTTCACAGAAGTTTATAACGTACAGCCGTAAAAATAAAAAATCTTTTTTTTTTTTACAAAAATGATTTTTTTCGCCCCCAATATTTTATTTTCACAAGGGTAACAGAAGAAATTGGAACCCAAAAGTTGTTGTCCAATTTGTCCTGAGTACGCTGATACCCAATATGTGGGAGAAAACTACTGTATGGGCGCACGTCAGGGCTCGGAAGGGAAGTAGTGACGTTTTGGATTGCAGACTTTGATGGAATGGTCTGGGGGCGTCATGTCGCATTTGGAGAGCCCCTGATGCGCCTAAACAGTGGAAACCCCCACAAGTGACCCCATTTTGGAAAATAGACCCCACAAGGAACTTATCTAGATGTGTGGTGAGCGCTATGAAGCCCCAAGTGCTTCACAGAAGTTTATAATGTACAGCCGTAAAAACAAAAAAATATTTTTTTTGTACAAAAATGATATTTTCGCCCCCAGTTTTTTATTTTCCCAAGGGTAGCAGAAGAAATAGGACAAATTGCACAATAACTCTTGGGGTCCAGAGTACGCTGATACCCCATATGTGGGGATAAACTACTGTTTGGACGCATGGCAGAGCTGAGAAGTGAAGGAGCACCGTTTGACTTTTTCAACGCAGAATTGGCTGGAATTGAGATCAGACGCCATGTCACATTTGGAGAGCCCCTGATGTGCCTAAACAGCGGAAACCCCCAATTCTAACTCCAACCCTAACCCCAACACACCCCTAACCCTAGTCCCAACCCTAACCACAAACCTAACCCTAACACACCCCTAATCCAACCCAACCCTAATCCTAACTTTAGCGCCAACCCTAACCCTAACTTTAGCCGCAACCCTAACCCTAATGGGAAAATGGAAATAAATACTTTTTTTAAATTTTATTATTTTTCCCTTACTAAGGGGGTGATAAAGGGGGGTTTGATTTACTATTTATAGCGGGTTTTTATGATTGGCAGCTGTCACGCTAAAAGACGCTTTTTATTGCAAAAAGTTTTTGCATCATCACATTTTGAGAGCTATAATTTTTGCATATTTTGGCCCACAGAGTCATGTGAGGTCTTATTTTTTGCGGGACGAGTTGACGTTTTTATTGGTACCATTTTTGAGCACGTGACGTTTTTTGAATGCTTTTTATTTCGATTTTTGGGAAGTTAGAATGAACAAAAATCAGCAATTCATGAATTTCTTTTGGGGGAGGTGTTTATACCGTTCCGCGTGTGGTAAAATTGATAAAGCAGTTTTATTCTTCGGGTCAGTACGATTATGGCGATACCTCATTTATATCATTTTTTCATGTTTTGGCGCTTTTATAGAATAAAAACAATTTTATATAAAAAATAATTATTTTTGCATCGCTTTATTCTGCGAGCTATAACTTTTTTATTTTTTCGCTGATGATGCTTTATGACGGCTCGTTTTTTGCGGGACAAGATGACGTTTTCAGCGGTACCATGTTTTTTTATATCGGTCTTTTTGATCGCGCGTTATTCCACTTTTTGTTCGGAAGTATGATGATAAAGCATTGATTTTTTGCTTCGTTTTTTTTTAATTTTTTTTAAGGGGTTCACTAAAGGGGTTAACTAGTGGGACAATTTTATAGGGGGGTTCGTTACGGACGCGGCGATACCAAATATGTGTACTTTTATTGTTTTGGTTTTTTTTTATTTACAGGAAGAAGTGAATTTATTGGGGAATATTTTTTTTTTTTTTTTATCTATTTTGGATTTTTTTTTTACAAATGTTTATTTTTACTTTTTTAACTTTTTTACTTTGTCCCAGGTGGGGACATCACAGTATTTTATCAGATCGCTGGTGTGACAGTGTGCACAGCACTCTGTCACACCAGCGATCGCACAGGCATAGATGCAGGCTTCTCAGTGCCTGCTCTCGGCAGGCACTGAGGTAGCCGCCTCCCTCCAGGACCCCGGCGCCATCTTGGATCCGGGTCCTGGGAGGGAGGAAGCCCTCAGAACAGCGCGATCACATCGCGCTGCTCTGAGGGTCTCAGGGGGGCGCGCAGGGAGCCCCCACCCTGCGCGATCCTCCCCTGTGCCCCCAGTACACCGCGATCATGTTTGATCGCGGTGTGCAAGGGGTTAATGTGCCGGGAGCGGTCCGTGACCGCTCCTGACACACAGTCATGGGTGTCAGCTGTGATAATCAGCTGACACCCGGCGGCGATTAGCTGCGCTCCCCTCAGGAGCGCAGCTGATCGCCTATGACGTACTATCCCGTCCCCGGTCATACGGGCCCAGGTACCATGGACGGGATAGTACGTCCGATGGCAGTAAGGGGTTAATGAAATAAAAGAAACAACACAGTTTTCATTTTTTTTATTACTCTCTCATTCCTGCGACGCCATCGATCTCCTGTAAAAAAATAAAAAAAAAAAACCAACAGTATACCACCTGTCCGACGCAGTCCATAGTAACGATTGTCCCACGACGATCCAGCTCTGCTACATCGGAATACAGGCAGAGCCTGTCATCCCGGCGCAGCACAGCTGCTTACCAGCTTCCCCGGCGGGTGACGTCATCGGACTGCTTTACGGCCGCGATTACCCAGCAGTCACTGCAGTTATCGCGAGATACTGTATGTGACCGCCGGGGAGAAGAGGATGGCGGCCATTAAGCAGTCCGGGATGTGACCGCCGGAGATCTTCTGCCGGGCAAGTGCCGCTGACTCCTGACAGACCCGACCGACGGACACTGACAGTGACAATTCCGATTCCGGTATCCGATATGACGAAAATATCGGAACTCGGGATCGGAATTCCGATACAGCCAATATCGGCCGATACCCGATATTTGCAGTATCGTATCGCTCAACACTATTTATGACATATTGTTGATTTATCTTGGAATTTCCTTCTTGGAAACTGAAGAGCCCAATCATACTTTTTTTCACATGGGAAGGAATTTCTTTGGAAATGGAAAATTTCCTCCACAGTAGGGATGAGCAAATTTGTTTGTTTTTTTGCGCCCGAATCTGATTTTGACATATTCGAGCCATATTCAAACACTATTCGTGCTGAATATATGTTTAATGATTGGGTCTGAACATATTCGGTAATTTCTACTTCTGTTGACTCTAATGACGTTCGGCTGGGTTCGACGAATATTGCAAAAAACAGGATTTTGGTTGCTTACCGTAAAATCTGTTTCTTGGAGCGCTCATTGGGGGACACAGGAACCATGGACACAGGAACCATGGGGGTATGCAGCTGCCACTAGGAGGCGCTGACACTATGCATATGCAAAAAAAGGTTGGCTCCTCCTCTGCAGTATACACCCCACCGACTGGCACGAAGCTATTCAGTTAGTGAGAAAGCAGTAGGAGAAGAACATGACAGAACCAAACAACAAAAAACAGACAACTATCATAACAATAATAATCAGAAGATAGGAAAAGAGTTGTAAACATATGGGAGGGTGCTGTGTCCCCAATGAGCGCTCCGAGAAATAGATTTTACGGTAAGCATCCAAAATACTGTTTTTTCGGTCGCTTCATTGGGGACACAGGAACCATGGGACGTCCCAAAGCAGTCCCTGGGGTGGGAGAAAACGGCAAGAAACTCCATTCAGGTCGGCAAAGTCCCCAATGCCGCCTGCAAGATCCTTCTGCCTAGGCTGGCGTCCGCCTAAGCGTAGGTGTGGACCTAGTAAAACTTGGCAAACGTGTGGAAGGAAGACCAGGTTGCAGCTTTGCGAAGTTGTAGGGCGGATGCCCTATGGAGAACCGCGCAGGAGGCGCCTACTGCCCGGGTGGAGTGAGCCTTAATCTCGGAGGGAGTACTCTTATGTTTCAGTAGCTAAGGAGCATTCTTAAAGTGATACCTTTATTGGCTAACCAGAAAATTATATGTTCGCAAGCTTTAAGAGCGCAAAAGCTCCTTCTTCAGGCAAGATTACATTTGGAATCTTGCCTGAAGAAGGATCTTTTGCGCTCTGAAAGCTTGCGAACATATAATTTTCTGGTTAGCCAATAAAGGTATCACTTTAAGAATGCTCTTGTCATAATTGGACGGAGAAGTATTCACATCGATTTTTCTGGCTAACACGGTACCACAATATAATTTATTATTGTACACCAGTAGCTAAGGAGAAATTGCAATAGCAAAAGTAGTAATACACCAGAGAGGCTGGAAACTATTGGACTGTAGTACCCTAAACTAACTGCCACACTAGAAGTAGCCGTGGAGCGTACCTACGGTGATCCTAGACGCCTTGTCACAGCCGGAGAGATAACTTCACCTAAAGGCAGAAAGATGAATGCTATCTGCCCCGGAGCAGAATCCCCAAAGAAATAGGAAGCCCCCAAACATGTAATGGCGGTTAGACAAGAAGAAAATACGGACAGACAGAAAATAGAATGAGCAAACGCTGGGGCCCAATCTGTCTAGATAGGTAAGTATAGGAAAGAATTCTGACTGCAATCCAAAAAAAACCCTGACAAAAATACCAACACTTCTCATTAACAAAAAACCTGAGATCACACGATCTCTACCACCTAAATCAGATCTCTGGTGTAACACACAGCAATTCAGCAAAAAAGTGACAAAGAAACAGAGCAAAAGTGCAAATACTAAATGAGCACAATTGCAGCGCCAGACCCCAAAAGGGGACCAGGCTGAAGTCCACTGCAAGCAGCAAACCAGGCAAGGAAAATCCAACCAGAGGGAAAAAAAAACAGAAAATCACTTATCTGAATGAGAGCAGGAATGCAAGCTGAGCTCCAAGAAGACAGGAAGAACAATTGATTACCGGCAAGGCTGAAGGGAGTTCAGGTCTCTTATATCAGACCATTCAGAGCCAGCTGAAGGCCATTCGGCAAATAGTTCAATACCCTCAGCAACCACCGGAGGGAGCTCCAGCTCAGAAGTCGCCTCCAGATTATTCACAACAGTACTCTGTTCTTAACCCGGTAAGCCTCCAATCTTGCAGTCCTAATCCAACGCGCAATCGTAGCCTTCTGTCCGCGCCCCGATTGGAATGACCAACGGAAGATCCGACTTCCTGGAGGAAGCAGTCCTCTCCAAGTAGAACCTCACTGCCCGGACTAGGTCCAGCCTGTTCAACGAACGCTCCAGAGAATGAGTCTGAGTCGGACAGAAAGAAGGCAGGACATTATCTTCATTCAAGTGAAAAGTAGATACCACTTTGGGAAGAAAGGTAGGCGGAGGCCGCAACACAACCTTATCCTGGTGAAGAACCAGAAAAGGGGGGCGACAGGACAGAGACGCTAGTTCTGAAACCCGTCTGATAGAAGTGATCGCCACGAGAAAGGCCACTTTCCAGGACAAAACAGAGAGGGGGACCTCTCTGAGAGGTTCAAAGGGAGAAACTCCTCATGACCTCCAGAACGAGATTGAGGTCCCAGGGGTCCACAGGATTCCGGTACGGGGGAGTTGTATGCGCTAATCTCTGAAGGAAATTCTTGACTTGAGGGCGAGACGCCAATGACTTCTGAAAAAAAGGATCATGGTGCGAATCACCCGATCGGAGAGACCGGATGCTCTCAATATCGCGGTCTCAACAGGCACGCCGTCAAATTGAGCGACCGAGAACTCAGGTGGCAGATCGGACCCTGTGACAGAAGATCTGGTCTGTCTGGGAGTCGCTAGGGGGCATCCGCCAGAAAATAGACGATGTCTGCGAACCAAGACCTCCTGGGCCAAACTGGGGCGATCAGAATGACCGGCACCTCTTCCACCTTGATCTTCTTCGGTCATCTGAGAAGAAGGGGCAGGGGAGGGAATAGATAGTGAAGAGCGAACCGCGACTAGGGAATGGCCAGAGCATCGGCGTCCAACGCGAGTGTCGCGGGACCTGGGGACGAACCGATGAACCTTCCTTTTCAGCCGGGACGCTCTTAGGACCATGTCCGGAGTCCCCCACCGAAGACAGATCTGATGGAAGATGTCCGGATGCAGGGACCATTCTCCTGCCACGAGACCCTCGCTGCTGAGGAAGACGGCGGTCTAGTTGTCCACGCCGGGAATATGTACGGCGGATATTGCCGAAACGTCGCCTGCGCCCAATGAGGGATCCTGGACACCTCGGCCATTGCCCGGGGACTCCTGGTCCCTCCTTGGTGATAGACGTATGCCACCGCTGTGGCATTGTCCATCTGAATTCTGACCGGCAGACCACTGAGAAGCGTTTCCCAGTGATGGAGGTAGAGAAGGATGGCTCTGATTTTTGAGGATGTAGATTGGTAGAAAAAAGGACTCTTGTGCCGACGAACTTCCCTGATGATGTCGAGGAAAGGGATAAGTACCAGGCCCCTGATCCTTAAAATGGCCATCAATGCCACCCTGATCTTTGTGAAGACCCTGGGAGCGGTCTGGATGACTAAGGATCCTAGAAAATACCTGTGTCCCGATGGAAGCATTACTGAGAGGAGGGACTCCATCCTTAAAAAAGGTCATAGGAGGACTCTCGAGTTCGGAAACTAGAGATCCAGAATGGGCTGAACCACGCCACCCATCTTTGGCAGAACAAACAGGTTTGAACAGAAACCTGTGAAGCATTCTTGCTGCGGTACAGGAACGATAACCCCCGTAGTGAGGGGAGGCGATGGACGTAAAGAAACCCGAAACCAGAGCGGGATCCTTTGGGGAACGAGATTCGAATAACCGATCTCAGGGGCGCGAAGTGAACTCTACCTTGTATCCTGAGGATACGACCCCCTGACCCATGCATCTCCACCGAGGCGAGCCAAACGTCCCTGAAAAAGGAACAGGAAGCAACCACCTGGTTTGGAATATACGCTGGCTCTGGATCCAAGTCATGCCGAGGAAGACCTGCCAGGTCCGGTCCTGGTGGACCAACCGTGGGGGCTATGAGGATGGCAGGAAGGAGTGGGCCTGAAGGAAACCTTCTTCCTGACCTGACAGGTCTGCGGCATGCGCTGACCGGAAGGATACTCCGTCGCCGCCAAACGGTGACAAAGGGCTGAAAGGAGCGGAACTGCCGCTTCAGAGGAGGCCTGCGATGTTTGGACAGAGGAAGGAGGGAACTCGTGCCTCCAGTTGCCTCATTCATGATCTAGTCCAATCGTTAAGCCAGACAGGTGGTCTCCCTGGAAGGGGAGACAGGCAAGCGACTTCTTCGATGAAAGGTCCGCTTGCCCTGCTTTGAGTCAAATGTTACTACCGGATGGCCCCCATATTGCCAACTATGTCCCTGCAAAGGGAATCTGGTCTGCAAGAATGCAAGCTCGCTCGGTGGAACTCCCGCCATGATGCCCTCACGAATTTGTTTAGGCCCATCTGGCTATGGCCTTTGGTAGAGGCCAAGGCCGGGCATAATGTAGAAGGTGCCGTTTTCAAGGCTGATTTAGCCAGCGATCTTATAATACTGTCGTTGGAATCCTTGAGGGAAGCGGCATTAGAAGGTGAGAGTACCGTGTTGGTGGACAGTCTGGAGATTGACGGGTCCACAGTAGGGGAAGGCGTCCGGTTAGCGGTGAGCCCAGGGGAGGAGGGTTATAGGATGCCGAGGCGCTTCCCTGTTTGAAAGCGTCTGGTCGGATTGTCCCTTTCCCTCTTGAGTATCTCCACAAATTAAGCATGTGGGCAAAGACCTTGGAAGGTAGCTTAGACCGTCTAAACGAAACCGCCTGATCTGCGGGTTTCGTAGAAGTATCTTTAATGCCTAAGGTCTGGTTGACAGCTACAATCAGGCACTGTACCATATCTGTATGCTGGAGGCCTGTTGTGGATCCAGGTCCGACTCATGTTCTTAAGGCGCGTCAGAAGATGCCTCGCCTGATTCAGGAGAGGGGGAGCCGGAAGGAGATCTCGCCGAGAAAGACTGGCTGCTCTTGCCTGGGCCTCTTGCGGCCTGAGTTGGAAGGGCCCGGCGGAGAAACCTGTGATCCGCTGGCGGCTGCGGGAGCTGGAATAGGCAATCTGTCTATCACGGACACCAGGGTCTGTGCCTCCTTGGTGAAATCCCCAACGAACTGCGACAGAGAGGGAGCCCATCCCAGGAGAGGGGTCTCAGACTCGCCTGGGGCAGAAAAGGGACTCCTGGTAGTGGGTACCCTGGGGTGCTGCAGGCCTGGCAAAGGGGAGAGGGCTGACCTGTAGGGAGTCTGCCAACCAGGGTAGAGGAAGAAGAGGCTGAGCAAGCACTCCTTTGTGCTTAGGCATGGTGAGCAGACCCACCAAGAGCCACTAATTGCCAAAAGGCTAGGGGATAGAAAAAGAGGTGCTCTTGAGAAGTTTAGTTGACATTTAACACCAACTCCGGTAACCTATTATTAACACAGAGCCACTCACAGTGTCCTGTAGCAGGCAGGCATGCAGAGCTTCTGAGAGGAGCCGTGTGAAAAACAACCCGGGAGATGCATGTAGCAGGGGACCCGGCTGGTGAAAAACGCGCTGCTGAATGAGTAGGAAGGGTGGCGGAGCTAAGCGCCGGGTCCGGAGGAGCAATATGGCGGCGGGCTCTAGCCTACAGTGGAGGCTGAGAGTAGTGGGCGGAGCCTCACGCCGCGCTGGGAAGTGAGGGAGAAGTCGAGTGGGAGAAAAGCCCGCCCGGAAACGCTTAGGGGGCGGAGCCGGCGCTGTAACTAGGCCCAAAAGGAAGCCGGGACCTAAATTACAGGGGGGAGAGGGCGCCGAGGCTTGTAGAGAGGCGGCGCCATATGCGGGGTCCGAGGATCGCATATGGCGACGGTTCCAGCCCCAGAGAAACGCTAGGAGACGCCGGAAGTAGGCCCAGAGAGAAGCCGGGGCCTCGATTTGAATGTGCGGCCGCCGGCAGAGGAAGGGGGCAGCGGCGAGGTCGCCGAAACGCTGCGAAAAGAACCCCCTGCAGCGGCGCAACAGTGCGCCTAGAGCTGGCAGGTGGCCCCAGCAAGAAAAGCTCCACCTGGGAACCAAAGGTGAGAAAAGAGGGGGGGCCCTACAGAGAGTGCAGTGGCGCAATAGGGCGCCTGGAGCTGTGGGGAACGTAAGGAGGGGAAGATTCGTATGGAGTTCTGCAGGGCAGAGGACACAACAGGGCCACAAATCCCAGGGTATGTGAAAGAGGCGAAGGATCGTTATCCTCCCCTTACTCCGCACATCTCGTCTTCTTTTCTTCTGTCCTATTGGAGGAAAAAAGGACAATACCTCAAACGAGGGTCGGACGAAGTCAGTTGTGGGACGTCCGTGTCTCTCCATCAGACAGGCTCTGGTGGGCGAGTAGGTGGGAGTAGGTAGGAGACGGATGCAGGCCCGGGTTTTCCTGCTTTGCCCTGATCACCTAAACACAAGTCCGTGTTAGGGATTTGCGGGGGTCCTGCCAAATAACAGACGTATGAGGATACAAGGTGGCAGTACACGCCGTACTCATAGTCTCTGCGTGGGAGTACAGTAGTGACTGTTCACACTGTATCCCTCCGGAAAGACCTGAAAAGGAACGACGCACAATAGGTAGATATGGGTCTCCTGAGAGACCCGTGTCCACCTCCTACTGACACTAAGCTAAAACTGAATAGCTTCGTGCCAGTCGGTGGGGTGTATACTGCAGAGGAGGAGCCAACCTTTTTTTGCATATGCATAGTGTCAGCGCCTCCTAGTGGCAGCAGCATACACCCATGGTTCCTGTGTCCCCCAATGAAGCTACCGAGAAACAATATTCGATTCCGATCGTATTCGGAACCAAATCCGAACAAATTCACTCATCTCTACTCCACAGTCCATTGGAATGGCAGCATGCTTGTGAAGGAATCAATTTGTTACGAAAGTGGCCTCTAGTGTTGTGCCTAAATTGCAGAACCACGGCAACCAAGTGAAGCACCTTCATTCTTCTTTAAATCAGTATACACTCACTACGTGTAGCTAGTGCTCTCCTTTCCAGATTTTCAGTGTTTAAATCGGTAACATTGTAAAGTAAAATCAATTGACTTTGCAATTTACTTGCTACCGGGAATCTGTCATCATGATTTAGTATGTTAAAATAAAGGTATGGCCATAATGACACTAATGTACTGATTTAATAGATCTATATAAGGAAGAAATCAGCATTTTGGTGCAATATCCTTATTTCTCCTGTAACTGGGGCTAGTAATTTAGCCCCAGTTACAGGAGCAACTCAGCCTCTCAGCTGAATAGCAGAGCTTTCTGGGTCACCTAGGATCCAGCAATATCGGTCAATTTATACTGCTTTCTGACCGTGTCCCTACTCTGTACACAGCCCTTGTTTAGCATTGTGTATACAGTGATCAGGAAGGCAAAGACGTTCCCAATCTTATCTATGGGGAGCCCTGCTGTGTCTGAGAGCTGGCTCCCCGCTGCACAATCGCATGTTGCTATTCTACTATGCAATGTTTTAGAACGTCACTTGTGAGTACAGCACGAACAACCTGGACGTTGAACGTTTATCATCTTGGGGAATCCAGAAGTAGGTAAAAATACTCTCCATTCTCAAACAGAGGGATTTACCATATATTTTAATGTTTACTGCTCATTACTAGCAACTTCACGTTTCTAGTAACATAGGCAAGCACAGGCTTTTTGCTTTAAAAGTTGCAAGAGGCGCCCCAAGCGCCTAGCTTCAGCGCATCAGAGAGGGCATGGCTAGGGCAAGTCAATCTACCAGAAAAATGAGAAGCAAATCAAAAGGCAGGACACCTTCTGAAATAAAAACGTGAGACAAACCCGTTAAGACGTTTAACACAGTGCTCATTCACTATAAATAGCGCTCAAACGCAGTGTGCATGGACCCTCACTTTGTTTCCCATGCACGCTAAAATCATGAAGGAGTTAGTACGGCTGTCACCTTTACCTGAACAAGAGAAATACAGATCACCCCCTACTGGTGGTAACAGGCATTAGATTTTTTGTATGAGTGAAGAGCCCAAAACATTGTATAAAAAAAAATAAAAAAATACCATATATACAGAAAACATCCCAAGTCATACATGCAGCTGTTTTCTCGGCCATGTATACACATGGCCGAAAGTGTTAGCACCCTTGAAATTGTTCCAGAAAATGAAGTATTTCTCCCAGAAAATTATTGCAATTACATATTTTTTTGTTATACATATTTTATTTCTTTATATTTATTGGAACACCACAAAAAAAAACAGGAAAAGAAGGCAAATTGGACATAACTTCATACAAAACCCCAAAAATTGGCAGGACAAAATTGTTGGCACCCTCAACCCCCTTTGTAATAAATAACTGACATCGATCGCTTCCTACAATCATCAAGCTTCTTATACCTCCCAACTTGAATATTGGACCGGACCACTTTTCTTTTGCAAACTGCTCCAGGTCTCATATTCGAAGGCTGTCTTTTCCCAACAGCAATTTTAAGATCTCTCCACAGTTGTTCAATGTGATTTAGATCTGGACTCGTTGCTGGCCACTTCAGAACTCTCCAGTGCTTTGTTTCCATCTATTTCTAGGTGCTTCTTGAAGTATGGTTGAGGTCATTGTCCTGCTAGAAGAAACATGACCTAGGAACAAAACCTAGCTTTCTGACACTAGAAACTACATTGAGACCTCAAATCCTTGGGTGATTTCAGATTTCAGGATGCCTTGCACACAGTCAAGGTACCCAGTGCCAGAGGCAGAAAAACTACCCCAAAACATATTTGAACCTCCACCATATTTGACTTTGTTACTGTGCTCTCATTCTGTTTTCGGTAAACAGTAGAATGATGTGCTTTACCAAAACGTTTTATCTTGGTCTGAGCTGTCCACAAGACACTTTCCCAGAAAGATTTTAGTTTACTCACATACATTTTGGCAAACTGCAGTCTACCTTTTTTACGTCTGTGTGTTAGCAGTGAGGTCCTCCTGGGTCTCCTGCCATAGCGTCTCATTTCATTCAAATGTCGACGCATAGTTCGCACTGAAACTGATGCACCCTGAGCCTGCAGGACAGCTCGAATTTCTTTGGAACTTGATTGGGGCTTATTATACAGTCATGGCCAAAAGTTTTGAGAATGACACAAATATTAGTTTTTACAAAGTCTACAGCTTCACTTTTTCTAATGGCAATTTGAATATACTCCAGAATGTTATAAAGAGTGATCAGCTTAACAGCAATTACTTGCAAAGTCAATGTTTGGCTAGAAAATGAACTTTATCCCCCAAAACACATTTCAACATCATTGCAGCCCTGCCTTAAAAGGACCAGCTAACCTCTTTTCAGTGATTGCTCCATTAACACAGGTGTGGGTGTTGATGAGGACATGGCTGGAGATCAATCTGTCATGATTAAGTAAGAATGACACCACTGGACACTTTAAAAGGAGGCTGGTGCTTGGCATCATTGTTTCTCTTCTGTTAACCATGGTTATCTCTAAAGAAACACGTGCAGTCATCATTGCAATGCACAAAAATGGCCTAACAGGGAAGAGTATCGCAGCTAGAAAGATTGCACCTCAGTCAACAATCTATCGCATCATCAAGAACTTCAAGGAGAGAGGTTCCATTGTTGCCAAAAAGGCTTCAGGGCGCCCAAGAAAGACCAGCAAGCGCCAGGACCGTCTCTTAAAAGTGTTTCAGCTGCGGGATCGGGCTACCAGCAGTGCAGAGCTTGCTCAAGAATGGCAGCAGGCAGGTGTGAGTGCATCTGCACGCACTGTGAGGCAGAGACTCTTGGAGCAAGGCCTGGTCTCAAGGAGGGCAGCAAAGAAGCCACTTCTCTCCAGAAAAAACATCATGGACAGACTGATATTCTGCAAAAGGTACAGGCAGTGGACTGCTGAGGACTGGGGTAAAGTTATTTTCTCTGATGAATCCCCTTTTCGATTGTTTGGGACATCAGGAAAACGCCTCATTCGGAGAAGACAAGGTAAGCGCTACCACCAGTCTTGTCTCATGCCAACTGTTAAGCATCCTGAAACCATTCATGTGTGGAGTTGCTTCTCAGCCAAGGGAATTGGCTCTCTCACAGTCTTGCCTAAAAACACAGCCATGAATAAAGAATGGTACCAGAATGTCCTCCAAGAGCAACTTCTCCCAACCCTCCAAGAGCAGTTTGGCGATCAACAATGCCTTTTCCAGCATGATGGAGCACCTTGCCATAAAGCAAAGGTGATAAATAAATGGCCCAGGGAACAAAACATAGAGATTTTGGGTCCATGGCCTGGAAACTCCCCAGATCTTAATCCCATTGAGAACTTGTGGTCAATCATCAGGAGACGGGTGGACAAACAAAAACCTAAATATTCTGACAAAATGAAAGCATTGATTGTGCAAGAAAAGGACTGCTATCAGTCAGGATTTGGTCCAGAAGTTGATTGAGAGCATGCCAGGGAGAATTGCAGAGGTCCTGAAGAAGAAGGGTCAACACTGCAAATATTGACTTGCTGCATTAACTCATTCTAACTGTCAATATAAGCTTTTGTTACTCATATGTTTGCAATCATTATATTTCTGTCTGTGATAAAAACATGTCAAACACACATAAAAACCAGAGGGCAGCAGATTATGTGAAAATATAATATTTGTGTCATTCTCAAAACTTTTGGCCATGACTGTACACCATCCGGACTATCATGTGTTGCAACCGGTCATCAATTTTTCTCTGTCGTCCACATCCATGAAGATTAGCTACAGTGCCATGGGTTGTAAACTTCTTGATTATGTGGACCATTTCCAGGGTTGTGTGTGAAATTATGTCCATTTTGCCTTTTTTGTGCTGTTCCAATACACACAAAGGAAATAAACAAGTGTATTAACAAAACATGTGTAATTGCAATAATTTTCTGGGAGAAATACTTTGTTTTCTGGAACAATTTCAAGGGTGCCAACAATTTCAGCCATGACTGTATATTACAGTATAGCAGATGTACACCAGCCCCCAAAAAATAATTTTTTTTCATAAAAACAAAACTATACAATAAAGATTACAGTGACGGATAAAATTGCGTGAGAAAGCCAACCTTAGGAAAAGGCAGATTTAGTACAGATACTGTACATTACTGAAAAATATACAAACAGAACAAGCAGAAGCTCAAATGTTCTGAAAAGCCAAGGCTTGCTCTCCTTATGGCAGGGCTCCATTAGATATAAAGTGACCCATCGGCTGGTCCTACATATCCCACACAGATTAAAAACACATCAATCAGTGTCCAAATTCCAAGTCCTCCAAAACTGAAGAGCTTTCCGAGTCCTTCTCTCCACTGGCCCAAGTAAAACCGGTCAGCCCCAAAGCCTCCAAGAGTGATGCTGGAAAGAGAACAAAAGATGTAATTATTCACACAATATAAACTGTATAAAGAATGTTGACGGATGTGGAGTTTCTCAGGTCATGCACTGCGGGGTCTGCTGAGCAACCAGGTCAGTGTCAGTGAACCTGCTGTATGAGTAGGTTAGTGCAAGCCGAAAGAAACATCTGTCACGTAACTGCTATAAGAACATTTTATGAACTAATCAGAGCTCCACTAGCTCTAGACATAGGAAAGGAAGGGTGCATGCATGACCACTGCTTCATTTATAGAATGGTAGAGTTGGAAGGGACCTCCAGGGTCGAGTCCAACCCACTGCTCAATGCAGGATTCACTAAGCGATCCCAGAGAGATGTTTGTCTGGCCTCTGATTGAAGACATCCATTGAAGGAGAACTCACCACCTCTCTGGCAGCATGTTCCACTCATTGATCACCCTCACTGTCAAAAAGTTTTTCTAATATCTAATCTGTATTCAGGGCTGAGGAACAATTGGGGCAAGTCAGCACTCCTACTGGTGGATAATATGGCTAATACATCTAATTATGATTTTTCAGGCCTGAAGGTGGTCTCACAATTCAAATATTTGGGGGTACAGATTACTCCGCAGGTCAATGATTAGGACAGCCTCAATCTCCTCCCCATTCTTTCTAGGTTTAAACTCAAGAAAGATATCTGGCTACGTTTGCCCTTAGCGGTAGTGGGACGAACTAATCTACGGTAATTAAAATGATCTGAATGCCTCAATTATTAGGCTAAGTGCACACGTTCAGGATTATTTGTTTTTTTTTTTTCGCGGGAAAAAACGCGTCAAAAACGCATGAATTAAGCATCCTATCATTTAGAATGAATTCCGCAATTTTTGTGCACATGGTGCGTTTTTTTCCGCGAAAAAAACGCATCGCGGAAAATCTAGCAACATGTTCATTAATTTCGCGGAATTCTAGCGTTTTCCCGCTATATTATTGACCTAGAGAGTTCAGGGAAAAATCGCGGTAAAAACGAGTCAAATCCACGCAAAAACCGTGCGTTTTTACCGCAAAAAAGCCCGTTTTTGCTCAGGAATATTCTGCAAACATTCCTGAACGTGTGCACTTAGCCTCATACTTGCTACATAATTCACCACAATAGATCCCGCAGAGATTTTTCCATAAGATAACCTCACTATTTAGAGAGCTAATATGGGGTAAAAGACTTCCACGGATTAGATTGGAAATTTCACAAAGAGAAAAGTGCAATGGGGGTCTGGCCGTCCCTAATTCATGGGTATACTACATGGCAGCACAGTTACAACATATATGTGGGTGGGATGATCCAGGGGGAGGGGGAGCCCACCGACAACTCTTACAACAATACTTTGACTCAGAAAGCCTGTACGAAACATTAGAGTCGGGGGGTTTTGGTACAAAAGCACACAGATTACCTACTCTGTTATTAATTCATAAATTATGGGAGAAAGCTAAAAAGATACAGGATATCGATGGGGTGTCTCAAGATACTTCTATATGGAATACTCCTTCCCTTTCTAATCTCAGCCACCTGGAGGGTTTTGAAAGTTGGGCCCGAAGAGGGATACGTAGATTTGAACATATATTGGAGGGGGATAGAATTAGAGACTTTACTTATTTATGAATGGAATTTGGGATTTAGAACTCAGAATTTTACAAGTATTTACAACTTAGACATGCGTACCAAGCAGAAAGCCTCATGGCAGGAAGATCTATACAACAGAATAAGATTATACAGCGTATTGAAAAATCCACAGGAACAGCAGGGATGATTTCTTATTTATATTGGGACATACTGCATTTGGTGCTTCTGAATTATCCTGTTCGTGCAAAGGAGAGGTGGGAGCGAGGTATTGGTCCCATTGAGGACAATTTATGGTCAGAAATATTAGAAAGAGTCCCCGATCTCTCACTGGGAGAAGCCCATCGCCTGTCACATTTATATGCAATTCATCAAATCTATCGCACTCCCAAGTTTTTATTCGATATTGGAGTTAGGCCCTATCCTTTTTGTCCAAGGTGTCGAATAAACACAGCCACCCTACTGCACATGTTACGGTCTTGCCCAAATCTTGAAGTGTTCTGGAGAGGAGTAATAGGGATAATTAACAGAGTATATTCGGTTGAGTTGAGCAGAACCCCTTTTGTATGTATCTTAGGCTATATAGAGGACTTACCAATAGAAGAGGCTGGGAAGTTGGCTGTATCTAGAATGTTTTTTATGGCTAGAAAATGGATTGCCCAGTACTGGATATCCCACCAAACTCCCACAATTGTAGAAAACATAACCAAAATTAACTGGCTAGTCAGTTTGGAAAAAGGTATATACCACAAGAGAAATTCTATTCTCAAATTTGAAAATATATGGGCATACTGGATTGATCATTCAGGTCTTGCATCAAGAGAACTGACCAGGTTCCGATTGGGTTTATCCTAATACGATGACATAGGGGTGAGACATGATTTGAATCCGACTAATAATATTATAATGTGAGCTGATCTGGCAAACAACAAGGAGACTTGGGATGTTTAATTTATTAACTAAGACTGACATCAACCTGCTTTTGAAATTTTCCATTGTACTATTGTAACAATTTTGGGAGCGGCATTATATGTAATCAGCTATATCATTTTGCTGTATAACCATTTTTGCTTGGGGATTGTGAACTGGGGGAAAGGGTATTTGGGGTTAGAGGTATATGTACCTCTAAAGTCTGTTTTGTCCTTTTTTTTGTGTGTGTATTGAAAATCTTAATAAAAATTATTTTAATTAAAAAAAAAAAAAAAAAATCTAATCTGTATCTCCTCCCATTCAGTTTCATCCCATTGCTTCTCGTATTTTCATGTGCAAATGAGAATAAGGATGATCCCTCTACACTGTGACAGCCCTTCAGATATTCGTAGACAGTTATCAAGTCTCCTCTCCGTCTTCTTCTTTGCAAGCTAAACATTCCCAGATCTTTTAACCGTTCATTGTAGGACATACTTTACATTCAAAGGGGATAGGGGCATTATAGTACTTGGAGAGGGGATTATACATTTTTCACTGACCCTTTGGCCTATCCCAGTTGTGTGACAGCACCTCTATGTTAATGCAAGATGTAGTACATCTTTGTCTGCAGTATGGGAGCACAGTATCCTAGCATAGAAGGAAAGTAGTGCACTGCAGCAGTCACGCTTATGGGGGTACTGCACCAAGGTCTACTCTCATAAGCCAGCAAGTATAATAACTAGAGAGGAGGGAATTGAATTGCAGGACCCTGATTCCTGCAAATCTATTCGCTCATTGCTACCAACAACTGCTGCAATTGTGGTCCACAACACTAAATATTACCAAAAATCTCCCCAGAGGAACTTACTCAAACTTTCACTTTGGAAAAAGAGCTGCTTCTTTCCTTTTCAATCCCATACTTTGACATAAAATTGATGGAGAGGACTAAGACTCTGTATAATAACCGAGATCACAGTATGTTTATGTCCACTCCATTTTACAAATACTGGTTCTCATATGGGGGCATCGCATTACAGAAGGTTTACCAACAACTTGGAAATCAGAAGAATAAATATTTGATCTCATGGAAAAGGTTATGACTGAAATAAGAAAATCTCTCATTAGGAGCACGTGAGGCATTGAATGTGCGAGGAAGACAAGACACCGGGCTAGAATGGCCTTGGAAACGGCTATCCAGCACTCCGGAAGAGCCGGATGCCTTATCCTGGTCTATGCTCTTGTTTTTGTTTCATCAATTTCTTTTTTAGTGTCAACGAGCCCATACAGTAAATTTCTGTCTGCAGTGTATGGCTTACTTCTAGTTTCTTGCTCTATGCCTTAATAAAATAAAGCACATAATGTAGCGAGCCTTACCTGAGGGTTAGGGCAGTGGACCACTTGTAGCCTCCAGTCCAATTACAGTACAGCATCTTGAGAAACACACGGTTACCTGCAGTTTACAGAGTTTCCAATTATTAGAGAAATGTCAAAACGCTCTAAAATATGTCACATATGGTGATGAGTGAACGTTGTTCGGAGAACATGTTACCCGAGCATGACAACCAAAAAGCAAAGAAGACAGGGACTGTCAAATACAAAACGCTGTCAAAATAGATGTGATAGAAAGTAGATAATATCAGGTCTAAGTAAAATATCACAAAAGAGAGGTATTTATGAAAATGACAAATATATATTTTATTATAGCGTAATATAAATCACAGACAGGGTAAAGGGAGATCAACATACATAACATCAAAATGATGAACTGTCAAAGATGGAATAAGGCAGTAAAGAAGACAACACACGTCTCCCCACAAAAGAAGAATTTTGGTAAGACCTTACCTGTAAAATCCTTTTCAGCGAAGGAAGGAAGGGAGACACATTCATTACCAGTGGGTAGGCGGAGCCCACACAGGATAGAACACCTCAGATTAAAAAAAGAGTGTTGACCGGCCCCTCCAGCTTGGGCTCCTCCTACCCAGCTCTTCAGTCCGTACACAAGCTAAGGAAGAGCAAAAATCACCAGCGGAGCAACATAACCCCTTCTGAAGAACTTCAGAGAAACAACAAGAAGACAGGTTATGCATATAACAGAAAAAAACACACAGTCCCAGGTACTACTCACTGAACCTGACCACTGCGATGAGCTGGCAATGCTGGAAAAGAGCCTTAGCGCGCCGACCTCAGCCCAGATAATCGCTATCAAAGAAGGGTCACGCCGCATCTGAAAACACAACAACACACTTCTGCCATGGGAGGGATCTGTGTCTCCCTTCCTTCCTTCGCTGAAAAGGATTTTACAGGTAAGGTCTTACCAAAATCCATCTTTCAGCAGCAGATGGAAGGAAGGTAGACACATTCATTACCAGTGGGACGTCCCAAAGCAGTCCAGAAATTAAGGGTGGGCAAAAAACCAACAGAGGCAGATTCCCAACAACTTAAATAAATGCGCAACTAGCGCTAAATACAAGTTCACAAGAACTTTAAACTACAGCCGCCTGCAGGACCCTACGTCCTAAGGCCGCATCAGCGGAAGCACTGACGTCCACCTTATAAAATTTCGTAAATGTGTGGACGGAACGCCAGGTCGCCGCCCGGCAGAGCTGAGCTGCCGAGGCCCCTTGATGAAAAGGCCCACAATGAACCAACAGCCCTCGTGGAGTGAGCTCGAATCTTAATCGGGCAGGTTCGCCCTTAAGTCGGTAAGCCTCTAAAATGGCCGACCGAATCCAACGAGCTATAGAATCCTTGGAAGCTCGTTGCCCACGTCGATGACCTGCCGGAATCACAAACAGAGAATCCGACTTCCGAAAACTTTGAGTAATTAGACAAATAGAACTTCAAAACCCGCACTAAATCCAATGTGTGCAGGGTCCGTTCCTTTGTATTCCGTATTACTCCAGTCAGAGCGAGGGCAACACAATATCCTGGTTAACATGGAATTGTGACACCACCTTAGGTAGAAAGTCGCCCCGAGTGCGAAGCACTACGCGATCTGGGTGAAACTCCAGAAAAGGAGGCGAGCAAGAAAGAGCCGCCAACTCAGAAACCCTTCTCAAAGAAGTGACCGCCACTAGGAAAGCAACCTTCCAAGAAAGCAAAGAAAGGCTAACAGAGTCCATAGGCTCAAAAGGCCATGCTGAAGAGCCTCCAAGACAAGATTGAGCCGCCAAGAAGACACAAGCGCCTTCCGCGGTGGAAACTGACGGGTTACCCCGCGAAAAAAGGAACGTACGTCCCTACGCGAGGCGATAGCCTTCCGAAACAGCAAGGACAGAGCAGAAACCTGACCCTTCAGAGTGCTAACTGCCAAACCCTTGTCCAGCCCGTACTGCAAAAAGGCCAACAAATTGGGAATGGAAAAAATCCTCGGGTTTCTTGAAGAACCCGAACACCACGAAAAGAAGGCCTCCCAAGCCTTGTGATAAATCCTAGTAGTAGCCGGACCTCTGGCCGCTCTCAGAGTGGCAAAGACTTCGGCTGAAAAACCTTGACGGGTCAAGATTTCGGTCTCAAGAGCCACGCCGTCAAACGCAGAGACTTCAGGTCCGGGTGATGAACGGGCCCTTGGTTTAACAGGTCCGGGCGAAGAGGGAGTGGAAGTGGAGGCGCTGCCAGAAGCGACACCAGCGTTGAGAACCACGTCCTCCTTGGCCAATCTGGGGCTATCAACATAGCCGGGACTCTCTCCAGTCTGATCCGACGCAACACTAGAGGAAGTAAGGATATCGGCGGAAACACATAGATTAGCTCGAATTGGACCCAAGGAGCCACCAGAGCATCCACCGTCACAGCCTTCGGGTCCTTGTACCTGGACATGAACGTCGGTAACTTGGCATTGAACCTGGATGCCATCAAATCCACTTGGGGAGTCCCCCAACGGAGCACAGCAGTGCAAAAATCTCCGGATGAAGACTCCATTCTCCGGGATCCATCTTTTCGCGACTGAGGAAGTCCACTGTGATATTCTGAACTCCTGGAATGTGAATCACAGAGATGGCTGGCACCCTGGCCTCGGCCCATACCAGGATCCGAGACACCTCCATCATGAGCCTGAAGCTCCTTGTCCCACCTTGATGGTTGATATACGCGACCGCCGTCGCGTTGTCTGTCTGCACTCGGACTGGTAGACCGCTTAAAGGGACCGTCCAGTGTTGGAGGCAAAGGAAAATTGCCCTCAATTCCAGGATGTTGATCGGCAGGACAGACTCTTCAGACGACCATACTCCCTGAATCCAGAGATCGTTCCAGACACCCCCCTAGCCCGTCAGGCTGGCATCGGTGGTTATGATCGACCACCTAGGAGGGAGGAAGGACTTCCCCAGGGATAACACTTCCGGACATAACCACCATCCTAGAGACTCTCGCACCCTGTGGGAGATGATGACACTGCAATCCAGTGAAAACTGGATCGATCCCAACGGTTCAAAATGAGCATTTGGAGAGCCCTGGAATGAAATTGGGCAAACGGAATTGCCTCCATCGACGCCACCATCAAACCCAGAAGGCGCATACACCTTCGAAGGGACATTGCTGTCGAAGACTTCATTACATGTCAAAGAAGACTCGCTTGCTTGTCTGGAGGCAGAGACACCACTGCTCGTACCGTGTCGAAATGCATTCCCAAAAACAGGATTGACTGTGACGGTTCCAGAGACGACTTCTCCCAATTGACCAGCCACCCGAAGTCCTCCAGGAGCTGAAGGGATAGATTGTGAGCCGTCACCGCCTCCTCCTTTGAGGACGCCACAATCAAAAGGTCGTCCAGATAGGGAAGAATCGTAACCCCCTGTCTTCGCAGAATCGCCATGAGAGGTGCCAGAATTTTCGTAAAAACTCTGGGTGTTGAGGCCAACCCGAATGGCAGGGCCACAAACTGGTAATGGTCCTGGCCTATGGCAAAACGAAGGAAGCGTTGGTGGGCCCTTCCGACGGGAACATGCAAATAAGCGTCACGAATGTCGATTGACACCAATAAATCGTTCTGCGACAGGGCCGCCACAACGGAGCGAAGTGACTCCATGAGGAATTTCCGGGTGCGGACATGCCAATTCAATCTTTTGAGATCCAGAATGGGGCGAAATTTGTCCTCCTTTTTGGGGACCACAAAGAGGTTGGAATAAAACCCTCTTCCCGGTCCTCCGGCGGAACTTGTACCACCACACCCTTCTGCAGAAGGGAATCGACCTCCCGCAGTAGAGCGGCAAATAGCTCGGGCTCTGACGGAATGTGAGAGTGGCAAAAACTGTCTGGGAGTCGAGAAAGAAACTCTATGAAGTAGCCTGCCGACACAACCCGCGTCACCCAGGCGTCCGACACGCGGGAAGCCCAAGTCGGTTCGAATTGGAGCAGGTGACCTCCCACTCAGAGCCCTCGAGTGAGACCCTGGCGTCAGTCCGCCTTAGCGGGCTTTTTGTCAGCTTCCCGCTTGTCTTGGCGGAAGCTCTGTTTCCAGGGAGTGCGGGATTTCTGAGCGTTCTTTTTTCCCGAAAAAAGAGGGACGACCCGATCCCCAAGAGGGCTGACCGAACCGTCCCCTGGACCGAAAGGACCGCCGACTACTACCGGCACTATGCCTGCCAGACGCAGAAGTCACAGCTCTTCGCTGCGGTAAAGCCGTTTCTTTTGCCTTTGCTGTTATGTTTCGGTAGCTGAGGAGTGCAGGTAAAAAAGGAAATACACCAGAGCAGTTGGAATCTATGAGATTGCAGTACCCTGACTAACCACCGCAACTAGAGGCAGCCGTGGAGCGTTCCTACGTTGGTCCTAGACGCCTCGTCACAGCCTGAGATACTAACTACACCTAAAGATAGAAATAGGAAAGCTATCTGCCCCGGAGCAGAACCCCAAAGATAATAGAAAGCCCCCAAACATGTAATGGCGGTTAGACAAGAGGAAATACTGACACAGAAAGAAAATAGTATGAGCAAACGCTGGGGCCCAAACTATCTAAATAGAAAAGGACAGGAAGGGTACTTACTGCAATCTCAGAAAACCCTGAAAAAACACCAACTCTACTAATTTCAAAATCACCTGAGATCACACGACCTCTACCACCTAAATTAGTTCTCTGGTGTAACAAAATCAAAACAGCAGCCACTGAAAAAAAACTGGAAAAAGCAAAAGTACAAAACACAGTGGCTGGACTAAACTGAGAGGGCAAAAGCCCCCGGAGGGGACCCAGAAGGCCCCCACAGAAGTGCAGGACAAAATGTAAAAATATAGCAAAAACACAAAATAAGAAATTGTCTTATCTGATAGCAGGAGATGCAGACACGACACAGCAGGCTACAAGGGAAACTGGAAAGAAGGATTCAGACCAGAACAATTGATCACCGGCAACCCTGATGGGAAAATTACTCCCTTATATAAGACCAGTCAGTAACACCTGATTCCCAGTCCTCACAATCCTCACTAGTACCGCTTGTAACCACCAGAGGGAGCCTCTGCTCAGAACTCATCTCAAACCCATTCACAACAGTACCCCCCCCTTGAGGAGGGGTCACCGAACCCTCATTTGAGCAACCAGGTCGGTCAGGATGAGTTCTATGATACGCACGGATAAGTCTCCTAGCATGGATGTCCGAAGCAAACACCCAAGAATTGTCTTCCTGACCATAACCTCTCCATTTAACCAAATACTGGAGTCTTCGTCTAGAAAAACGAGAATCCAATATTTTCTCAACCACATACTCCAGATTGCCCTCAACCAAAACAGGGTCAGGAGGCACAGCAGCAGGAACCACTGGCTCAACAAACCTCTTCAACAAGGACTTGTGGAATACGTTATGGATCTTAAAAGTCCCTGGAAGAAGCAAACGAAAAGAAACAGGATTAATAATCTCCATGATTTTATAAGGTCCAATGAACCTAGCCTTAAATTTAGGAGATGCTACTCTCATAGGAATATTCTTTGAGGACAACCAGACCAAGTCCCCCACTTTAAACCGAGGACCATCAGTCCTATGCCGGTTAGCAAACCGCTGGGCCCTCTCCTGAGAGAGGGACAACCTCTCCACTACCTGGTCCCAAATCTGCTGCATACGCTCAACAACAGAGTCAACACCTGGACAGACAGAAGCCTCCGTCTGTCCTGAAGAAAATCGAGGGTGAAACCCAGAATTACAGAAAAACGGAGACATCAAAGTGGCAGAGCTAGCCCTATTATTAAGAGCAAACTCAGCCAAAGGCAAAAAAGAGACCCAGTCATCCTGATCAGCAGACACAAAGCATCTTAGATAAGTCTCCAATGTCTGGTTTGTTCTCTCAGTTTGACCATTGGTCTGAGGATGAAATGCCGAGGAGAAAGACAATTGAACACCCAGTTTAGAACAAAAAGTCCTCCAAAATCTGGAAACAAACTGGACTCCTCTGTCAGACACAATGTTCTCAGGAATGCCGTGTAAACGAACCACGTGCTGAAGGAACAACGGCACCAATTCAGAGGAGGAAGGCAACTTAGGTAATGGCACAAGATGTATCATTTTGGAAAACCTATCACAAATTACCCAGATGGTGGTCATTCTCTGAGAAACAGGAAGATCGGAAATGAAATCCATAGAGATATGGGTCCATGGTCTCTTGGGCACAGGCAATGGCATCAACAAACCACTAGAGCGAGAGCAAGGCTTGGAGCGAGAGCAAGTCCCGCAGGACTGCACAAATTCCCTGACATCGCGAGACAAGGTAGGCCACCAAAAGGACCGACTAACCAAGTCTCTGGTACCAAAAATTCCGGGATGCCCAGCCAATGCGGAACAATGAATCTCAGACATCACACTCTTTTTCCATTGGTCCGGGACAAACAATTTTCCAACAGGGCAGCGCTCGGGCCTATCCTCCTGACACCCCTCCAGAGCAAGTCTCAAATTGGGCGAGATGGCGGAAAGAACTACACCCTCCTTCAAAATAACAGAGGGATCAGATAGCTCAGGAGAGTCCGCAAGGAAACTCCTCGAGAGGGCATCCGCCTTAACATTCTTAGTGCCAGGAAGAAAGGAAACCACAAAATTAAAACGTGTGAAAAACAAGGCCCACCTGGCCTGTCTAGGATTGAGTCGCTTGGCAGATTCCAGATAGACCAGATTCTTATGGTCCGTAAGGACCACCACCTGATGTTTGGCTCCCTCCAGCCAATGTCTCCACTCTTCAAAAGCCCACTTCATGGCCAATAACTCCCGATTACCCACGTCATAATTACGTTCAGTAGGAGAAAATTTTCGAGAGAAAAAGGCACAAGGGTTACTTTTAGAGGTCTCTGGATCTTTTTGGGACAAAACGGCACCTGCCCCAATTTCAGAGGCATCAACCTCCACCTGAAATGGCAGAGAAACATCAGGCTGCCGTAGAACAGGAGCAGAAGTGAATCTCTGCTTAAGTTCCTGAAACGCAGAGACTGCCTCAGGAGGCCAATTCACCACATCAGAACCCTTTCTGGTCAAATCAGTTAATGGTTTAACAATAACCGAGAAATTACCAATAAATTTACGATAAAAATTGGCAAAACCCAAAAATCTCTGAAGAGCCTTTAATGAAGTAGGTTGGACCCAATCACAGATGGCCTGAACCTTGACCGGGTCCATTTCAATAACAGATGGGGACAAAATGAATCCCAGAAATGAGATCTTCTGTACGCCAAAAAGACACTTTGATCCCTTCACATACAGAGCATTCTCTCTCAAAATCTGGAATACAGTTCGAACATGTTTCACATGAGAGTCCCAGTCATTAGAAAAAAATCAAGATATCATCCAAATAAACAATCAGAAACTTGTCCACAAAATCCCTGAAAATGTCATTCATGAAGGACTGGAAGACGGAAGGAGCATTAGTGAGCCCAAAGGGCATCACAAGGTACTCAAAATGCCCTTCAGGGGTGTTAAATGCCGTCTTCCATTCATCCCCGTGCTTAATGCGAATAAGGTTATACGCCCCCCTGAGGTCAAGCTTGGTAAACCAAGTAGCGTTTTTCACCCTGGAAAACAGGTCAGAAATCAAGGGTAACGGGTATTGATATTTCACAGTAATATTGTTCAAGAGACGATAATCAATACACGGCCTTAATGAACCATCTTTTTTGGCCACAAAGAAAAAACCGGCACCTAAGGGTGAAGAGGATGGTCTGATATGACCCTTCTCCAATGATTCCTTGATAAAAGACCGCATAGCGTCATGTTCAGGTACAGACAAGTTAAAAAGGCGACCTTTAGGGAATTTACTACCAGGCACTAATTCAATAGCGCAGTCATAGCTCCTATGGGGAGGCAAGGATGCAGATTTACTTTCGCTAAACACATCAGAAAAATCAACAAAAAGTCAGGAACATCCTGAGCCTGGGGGGAGGCAGAAAAAACAGGAGTGTTGGTATTAACACATTGGCAGCCCCAACTGGTTACAGACACAGATTTCCAATCCAAAACAGGATTATGAGACTGTAACCAAGGGAAACCCAGCACTATAATGTCATGCAGATTATATAGAACCAAAAATTTGCAGCACTCCTGGTGATCAGGTTCAACCCTCATTATCACCTGAGTAGAAAACTGGGGTTTATTCTCAGCCAAAGGGGTAGAATCGATCCCCAGTAGAGGAATAGACTTCTGTAGGGGTATCAAGGGAAACCCACAACGTTTAGCAAAATCATAATCCATCAGGTTAATAGCTGCTCCAGAATCAACGAAAGCCTGAGCAGAAAATGAGGACAGAGAGCATATCAGAGTGACAGTTAATAAAAACTTAGTCTGAACACTACCCAAGACAACTGAGCGTGCAAAATGTCTTCCCCGCTTAGGGCAGACTGAAATAGCATGAGAGGCATCACCACAGTAGAAACATAACCCATTGCGCTTTCGAAACTCATGACGCTGTGCCCCAGACACCACTCCATCACACTGCATGGGCTCAGCAGCTGGCTCACAAGGCAACACCACTCCACGCATACTTCTCCGCTCACGCAAACGTCTGTCAATTTGAATCGCTAATGACATAGAATCATTGAGACCAGAGGGGACAGGGAATCCCACCATAACATCCTTTACATTATCCGACAGACCCTTCCGGAAAAGGGCCGCCAAAGCGTCGTCATTCCATTTGGTCAGGACTGCCCACCTACGGAATCTCTGACAGTATAACTCAGCGTCATCAAGCCCCTGATTTAATGCCAACAAGGCTTTTTCAGCTTGATCAGTGACATTAGGCTCATCGTACAATAACCCCAAAGCCTGAAAAAATGCATCAACATCACTCAAAACAGGATCCCCAGGTATCAGGGAAAAAGCCCAATCCTGAGGATCGCCGCGCAGGAGAGAGATGATAATTTGAACCTGCTGCGCTGCGTTTCCTGAGGACTTAGATTTTAAGGCAAGAAACAATTTACAATTATTTTTGAAATTCTGAAACTTAGCTCGATCCCCTAAAAACAAATCTGGCATGGGGATCCTAGGTTCCACAACAGGCAACCTAGCAAGATATGCAGCAATACTCTGAACCTCAGTGGCAAGCTGATCCACACGGCCAGACAACTGTGCAAACTCCATTGGGAGAAAAGATCCTCCCCAGCACCCAGAGATACAGAGGGAAAAAAAAAAAAATGCAACAAACAGAAAAATATCTCTGACAACTTTTCTTCCTTCAAAATATTTTTTTTTCCCTTCTGTGAGTACCATACAATTTTTATGGCCGGTGATACTGTTATGTTTCGGTAGCTGAGGAGTGCAGGTAAAAAAGGAAATACACCAGAGCAGTTGGAATCTATGAGATTGCAGTACCCTGACTAACCACCACAACTAGAGGCAGCCGTGGAGCGTTCCTACGTTGGTCCTAGACGCCTCGTCACAGCCTGAGAAACTAACTACACCTAAAGATAGAAATAGGAAAGCTATCTGCCCCGGAGCAGAACCCCAAAGATAATAGAAAGCCCCCAAACATGTAATGGCGGTTAGACAAGAGGAAATACTGACACAGAAAGAAAATAGTATGAGCAAACGCTGGGGCCCAAACTATCTAAATAGAAAAGGACAGGAAGGGTACTTACTGCAATCTCAGAAAACCCTGAAAAAACACCAACTCTACTAATTTCAAAATCACCTGAGATCACACAACCTCTACCACCTAAATTAGTTCTCTGGTGTAACAAAATCGAAACAGCAGCCACTGAAAAAAAACTGGAAAAAGCAAAAGTACAAAACACAGTGGCTGGACTAAACTGAGAGGGCAAAAGCCCCCGGAGGGGACCCAGAAGGCCCCCACAGAAGTGCAGGACAAAATGCAAAAATATAGCAAAAACACAAAATAAGAAATTGTCTTATCTGATAGCAGGAGATGCAGACATGACACAGCAGGCTACAAGGGAAACTGGAAAGAAGGATTCAGACCAGAACAATTGATCACCGGCAACCCTGATGGGAAAATGACTCCCTTATATAAGACCAGTCAGTAACACCTGATTCCCAGTCCTCACAATCCTCACTAGTACCGCTTGTAACCACCAGAGGGAGCCTCTGCTCAGAACTCATCTCAAACCCATTCACAACACTTTGCCTTGGCAATCAGCTCCGTGAGGTCAGATCCAAATAGCTGACCACCCTTGTAAGCTAAGGATAGCAAACCTTGCTTGGAAACCGCGTCTCCGGTCCACTGTCTAAGCCACAGTGCTCTCCTGACTGTGATTGACGAGGATTGCGCCCTGGACAGCAGTGACGCAGTATCCAAACCTGCATCACTGTCATATCGGGCTGCATCCTCCAACTTAAAAAGCCCATCCACCTCGGATTAGGGGATCCATCTTGCCACGCCGTCTGTAGACGGTCTAACCAGCTTAGAGAAGCTTTACAAGCACACATGCTCTGAATCCATGACCCGCGGCCTCGTAGATGGATTTCGCCGCCATCTCCGTTTTTCTGTCCAGCGGATCCTGCAAACTGCCTTCCCTTTTAACAGGAAGTAATGAGGACTTGCTAAGCTGGGATAAAGGGACATCCACTTCAGGAGAAGGAATCCAATTATCAATCAATTCCATCGTACACGGATACAGCTGAAAACACTTATCTGGACACAGGCGTTCCTTCTCCACTGCCCGATTAAGCTCATCCAGAGATGGTAATGCTGATCGCGACCTATGCGACTCCTGAAAACATCCGGGCCGACTTACTAGGACGTCTAGTTACCTTCTCCGGTAACTGTAACGCCTCCCTCATGGCTCCAATAAAAGCCTCTGTACGGCCCAAAAGAGAAGCAGAGAGTCCCTGCCGATCCTCCTTATCCGAATCGGACACCTCCCCATCTGAGCTTGAAGGGGAACCCTCCATGCCCGAGATCTCCGAGTCGCTGCGCGGGAATGAAGGCACCGGCCTGTGTCGCTTCCTCTGAGAGGATCTAGCTGACACCCAATAACCTAGAAGGTCAGACAGGCCATCAATAGAACGAGCGAAGGCCTCCATTTTGACATCACTGAAACCTCTGACCGCTGCGCCTGACGCCGTCGAGGTCTGCGTGTCAGATACGCGAGACTGATCCTGTAGCGGATCTGGGAGACGGTCCGCACCTCCTGGACCCTGATCTGACATGTCCTCACACAGTATATGGCAGGTTAAACCTGTCAGTAACTAGGACAGTGTGGTTTCTTAAAGAAGAAACGAAACGCTGAAGGGTTAAAGCTCGTAAAGAGAGAGCTACCCCAGCTGTCCCCCCAATTAAGGGTTAACCGCCTAAGAAGGGGTTAATGCCGCAGACTCCCCACAACCCTTGTTAATGAAAAGGGTGTGCGAGCCCCAGGTGCCTCTTATGAGGTAGCAGCTGCAGTACCTCAAGGGTATGCCACACTAAAACAAGAACGCCAACGAGATCGCTAAAATAAACCGGATTACTTACCGGTAATGCTCTTTTATAGAGCCCACGACAGCACCCACTGAGAGAGGGGATCCGCCCCTAGGAACAGGAAACCTACAGAGAGATAAAAGGGGCGGCCCCCCTCGCTCCTCAGTTGGTTTACAGAGAATGAGAGGAACCGCCACACAAGTTTCAGTTAATTTGCACCATAACATGTTTAACATATATATACATATTTACACTGCTAGACTATATATAGCCAATATAATCAATCCTTCACCAAACAGGATGCACCGTGTATACCACAAGTAGGGGAGGGAAGTGAGTGGGTGCTGTCGTGGGCTCTATAAAAGAGCATTACCGGTAAGTAATCCGGTTTTTTCTCTTCGCCACGACAGCACCCACTGAGAGATTTTCAGAGACAATTATCTGGGAGGGACCACCGTGTCAAGGATTGATCTACCAAACACTAGATCTGATGAGGAGGATAGATCTAATCTATAGTGTTCATAGAAGGTAGAAGGTGAAGCCCAGGTTGCGGCCTTACATATAAGGTCTATCGGGACATCTGCTCTTTCTGCCCAAGAAGACGATATGGCTCATGCGGAATGTGCCTTCACGCCTTGTGGTGGAATTTTCTTTTTTGCCACATACGCCAATGCTATTGCGTCTCTAATCCATCGAGATAGCGTGCTTTTCGTTACTCCTGCACCTTTGCGGCTGCCCTGGAAAGAAACAAAGAGAGCCCTGCTCTTCCTCCAGGGGCTAGTCCTATCTAGATATGCTAAGATTGATCTTTTAACATCTAAGGTGTGGAATTTCTCTTCCTGTGGTGATGAGGGGTTGTCATAAAAGGAAGGAAGATAAATTTCTTGAGATCTATGAAATTTAGTTGATACTTTAGGAAGATAAGACGGGTCAGTTTTTAATACTATCCTGTCAGAATATATAGATAAGAAAGGAGGATCTATTGATAAGGCGTGGAGATCACTCACTCTTCTTGCTGAGGTCAAGGCTACTAGTAAAACGGTTTTTAATGAGGCATATTTTATTGGAACTGACTGAATGGGTTCAAATGGACTTTCTGTTAAGGCGTCTAGGACTAAGTTTAAGTCCCAAGATGGCATTTGAAGTATATGGACTGGTTCTGCTCGATGGCATGCTGAGATAAACCGAGCTACCCATTTATTGCCTGCTATGTCATGACTATATAGGGCACCCAGGGCCGATACCTGGACCTTAAGAGTATTTACCGATAGGCCTAATTCATGCCCTTTTTGTAAAAATTCTAGAATAGCTGGGATAGGTACTTCACTAGATAGACGTACTGAATGAAAAGACAGAAATTTCCTCCAGACTCTGGCATATATATTAGTAGTGGACTCCTTCCTGCTATTTAGGAGCGTATTAATCAGTCCGTTCGAAAAACCTCTTAGTTTTAATAACTGCCTTTCAAATTCCAGGCCGTGAGGCGCAATCCTTTGACCTGAGGGTGATAGAAGGGCCCCTGTGAGAGAAGGTCCCGGTCCCAAGGGAGGATCCATGGATCCGAAATCGACATGGCTCTCAGCCACGAGAACCATGGCCTTTTGGGCCAGAACGGGGCTATCAGGATTACTCTCGCTCTTTCCTCTCTTATTTTCCGGATGACAATCGGTAACAGAATCATTGGAGGAAAGGCATAGGCCAAGTGGAATGTCCACGGGATCTGCAAGGCGTCGAGAATGTCCGGATTGTCCTGCTTGAATAAGGAGGCGAACCTTTTTACCTGGCTGTTGTTTCGTGTAGCAAACAGGTCTATATCTGGTGTGCCCCATTTGAATGTTATTCTTTTGAAGATGCAATGATTGAGTATCCATTCCCCTTGATGTAGGGTATGACGACTTAGAAAATCTGCCTTGACATTGTCTATTCCTCTGACGTGCAGGGCCGACAGGGATAGGAGATGACTTTCTGCCAATGTTAAAATTTTTTCTGCAATAAACATGAGTGGCATTGATCGTGTACCTCCTTGGTGGTTTAGGTACGCTACTGAGGTGCTGTTGTCCGACAAGATCCTTGTATGAGTCCCTTGCAGCTGCGGAAGGGAAATTACATATGGCATGATATATAGCTTTTAGCTCTCTCATGTTTGATGAATCCTCTGACTCTGACCTAGACCACTGTCCCTGTGCCATATTATCCTCCCAATGAGCCCCCCACCCCAAAGGGCTGGCATCTGTGGTTACTATATTTGAGGGAACCACTATCCACGGAACACCTCCCGACAGATTATCTGAATCTAGCCACCAAGTTAGGGAACTGATTACCTCCGGGGTCAGGGATATTTTATTTTCTAACTGTCCCTGTAATCTCTCTTCTTGCTGCAGGATTAATCTTTGCAGTTTCCTGTATGAAATTGGGCCCACCGAACTGCCGGAATACATGAGGACAAAGAGCCCAGCAAAGACATGCCTTCTCTTAAAGATAGAATAGGATTCTGTATTACCGTTTGTACCTTATTAATTACAGTTAATTTCTTTGCCTCTGGTAGCCGACATTTCTGACTTACTGAGTCTAGATGAAGGCCTAGGAACGTCTGACAGGTTACCGGCCGTAGCCTTGATTTTCCCAGTTGATCAGCCAACCTAAGTTCTGTAGGGATGAAATTACGTCAGACAGCCTGTGCTCACATTGTTGGAATGAATTTCCTACTATTAGCAGATCATCCAGGTACGGAATTATTAGTGTGTCTCTTACTCGTAAATACGACATCACCTCCAGCATCAGTTTTGTGAAGACGCGTGGTGCCATAGATAGCCCGAATGGCATTGCCGCAAACTGCAGATGACAGATTTGGCCTTCTAATGTGACCGCCACTCGGAGAAAGCGTTGATGCGAGACGTATTGGTAGATGATAATATGCATCTTTGAGATCCACGACCACCATGTAGCATCTGGGAAATAAGAGTTTTATCGCTGATCTTATGGACTCCATTTTGAAGGTTCGGGTTTTCAAAAAGGTATTCAGTTTTTTTAGATTAACTATGGTTCTAAATGAACCGTCTGGTTTAGTTACCAGAAATAAAGGAGAGTAAAAGCCTTTCTCTCTTTGATTTACCGGAACCTCTACTAACACTTTCTTGGATAGTAGGCCTTTAATCTCTAATTCTAACGCCTCTTGTTGAGCCTGGGATTTTAGAGAAGTCAATAGAAAGGAGTCCGGAGGATTCCGGACAAATTCTAATATTAGTCCTGATTTTATAATGTTAATGGCCCAGGGTTAGATGTAATTTGCTCCCACTGATAACTGAAGTGTAATAGTCTGCCACCCACCGGTAAGTTGGTACTAGCGGAACTTATCTCCCGATCTGAAGGGACGTTTACCGAATAGGTTTCCCTTTTGTTTGAAATCCCTGCTATTCCAAGAATTCTGGGACTTATAATCCTTCCTTCTGTTAAACGATGGTCTCCTGAATGCCCTCCTGTAGGATGGAACGTATGGATTAGGGAAGCCTTTTTTCCTTTCTCCTGCTTTGGTTAAGATATCATCCAAAACTGCACCAAACAGGTACTCACCCTGACAGGGTATAGCGCAGAGTTTTGATTTAGCCTGCGTATCCCCTTCCATCCTTTCAACCACAACGCCCTTCGGGCTGCATTGGTTAGTCCTGCTGTTCTTGCCGCTAGGCGGAGAGAATCTACTGAGGTGTCTGAAAGAAATGCTGCTGCACCTCTAATTAAAGGAATGGAGGACCGTAGCTTGTCTCTGGAAAGGCCCTTCTTTATATTTTCCTCCAGCTGATCTAACCATACTAACATGGCCCTGCCTGTACAAGTGGCCGATATTGCGGGTTTAAATGCCCCTATACACGACTCCCAGGACCTTTTTAGGAGTGCATCTGCTTTACGGTCTAGGGGATCTGACAAAATTCCAGCATCCTCTACTGGTAATGATGACTTGCGGGAGGTTGACGCTACAGCAGCATCCACCTTGGGTGCTTTCTCCCAGGAGGCCAGGTCCTTATCATCAAAGGGGTATCGTCGTTTTGACGCGGCCGGCATATAACCTTTCTGCCCTTGTTTTTCCCACTCTTTCTTTACTAATTCCTTAATAGCCGGATCTATTGGGAACACTCGCCGTTTGCGTTGGGAGATACCCGCGAACATGATCTCCTGAGGAGTTTTAGGGTCTTTTGTATCCGATAATCCCATAGTGTTCCGAACAGACTTAATCAGATTATTAATACTATCTGTCGGAAAACAGGTGTGCTCCTCCTCCTCTGATGAACCCGATTCACATGAAGCGTCTGAATTGAGTTCCCCGCTGTCCGTGGAGGATCCCACCCTAGGTGGGTTATCTCACTAAGGGATTTCCTTCCCGTAATACTACTGGCTCCCCCTAGGGCCTGTAACTCCTCTCTGATCATCAGGCGGATATCTTCTGCTCTCACAGAACTTTCCTCCTGCAGCGTATGGCTAATACAATCCTGACACAATCTTTTGGGATAAGTGTCCGGAAGAGGTTGGGAGCATAAGGCACATTCTTTATGTTTGGTCTTTTCCGTCTTTTTGGCCTAGGAACACACAAATCAGGGGGAGGGGAAAGGGCCATCAGCTTGACAGGTGTGAAATATAACACTCACCCAGTGAAGCTTTTTATCAAGATGGTACCGGTCTTAAGGATGGAGGGTCCGGCTGCGGTATGGAGCGACTTGATTTCCCTCCAGATCTGCTTGTGGAACCACTCTGCTTAGAGTGTCCACTTCCACTTTTTCTGCCGCTGCTGCTGCCGCTGTGATGTGGCACCACCAGTTCCTCAGGTGGGCGCAACGCAGGATCGCTTGGGGACGACATTGCTGCGCACCGCTATGCACATGATCGGTGCTTTTATGCAGTTTCCCCATTCTCTTTTTTTTTTTTTTTTTTTTCATCTCAGCGCTGACCCGGAAGTGCTAGGTTCACTTCCGGGTTCTCTGCCTTCCTGCACCTACGCAGCCGCCTCCTCCAGCAGCGCTCCATGATTTTTTATCAAGCAATTTGCCGGGACCTCTCCTGACCACGCGCTCGCGTTCCTGACCGCTGCGGTCCCATCCCTACCCGGCAAGAGCGGCGATGGGACCTTTCCTGCCGAGGCCCCAGCGTTATCAGGTAGGGCAGCCTCGGCTCAGTATGTGACACCCGTATTATATGCGAGCCAGAGCAACCTGCTCCTGGCCTCGCACCTGGGAATATTCTCCTGTGACGGTGGGCTGCGACCCCTGCCGCTGCCGTCCTCCGACCCGTTACCTCCAGGCATGTGCGGTGTCTTTTTTGTCCCAGCTGAGGAGGGATAAACCCCCGACGCTGCTTCTGGTGCTGGAGCCCCTGCCGCTCCAAAAGAAACCGCACAGGCGGCTATCCAGCCCAGGAATCCTCTTCTCACGTAGGTTCCTCTGCTAGGAACAGGAAACAACTGAGGAGCGAGGGGGCCGCCCCTTTTATCTCTCTGTAGGTTTCCTGTTCCTAGGGGCGGATCCCCTCTCTCAGTGGGTGCTGTCGTGGCGAAGAGAAAATTGCGCTGTTTTGTACATCGCAATGACCGCCAAAGTCGTTAAAGAGATCGCTAACCACTTATGCGTCGTTAATGAGATCGTCCAGGGTGGCAGCTACTAGCGACATTAAAACGATCACAAAAAACGATCGCATTAGCATGCGTCGTTATTTGATCGTTAGCGGGAGCGTTCAGTGTGGCATCTGCGCTGTGGGGGTGAAGGGGTTAAGCTTCTGCCCTGAGAGGCAGAAGCGACTCACCCAGCTGGCCGCGGTGCAGTGTCCTTTTCCTTTGGTCGGTCGGGGGAGCGGAGAGAGAAGCCCGAGGAGGCTGTCAGTAATGGCCGCCGCGCTAGAGGAGCCGGAAGAGAAGAGGCAGGAAAGATCGCGCGCTTAGAGCGCTTCCTGCCCGAAAAGACCGGGAAAGCGCGTTCAAAAAAATGCGTGCGAACTCCTCCGCTCCTGCCCCACTCCCATGTCCTGCAGGCATCCACCTGCGGACAAAAAGACACTAGTCACCGACATGATACATGTAGCAGCGGCTGCCGCAACAGCCGCTGGAGCACTCACATACATTAAAAAATGCAGAGTACTCACCCAGCTGAGCGCCACAGGGACCCCCAGGGATTTGTGGCGCTGTGCCCATAGCTTCCCCCCCAGGGCGGGGAACGCAGTGACCCCAGAAGCGCGGTTTGCGTCCCCGCCAGGGAAGCAATCCTCATCCCCCAGGGCCGGCAGGGTTCTGCAGGGACCACCTTACAGGGTAATACAGATCCGCCAAGGGAGAGGTGGGGGTCCAGCAGCGCTGAGACCCCTGAGACCTCAAGACCACTGGGGCCCAAGTCTCTGTCCGATAAAAATAAAAAATCTTCTGAGGAGCTGCTTCAGCAGCGACTATCCTCTGTGACCTCAAATTTTAGACTGGAGAGCTGGAGTAGGAGGAGCCCAAGCTGGAGGGGCCGGTCAACACTCTTTTTTAATCTGAGGTGTTCTATCCTGTGTGGGCGCCGCCTACCCACTGGTAATGAATGTGTCTCCCTTCCTTCCATCTGCTGCTGAAAGTGCATGTGTGCAGGCATAAATAGTTGAAAAACGTCTAGTCATTAACGAGCAGAAATAGGGTTGCTGGGTTATAACACGGCAGTGTAAGATAGCAGGTCAAAGACTTAAAGGGAATCTGTCACCCTAAATTGGCGGGATATTTAAATGATACCAGGAGGAGAACCGTGTGCACAGCGATAAATTTAATGAACTGGTGCCAAGATAGGTTCCAAAACCATAATAATAATAATAGTAAAATTACTGTGTTCAAGGATCATCATGGTGATGTCAGGGTCTATGTGAACCTACCGCTGGGGGTGGAGAGGACTATTTCAATGACGCAGCCTATGTGGCTTTTCTTATTGGAACCAACAGTGCCCAGTGGGATATTCATAGGTTACAACCTAAGACAAGTGGGTAGGTTCACATAGACCCTGACATCACCATGGTGATCATTGAACACAGTAATTTTGTAATATCACCAACTGCTTGTAGGTTATCTTCTCTCATTGCTCCAATTTTGGCTCTAAGATTGATACAGCTATTTATAACTGTATGTTGATACAGGTTTCTTTCTATGTCCTCCACTCCACTTTGGAATCAAGACTGTGCTAAATGTGCCTTCTTCCTATACCTTATGTTATGAATATGCCGACTTCTTGACCATACAATGTCTTTGTATATACTTTATTTTTTACCCTTACCCAAATATTTGTTATACAGCAACTGACGAAGGTCCGGTTGTGGACCGAAACGTTTGCTGATTGCTGTCACCTCTTTTTCTTTGGATACAATAAAATTCATAAATTCAAGTTGAGTGCCGGATTTTTACTATTATTATTATGGTTTTGGAACCTATCTTGGCACCAGTTCATTAAATTTATCGCTGTGCACACGGTTCTCCTCCTGGTATAATTCCCTTTACGTGTAGCACGCTTTTTTTCGGCTATGTCTATATACTTTTTCCTATAACCAGGAAGAATCTTCTGCTATTTTGGCACAGTCAAAATTCTCGAGCGAGTTCTTGAAAGCCCCACCACGGGAAACACGAGGTCGTGACTTAGAACGGGCACTAAGGCACCAAGTTAATTTAGAATTACATAGTGCCACTCTCTCTGAATACCTAAGGGTTAAAAGAATCCCTAGAGGGTTAAGAGTTCCACTTCATCCCACTCTTTTTCACGATTCCCCTGATTTTTGTTCTCGTATTGAGCAAATTCTTAATAAATGTTCGTTTGATTTAATGACACTCACCTTGGAACATCTACATACGGCGTTGGAGACAAACACGGCCCAGGTGAAGAACATTGAAACGCAATTATCATCAACCGGAACTACCGAAAAACTCTCAGCCCTCAGAGAGCAGATCCAACAGAGGATTGATCAGCATAGGAGAGATACCGAGACACGCAAACGGAACAAGTTCTCACGAGATACAACTGATTACAAATCGCAACAAGTCTACAGATGGCAAAACAACTTCTCTTCAAGACGACCACCATCAAGGAACCATCGTTCATCCACAGACTTCTCAACCTCCGGATCGGAACAAGAGTGAAACATTCTTCCATCAACTTCGTCCCATTTTTTAGGACAAAGACGCAGGTTCTCCAAAAGAAGACCAGACGGGGCCACAAGCGGAAGGAACAACCAAGACCAAATGAGGGTTACACGATCTCAGGTACTGAATCGTTAGTAATTAACATCTCATCCACATCTCTAGGCATTGCGGAACATTCAGCACTCCAGAAGGGCCTTTCCTTCTGCCCCTCTTATGGGTGCAGGACCTTTGGTCTAGAAATGAACCTACAAAGGTTCTTCCGTTTATTAAGATTGAAGGTCCATTTTTCATCTATACCTGTCATTAGATCTAATCCTCTATCTATAACCAGTCTAGGTTTAAGGAACAAGAGTTCCTTCCGACCACCATCAGGATCTCATGCCGTAGAAACCTTCATCGACTTCGTCCAGACTTCCTTCAACAACATAGGTAGAGACATTGAAAGGGGTAAACTTCACTACCCCAGCAATCTCTCAAATGTAGAGAGACAGGCTCTCAAATCTCTTCAGGATAATCCTGAACTTATAATCAAGCCTGCTGACAAGGGTGGAGCCCTTGTCGTCATGGACAAATCCCAATACATCTCAGAAATCCTTAGGCAATTAACGGATAGGTCCATTTACAAATCCCTCTTCAGGGACCCTACCCCTGATATATCTAGTAAAATAGAAGAGATTATCTTGAAATACTCACACATGGGCATCCTGGATTCTAAAACTTGTGATTATTTACGTAAATCACACCCAATTACTCCAGTGTTCTATACATTACCGAAGGTACATAAGAATCTACAAAATCCACCCGGGAGACCAATAGTGGCGTCTACGGACTCCATATTGTCCCCCATTGCTAAATTCCTAGAAAAAGTATTGACACCCGACAATCTCCATCCTTTATTCTAGATACGGGAGACTTCTTGAAAGTAATCAAAACATTGGGTAGACTTCCACCAGACACATTACTAGTCACTATGGATGTTAAAGACCTGTACACATCCATCCCACACATAGAGGGGATCAATTCGGTGCATCACCTCCTCTCGTCCTCTGAGATGTCTGAGGATGGTGTCAACTTGAGAATTGACCTTCTTACTGTCATATTATTCAATAATTTTTTTCTTTTTCAAGATACTTTTTACTTACAGTGTCGGGGTACCGCGATGGGATCGAATGTTGCGCCCCCATATGCAAACACATATATGGCGCACTTTGAATCATCCATCATTTACACACTCCCATTATATACTCAAAATGTGATAGTATGGAAACGATGATGTATTCTGCCTGTGGCGTGGCACACCAGAATCATTATCAGATTTTCTCTCCGTTTTGAATCAATAATGGCCAGGTATCACATTTACCATGTCATATGATAACAGTTCTATTGATTTTCTTGACACTAAGATCCTAAAAGATACTGAAGGAAACCTTACAACAGATCTGTTTAGCAAAACGACTGATCGGAATAGTTTACTACATTTCACAAGTTTTCACCCACCCGCAGTCAAACGTTCCATCCCTAAATCACAATTTCAGAGGGTCCATCGTATAGTTTCCGATGACAACAAACGGACACAACGCCTTACTGATATGACCCACAAATTTTCTAACCGGGGTTATCCCGCTACATTATTAGATAGAGCTAAAAATCCATCACACAGAGAGGGGACTAGACGGAACGAAACCACAAAACGAATTCCCTTTGTACATTCGTTCCATCCCTTTGCTTTTCTTCTTCATAGAACTATCAGAAGACATTGGCCCATTTTATCCTCTGCACATCCTGATATAGTGGAATTTCGTAATCCTTTTCTGCCATGCTTTAAGAGACCACCTAATTTTAAGGATTCTCTGGTCCGTGCTGACATTGGCTCCAACACACGTCGCAAACAACTGTTCTTGTCCAAACCACAAACAGGCACCTATCCGTGTTTGCATTGTACACAATGCAATAACGTTACAAAGGGAGGCAAATTCCTACATCCGCGGACAGGCAAAACATTTTTCATTAAGAACTATTACACATGTGAATCTTCATTTGTTGTCTATTTAATTAAATGTCCTTGTGGACTACTATACATAGGCGAAACGACACAATCCATTAGAGATCGTATCTCTAAGCATAAGTCCACCATACGATGTCGGAATCTCCTCCTCCCTTTACCCAGTCACTTTCATCAAATGGGACATTCCATCTCCCAACTCAAATACCAGGTAATCGATTCTGTTCCTCCCCTACGACGAGGGGGTGACCGGATAACGTGCCTCAAGAAACGTGAATCCTTCTGGATACACACGCTTGAAACTCTGGCCCCTAAAGGGCTAAACCGTGAATATGACCTGTTATCCTTTTTATGAATATACAATGTCTATCTATATTACCATGTCTGCATAAGTTAATTGTCATATCTTTATTTTTTCAGAGCCACCTTTACTGAATGTCATCTTTCCACCTGGAGCTTCACCTTATCACCACCATAATGGGTCTATTTTTACCATTGCACCATCACACTGGTCACCATGAATATCCACATATATGCCTGTTAGCGCTCCTATTTTGTCCCATGCTGGCTTCCCTATGTCATGGAACGCAAGCGAGTTACACATTGGAACACATAGTCCACTCTAGATTACGTCACTTCCGGCCCGGAGCTATGATGCGCCGACATGCCGTTCTCAGCGTGCCACATACTTCCGGTCACATGATCTCACTCCACGAGCGTCCTGCTTTTAAGCCGGCCACTAGACAGACTGCCTTAGGCTATGGTTCCACGGTCCGGAACCATAGCGCTTTTGACGGAGCGGAAATTCCGCTCCGTCTAAGCCCCGCCCCCTTTCTGACGCGCGATCTTTCCGGAGGTGTTCAGGACACCTCCGGAACACCTCCGGAAAGAGCGCAAGGCTTCATAGCCCTGTGTTAATTATGTTGCGGCGACGCACCGTCGCCGCAATACGCGAGGACATGCTGCGGTCTGAAAAGACGCGCCGCATGTCCGTTTACGCAGGTTTGCCACCTGCGTATTGTTACGCATAGTGGAGACGGGATTTCTTGAAATCCCCTCCACTATGCTGTAACATCTGGACGCTGCGTGTTTGGCGCTGCGCCAGCGCACAGCGCCAAACACGCAGCGTTTCCTGACCGTGGAAACTCACCCTTAGACTAGCGGTGGATACCGCGTCGGCAGCACACCTGATCGGTAAGACACATGACCTCTTTGCGTCCTTTCTCAGTGTGTGAGCACTCCAATACTCTAATGATCTTTCTGCATATAGGCTGCAAACTCCGTGTGTCTGATATACTCTGCGTCACCCCAGCGGTATGTTACACTATAGATTTACTTTGCATACAGGCTAATTCTATCTTTAATGCAATATCGAACTACCCACTTGTCTTAGGTTGTAACCTTTGAATATCCCACTGGGCACTGTCGGTTCCAATAAGAAAAGCCACATAGGCTGCGTCATTGAAATAGTCCTCTCCACCCCCAGCGGTAGGTTCACATAGACCCTGACATCACCATGGTGATCCTTGAACACAGTAATTTTGTAATATCACCAACTGCTTGTAGGTTATCTTCTCTCATTGCTCCAATTTTGGCTCTAAGATTGATACAGCTATTTATAAACTGTATGTTGATACAGGTTTCTTTCTATGTCCTCCACTCCACTTTGGAATCAAGACTGTGCTAAATGTGCCTTCTTCCTATACCTTATGTTATGAATATGCCGACTTCTTGACCATACAATGTCTTTGTATATACTTTATTTTTTACCCTTACCCAAATATTTGTTATACAGCAACTGACGAAGGTCCGGTTGTGGACCGAAACGTTTGCTGATTGCTGTCACCTCTTTTTCTTTGGATACAATAAAATTCATAAATTCAAGTTGAGTGCCGGATTTTTACTATTATTATTATTATTATGGATTCAAGAAATCCCGTCTCCACTATGCGTAAAAACACGCAGGTGGCAGACCTGCGTAAACGGACATGCGGCGCGTCTTTTCAGACCGCAGCATGTCCTCGCGTGTTGCGGCGACGGTGCGTCGCCGCAACAGAATTTAACACAGGGCTATGTAGCCCTGCGTTCTTTCTGGAGGTGTTCCGGAGGTGTCCTGAACACCTCCGGAAAGAGCGCGCGTCAGAAAGGGGGCGGGGCTTAGATGGAGCGGAATTTCCGCTCCGTCCAAAGCACTGTGGTTCCGGACCGTGGAACCACAGCTTAACCCAAATATTTGTTATACAGCAACTGACGAAGGTCCGGTTGTGGACCGAAACGTTTGCTGATTGCTGTCACCTCTTTTTCTTTGGATACAATCAAATTCATAAATTCAAGTTGAGTGCCGGATTTTTACTATTATTATTTAAATGATGGCAGTCAGGTCAGATGGGCGGTGTTTTGGGTACGTGCCTTAACATGTTGTTCGCCGCTATCTCCATTATTTCTGGGAATTGTAGTCGTTGCCCTCCATATAACGCGCCTGCGCATTGCAATCAAAGCATACTGCACGTGCGCAATTCACGATTGCAATGCGCAGGCGCGTTATATGGAGGGCAACAACTACAATTCCCAGAAATAATGGAGACAGCGGCGAACAACATGTTAAGGCAAGTACCCAAAACACCGCCCATCTGACCTGACTGCCATCATTTAAATATCCCGCCAATTTAGGGTGACAGATTCCCTTTAAGGCAGGCTAATTCTGATGAAATAAGCTATTACCTTGTGACATGGTAGAAGGCTGCACACCGCAAAAGTAGGGGGGACGTGGAAGACAGTTTTTCAACTATTTATGCCTGCACACATGCACTTTTGTGGGGAGACGTGTGTTGTCTTCTTTACTGCCTTATTCCATCTTTGACAGTTCATCATTTTGATGTTATGTATGTTGATCTCCCTTTACCCTGTCTGTGATTTATATTACGCTATAATAAAATATATATTTGTCATTTTCATAAATACCTCTCTTTTGTGATATTTTACTTAGACCTGATATTATCTACTTTCTATCACATCTATTTTGACAGCGTTTTATGTTTGACAGTCCCTGTCTTCTTTGCTTTTTTGGTTGCCATGTTTGGCTGAGAGGTATGTCCCGATTAGCCACGGTGACATTTGGTTGAGATGTTACCCGAGCATCCTTGGGTGGTATCCGAGCATCTGGGCGTGCTCAGATATTATTTGAGTCCCTGCGGCTGCATGATTTTCGGCTGTTAAACAGGCAATCCCCACATGTGTTCAAGCTGTCTAACAGCCGTAAATCATGCAGCCGCAGGAACCCGAACATCATATACGAGCACTCCCAGATACTGGGATAACACTCGAGCATTGTCGGATAAGACACTAGTCACATATTCTCTTCCATAACGTCTTTACATATCTTATTAAGATAGTTCTCAGAGATTATGCATTCCAACACGGGAAATTCATTAATTTAGTTATAGCGCCCACATAGGCAGATGGTCACATGTTCAGGCCCTGTCATTAGTATAATGTAATTTATGATATTTCCGTCTGGATATAATATCCCGTTATCTATGGTAGATACAAAGGCTATGTTTAAGTCTCAGATTGCCACAGCAATCTCACCGGCTCCCTGCGATCGCACTGCAGGGGATAATGGGATGACAGAGGAAGCATTCGTGGCTTTACGGAGTTAAGTGAGTAACTGCAGACACCAATAATGCTCACTCCCTGCTGCTGTGTCTGTGTTAGTGGCAGGGAATAAACCGAGCGGGAGCCATGACAGCATGTTCCCGGGTGGAAGATGAATACTGTGGAAAGGCAGTGCATTGACAGAAGCAGCTATTCTTTTGGCGACATTCATCATATATATCCAATATGAAGAAGCTGACTATATTTTATATAACTATATTATTGATAGACCAAGATGACAATAGGACCAGGTCCCAGGACAATGCATCTCCTTGTAGACACGTACCCAAGCAGTGGACGTGATCCCTTACAGTACACGTGGCATTAAACCGCTGCCGAGGACAGGATACAGTCATGCAGATACTAGAATTGGATTTGCTACACTCGTACTCTGATGGAGGGAGCTGCCAGCAAAATTGACAAGTCATGTTAAAGGTGAAGTTTTCTTGTCGTTGATGGTTGTCATCCTGTGTATAAAACAAAAGTAAAAATGAAAAAGGAGATAGAAATTACAAAGCAATTTAATTGAGAAAATTCCCGAATATCATAACCATCATCGGCTGGGAAAAATTCCAGCTCAGTTTCTGAGCCCACATCAAAGGCATGGAGCCAGCATATGACATAACTGTATGTCACATGTCGAGAAGGGGGTCACAAATAACATGGCGTGCGCCAATTCAGGTCAATCACTTACCACACACATGACTTGAGGCTTGGCCTTACAGTCATAAGTGACAGGTTTGCCATAGATACAGGAGTGATTGGTGTTACAGGTCATACAGTCGGCTGGGAGTTTGGTGCAGAGCCCATTGCTGGGACATTTGGATAAGTAATCAGGCGTGGCTGTGGTTTCTGAAATACAATAACATTTCTTAAAATTATTTACAATATAACAATAACTAATGACTATCATCTAAATAAAACTTGGGAATTATTTAGGCCCCTTTACATATGTCCAATTAGCCAGTATTGTTTTTTTTCTCCATCCTTAAGGGAATCCGATTCCAAAACTGATCCCATGGGATATTTGAGCATTCTAGAGTTATCACAAAGTAACACTTCAGATTGAAAAATGAGGATCTGTCAGGGAGGTCAAAACAGTTTTCAGAGTTAAGGGGTTAAATGGCTAACTTATACTGATATTTCCCTATGCTCTATAACCTGCGGCCCACAGGTCAAACTGCAAGTTCAACGTGACAGGTCCCTCTACACGGAAATGTCTAAGTACTCGGAGACGCATGAGGATAGAATAATATGTTAGTCTGTTTCTGGAGATTATTTGTGGAGCGTACGTGATGGGATAAGGTGTTATCTGAGCATGCTCGGGTGCTAACAGAATGACGTCGGCGTGATCGAATAATATGTTTTAGTCCCCGCGGCTCCATGTCTCACGGCTGTTTGACAGCCGCAGCACATGCAGGGATTGTCTAACAAACAGGCAATCTATTCATGTGTTGTGGCGCCATGAGACATGCAGGCGTAGGGATTCGAACATATTATTTATCACCCGAGCATGCGCAGATAACACCTCATCAGAGCACGTCGCTCATCACTAGTGGAGCCCTTTACTGCCTAATTTCCATATACGCTTTATACATTTTGATGGGGTACAAGGAATACTAGATGCGGTATATTACTACAACAGGCCACAGAGCGGATCACATGCACAGAAAATGGCAAGCCTTTTTCTTGGAGACTAGCCTCCAGTCGGGTTGTTAAACGTATTGTGCTAGAATATTTTTTTGCAGTAACAAAGAAAGTGTCTGACTGGTGTGTTTTAATAGAAAAAATAAAGCAGCATCAAAACTGAAAATAATTACCAACTACTTTGATGCTTGGGATCATAGTGGAAGATGGAGGTTGGTCTTTTACAACTTGTGCCGCTGCTTTAAATTGCTCTAAACTCATAGAACCTGGGGAAAAAGTGACAGTTGAAAATTAACATATAAAAGAGAATAAAATACGAGCGCTAACTGATTGTAAGCACTACAGCAACAGAGTGTGACAATGACGACACTACGAAAAAATGTAAGGCATCAAACCCAATCCCAAAGCTTAAAGGGAACATGTCACAAGGTTTTAGCCAACTAAACTGAGAGAAGCATGATGTAAAGACAGTTTTACCAGCAGGAGATCATCACTAGAGGGCTAGTAAATCTGCTAGTCATAAACTCTGCATAACCCACCCCAAACACTGATTGGCAGCCTACTGCCTATGCACAGTGGTTATATGAGGGGTTATATGAGGCTCAGCATTTAGGGATTTATCAAAGTGACAGCAAGCAGCCAGTGCTACCTAGTAATCAGGGTCTCTGCACCTACATTATGCTGCTCTCAGATGGTGTAGCAAAAACCTGGTTTCAGATTCCCTTTAAAGATCAACTTATTATTTAATCATTTTTTTTATGTATGTGAAGAAACCAGATTATATCTTAATTACCCAGACAACTATGTTTAGCAAACCAAGAATTGACTTTTTATCCGTATATTGGCTTTTGGATTTAAGTGTTGATTTTTGGTTGGTCCAGAAAACAGACTTGTTTGTTGGAGCCTGGAATATTGACTTGTAAGCGGATATTTGATATAACATAGTGTGCTCTTATCCTTGATGAATAGTGAGGTCTACTGATATGCTAATTATGCATTGTCTAGCAGACCCTGGGAACTCTGACGTAACATCTGCCATTATCCCGGCGGGTCAGCTGAAGGGTGAAACTCTGTAATGTGCACCATCTTGGGGAATTTTGCTAGGACTGTTCTATCTGTTATCTGCCTGTTTTGTGGTTCAATAAAGCAGTGCCACACTGTTTTAACCTCACCCTGCATTGCTCAAGTAGCGTTATGCCCACGTTAATGGGAAAGCGGGCATTATGAGGGATGATCCTTGGTCCATGGGGTTCCAGCCAATCCCCGGTTTCCCCACAATGCACTTTAATTGCCTGTAGATCAGTGGGGGGTCCAAGTCCTGAGGACCCCATAGATGACTCAAATACAGCTGAAAAGTGAGTAATGAAGGAGGCAGACATACACAACCTATGACTTCCTATCTGCCGTGTGCTCCCGCCACCTGAGCTGCTCACTTCTCAGCCATCTTTTGAGCAATAGATGAAGGTCTCAGATCTTGGGCCCCCACTGAGCTGCAGGCAAGAAAAATGTGTAAAAAAAAACTATAAAATAACTGACAAGTGCTTTAAGGTGGTCCTGTTTGAAATGTGAAAACTGTAGTAATGCACCAGTTAGTCATAGACATAAAGCTTAATTGTGAAGCTCCATCTCATGCTGCCAAGAGCTCTGACTTCTAAAGGAATATTTTCCAATTATGTCCTGTTCCTTCCCCGTGCCATATCTCACAGGGGTCAGTTAGTTAATGCAAAGCCATGTACTATGGTCTTGTACAGTGCAAGCTCAGGAGCCGAGTCGGTGCCATCCACAGCAGGAGCCAGCAGTAATATATAGCTCGCCTTCCCATGCAACTGCTGGATTGAAGCCTCCAATCCAGGGAATGTTACTGCTTGGGATCACTACTGACCCCGACACTACTGACTAAGTGCTTAGACAGATGGGGGGGCTCTGCAGCCCCATCAGCCACCCACATCTGTTCTGGTGCTGGGTGCGGATAGGCAAAGGCTTCATGGGTTGGCTTTTGATAGCATAATGGAATAATTAATTGCACTACATAAGGCATAGAGTAGAGTGTAATATGAAAGTGATCGAATGATTGTACGTACAATTGCTGGGACTAAGGCTATGCTAAGCTTTATTTTTCACTGAATTTTGGCAAACGTCAAGTGGTGAAATCCAGCATAAAATTCCCTCACCCAAACCAATCTGTTATGAATCGCATCAGGTCGATAGAAACAGAATAACCCTACTATCAAGGGCTAATCTGCATATAGACACGGAGCACTGCAAACCTACAGCATGGATCCGGGATATAACTGCAAATATAAGGATATGAAAGCATCACCAGCAGTTTTCTTTCTTCAGCGCTGGAGTGGCCCTTTAAATATAAGCCCCCTGACCTCGGTCACATACTCACCCTCCGGCGTCTTCCCCGCTTTTCTAGTCGGAAGTGAAAAGTTACGTTCCAAGCTCTCAATACAAGTCTATGAGAGACAGAACGAGGCCACACCGAGGTTCATAGTCTTGTACTGAAAAGTGACCTCTGCGCCGCTCCATGAAACACTAGAATTGCGGGCAGGTTACTTTTTGCCAGAGACCAATGAGAGCAGAGGCGAAAACAGATGAAAATGCCAGAATGCGAGTATTAGATGGGGCAGCGGACTTACATTTAAAGTACCACCCCAGCAGTGCTGAAGTGGTGCTTTGAGATAAAAAAGATACTTTATTACAAAACTGACATATACACCAATCCATACTAAAAAATTATATCATTATTTATCCCACATGGTTAGCGCCATAAAAAAATTACCCTGTTACAGATTCTCCTGTTGTCGACTCTTGGACCACAACTGGTACTAACCATAAACTCCACATGACTTGTAGTTTCGGAGATAGGCTGTACCAGTCATCTAGCCATAATTCTGGCTACATAGCGGGTACTTGCACCTGCCCATTTCATTAGCTCTGTATATCACACACCCTAGACGGATGTCTATCATTGATCATCTTGTGACACTCACCTTACAAGATAGGGGTCTTAAAGGCTTTTAAATTGTGTCATTTTTTTACTTCGATGTATGCATTTTTGGCTGTAAAGCATTTTCTGCAATAGGGTCTCATGAAGAAATGTTGTACCATTTGGCTACTACAGCCTCTATGTGGCACTGTACAAAGCAGATAACATTGATCTGTCATTCTGACGGCACGGTCTGTACCCCATACAAGTCTTTGCCTAAAAAAAAATCTCCTAAAACAATTTTTCACTACATCAAAGGTTAATTTTCAACAAGTCATTAATAAGCTTAGAAAACAAGGGGTTACAGGCCTTCGAAGTGACAGATTCACTATTAACCCCTTACATGTACAGAGCACGTCCGATGTGGAAGGAGCAGGCTCAGGAACAGAGACAAAAGAATAAGGAATGATGGTGACTGTGAAGGCAGCATTGAAGGCATGTAGTGTGAGGGTGGGCACCCATCGATGCACCATCCCACCTCACACCACGATTATGCATATGGCGGGAGCAGTCCGAATGCCCTGTGCCTGACATAACTACTCATGTAAAGCTCATGATCACATGATCGCAGGTTCAAGCTGCGTTGAGTAGGACTTAAAAAAAAAAAAGGAACAAAAATAAAGTTTTGAAAATGTTAATCACCTTTTGTTGGTCTAAATAAAAATAAAGATATTTAAAAAAAAATAAACCATCAGTATTGCTGTGCCCTTAAGAGTTTAATCTATCACAATCTAGAAATATTTAAGTGTGTACGATAAACAGTAGGAAAAAAAAATCTGAAGGCCAGAATTGATGTTTTTGGTCTCTGCAAAAAAGTGAACAAAGCGTATTTATAACATCAAAATCGTATAAATAAAGAGAAGCCCCCACACAGCTCAATTAACTGTTTTTTTATTATTTTAGAAATAAAATTTGGGAATTTTTCTTCACTCAAAACAAAAAAAAACCTAAATTTGGTATTCCTCTAGTTGTTTTGACAAGGAGAAACATCATGCCAGGTAATTTTTTTTTTACCACAAAATGAACATTGCAAAATCAAAACCTCCAAAATAAATGGTAGAATGGCCTTTATTACCCCAACATTTGTAATTATTTTCTACATAAAAAATACAAGCAGTCATATGGTTCTGTAGATGGAAAAAAACAACACTATACATCTTGCAAAACGTGAAAAAATATGGCTGTGGCAGGAAGGGTTAACCCGTTGCACAAAAGACAAAAAATGCTAAAATACATTACAGCCAAAAACTGTATCTATGTAATAAAAAAAAACACATCAAAGGGGCGGCCCAAGACTTCTATACCATCTCCAGTCCTGATGGCAGCCTATCAATATCAGATCAGCAGTCTGGGCCATCAATAATTAGTGGGCCACCCACTGATCTGCCGCCACATGTGCCCCCAGGGTACAGTAATGGGTGCAGTCACCACCCTTTCTATGTTACAGCCGCAGATACGTCCCTCACCATGTTTTATGTCAGCATCAGCTTCATTTACTCTGCACCAGCCATTGTTGGAGACCAGCAGTGCTGACATCACACTATTATTATATCAGCGTATGTGAACGGTCACCATAGCAGCAGTCATTTCTCACACAAGACACTAGGTATATGCCTACCCTGCCACTCACCACGACCGGAGAACACATAGAGCTGCGACAGGAACAAGACTACACGGACCAGCCGCTTCAGCGGTGACAGTGCCGCCATGTTTCTCCGTGCAGCACAATCTCCTCTGTACTGCGCAGGCGCACCAAAATGCACAAGTTCCATTATGCGTTCCAAGTCTCACTGTCACAACTAGCTACGCCCACATAGCCTAGTACTAGTTGTGATTGGTCGATTCAGCGGCACCTATAGCCGCAGCTTGAGCTTCTGGCACTGTAGCGCATGTGTAATGGTTCTATTCGTTACCGTGGTGTCTGGGAATATTAATAATGATGGCAGGAGCGTGGCACCCAGTTTTTCATATTAGACGATAATCAGGAATAAAGGGTTGTCTATTAAAAATAAGATAGAGTTCCTGATCTTTGGGTATCGGACTGACGCTTTGGGGCTGCTGCAATGCAGCCAAACGAGGCTGAAGTTAGTTTCTTATTCGTTCAGTTTCTTATTCTGAAAATTTTTATTTTCTGTTTTTTATAGGTTTAACAACAAAAAGTAAGCATCAAAATAATAAAAAACACAGCAGTGAGGCGCCCTGATATGAATACACTTAAAATCTGCGCCAAAAATTATAAAACGGACACAAAAATGGGCATCAAAGTGGGCACCAGAGGGCGCTAATGAAAGGGTTAAATGACTTTGGGCCACTGATATGACACTGCAGACATATAGAACAGGGCGCCCCTCATTAAAAACAAGTCTCTCCAGCCTGGCCCAAATGGGTTCTGGGCATCAGAATTGGCATCAAAGTGGGCACACAGTCGATTTTCACAGGTTTGAATAAGTAACTGATGTTTTTAAGGGGTTAAATGGTATGGGCCACTGATTTCACACTAAGTATACACAGATAGTGATGCCCCACATCAAACCCAGGTCCCTCCTGCCTGGCCCAAATGGGTTCTGGGCATCAGAATTGGCATCAAAGTGGGCAAACGGCCAATTTTCACAGATTTGAATAAGTAACAGATGTTTTTAAGGGGTTAAACGATTTGGGCCACTGATCTCACACTAAGAATACACAGATAGTGATGCCCTGCATCAAACCCAGGTCATTCTAGCCTGGCCCAAATGGGTTCTGGGCATCAGAATTGGCATCAAAATGGGCAAACAGCCAATTTTCACAGATTTGAATAAGTAACAGATGTTTTTAAGGGGTTAAATGACTTTGGGCCACTGATCTCACACTAAGAATACACAGATAGTGATGCCCCGCATCAAACCCAGGCCCCTCCTTCCTGGCCCAAATGGGTTCTGGGCTTCAAAATTGGCATTAAAGTGGGCAAACAGCCAATTTTCACAGATTTGAATAAGTAACAGATGTTTTTAAGGGGTTAAATGACTTTGGGCCACTGATCTCACACTAAGAATACACAGATAGTGATGCCCTGCATCAAACCCAGGTCCCTCCTGCCTGGCCCAAATGGGTTCTGGGCTTCAAAATTGGCATCAAAGTGGGCAAACAGCCAATTTTCACAGATTTAAATAAGTAACCGATATTTTTAAGGGGTTAAATGACTTTGGGCCACTGATCTCACACTAAGAATACTCAGATAGTGATGCCCCGCATCAAAGCCAGGCCTGTTATGTTTCGGTAGCTGAGGAGTGCAGGTAAAAAAGGAAATACACCAGAGCAGTTGGAAACTATGAGATTGCAGTACCCTGACTAACCACCACAACTAGAGGCAGCCGTGGAGCGTTCCTACGTTGGTCCTAGACGCCTCGTCACAGCCTGAGAAACTAACTACACCTAAAGGTAGAAAGAGGAAAGCTATCTGCCCCGGAGCAGATCCCCAAAGAGCATAGAAAGCCCCCAAACATGTAATGGCGGCTAGACAAGAAGAAATACTGACACAGACAGAAAATAGTATGAGCAAACGTTGGGGCCCAAACTACCTAAATAGAAAAGGATAGGAAGGGTACCCACTGCAATCCCAAAAAACCCCGAAAAGCACCAACTCTACTAATTTCAAAAACACCTGAGATCACACGACCTCTACCACCCAAACTAGTTCTCTGGTGCAACAAAATCAAAACAGCAGCCACTGAAAAAACTGGAAAAAAGCAAATGTAAAAACATCAGTGGCTGAACTAAACTGAGAGGGCAAAAGCCCCCGGAGGGGACCCTGAAGGCCCCCACAGAAGTGCAGGACAAAATGCAAAAATCAAGCACAAAAACAAAAAGAAGAAAATGTCCTATCTGTTAGCAGGAAATGCAGACACGACACAGCAGGCTACAAAGGAAACAGGAATCAAGGATTGAGACCAGAACAATTGATCACCGGCAACCCTGATGGGAAGGCGACTCCCTTATATAAGACCAGTCAGTAACACCCGATTCCCAATCCTCACAATCTTCACTGGACAGTCCAGTACTACTAGTAACCACCAGAGGGAGCCTCTGCTCAGAACTCATCTCAAGCCCATTCACAACAGTACCCCCCCCTTGAGGAGGGGTCACTGAACCCTCATTTGAGCAACCAGGTCGGTCAGGATGAGTTCTATGATACGCACGGATGAGTCTCCTAGCATGGATGTCCGAAGCAAACACCCAAGAATTGTCTTCCTGACCATAACCTCTCCACTTAACCAAATACTGGAGTTTCCGTCTAGAAAAACGAGAATTCAATATTTTCTCAACCACAAACTCCAGATTGCCCTCAACCAGAACAGGGTCAGGAGGCACAGCAGTAGGAACCACTGGCTCAACAAACCTCTTCAACAAGGACTTGTGGAACACGTTATGGATCTTAAATGTCCCTGGAAGAAGCAAACGAAAAGAAACAGGATTAAGAATCTCCATGATCTTATAAGGTCCAATGAACCTAGGCTTAAATTTAGGAGATGCCACTCTCATAGGAATATTTTTTGAGGACAACCAGACCAAGTCCCCCACTTTAAACCGAGGACCATCAGTCCTATGCCGGTTAGCAAACCGCTGGGCCCTCTCCTGAGAGAGGGACAACCTCTCCACTACCTGGTCCCAAATCTGTTGCATACGCTCCACAACAGAGTCAACACCTGGACAGACAGAAGCCTCCGTCTGTCCTGAAGAAAATCGAGGGTGAAATCCAGAATTACAGAAAAATGGAGACATCAAAGTGGCAGAGCTAGCCCTATTATTAAGAGCAAACTCAGCCAAAGGCAAAAAAGAGACCCAGTCATCCTGATCAGCAGACACAAAGCATCTTAGATAAGTCTCCAATGTCTGGTTTGTTCTCTCAGTTTGACCATCGGTCTGAGGATGAAACGCCGAGGAGAAAGACAATTGAACACCAATTTTAGAACAAAAGGTCCTCCAAAATCTGGAAACAAACTGGACTCCTCTGTCAGACACAATGTTCTCAGGAATGCCGTGTAAACGAACCACGTGCTGAAGGAACAAAGGTACCAATTCAGAGGAGGAAGGCAACTTAGGTAATGGCACAAGATGTATCATCTTGGAAAACCTATCACAAATCACCCAGATGACGGTCATTCTCTGAGAAACAGGGAGGTCGGAAATGAAATCCATAGAGATATGGGTCCATGGTCTCTTGGGCACAGGCAATGGCATCAACAAACCACTAGAGCGAGAGCAAGGCTTGGAGCGAGAGCAAGTCCCGCAGGACTGCACAAATTCCCTGACATCACGAGACAAGGTAGGCCACCAAAAGGACCGACTAACCAAGTCTCTGGTACCAAAAATTCCGGAATGACCGGCCAACGCGGAACAATGAATCTCAGACATCACACTCTTTTTCCACTGGTCCGGGACAAACAATTTCCCAACAGGGCAGCGCTCGGGCCTATCCTCCTGACACCCCTCCAGAGCCAGTCTCAAATTGGGCGAGATGGCGGAAAGAACTACACCCTCTTTCAAAATAACAGAAGGATCAGATAACTCAGGAGAGTCCGCAAGGAAACTCCTCGAGAGGGCATCCGCCTTAACATTCTTAGTGCCAGGAAGAAAGGAAACCACAAAATTAAAACGTGTGAAAAACAAGGCCCACCTGGCCTGTCTAGGATTAAGTCGTTTGGCAGATTCCAGATAAACCAGATTCTTATGGTCCGTAAGGACCACCACCTGATGTTTGGCTCCCTCCAGCCAATGTCTCCACTCTTCAAAAGCCCACTTCATGGTCAATAACTCCCGATTACCCACGTCATAATTACGTTCAGTAGGAGAAAATTTTCGAGAGAAAAAGGCACAAGGGTTACTTTTAGAGGTCTCTGGATCTCTTTGGGACAAAACGGCACCTGCCCCAATTTCAGAGGCATCAACCTCCACCTGAAATGGCAGAGAAACATCAGGCTGCCGTAGAACAGGAGCAGAAGTGAATCTCTGCTTAAGTTCCTGAAATGCAGAGACTGCCTCAGGAGGCCAATTCACCACATCAGAACCCTTTTTGGTCAAATCAGTTAATGGTTTAACAATAACCGAGAAATTACCAATAAATTTACGATAAAAATTGGCAAAACCCAAAAATCTTTGAAGAGCCTTTAATGAAGTAGGTTGGACCCAATCACAGATGGCCTGAACCTTGACCGGGTCCATTTCAATAACAGATGGGGACAAAATGAATCCCAGAAATGAGATCCTCTGTACGCCAAAAAGACACTTTGATCCCTTCACATACAGAGCATTTTCTCTCAAAATCTGGAACACAGTTCGAACATGTTTCACATGAGAGTCCCAGTCATTGGAAAAAATCAAGATATCATCCAAATAAACAATCAGAAATTTATCCACAAAATCCCTGAAAATGTCATTCATGAAGGACTGGAAGACAGAAGGAGCATTAGTGAGCCCAAAGGGCATCACAAGGTACTCAAAATGCCCCTCAGGGTATTAAATGCCGTCTTCCATTCATCCCCGTGCTTAATGCGAATAAGGTTATATGCCCCCCTGAGGTCAAGCTTGGTAAACCAAGTAGCATTTTTCACCCTGGAAAACAGGTCAGAAATCAAGGGTAACGGATATTGATATTTCACAGTAATATTGTTCAAAAGACGATAATCAATACACGGCCTTAATGAACCATCCTTTTTGGCCACAAAGAAAAAACCGGCACCTAAGGGTGAAGAGGATGGTCTGATATGACCCTTCTCCAATGACTCCTTGATATAAGACCGCATAGCGTCATGTTCAGGTACAGACAAGTTAAAAAGGCGACCTTTAGGAATTTACTACCAGGCACTAATTCAATAGCGCAGTCATAGCTCCTATGGGGAGGCAAGGATGCAGATTTACTTTCGCTAAACACATCAGAAAAATCAATCAAAAAGTCAGGAACATCCTGAGCCTGGGGGGAGGCAGAAAAAACAGGAGTGTTGGTATTAACACATTGGCAGCCCCAACTGGTTACAGACACAGATTTCCAATTCAAAACAGGATTATGAGACTGTAACCAAGGGAAACCCAGTACGATAATGTCATGCAGATTATACAGAACCAAAAATTTGCAGCTCTCCTGATGATCAGGTTCAACCCTCATTATCACCTGAGTAGAGAACTGAGGTTTATTCTCAGCCAAAGGGGTAGAATCGATCCCCAGTAGGGGAATAGACTTCCGAAGGGGTATCAAGGGAAACCCACATCGTTTAGCAAAATCAAAATCCATCAGGTTAATAGCTGCTCCCGAATCAACGAAAGCCTGAGCAGAAAATGAGGACAGAGAGCACATCAGGGTAACAGTTAATAAAAACTTAGTCTTAACACTACCCAAGACAACTGAGCGTGCAAAACGTCTTCCCCGCTTTAGGCAGACTGAAATAGCATGAGAGGCATCACCACAGTAGAAACATAACCCATTGCGCTTTCGAAAATCATGACGCTGTGCCCCAGAAACCACTCTATCACACTGCATGGATTCAGAAGCAGGTTCACCAGGCAACACTATTCCACGCATACCTCTCCGCTCACGCAAACGTCTGTCAATTTGAATCGCTAATGACATAGAATCATTGAGACCAGAGGGGACAGGGAATCCCACCATAACATCTTTTACTTTATCTGACAGACCCTTCCGAAAAAGGGCTGCCAAAGCGTCGTCATTAGTGTTGAGCGATACGATAATGCAAATATCGGCTATCGGCCGATATTAGCTCTATCGGCCTTTTGATAATTCATTTCGATATTTTCGTCTTATCGAATACCGGAATCGGATTTGTCACTGTCACTGTGAGTGTCCGTCGGTCGGGTCTGTCAGGAGTCAGCGGCACTTACCTGGCAGAAGATCTCCGGCGGTCACGTCCTGGACTGCTTGATGGCCGCCATTATCTTCTCCCTGGCGGTCACATGCAGTTTTTTCGCGATAACTGCAGTGACTGCAGGGTAATCCCGGCCGTAAACCAGTCCGATGACGTCACCGCCGGGGAAGCAGGTAATCAGCTGTGCTGCGCCGGGATTCTGATGTAGCAGAGCTGGATCGTCGTGGGACACTCGTTAGTATGGACTGCGTCGGTCAGGTGGTATACTTTTTTTTTTTTCCATTTTTTTACAGGAGATCGATGGCGTCGCAGGATGAGACTGTAATAAAAGTAATGAAAACTGTGTTTTTTTTTTTATTAAATAAAAAACTTTTTTATAAACATTCACCCGTCCGGGTACATAAACAATTTAACTATTTATCAACAATTTAACTATTTACATACAGGGACCCTGTCCGGGTTATTTATACTTCTTTGGCAGGGGTGTTCCAGGTACCACCTGGTACTCTTCTGATGCTTGCCAAACATCCGAGGCACCAAGGACCACCAGGACCTGATGACGTCGTGTGGCCTGTACAGTCAAGTCGTGACCCGCTATCTGGGTCTGTGTGGCCACCTCTTTCATCTCCCTCCGGGTCTGGAACCCTATGTCCCGGACTGAACGAACCCCAGGGGGCCTAACAGGCGCCGGGTACGGGCCAGCTATACTTATCATGTCCATAGCTGGGGCTGCTGAGGAGACCACTGAGGGAGGCTTGGGAGATTTACGGCTTGGGGTGGGCACTTTTGCAGAGGCCTGGATGTGGGAGGCTGAAGGCTCCGAGGGTCTCACAGGTTCCTGACACACTGGGGAGTAGGGGTCGCACCTGGTAACATTTAGGGCGTACCATCTATTGTAACCCCAGTGTCGGGTGTAAGTCACCAAGTCTCCTGGCAACAGGTCCCTCCCCGGGTGTCCTTCTGGGAGGTGAGCCTCCACGTCCCGCCGGTTCACAAAGACTTCTAAATAAAGTCCAGGCTCCTTGATGAAGCCCCAACCACCTTTCAATTTAAAGCTCCGTACTGCACCCTTACGCCGCGGCTCACACAGGGTTCCTTTATCCTTTCTCATCCGGTCCTTATCTGCCCGGTCCTTCTCCAGGTTACGTTGCCGAAGTTTTAGTGTTTCTCGCTGCTCCCTTTGTCGCTCTGCTTCCCGCTCCCAACGTCTCCACTCTTCCTCCTGACGCCGGTTGAAATTCTCCTCCACCAGCAGCTCCATGTCTCCACCACTCCACTGCAGCTTACAGTGTCCGGTTTGCGGCAGCTCTCCTGTCGCCCCCCAGTCCTGGCGGCGCTCCCCTGCGGAGGAAGCAGACGGCTCTAAATCAGATGACAGTCGGGGCTCCGGTACAGGCAGGTAGTGCTCTGGTGCCTGCGCGGCCTCCTCCATGAGGACGGGTGTCGCTTCTTCTGTCTCAGCGACGGGGGCAGACAGCGGGATCTGGGGTGCTGACGGTGCTGCGGTTTTTGCAGGAACGGGTGCCTCCACTGCGACAACGTCAACCGGATCACATTGCAAGGACTCCTCTACTAGAACGGGTGCCTCACCTTCCGGTACAGACACTTCAGGTAAGAGGGATTGGCGCCGCTCCAAGTTTAGTTTTAGGGCACGCCAGCTGGCTTCCATCCTGGCGACCTCCTCCCGGTGCCGGGCCATGCCTCTTAGGGTATCCGCCGCTTCTTGTAGCGTAGGAGGGTTTCCAGGCCGGGTGCCCAACGGTGGTTCCGTGGCGATCGGGTCGCTTCCGTGTGGGGAGAGCTCTGACTGCTCCATCCCTTCACACTTCTGCTCGTGTCCATTAGCCATCTCTGCCAAGTCACATGTGTCATTAGCATCTGGAGAGGGCCCCTCTTTTGTAGGGAGGCGGGACCTTCGTGTTAGTTTCCACACACTGAGGAGGATGAGGAGGCGGAACTGAAGAGCTGTGGGGCACGATCTTACATTGCAGTACCATTTAGAGCCATCGTTTTCGCGTCACTGAGTGAGTGTACAGTACACCCATGAAGAGCACGCCCTTCTTCTTCACCAGTGCCTCGTCGTGACGCAGATATGGCGGAAAAATGGCAAATACATTCTCTGATGATTTTAGCAATTCTCAAGCACAAAACCAGTTCAATTCAGGCACACAGGACTCGCTTATAGCGAGCTACAGAATCCTGTTCGTGACGCCCAAGTTGAGTCGCACAGAGCCAGAGGTTTTGGGGGTACTCGGCACCGAGCCCGTCGACTTCTATGGGGTATGTCACGGCTTTACCCGGCAATTGAATCAGAGTCTATTTTACTATGTAGAAGTGTATAAACTATAAATATATGTATATATATGTCACAATGACATGTATATATATATATATATATATATATATATATATGTATTCTATGTGTGTATATTTTGTGTTTACAACGTAAGAAAGGGTTTTTTTTGTTGCGATATTTTGTTCCCATAGACTTACATGGGACTTCCGCTATCGAAATCGGATATCGACGATATTTAGTGCTATCGGCGATACAATTTCGATACGATATTTTTAGATATCGAGCACTATCGCTCAACACTAGTCGTCATTCCATTTGGTCAGAACTGCCCACCTACGGAATCTCTGACAGTATAACTCAGCGTCATCAAGCCCCTGATTTAATGCCAACAAGGCTTTTTCAGCTTGATCAGTAACATTAGGCTCATCGTACAATAACCCCAAAGCCTGAAAAAATGCATCAACATCACTCAAAACAGGATCCCCAGGTGTCAGGGAAAAAGCCCAATCCTGAGGATCGCCGCGCAGGAGAGAGATGACAATTTGAACCTGCTGCGCTGCGTTCCCTGAGGACTTAGATTTTAAGGCAAAAAACAATTTACAGTTATTTTTGAAATTCAAAAACTTAGCTCGATCCCCTAAAAACAAATCTGGCATGGGAATCCTAGGTTCCACAACAGGCAACCCAGCAAGATAGGCAGCAATACTCCGAACCTCAGTGGCAAGCTGATCCACACGGCCAGACAACTGTGAAAACTCCATTGAGAGAAAAAATCCTCCCCAGCACCCAGAGATACGGAGGGAAAAAAAAAAAATGCAACAAACAGAAAAATATCTCTGACAACTCTGACAACCTTTTTTCTTTCACAATATTTTTCCCTTCTGTGAGTACCATACAATTTTCAATTTTTAGGCCGGTGATACTGTTATGTTTCGGTAGCTGAGGAGTGCAGGTAAAAAAGGAAATACACCAGAGCAGTTGGAAACTATGAGATTGCAGTACCCTGACTAACCACCACAACTAGAGGCAGCCGTGGAGCGTTCCTACGTTGGTCCTAGACGCCTCGTCACAGCCTGAGAAACTAACTACACCTAAAGGTAGAAAGAGGAAAGCTATCTGCCCCGGAGCAGATCCCCAAAGAGCATAGAAAGCCCCCAAACATGTAATGGCGGCTAGACAAGAAGAAATACAGACACAGACAGAAAATAGTATGAGCAAACGTTGGGGCCCAAACTACCTAAATAGAAAAGGATAGGAAGGGTACCCACTGCAATCCCAAAAAACCCCGAAAAGCACCAACTCTACTAATTTCAAAAACACCTGAGATCACACGACCTCTACCACCCAAACTAGTTCTCTGGTGCAACAAAATCAAAACAGCAGCCACTGAAAAAACTGGAAAAAAGCAAATGTAAAAACATCAGTGGCTGAACTAAACTGAGAGGGCAAAAGCCCCCGAAGGGGACCCTGAAGGCCCCCACAGAAGTGCAGGACAAAATGCAAAAATCAAGCACAAAAACAAAAAAAAGAAAATGTCCTATCTGTTAGCAGGAAATGCAGACACGACACAGCAGGCTACAAAGGAAACAGGAATCAAGGATTGAGACCAGAACAATTGATCACCGGCAACCCTGATGGGAAGGCGACTCCCTTATATAAGACCAGTCAGTAACACCCGATTCCCAATCCTCACAATCTTCACTGGACAGTCCAGTACCGCTAGTAACCACCAGAGGGAGCCTCTGCTCAGAACTCATCTCAAGCCCATTCACAACACAGGCCCCTCAAGCCTGGCCCAAATGGGTTCTGGGCATCACAATTGGCATCAAAGTGGGCAAACAGCCAATTTTCACAGAATTGAATAAGTAACAGATGTTTTTAAGGGGTTAAATGACTTTGGGCCACTGATCTCACACTAAGAATACATAGATAGTGATGCCCTGCATCAAACCCAGGTCCCTCCAGCCTGGCCCAAATGAGTTCTGGACATCAGAATTGGCATCAAAGTGGGCAAACGGCCAATTTTCACAGATTTGAATAAGTAACAGATGTTTTTAAGGGGTTAAATGACTTTGGGCCACTGATCTCACACTAAGAATACACAGATAGTGATGCCCTGCATCAAACCCAGGTCCCTCCTGCCTGGCCCAAATGGGTTCTGGGCATCAGAATTGGCATCAAAGGGGGCAAACAGCCAATTTTCACAGATTTAAATAAGTAACCGATGTTTTTAAGGGGTGAAATGACCTTGGCCCACTGATCTCACACCACCATTACATACACAGTAAGGCTGGAGACACACTAGCGATTTAAAAATCGGTTCAATTTTGATGCAGGAGAGTCGGATGAGTGTAATGAATTGTCATGCGAGTGTCAGGCGTTTATGTGAGTACAATCCGATTTTTCACGAGCATCTAATTTACATCAAGTTTAAGCGAACATGAGCTTCTACATAGAGAAATGTTCTAAATCATTTACACATAGTTTTAAAACGAAATATTCTTCAAAACACATATACAGTGTGGCAAGACGACTCGCTCGGCTTTCCTGAATGCAGACTCAGGACACACGTTCTCTGGGTTTTCTTTCTGCTGGTTTATTATCAGCCATAAACTCATGCAGGTTTCGCAGGAAAAGTAAACATGACCCCTCTGGGTTAAACGGGAAAAACATAAAAAAAACAAACAATAACTCAGTCCATAGATGAGTGGGTTCCGCCCGCTCTCGGTAGCATAAACGGCACTGCTAAAGTCCTTGTGGAAAGCTCTGCAGCTTCCACTATCCTGTCTGGAGACTTGCCTCTCCAGACCACAACAGAGAAAAAAAAACAGGACTGAGCTTTTATACATTGCTCAGCCACACCCTTTTAACATATAACATGCTGGCAGATAAATAAAGTAGGTCTTAGTTCACACAGGAGAGCATCCTGTGTGACACATACCTCCCCTCACATATAAAACCAGTGACACTGTCACATATTCCCCCCCTCTGCCCAAAGCCGGGGGTTTGGGCACCTTCTGACACCAGACAGGGAATCCTAGAGAGGGCATCTGCATTCACATGTAACTTCCCTGGCCTATGCTCCACGTGAAAGTTAAATTCTTGAAGCTCTAGGAACCATCTAGTTACCCTAGTATTTTTTCCCCTCTTTTCCCTCAACCATCTCAACGGGGCATGGTCTGATACTAATTTAAACTTCCGGCCTAGTAGGTAATATTTCAGTGTATCCACGGCCCATTTTATGGCTAAACACTCTTTCTCTACTATGGCGTAGTTCTTCTCGCAGGAGGACAGCTTTCGGCTTAGATAGAGAATGGGATGTTCTTCCCATTTATTTCTTGGGAGAGTACGGCCCCTAGACCAACCTCTGATGCGTCAGTCTGGACCACAAATTCTTTCTTAAAGTCTGGCGCGACCAGGACAGGCTGCTTGCACAGTGTTAGCTTCAGCTTTTGAAACGCGGTCTCCGTTTCTTCCATCCATTTCACCATGGTTGATTTGGTGCCTTTTAGAAGATCTGTTAGTGGGGCGGCAATCGTGGCGAAATTCGGGATAAACCGCCGGTAGTATCCCACCATTCCCAGGAATGCTTTCACCTGCTTCTTTGAAAGCGGTTGCGGCCAGGTTTGAATTGCCTCCACTTTCTTGATCTGCGGCTTTATTTCGCCTCTCCCAACAACATAGCCCAGGTACTTGGCCTCCTCTTTTCCGATGGCACACTTCTTCGGATTTATGGTAAATCCTGCTTTCCTTAGCGCGTCCAAAACGGCCTGTAGTTTAGGTAGGTGACTAGCCCAGTCTGGGCTAAAGACCACAATGTCGTCGAGGTAGGCTGCGCGGCATACTCCTTATGTGGGGCTAGGATCCGATCCATAGCCCTGTGGAAAGTGGCTGGGGCCCCCTGTAGTCCGAAAGGCATCCGCTTGTATTGAAAACAGCCATCAGGTGTTGAGAAAGCCGTCTTCTCTTTAGCCATCTGGGACATGGGGATCTGCCAGTAGCCCTTCGTCAGGTCAAGAGTGGTGATGTACCTCGCCGGTCCAAGCCTCTCGATGAGTTCGTCGACGCGGGGCATCGGGTACGCGTCACACTTGGATACCTCATTTAGCCGACGGTAGTCATTACAAAACCTCCACTCTCCATTGGGTTTCGGCACGAGGACGATTGGGCTCGACCACCCACTCTTCGACTCCTCTATTACCCCGAGTTCTAACATCCTCTTCACCTCAGCCGAGATCACCTCCCGGCGTGCTTCCGGAAATCCGATACGGCTTCAAATTCACTCGTACATGCGGTTCTGTCAGCACGTCATGCTCTATCACTTGTGTATGCCCCGGCAACTCTGAGAACAGGTCCCGATTCCGCTGTAGCAATTCTCGACACTGTTGCTTCTGGGCCGGTGATAGAGTCTCTGCTATAGTGACCTCCTCCACCTTGCCTTCTGGTGCGGCTCCCAGGCAAGGAGTTTCCACAGGTTCACGGTCCCGCCACGGCTTGAGCAAGTTTATATGATATATTTGATGTGCCTTCCTTCGGCCAGGCTGGTGGACTTTATAATTAACCTCGCTGACTTTCTCCACCACCTCGTATGGACCTTGCCATTTGGCGAGGAACTTGCTCTCGACGGTAGGGATCAGCACCAAAACACGGTCTCCGGGCTGGAACTGTCTTAGTCTCGCCGACCGGTTATAGACTCTCGCCTGGGCTTCCTGCGCCTGGAGGAGATGTTCCTTTACGATGGGCATAACCTTTGACATTCTCTCCTGTAACTGGGCGACATGTTCGATGATACTCCGGTGTGGCGTGACTTCAGCCTCCCAAGTTTCCTTGGCGATGTCTAGGAGACCTCTTCGATGCCGCCCATATAGGAGCTCAAATGGAGAGAAGCCCGTGGAGGCTTGAGGAACTTCTCTGACCAGAAAAGCAGAAATGGGAGCAGGTAGTCCCAGTCTCTCCCATCCTTTTCAACGACCTTCTTGAGCATCGCCTTTAAGGTCTTGTTGAAGCATTCCACTAGGCCGTCCGTTTGTGGATGATAAACCGAGGTCCGCAGCTGAGTTATCTGAAGGACTCTGCAAAGCTCCTTCATCACCTTGCTCATGAAGGGGGTTCCTTGGTCTGTTAGAATCTCTTTTGGTAGACCTGTCCGAGCAAAAATATGGACCACTCTCGGGCTATACTTTTACTGGACATGTTCCTTAGGGGAACCGCTTCTGGATACCGAGTCGCATAGTCCATGACGACCAGGATATATTGGTGGCCCTGAGCTGATTTGACTATGGGGCCCACGAGGTCCATGGCAATCCTCTCAAAGGGAACCTCTATCACAGGTAGTGGAACTAAGGGGCTACGGAAGTGGGAGGAGGGAGCGGTTATTTGGCAGGTGGGGCAGGACCTACAAAAGTTTTGAATTTCTCGATAACACCCTGGCCAATAAAACCTCCTCAGTATCCTCTCCTGAGTTTTCTCGACCCCTAGGTGTCCCCCCAGAACATGTGAATGGGCCATGTCTAGCACCCGCCGTCTGTATGGCCCCGGCACTAATAGCTGTTCCACTATCTCATCGCCCCTCAGTTTGGCCACCCGATATAGCAACTCCCCCTGTACTGCAAAGTGGGGGAATCTGGTGTCGGCCCCTGGCTCTTGGGCAACCCCATCACATACAGTAACCTGGTCGAACGCCCCTTTTAAGGTCAGGTCTCGAACTTGAGCAGTCCCAAAGTTCTCTCTGGACATATCTAACACAGGTAGGTCGGTCTCCTCGGTCACCGTCTCACCCTCATCACCGACAAGGACGCACAGTGGGAACTCCTCACTCTGAGACTCTGTCGGGGGTTCTTCTTCAAGGATCTCGCTTTTCCCCATGCCACTTAGTCCAGTTCCCTTCCCCCACAAATCCCAGAATAAGGAAAAATCACGGCCCAATATGACGGGATGTATCAGGTCCTTTACCACCCCGACTTCATGGGACTGGGCACCACAGTCTGTCACCACTGTTACTGTGGCCACGGGATAGTCCTTGGCGTCACCATGGATGCACCGAACACCCAGGGTTTTGGAAGGGATCAACTGGTGGGGAAGGGATGCTCTGATCAAGGTCACCAGACTCCCGGAGTCCAACAGCCCAAGCACTTTTATTCCATTAATGGATACTGCACACGCCTGCGGTCCCTTGCCGGGTCGACAGTCCACGCTACAGGCTGGATAGGCATAATAGGAGACCCGTCTGCCTAGGCTGCAGTCCATGGGCTCAGGGGATATTTGACACTTGGCGGCTACATGTCCAGGGTTGTGACATCGCCAGCAAACTATATCTTTCCCACTTGTTCTAAAGGCCCCTTCAATAGGAGTGGGACGCCCCCCAGTGGTGGCTCTAGACCCCTTCCGTGGTGAACCCACCCCCTTTTGGGTATCCCAGTAGGGAGAAATGACTGCATCCGGTTTCCCAAGAGATCTCTCCACTACCTGGTACCTCTCTACCAGGCCGATAAAGTCATCTGCGTTCTGGGGATCACCCTGGGCAACCCAGGTCTGTACTGACTTGGGAAGGGAGTGCATGAATCTATCAATCACCACCCGCTCAACCATCTGGGCCGGAGTGGAGGACTCCGGTTGTAGCCACTTCTGAACAAGATGCAATAAGTCAAACATCTGCGAACGAGGGGGTTTGTTGCTAGCATACGCCCAGTGATGAACTCCTGGGCTCTTACTGCCATATTTACTCCCAGACGTGCTAAGATCTCTGTCTTTAGTTTGGGATACTCCTTAGCATCTTGCAGCGCCAAGTCAAAATACGCTTTTTGGGGTTCACCCAATAAATATGGCGCCAGAACCTCTGCCCACTGTGCTGGTGGAAGTCTCTCCCGATCAACCACCCTCTCAAAAACAGTCAGAAATGCTTCTACATCATCCCCAGGGGTCATCTTCTGCATGGCCCGCCTTACCGCCTTCCTGACGTGAGAATCATCAGTCGGCCCTGGGGTTGGGGTGACTGCCCTGCTTTGGATGGCGTCCGCCAAAAGCTGTATCTGTTGTTGCGCCTCCTTCTGGTGCTGCTGCTGCGACTTTTGCTGCAACTGGATCTGTTGAAGCAACAGTTTGGTCGTCTCCTGGTGGTGCTGCTGCATGCTCTGCTGGGCCTGCTGTATGCTCTGCTGGCTCTGTAGGTGTTGCTGCTGTATGCTCTGCTGGGCCTGGACCAGGTGCTTAACGAGCTCCTCCATGCTGCCGGACTTCTCTAGCTGGCTGGCAGCCTTCACCCAGGACATCCACCGGTCTTTGTGGCAGGTACACGTGTTCCTGGAATCCTGCACGCACTCTCACACCAACTGTGGCAAGACGACTCGCTCGGCTTTCCTGAAGGCAGACTCAGGACACACGTTCTCTGGGTTTTCTTTCTGCTGGTTTATTATCAGCCATAAACTCATGCAGGTTTCGCAGGAAAAATAAACATGACCCCTCTGGGTTAAACGGGAAAAACATAAAAAAAAAAAAACAATAACTCAGTCCATAGATGAGTGGGTTCCGCCCGCTCTCGGTAGCATAAACGGCACTGCTAAAGTCCTTGTGGAAAGCTCTGCAGCTTCCACTATCCTGTCTGGAGACTTGCCTCTCCAGACCACAACAGAGAAAAAAAAACAGGACTGAGCTTTTATACATTGCTCAGCCACACCCTTTTAACATATAACATGGTTCCGCCCGCTCTCAGTAGCATAAACGGCACTGCTAAAGTCCTTGTGGAAAGCTCTGCAGCTTCCACTATCCTGTCTGGAGACTTGCCTCTCCAGACTACAACAGAGAAAAAAAAACAGGACTGAGCTTTTATACATTGCTCAGCCACACCCTTTTAACATATAACATGCTGGCAGATAAATAAAGTAGGTCTCAGTTCACACAGGAGAGCATCCTGTGTGACACATACCTCCCCTCACATATAAAACCAGTGACACTGTCACAACAGTTTTTATATATTTTAGATAGATAAATTTAAAGCTGGCAAACGATCTGCCCCGTACATTGTAACCACAGAGTGACAGGTTCGGCCTCTTTCACACTTCAGTCGTTCGGCGTCAGTCAAAATCCGCCAAAGTGTGAAAAAAACGGATCCGCCTTTTTTTGCCATTGAGCTGCATTAGTGACAGATTTTGACGGATGGTCGTCCGTTTGATCCGTCTCAAATGACAGATCCGTCAGTAATTTGGCGTCCGTTCTATTGTGAAAGCGGACAATGGGTGTTTTTTTTGTGCGTCGAAATGGCGGACCATGACGGATCCATCACGTCCGCCATTTTGTATTATGGACTCCTATGGGTGGCGAATCCGTCTTCATCTGTTCTTGACGGAATACGACAGCGGATCTGTTCTTGTATGCAAACCCATTCGTCTCTCTCCCTCTCCAGATCCGTCTAAAAACTGATCCGCTGCATCAGTTTTCACCCTAATGCAACGGATCCATTATTTTCAGTCATCTGGCGGACTGGGACTGACGCCAGATGACTGAAGTGTGAAAGAGGCCTTAGATTACAATAGATAGAATTGAGATATACACATAGAATACGTGTGTGTGTATATAATATTTATATATATATATATATATAATCTATCTATAACACTGGGAGCGTCACTCTGTTTGAAGCCTTTATAGACTGCGCAGTCTGACTCCAGACAGAACACGGCATCCAGCGGTGAAGATTGTGTATGGCGCCGGAGATCGCGGTACGTGTAGACACTGGATGCATACCGCGATCTCCGGCGCCATACTTATATACTTACCTCACCAGGAGGAGCGTTGTTGCGGCTCTTCTCTTCTCGACGGAGACCCGGGCTGGACTGCAAATGGAATCGTGTATGCGCATAGCGCTATCCGGCGCCATTTTACTGAAGACACATTTTCAGGGTGTCTTCAGCAATATGGCGCCGGACAGCGCGGTATGGGCATGCGCGTACTCCGGCGCCACACTCCTCCCCCGGCCTCCAGCAGAATGGGACAGCGCTGGAGCACAGGGAAGAAAGGTGAGTATATACTGTATATATTTTTTGGTATGTGTGCAGTTTACCATGCATATCAGGATTGGGGGGGTGAGAGGACCATGCATACCAGGATTGGGGGGTGAGGGGACCATGCATATTAGTATAGGTGGTGAGGTCACCATGCATACCAGGATTGGGTGGTGAAGGGACCATGCATTCCAGGATTGGGGGCTGAGGGAACTATGCATACCAGGATTGGGGGGTGAGTTGACCATGCATACCAGGATTGGGGGGTGAAGGGACCATGCATTCCAGGATTGGGGGTGAGGGGACCATGCATACCAGGATTGGGGGTGAGGGGACCATGCATACCAGGATTGGGGGATGAGGGGACAATGCATACCAGGATTGGGGGAGAGGGGACCATGCATACCATGATAGGGATGAGGGGGTGCTATGCAAACCAAGATTGGAGGGTGAGGGAACCATACATACCAGTATAGGGATGAGGCGGTACCATGCATACCAGGATAGGAGGGCAGCAGCATACCAGGATTGGGTGGGGGTGATGGGTCCACACATACCAGGATAGGGATGAGGGTGCCATGCATACCAGGATAGGAGGGCAGCAGCACATACCAGGATGGGATACCATATGCCAATAAAAATGCTTGCCACCCGGGCGAAGAACGGGTTCATAGCTAGTATATATCCACTGCTCAAAAAAAATAAAGGGAACACTCAAATAACACATCCTAGATCTAAATAAATGAAATATTCTCATTGAATTATTTGTTGTGTACAAAGTTGAATGTGCTGTCAACATAATCACACAAAAATCATCAATGGAAATCAAATTTTTGAACCAATGGAGGCCTGGATTTGGAGAGACCCCCAAAATGAAAGTGGAAACAAGTCGAAATGAAAATCAAAACAAGACAAAATGAAAGTGGAAACAATTCAAAATGATGCTCAGTATTGTGTGTGGCCTCCACGTGCCTGTATGACCTCCCTACAACGCCTGGGCATGCTCCTGATGAGGCGGCGGATGGTCTCCTGAGACATCTCCTCCCAGACCAGGACTAAAGCATCAGTCAACTCCTGGACAGTCTGTGCTGCAACGTGACATTGGTGGATGGAGCAAGACATGCTGTCCCAGATGTGCTCAATCGGATTCAGGTCTGGGGAACGGGCGGGCCAGTCCATAGCTTCAATGCCTTCATCTTGCAGGAACTGCGGACACACTCCAGCCACATGAGGTCTGGCATTGTCCTGCATTAGGAGGAACCCAGGGCCAGCCGCACCAGCATATGGTCTCACAAGGGGTCTGAGGATCTCATCTCGGTACCTAATGGCAGTCAGGCTACTTCTGGCGAGCACATGGAGGGCTGTGTGGCCCTCCAAAGAAATGCCACCCCCCATCATTACTGACCCACTGCCAAACCGGTCATGCTGAAGGATGTTGCAGGCAGATCGCTCTCCATGGCGTCTCCAGACTCTGTCACGTCTGTCACATGTGCTCAGTGTGAACCTGCTGCCTGCAACATCCTTCAGCATCACCGGTTTGGCAGTGGGTCATTAATGGTGTGGGGTGGCATTTCTTTGGAGGGCCACACAGCCATTATGGGAGATCTAAGAGAGGAATGAGATCAGTGGCCCGAAGTCATTTAACCCCTTAAAAACATCTGTTACTTATTCAAATCTGTGAAAATTGGCTGCTTGCCCACTTTGATGCCAATTCTGATGCCCAGAACCCATTTGGGCCAGGCTGGAGGGACCTGGTTTGATGCGGGCATCACTATCTGTATATTCTTAGTGTGACATCAGTGGCCCAAAGTCATTTAACCCTGAAAAACATCTGTTACTTATTCAAATCTGTGAAAATGCCGTTTGCCCACTTTGATGCCATTCTGATGCCCAGAACCCATTGGGCCAGGCAGGGGACTGGATTGATGCAGCGCCTCACTATCTGTGTACTCATAGTGTGAGATCAGTGGCCCAAAGTCATTAACCCTTAAAAACATCTGTTACTTATTCAAATCTGTGAAAATTGGCTGTTTGCCCACTTTGATGCCAATTCTGATGCCCAGAACCCATTTGGGCCCGGCTGGAGGGACCTGGGTTTGATGCGGGACATCACTATCTGTGTATTCTTAGTGTGAGATCAGTGGCCCAAAGTCATTTAACCCCTTAAAAACATCTGTTACTTATTCAAATCTGTGAAAATTGGCTGTTTTCCCCACTTTGATGCCAATTCTGATGCCCAGAACCCATTTGGGCCAGGCTGTAGGGACCTGGGTTTGATGCGGGCCATCACCATCTGTGTATTCTTAGTGTGATATCAGTGGCCCAAAGTCATTTAACCCCTTAAAAACATCTGTTACTTATTCAAATCTGTGAAAATTGGCTGTTTGCCCACTTTGATGCCAATTCTGATGCCCAGAACCCATTTGGGCCAGGCTGGAGCGACCTGGGTTTGATGCAGGGCATCACTATCTGTGTATTCTTAGTGTGAGATCAGTGGCCCAAAGTCATTTAACCCCTTAAAAACATCACTTATTCAAATCTGTGAAAATTGGCCGTTTGCCCACTTTGATGCCAATTCTGATGCCCAGAACGCATTTGGGCCAGGCTGGAGAGACTTGTTTTTAATGTGGGGCGCCCTGTTCTATATGTCTGCAGTGTCATATCAGTGGCCCAAAGTCATTTAACCCTTTAATTAACGCCATCTGGTGCCCAGTTTGATGCCAGTTTTATAATTTTATAATTTTTGGCGCTGATTTAAGTGTATTCACATCAGGGCACCTCGCTGCATTGTTTTTTATTATTGTGATGATTATTTTCTGTTGTTAAAACCTATAAAAAACAGAAAAGAAAAATTTGCCGAATAAGAAACTGACGAATAAGAAACCAACTTCAGCTCCGAATAAGAAACTGAACGAATAAGAAACCAACTTCAGCCTCGTTGCAGCCAAGGAGACAATGAGGCTGGTGCAAGCGTCCCAAGAGACATTTAGGGCTGGTGCACGCGTCCCAGGAGATATTAAGGCTGGTGCATGCGTCCCAGGAGGCATTTAGGGCTGGTGCACGCATCACAGGAGGCATTGGGGCTAGAGCACGCGTCACAGGAGGCATTGGGGCTGGTGCAATCATCACAGGAGGCATTGGGGCTGGTGCACGCATCCCAGGAGACATTTAGGGCTGGTGCACGCGTCACAGGAGGCATTGGGGCTGGTGCACGCAGCCCAGGAGGCATTGGGGCTGGGGCACGCGTCCCAGGAGACATTGGGGATGGGGAACGCCTCCCAGGAGACATTTGGGGCTGGGGCACGCCTCCCAGGAGACATTTAAGGCTGGGGCACGCTTCTCAGGTGGCATTGGGGCTGGAGCACGTGTCCCAGGATGCATTGGGCGGGGGCATGCGTCCCAGGAGACATTTGGGGCTGGGGCACGCCTCCCAGGAGACATTTGGGGCTGGGGCACGCCTCCCAGGAGACATTTGGGGCTGGGGCACGCCTCCCAGGAGACATTTGGGGCTGGGGCATGCCTCCCAGGAGACATTTGGGGCTGGGGCACGCCTCCCAGGTGGCATTGGGGCTGGAGCACGCGTCCCAGGTGGCATTGGGGCTGGTGCACGAATCTCAGGAGGCATTGGGGCTGGTGCACGCGTCCCAGGTGGCATTGGGGCTGGGGCACGTGTCCCAGGTGGCATTGGGGCTGGAGCATGTGTCCCAGGATGCATTGGGTCTGATGCACGCGTCCCAGGAGACATTTAGGGCTGATGCACGCTTCCCAGGAGGCATTGGGGCTGGTGCACACGTCCCAGGAGGCATTGGGGCTGGGGCACGCATCCCAGGAGGCATTGAGGCTGGGGCACGCGTCCTATGAGACATTCTACAATCTGGCTTCCGGCCACACCACTCCACTGAAACTGCCCTAAGGTCACCAATGACTTATCTGTCAAAGCCAAGCGAAACTATTCTGTCCTCCTCCTCCTGTACCTGTCCTCTGCCTTTGACACAGTGGACCATTCCCTATTACTCTCATCTCTTGGTATCACAGGCTTGGCCCTATCTTGGATCGCGTCATACCTAACAGACCAGACATTCAGCGTCTCCCACTCACACACCACCTCCTCACCGCACCCTCTATCTGTCAGAGTCCCGCAAGGTTCAGTCCTAGGGCCCCTGCTCTTCTCCATCTACACCTTCGCCCTTGGACAGCTCATAGAATCACACGGCTTTGAATATCACCTCTATGCTGATGACACACAGATCTACATCTCTGGACCAGATATCACCTCCCTACTAAACAGAATCCCTCATTGTCTGTCCGCTATTTCATCCTTTTTCTCCGCTAGACTCCTAAAACTTAATATGGACAAAACAGAATTCATCATCTTTCCCCCATCTCACACAACCCTTCAATGGACCTATCAATTAATGTAAACGACTGCCCACAGTCCCACAAGCTCGCTGCCTCTGGGTTATCCTTGACACTGATCTCTCTTTTAACCCACATATCCAAACCCTCTCCACCTCCTGCCGACTTCAACTCAAAAATATCTCACGGATCCGTACATTCCTCAACCAAGAATCTGCAAAAACCCTACTCCATGCCCTCATCATTTCCCGCCTCAACTACTGCAACCTGCTCTGTGGCCTCCCCTCTAACACTCTCGCACCCCTCCAATCTATTCTAAACTCTGCTGCCCGACTAATCCACCTGTCCACCACGCTATTTCCCAGCCTCTCCCCTCTGTCAATCCCTGCACTGGCTCCCCATTACACAAAGACTCCAGTTAAAAACCCTAATTATGACATACAAAGCCATCCATACATCTGTGAACTTATCTCCCGGTACCTACCTGCATGCAACCTCCGATCCTCACAGGATCTCCTCCTCTCCTCCCCTATTATCTCCTCTTCCCACAATCGCATACAAGATTTCTCCCGCGCATCCCCCCTACTCTGGAACTCTCTACCACAACATATCAGACTCTCACTTACCATGGAAACCTTCAAAAAGAACCTGAAGACCTACCTCTTCCGACAAGCCTACAACCTGCAGTAACCACTGATCCACCAAACCGCTGCACGACCAGCTCTACCCTCACCCATCCCTTGTAGATTGTAAACCCTCGCGGGCAGGGTCCTCTCTCCTCCTGTACCAGTCGTAACTTGTATTGTCTAAGATTACTGTACTTGTATTTATTATGTATACCCCACTTCACATGTAAAGCGTCATGGAATAAATGGCGCTATAATAATAAATAATAATTGGGGCTGATGCACGCATCCCAGGAGGCATTGGGGCTGGGGTACTCGGCCCAGGTGGCATTGGGGTTGGGGCACGCGTCCCAGAATGCATTGGGGCTGGTGCACGCGTCCCAGGAGACATTTAGGGCTGATGCACACGTCTCAGGAAGCATTGGGGCTGGTGCACACGTCCCAGGAGACATTTAGGGCTGATGCACGTGTCCCAGGAGGAGTTGGGGCTGGTGCCCACGTCCCAGGAGGCATTGGGGCCGGGGCACGCGTCCCAGGAGACATTTAGGGCAGGGGCACGCCTCCCAGGTGGCATTGGGGCTGGAGCACGCATCCCAGGATGCATTGGGGCTGGGTCACGCATCCCAGGAGACATTTAGGGCTGATACACGCGTCCCAGGAGACATTTAGGGCTGATACACGGTCCCAGGAGACATTTAGGGCTGATGCACGCTTCCCAGGAGACATTTAGGGCTGATGCACGCTTCCCAGGAGACATTAGGGCTGATGAACGCGTCCCAGGAGACATTGGGGCTGGTGTAACGCATCCCAGAGACATTTAGGCTGGTGTACGCGTCCAGGAGACATTTAGAGCGGTGAAGCATCTAGGAGACATTAGGCTGAAGCATGCGTCCCAGGAGGCATTGGGGCTGGTGCACGGGTTCCAGGAGACATTGGGGCTGGTGCATGCGTCCCAGGAGACATTGGGGCTGGGGCACGCGTCCCAGGAGACATTTAGGGCTGGGGCACGCATCCCAGGAGACATTTAGGGCTGGGGCACGCATCCCAGGAGACTTTTAGGGCTGATGCACGCGTCCCAGGAGGCATTGGGGCTGGCGCACGCATCCCAGGAGACACTTAGGGCCGGCGCACGCATCACAAGAGACATTTAGGGCCGGCGCACACGCATCCCAGGAGACATTTAGGACTGGTGCAGGCATCACAGGAGTCATTGTAATTGCAATGTATATTATGTTGGGCTAGTGTCTGTGACCATGTAAATTAAGAGGGACTGGGGGGCTCTGCAGCTATGTATAATATGAGGGGCTGGTGGGGGTCTGCAGCAGAGTATTCTATGAGGAGTTGGGGGTTTGTTGCTATGTATATTATGAGGGTCCACTGCATTTTATACTATAAGGAGCTGGAGGGTCTGCAGCCATGTATATTATGAGAGACTGGGGTCAACTGCTACACTTTAACCACCGCCCCTGTATGGGAGTGGGTTGCACTGTCTACTGTTAGTGGCAGGGGACATATTACCCTGTGTACTGGGCGTTGCATTGGATACTTTGGTGTGCTGGAGGAAGTTATATTGAGGGGCATGGAGATCAATTCAACATTGTACACACTGAGCTGCTGTGAACTTTGTTGGGGTGGAGGTTTTAGAGTGTATACTGTGTGTAGGGAACTTAGTGGATTCTTTCTGAAAGACTGAAAACTTTGTGGATCTAGCTAAAAGGAGTTATCACGGAATAATTTTTTTTTTATACTAAGGCCCATAGTAGAAAAATTTAGTTGCTACCCACCTGCTTGTTGTGCTCTGATCTCTGCTGGCACAAAGCAGTCACAGACCACTCCTGCCGGCGATTTTGCAGATTCCGCTGGCAACACGTTGACAAAGCAGCGGCTTCTCTTTTGCTCTACTTTGTTGATGGTGTGTCACTGAAGAGGTCATGCTGATTGACAGTCGGCTGCCAGTGGCCTAACTGTAAGAAGCAGACTGTCAATCAGCACGACGCTCACAGTCACACCTCAGCGCCAGAGCAGTGAGGAAGAGGGAGTGCAGTCAATGACTTCTCTGAGCAGTTGCCGGTAGAACAGGCAGGCAGGCAGTTAGCAATTACCTGCCTGTTAGTTCTTAGGCCCATAGTAAAAATAAGAAATTAAACCTACCTAGAAAAACAGGATTTTTGGTTGCTTACCGTAAAATCTGTTTCTGGGGTGTATGCTGCTGCCTCTAGGAGGCTGACATTATGCACAACAAAAGGTTAGCTCCTCCTCTGCAGTATACACCCCACCGACTGGCCTAGGTTAATCAGTTAGTGAGAAAGCAGCAGGAGAAGCAACAAGATAAAGAGAAAAAACAGGAACAGTAGAACACAGAAAACAGCTGATAAACATGGGAGGGTGCTGTGTCCCCAATGAAGGCTCAGAGAAACAGAGTTTACGGTAAGCAACCAGAAATCTTGTTTTCTATATCGCTTCATTGGGGGACACAGGAACCATGGGACGTCCCAAAGCAGTCCCTGGGGAGGAAACAGCAGACAAACTTCATTCAGGTCGGAGAACTTGCCACTGCCGCCTACAAGATCCTTCTGCCTAGGCTGGCGTCCGCCGAAGCGTAGGTATGGACCTTATAAAATTTGGAAAACGTGTGAATGGAAGATCAAGTTGCCGCTTTGCAAGTTGTAGGGTGGATGCCCTATGGTGCGCCGCCCACTGCCCTGGTAGAACAAGCCTTAATCCCAGGGAGAGGCACTCTGTTCTTGACCCGGTAAGCCTCCAAATTTGCAGTTCTGATCCAACGAGCAATCGTGGCCTTGGAGGCCAGCAGGCCTCTTCGCGCACCATCTGGAATGATGAAAAGAGAGTCAGTCTTCCTAAAGGGGGAGGTCCTAGCCAGATAGATCCTCACCACCCTGACCAGGACTAACCTGTTCAGTGAACGCTCCAGAGAATGAGTCTGAGCAGGACAAAAGGAAGGGAGGACAATATCATTCAGGTGAAAGGTGGACACCACCTTGGGAAGGAAGGCGGAGGCCGCAAAACCACCTTGTCCTGGTGAAGAACCAAGAAAGGAGGGCGACAGGAAAGAGCCGCCAAATCCGAGACACGCCTAATGGAGGTGATGGCTACAAGAAACGCCACCTTCCAGGACAGAAAAGACAGGGAAACCTCTCAGAGAGGTTCAAAGGGAGAACTCCTCAGGGCCTCCAGAACTAGATTGAGGTCCCAGGGGTCCACCGGAATCCAGTTGGGGGAGCCGCATACGCTACCCCTTGAAGAAAGGTTCTGACCTGAGAGCGGGAGGATAAATTCTTCTGGAAAAGAATGGAAAGGGCTGACACCTGACCCTTTAGCGAACTAAGGGCAAGACCTGCCTGGAGAAATGCCAAAATGGAAGGGAGAGAAAATTACATAGGCGGAAAGTGATTAGACTCACACCAGCTGAAATAGGCTTTCCAGGTCCGATAATAGACCCTGTAAGACGAAGGCTTCCTAGCCTGGATCATGGTGTAAACCACCAGATCAGGAAATCCAGACGCTCTCAGAACCGCTGTCTCAACAGCTACTCCGTTAAATTGAGCGACCGAGAATTCTGGTGACAGATAGGTCCTTGGGCGTCCGCAAGAAGATTGACGATCTCTGCGAACCAAGACCTTCTGGGCAAATCCGGTAAGATCAGAATGACTGGCACCCCTTCTGCCTTGATCTTCGTCAAAAGCCTGGGAAGAAGTGGAAGGGGAAGAAACTAATAGGGAAGCGCAAACTGCGACCAGGGAATGGCCAGAGCGTTGGCACCATCGGAAGAGGATCGCGGGACCTTGCGATGAACCGTTGAACCTTCCTGTCCAGCGGGAACGCCATGAGGTCCATATCCGGAGTTCCCCATCGAAGACAAATCTGATGGAAGACTTCCTGATGCAGAGACCACTCTCCTGCAGCGAGACCCTCACGGCTGAGAAAATCGGTGGCCCAGTTGTCCACGCCGGGATATGCACTGTGGATATCTGCCAGAACCGTCGCCTCTGCCCAGAGGAGAATCTTGGATACCTCGGCCATCGCCAAAGTACTCAGAGTCCCCCTGGTGGTTGACATATGCCACAGCCGTGGCATTGTCTGACTGAACTCGGATTGGCAAACCCCTGAAAAGTCTTTTCCAGTGACGGAGAGACACAAGAATGGCCCTTATCTCTATGGTGTTGAACAGCAGAGATGATTCCTCTGCCGACCAACGTCCCTGGACAGTCAGGTGGCAAAATATCGCACCCCAGCCAGAAGGCTAGCATCCGTTGACACCATCTGCTAGTGAATGAGAAGGAAGAACCGGCCCTGGAATATGAGGGAATGACAGCTACCAATTGAGAGACCATCTGACAAGGGCAGAAAGCCGAATCAGACGATCCAGAGAGAGAACAGACCTGTCCCACTGCGAAAGGATGGCCTACTGAAGTGGTCTTGAATGGAATTGCACAAAGGGGATAGTTTATGATGCTGCCATCATCCTTCCCAGGACCTTCATAGCTGAGCGGAAGGAAGGAAGCCGAGGGCCTTGTAGAGAGCGAACTCCCTCCTACTGACACTAAGCTAAAACTGATTAACCTAGGCCAGTCGGTGGGGTGTATACTGCAGAGGAGCTAACCTTTTTTGTGCATAGTGTCAGCCTCTTAGTGGCAGTAGCATACACCCATGGTTCCTGTGTCCCCCAATGAAGCAAGAGAAATCCCTTTAAAGGGAATTTGTCACCCCATTTTTCGACCATCAGCTGTAACCACCGCAATCAGGGGCTTATCTACAGCATTCTGTAATGCTGTAGATAAGCCCCCGATGTCATCTGAAAGAGAAGAAAAACAAGTTATATTATACTCACCCATGGCGGTCCACCGTCCGGTCCGATGGGCGTCGCGGTCTGAGCAGGGCAGGGCAGAGCAGTGCGCCGGAGCAGCGACGGGAAGCTAAGAAGAAGAGGGCTTCGCTAGAAGATGGGAGGCGCCGGACCAGACCGCGACGCCCATTGGACCGGACGGCGGACCGCCCCGGGTACTCGTTTTTCTTCTCTTTCAGGTGACATCGGGGGCTTATCTACAGCTTTACAGAATGCTGTGGATAAGCCCCTGATGGCGGTGGCTACAGCTGATGGTCGAAAAATGGGGTGACAGATCCCCTTTAACAGCACGCAGAAATTAATCTGAGATTCCCAGTGTCCGTCTTCTCCCATGAAGCAGTGGCCACCACTATTAAAAGGGTTGTACCACGTTTTTAATTTATCCTGTAATTATCAGATAGGGGATAACTTCCTGATTGCTGGGAGACTGACCACTGGGACTCCACTAATCCTCAGAACAGTGTTGTAAATAGTGCTATCTGTAAAGAGGAGAGGTCGATCATGTGCACATCTGCTCCATTCATTCTGAATGAAAGGGCCTGAGATAGCAAAGCACTTTAAATTATGATTTTTTTAATCATCTTTGATTATGGGTAAATGACCAAATAAAACTTTTTTTTTTTGCACCATGCATTACGCAGGGGTGATATTGTATGCGGACTGACCCTGAATTTTTTACATATGTGTTTACAGATGTGTGTGTGTGAGTAATAGTGCATTGTGGTGTGAGGATGTGTGTGGCATTGTGTGTAAAACCTTATCTACATGTTTGGGGCATATTTACTAAATCTGTAGACTCTTTTGTATATGCCTAAGGCCTCATTCAAGCGTCTGTATTCTGTTTTTTTGTTTTTCACAAATACTGTACAACATGTACCCATTATAATCTATGGTGCTAGTCACATGTCCGTGTTTTTTCACAGACCGCGTGTCCATGTAAAACTAAGACGTCCTTTTTTCTCTGGTATCATTGATGACAAGGGCCAACACAAGTCTATGGGTCCATGAAAAACACATATAGCCCACGGATGGCATCGGTGTATAATCAACATACAGTCCGTGAGCTGCATGAATTTAACATTGAAAAGGATAGAATTTTTGTAATTTATCCATACGTGAAAAATACTGGTGACTGATGGTAAAAACGGACACATAGACCGTACGCTAATGCAAAACACTGTGATGACACCAGTACCATTTTTCACATATGTGTTTAAACACGGATGTGTGAATGAGGCCTTAGGGAATTGCATTTGTTTTTTCTGTTTTAGGAAGGGACAAGTGGAATTAATGCAAAAACGCGATCCTTTGTATAACTGGAACAAATGGAGGCTGTTCCTAATACAGAAAAGACATTATGATCTCGCTTTGGCCTAGGACGTACATTTGAAAAAGACGGATTTTGGTAAGAACTTACCTGTAAAATCCTTTTCAGCGAAGAAGGAAGGGAGACACCATAACTAGTGGGTAGGCGGAGCCCGAGATAGGATCAATACCTCAGATTAGAAAGCGTGTTGACCGGCCCCTCCAGCTCGGGCTCCTCCTACTCAGCTCTTCAGTCGTACCAAAGCTTAAGGAAGAACAATATCACCAGCGAAGCAACATAACCCCTTCTGAAGGACTTCAGAGAAAAATACAAAAGTACAGGTTATGCATGCATTTGGCAAAGAAAAACCACACAGTCCCAGGTACTACTCACTGAACCTGACTACTGTGATAAGCTGGCAATGCTGGAACAGAGCCGTAGCGCGTCGACCTCAGCTCAGAAAATCGCTATCAGAGAAGGGCCACGCTGCTTCTGTAAATATAACAACACACTTCTGCCATGGGAGGGATGTGTGTCTCCCTTCCTTCTTCGCTGAAAAGGATTTTACAGGTAAGTTCTTACCAAAATCCGTCTTTCAGCTGCAGATGAAGGAAGGGAGACACACCATAACTAGTGGGACGTCCCAAAGCAGTCCAAAAATTAGGGTGGGAAAAAAAACAAAAGAGGCAGAAACCCAACAACCTAGATAAATGCGCAACAGGCGCCAAATACAAGTTAACTTAAAACTTAGATTACCGCTGCCTGCAGGACCCTACGTCCTAAGGCCGCATCAGCGGAAGCACTGACGTCCACCTTATAAAACTTTGTAAATGTGTGGACGGAACGCCAGGTCGCCGCTCGGCAGAGCTGAGCTGCCGAAGCCCCTTGATGAAAGGCCCACGATGAAGCCACAGCCCTCGTGGAGTGAGCTCGAACCTTAATCGGGCAAGGTTCGCCTTTAAGACGGTAAGCCTCCAAAATGGCTGACCGAATCCAACGAACTATAGAGTCCTTGGAAGCTCGTTGACCACGTCTACGACCTGCTGGAATCACAAACAGAGAATCTGACTTCCTAAAACCTTGAGTAACAGACAGATAGAACTTCAAGGCCCGCACTAAATCCAATTTGTGCAAATCTCGTTCCTTTGCATTCCTCGGGCCCGGACAAAGTGAGGGCAACACAATATCCTGGTTAACATGAAACTGCGACACCACCTTAGGTAGAAAGTCGCCCCGTGTGCGAAGCACTACTCGATCCGGGTAAAACTCCAGGAAAGGCGGCGAGCAAGAAAGAGCTGCCAACTCAGAAACCCTTCTTAAAGAGGTTACCGCCACTAAGAATGCAACCTTCCAAGAAAGTAACGAAAGGCTAGTAGAACCCATAGGCTCAAAGGGCACATGCTGAAGAGCCTCCAAGACAAGGGTGAGTGTTGTGAATGGGTTTGAGATGAGTTCTGAGCAGAGGCTCCCTCTGGTGGTTACAAGCGGTACTAGTGAAGATTGTGAGGACTGGGAATCAGGTGTTACTGACTGGTCTTATATAAGGGAGTCATTTTCCCATCAGGGTTGCCGGTGATCAATTGTTCTGGTCTGAATCCTTCATTCCAGTTTCCCTTGTAGCCTGCTGTGTCGTGTCTGCATCTCCTGCTTCCAGATAAGTCTTTTTCTTCTTTTGTGTTTGTGCTATATTTTTGCATTTTGTCCTGCACTTCTTTGGGGGCCTTCTGGGTCCCCTCCAGGGGCTTCTGCCTTCTCAGTTTAATTCAGCCACTGAGTTTTGTTCTTTTGCTTTTTCCAGTTTTTTCAGTGGCTGCTGTTTTGATTTTGTTACACCAGAGAGCTAATTTAGGTGGTAGAGGTCGTGTGATCTCAGGTGATTTTGAAATTAGTAGAGTTGGTGTTTTTCAGGGTTTTCTGGGATTGCAGTAAGTACCCTTCCTATCCTTTTCTATTTAGATAGTTTGGGCCCCAGCGTTTGCTCATACTATTTTCATCCTGTGTCTATTTCCTCTTGTCTAACCGCCATTACATGTTTGGGGGCTATTATCTTTGGGGTTCTGCTCCGGGGCAGATAGCTTTCCTATTTCTATCTTTAGGTGTAGTTAGTTTCTCAGGCTGTGACGAGGCGTCTAGGACCAACGTAGGAACGCTCCACGGCTGCCTCTAGTTGTGGTGGTTAGTCAGGGTACTGCAATCCCATAGATTCCAACTGCTCTGGTGTATTGCCTTTTTTACCTGCACTCCTCAGCTACCGAAACATAACAGGTGAGTCTCCAAGGAGACACAGGTGCCTTCCGCGGTGGAAACTGACGGGTTACTCCTTGAAAAAAAAAGAACGCACGTCCCTACGCGAGGCGATAGCCTTCCGAAAAAGCACGGACAAAGCAGAAACCTGACCCTTCAGAGTGCTAACTGCTAAACCTTTGTCCAACCCGTACTGTAGAAAAGCCAACAGATTGGGAATGGAAAAAATCCTCGGATTCCTTGAGGAACCCGAACACCACGAAAAGAAGGCTTCCCAAGTTCTGTGATAAATCTTAGTAGTGGCCGGACCTCTAGCAGCTCGCAGAGTGGCAATGACTGCAGCTGAGAAACCTCTACGGGTCAATATTTCGGTCTCAAGAGCCACGCCGTCAAACGTAGAGACTTCAAGTCCGGATGACGAACGGGCCCCTGGGATAACAGGTCCGGGCGAAGAGGAAGTGGAAATGGCGGAGCCGCCAAGAGCGACACCAGTGTCGAGAACCACGTCCTCCTTGGCCAATCCGGGGCTATCAGCATAGCCGGAATTCTCTCCAGTCTGATCCGACGCAGCACCAGAGGAAGTAAGGAAATTGGCGGAAACACATAGACCAGTTCGAAATGGTCCCATGGAGCTACCAGAGCATCCACCGCCACAGCCTTCGGGTCCTTGTACCTGGATATGAAGGTTGGTAGTTTGGCATTGAACCTGGATGCCATCAAATCCACTTGGGGGGTTCCCCAACGTGAGCACAGTAGTGCAAACATTTCCGGATGGAGACTCCATTCTCCAGGATCCATCTTCTCGCGACTGAGGAAGTCCGCCGTGGTATTCTGGACTCCTGGAATGTGGATCGCAGAGATGGCTGAAACCCTGGTCTCGGCCCATAGCAGGATCCGAGACACCTCCATTATGAGCCTGGAACTCCTCGTCCCGCCTTGGTGATTGATATACGCGACCGCCGTCGCGTTGTCTGTCTGCACTCGGACTGGCAGACCGCTCCAAGGGACCGTCCAGTGTTGGAGGCAAAGAAAAATTGCCCTCAATTCCAAGATGTTGATCGGTAGAATAGACTCTTCCGATGACCATACTCCCTGGATCCAAAGGTCGTTCCAGACACCCCCCCAGCCCGTCAGGCTGGCATCGGTGGTTATGACCGACCACTTCGGAGGGAGGAAAGATTTCCCCAGGGATAACGCTTCTGGACGTAACCACCATTCTAGGGATTCCCGTACCCTGTGAGAGATGATGACGCTGCAATCCAGCGAAGCCTGCGATCGATCCCAACGACTCAGAATGAGCCTCTGGAAGGCCCTGGAATGAAACTGGGCAAACGGAAGTGCCTCCATGGACGCCACCATCAAACCCAGGAGGCGCATACACTTCCGAAGGGACATTGCTGTCGAAGACTTCATAGTCTGTACATGTCGAAGTAGACATGTCCGCTTGTCTGGGGGTAGGGACACCACTGCCCGTACCGTGTCGAAATGCATCCCTAAAAACAGGATTGACTGAGACGGCTCCAGAGACGACTTCTCCCAATTGACCAGCCACCCGAAATCCTCCAGGAGCTGAAGGGATAGGTTGCGAGCCGTCACCGCCTCCTCCTTTGAGGATGCCACAATCAAAAGATCGTCCAGGTAGGGAAAAATCGCAACCCCCTGTCTTCGAAGAATTGCCATGAGAGGTGCCAGAATTTTTGTAAAAACTCTGGGCGCCGAGGCCAAGCCGAATGGCAGAGCCACAAACTGGTAATGGTCCTGACCTATGGCAAAACGAAGGAAGCGCTGATGAGTCCTTCCGACGGGAACATGCAAATAAGCGTTGCGAATGTCGATTGACACCAAAAAATCGTTCTGCGACAGGGCCGCCACCACGGAGCGAAGTGACTCCATGCGGAATTTTTGGGTGTGGACATGCCGATTCAATCTTTTGAGATCCAGAATAGGACGAAATTTGTCCTCCTTTTTGGGAACCACAAAAAGATTGGAATAAAATCCTCTTCCTCGGTCCTCCGGCGGTACCGGTATTACCACACCCTTCTGCAGAAGGGAGTCGACCTCTCGCAGCAGAGCGGTAATTAACTCGGGCTCTGACGGTGTGCGAGACTGGCAAAACCTGTCCGGAGGTCGAGACGAAAACTCTATGAAATAGCCTGCCGACACTACCCGCGTTACCCAGGTGTCCGGAACGCGGGAAACCCAAGTCACTTTGAATTGGAGCAGGCGACCCCCCACTCGAGAGCCCTCGAATGGAAACCTGGCGTCAGTCCGCCTTGGCGGGCTTCTTGTCAGTCTCCCGCTTGTCTTGACGGAAACTTGATTTCCAGGGAGTACGGGATTTCTGAGAACTTTTTTCCCGAAAAAGAGGGACGACCCGATCCCCAAGAGGACTGACCGAATCGTCCCTTGGAACGAAAGGATCGCCGGCCACCACCGGCACCAGTCCTGCCAGGCGCAGAAGCCGTAGCCCTTCGCTGTGGTAAGGCTGCTTCTTTCGTCTTTGGCTTGGCAATCAGCTCTGAAAGATCAGATCCAAAAAGCTGACTACCCTTGTAGGCTAGAGACAGCAAACCTTGTTTTGACACTGCGTCCACTGTCTAAGCCACAGTGCTCTTCTGACTGTGACCGCCGAAGCTTGCGCCCTGGACAACAGAGATGCAGCATCCAGACCTGCATCATAGCTATAAGAAACTGCAGTCACCAATAAACCGAGAAGTCCGTCTATCTCGGATAACGGAGATCCATTTTGCAACGCCGTTCGTATACGGTCCAACCAGCACAGGGAAGCCCTACAAGCACACATGGATCCTAGCACCGCTTTGAATCCATGACCCGAGGCCTCGTAGTTGGATTTCGCTGCCATCTCCGTTTTTCTGTCTAACGGTTCCTGCAGACTTGCCTTCCCTTTAACAGGGAGCAATGAAGATTTACTAAGCTGGGATAAAGGAACATCCACTTCAGGAGAAGAAATCCAATTATCCGTCAACTCCGTAGAACACGGATATAGTGCGTCAAAAAAAAACAAAAACGTGTTCCTTGAAAACGTTTATCTGGACACAGGCGTTCCTTCTCCACTACTTCATTAAGCTCATCTAGAGCTGGCAATGTCGCTCGTGACTTACGGTACTCTTGGTACATTCGAGGTGACTTACCAGGACGTGTAGTTACCTCCTCCGGCAACTGTAACGCCTCCCTCATGGCTTCAATAAAAGCCTCTGTTCGGTCTAAAGAGACAGAATGTCCCTGCCGATCCTTATCTGAACCGGATAACTCTCCATCTGAATTTGAAGGGGAACCCTGACCGCATTCCATATCAGAGAGGTCTGATTCGCTACGTGGAAATGATGAAACCGGCCTGTGTCGCTTCCTTCCATGAGAGGATCTAGCTGACACCCAATGACCTAAAAGGTCAGAAAGGCCATCAATAGAGCGAGCGATGGCATCCAATTTGGCATCGCTGTGACCTCCAATTGCTGCGCTTGACGTCGAGGCCTGTGTATCAGACTCGCGTGACTGATTCTGAAGCAGATTTGGCACACGGTCCGCACCTTCTGGACCCTGTTCCGACATGCCCTTACACAGTATAAGGCAGGTCAAAGCCTGTCAGCAATTATGAAAAAAGTGTGGCTTCTCAAGCGAACGCAGCAAGCACGCTGAAGGGTTAAAGCCCTTAGTGAGAGAGCTACCCCAGCTGTATCAGCTGAATATTCAGCAATATAATTAACTCTTACAAGTTCTGCCCCCAAACTGGGATAGAACCTGTGCGGCTGTTGAAAAGGTTAACCCTTTAAAAGGGGTTAATATCGCCGACTCCCCACTACTCCCTTATTAATAGAAGGGGTGTGCGAGTCCCATGGCAAAATAAGGTCTCTATATAAGACCGCAGCTGCAAGATAACGCTATCTGTATTTTCTCTACAGATAGGTTCTGCGCTGTGGGGGTGAGAGCGTTATCACTCACCCAGCTGGTCGCGGTGATGTAAATGTGATACAGGAGGAGCGGAGCAGGAAGGAGCCCGTGGAGCCTTTTTGTAATGGCCGCCGCGCTGAGAGGAATCTGAAGAGAAGCGCCTAATCGCACGCTTCTGTGACAGAAAAGCCCGGGAGCGTGAAGCCACGCCCCCCGCCGGCTCAAAAAAGAGCGCGAACTCCTTCGCTCTCCGCTCCCCCCTGTCCTGCAGGCGTCTGCCTGCGGACAGAATACAGTCACCAAACATGTATTTCACAAGTAACAGCGGCTGCCGCAACAGCCGCTGAAAGCACTCACACACACTTTAATAAAAATCTGAGGTAAAAATGTGAGGTACTCACCAGCCGAGCGCCACAGGGACCCCCAGGGGTTTCTGGCGCTATGCCCATGCTTCCCACCAGGGCGGGGGACGCAGTGACCCCTGTGCGCGGTTTGCGCCCCCGCCAGGGAAGCCATCCTCATCCCCCCGGGCCGGCAGGGTTCTGCAGGGACCACCATTAGGGTAATACAGATCCGCCAAGGGAGAGGTTGGGGTCCAGCAGCGCTGAGACCCCTGAGACCTCTAGACCACTCTGGTGATCCAAGTCTCTTGTCCGATAAAAAATAATAAAATCTTCTGAGGAGCTGCTTCCAGCAGCAACCGTCCTCTGAGACCTCAAATTTTAGACTGAAGAGCTGAGTAGGAGGAGCCCGAGCTGGAGGGGCCGGTCAACACGCTTTCTAATCTGAGGTATTGATCCTATCTGGGGCTCCGCCTACCCACTAGTTATGGTGTGTCTCCCTTCCTTCATCTGCAGCTGAAAATACAACTGCGGTATTCAGAGGCTCGAAGAGCCATTGACTGATAGGCATAGTACACACATGCTCAGGGGCGGACATATCATTGGTGCAACCTGTGCAGCCGCACAGGGGCCCAAGAGGTGAGGGTGCCCATTTATACTTCCAAAGCAGGTGCAATTTTGCATGTTTAGGAGATCTTGGGCTGCAAAGGGCTCATGTATTGTTCTTGCACAGGCTTATGCTTGACTCTCTACAGCAGGTGTTAAGCTTGTTTCTGTTACTTTATATCTGTAGTAAACTTGGTTCTGTCTCTGTATCTATGTAGTAAGTGTTGGATCATTGGTTATATATACAAATATGTTTGAGTGCAATGTATGGAGACCACTCAATGGGGACTTTGGTATAGTGGACTACTACATTTGTATTTGGGTTGCTAATTTTTCGAGTCTGAGACAGGCAACCAGTAATCGGCTGTACCAACTCATCGAATGGAAAATAAATGACTATGCTAATTATTAGTCCTTCTAAATGATTGAACGGTTACTAACAGCTTGATAATGTATATGGAATTGCAAATGTGAGTGTGATCACAATATGAAAACAACACTTACCACCATTTTTTATTACTTTGCTACCATTGCCCTTTTATACAGCAGCCTATGGTAAGCAGTTTAAAGATTGGCCGACACAGCTTAGTTAGTTGGTTAGTGCTATGTGCTTGCCCCCAAGGTTAAAATATGCCCAACCAGCCCCTCCATAAGACCCCAGTTACAGGGGAAAACAGACTCTGCTGTGCACCACACCACTAGCAGAGCGGATCTATGTCTGCAATCATGTGATCGCCAAGTCCTAGAGAGGTATAGGCACTGCAAATGCTTCTACACATTACATAACGCTCATTGAGTGCAATGCAGGTGGTTAAACAGAAGCAGTTTATTACCTCTTCTGTTTTCTATCGCCTCCTCAAGGTCCCTGGCTGTATCTGACTGCTGGGAACATTACCTGTTCCCAGATTACAGGAGCAGGAGTTGGACCCTGCACCATAAATTTACAATAGCACTGTGTATAGACCAGCACAAAGCACCGTAAATTTAGGGCGCTTGGTTGTTAGCAGGTTAAGTCCGCGATTCTGGCTCTGTACTATGAGGTCAGGGGAGTTTGTTTTATCTTTATTTCCAACCATTCTCACAACAGAAGTAATCACATTACACCTATTCAGACTTCATAAATTACTAAAGAGTTCTTGTTTATTTTCAGTTTGTTTTTCACAGTGGCCACAAAATCTTTTATTTTTTAAAGTTAGCAGCTTTTTCTTCAGAATTCTTCTTCTGCGTTTTTACTGTGCACCTTTTTTAATTTGGTAAGCTTTTCTACAGCGGAGACTATAGACACTTCTCCGTGCACCTTGTTGTCTCGTGTCCGCACATTGACCGCGCTGTTCACCTTCTCCTTCTCGCCAACCACTAGATGAATAGAGTTTACATGTTAACCATAAGTCCTCCATTCATTCACTGACTACAGTAGATTCACATGACAAGCTTTAAAATCAACAGGACAATTTCATTGCAACAATCTAAAGGCAAAATTCACCTGCTCAAGATAAGTTAAAAAAAAATCACACATTCTCCAGAGATGATCCCCAAAGTACTAATGCTAGAACATTTTTTTCATCTTAAATAAAAAGTCCTACCAGAATCAAATTTTCACAGAGAACAGAATTAAAGGCTTTTGTTTAGAATTTTAGATAAAAAAAAAACACAGTAAGAAAATGTACAAGTATTTTTTATGTGCTGCATGTTTTGATACCAATACGGATTCCCATTGCAATGTAAAAAAAAAAAAAGAAAAATAAAAAATAGCTTTATTCTGTCGCTCCAGTGCCGCTTCTCTGCTAATTATCTGGACATGGATTACATGACTGCAGCATTCAAGTCACAACTACCGCATGTGACCGCTGCAGCAAGTCATTGGGCTCAGCGGTCTCATGCCGCCTGTCATGCTGTTACAGGGCTACGTTGCGTTACAATGCAGTGCATATAGCACAATGAATGATCTGAACTTACCAAATATAAAATTGTACTGAGCCAGCTGAGCATTTCTTATCTTCTTATTCAATGTGCAGCTATTATCCAAGTCCACATCAGCCATAAAACCTGCATCAAAAAATTCTTTGCACACCTAAAATTACAGTTAATAGTATGCAGTTAGTACTACTGGGCACTAATGATCATTATTATTCAATATCATCTGGTCATTGGCTCTTAAGCCCGGGTCTCACATAGCGATACACCAGCGATCGCGTCAACGATCAGGATCGCTGGTGTGTCGCTACATGATCGCTGCTGAGCTGCCAAACAGGCAGCTCAGGCAGCGATCAGCACAGCGACACTGCGGGTAACGTCGCTTAGTTACCCGCAGTGTACCTTGGATACCAGCGCCCTGATGCAGGGCGCTGGTATCCAAGGTACACAGCGGGTTTCTAGGCACAGCCCCGCGCCTAGAAACCCGCTGTGTACCTTGGTTACCAGCGGATCGCTGGTCTCCCGCCTGTCACACGCAGCGATGCGTGCCTGTCAGCGGGAGATCAGCGATCGAAAAAATGTCCAGGACATTCAGCGACGATCAGCGATACCCAGCAGGGGGCTGATCGTCGCTGAATGTCACACACAGCGATATCGATGGTGAACTCGCTGCTGCGTCACAAAACTAGTGACTCAGCAGCGATCTCGCTAGCGATATCGCTATGTGAGACGGGGGCTTAAAGGAGGATAGACATTTGAGATTATATATATATATATTTTTTTTTTCATCCATTAAAACAAAAAGGAGGACACGTGGTTATAGACCACTTTAGAAGCTACTTGGATTTTTTTTTTTAGGGTCCTAGAATGAAAACACATTCATAGATATCAAGACATGTTCTATATTGGCTCTGGATTTGTCCAGCCAAGTATTTTCTCACCTTGATGTGAAAAACATGAGACGTTTCTCACACTTTGATACACTTTTATCACAATGCCCGAGTACAGTATGCCAGCACTGTGCCAGCACTGGCTGGAGCATGGATGTGTGGTCCTGAAATCGGATGTCCAAACATTCTGCAACTAAACTAAAGGTCCGCCCCTGTGTTTAAAATACTTTCTTTGTATATGATGCTATATATAATGCCATGTAACTATATATCTGAAGTGCTAAATTGTTTGTAATTTCTTAAGACACATCAGATGTGATTCCTAGCCATTGGGGAACTTTAATAATTATTTTTGTACACTTTCTGACTTGAGAGATAGATGATTTCTATCGTTCGAAAGGATCAGCATAAATACAATCATTATTGCTACATACACCAATTCGAAGCCAAATTATCTGCAAATTATTTTCAATTTCAAGTTATTAGGCTATTTTTGTGTAACTGTAAAACGGCAATCAGCATCCAGGACAAAATTATAGCAGGGATTACTGGGAGAAGCCATGTTTAGAGCCAAGTCACTATATGACAGAAGTTTGACCTGCGAACATTTATCAACTGTCCACCTAATAAATATTAGATCAGTGGGGATCTGATCTATACTGAATGGTAAAAAACAAGAGACCCAGTGGGCAACCAGGCAAGCACAACTGTAGGTTAGTCTGTACAGTAGTTATTGTTGTTTTTGTGAATAGTACTGCTTTATGGTTTTGTTGCCTGCTTGATACACATCCTATTTCACAAGGTTTATATGCATAGCTTGTTCATATAAATAGATACATACCTGTTGAGCATAGTCTTCACAGCTTGGTCCAACAGGGACTATCATGACTTGTCGTGGTGAAAGCCAAAATGGCCTAGTGCAAAAAAAGACAAATCATTACTTTATTTTATACATTTACAGGAATGGTGAAGATTTTTGTTTGGAAACCACTTGTATAGTGGTAAGTCAACTATAGAAGTCATACTCGACTTACCAATCCTCGACTACTTTAGTTCCAACACTTCACAATCACCTGCCAGGCTCTGTATATCAGCAATGACAACGTAATGAACGGTTTGATTGCTGCAGCCAGTCACTAGCCACCATGGTGTCCCAGAATGGCCAGTGATTGGTTGAAGTGGTCATATGCTAGTGTCAGGACTCCATTACTGGAGAAGGAGAATACAGAGACTAAAGGCACACCAGAGCACAGCAGACCTCAAGGGCAGTGTTCCCCAACTCCAGTCCTGAAGGCCCACCAACAGGTCATGTTTTCAGGATTTCCTTTGTATTGCACAGATGACGCAATTATCACCTGGGCAAATACTAAGGAGATCCTGAAAACATGACCTGTTGGTGGGCATTTAGGACTGGAGTTGGGGAACCCTTCTCAAGGGCATGGGGTCAGTAAGGAAAGTATGACAAATTTTCTAAAAAAAAATCAAAGCCAAAACAAACAAAAACACAATTTTATTAAATAAAAGCAGACTTATTGAATTTATTTTGCAGTAGAAAAAATATGCAGTTTTTGCCATTTTGATTTTTCCTTTTTTTTCTAAAAGAAAAGTTTCCGTGTCCAAAGCCTTTATGTAGCTGAGCATTTTTACAAAACTGATACAAGCCCATCGAAGCTCCTGACAAATCTATACTCACCTCTCCCCCTTTCAGTGGAAGAGCTTGTGCAGACGGCCATAACAATCAGACGACTGCCATGCATTGTTTTGATGTGTAGCAGTTAATCCCATGTTATTCTATGGGGCTGTGCACATATTTAATTTTTCCTCACTCTTTAAAAAAAAGATAAAATCGCAGCATACCAGAGTTTGATTCGATATTCAGTTCGCGCATAGCTATACAAGTCCACACGTGGGAAACATCAGACTGCACTCAGATGATATCTGACTGCAGTCTGATTTCCACAGCCTCAGAGAATTTTTTCTCCATCTTCTCATACAAAAAAAATCGAGCACACTATGACCACACTCATCAGTATTTGATCAGTGTAATTTGCATAATCCGCTCAATCCTCTGGGATGAGAGTATCTGCACTTTAGTCTGAGTTTTATCAGAGATTTTGATCCAATTTCCATCAGAGCTTGTCAATGTGTTATTTCATGGTAAAAACTAAAAAATATCGCATTAACGACCTTGATCCATGACTCGGATCAAAAATTTAACGTCTCCATGATTCTATGTGGACAACTCTTACGCAAAAATAGAGGAAATGTGAACAGCCTCATTGCACACGTATCTATTATAGCCCATCAGTGAAAAATCACAGGTAACACTTGTATGTAAGTAGCTGATGTCTGATTGCACCCTTAGGGCAACATTTAGCAAAACCACATTAACTTCAAGAATTTAACAGTATCTATATCCCGAAAGAGAAGATACAAAAGTTAAGTAGTAAAATTCAACTTGAACTACACTAAATTATCAGGTTTTCATTTATGTTCCCAGAAAAATATAAAGATATCATACCACTTTCCTCCATAATTTTCACAAAGAATTGCTATCATCCGTTCCACAGATCCCAAAATGGCGCGATGAATGATGACGGGTCTGTTCTTGTCATCTCCATCTTTGCTGCAGCAGAAAAAGAACAAAATCAAAAGACAGAAATTCTGATCTATTCAGTGAATTTTTAAAGGGAATCTGTCACCCTAA